>JAQMRL010000016.1:8300673-9032913 GCA_035578175.1 Catonia carolina
ATGGTCGGCCTGGGTCTGTACAAGACTACACCTCATTTACACGTCATACACATCATCCTCATCTCATTGGGTCATGGAGTTGCTCATTGTTCTGAATTGAACAGATTGCAACGTACACACACATTAGAGATTATATATAAAAAAAAAATTAAAGATATTTTTCTAACAAGAACTGTTTGAATTTATTTTTAAGACTGTTAATAATGGATTATGTTTATTGAAATATGTAACCGAAAAAATCTGTTATACATTTGAATTGTTAAGTAAATTACGTTAGATCATGTGATCTAACAGCGTTGATATCAAACAAAAAAATTGCAATATTTTAAGTAGCTACACTTAAGTGATAATTAAAATGACTTCAAGTAAATTCATTACTTTTAATAATTTAGACGACTTTGTTGTTCGTTTGATTATTTTTTTACCATTTATATCGCCAAGTGCTGAAATTAACGGTGAAATTTTCAGGACATCAATTTCAAAGTTTTATTTAGATGAATGTTACCATTTTTTTTTTTTTTTTATTGAATGATGATGTCCTACCTAAGCCTCGATGATGCCTACCTAAGCCGGGCTCGTGCGTAGGTAATGATATGTGGTGATTTACAGATGAAAAAATGCCAGACCTGACCGGAAATCGAACCCGGGACCCCGTTATAGTAGCTAGTTGCGCTGACCACTACACCACGGGCCGGCCTGCTTCAGTTATGTTTGTTTTCATGTTTTTACTTCCTCAAAGTAATTTCTATATGTATGTTTCTATATTGATCTACTTTTTATTTACGTGGAGCCAAAATAAAATAACAATTTGTTACTTTCTCTTGCCCTATACAGGGTGATTCATGAAGTTCTCCCCCCACTTTTACAGCACATTGTACTAGTAAAAATAATGAAAAAATGTTATATAAACATAGGTCCGAAAATGCTTCGTTAGCGAGTTACAGCTAGCGAAAGTTTCGCCTGGATTTCAGTTCACCAGGTGAAATGAGGTCTTCCTGGAATTGTGGTAAGGTAGATTAAGGGGCAAATTCAATCATTTCTTATGGTTTTTGATCTGATAAATTGAATAAAACAGGTCCCAGATCTGTAAGTTAAATAGTTTTTGAGAAAACCAGTGTCAAATGCAAAAAATGGAGTGAAAAACTTATTTTTTCATCTTTGGGCAAGGATAACTGTGTTATTTCACCAAGAAACAGTTAAAATTTTTCAATAAAACATGTAGAAAATTTTATTCTGAACAAACCGGTGTAAATTAAGTACACAGAAAGCGAATAGATGTTTGATTAAATGAGTTTTTATTCATAAGAGTACAAAGTAAAATTAACCGGAAAAACTAAAATGAAAAAATGTGTTTTTTTCACTCCATTTTTTTGCATTTGACACTGGTTTTCTCAAAAACTATTCGCTTTCTGTGTACTTTATTTACACCGGTTTGTTCAGAATAAAATTTTCTACATTTTTTATTGAAAATTTTTAACTGTTTCTTGGTGAAATAACAAAGTTATTCTTGCCCAAAGATGAAAAAATGTGATTTTCACTCCATTTTTTGCATTTGACACTGGTTTTCTCAAAAACTATTTAACTTACAGATCTGGGACCTGTTTTATTCAATTTATCAGATCAAAAACCATAAGAAATGATTGAATTTGCCCCTTAATCTACCTTACCACAATTCCAGGAAGACCTCATTTCACCTGGTGAACTGAAATCCAGGCGAAACTTTCGCTAGCTGTAACTCGCTAACGAAGCGTTTTCGGACCTATGTTTATATAACATTTTTTCATTATTTTTACTAGTACAATGTGCTGTAGAAGTGGGGGGAGAACTTCATGAATCACCCTGTATAAATATACCGGGTGTACCGCGGAATTTGAACCACAGGGAAATATCATTGATTTTCATTAGTTTGTTAATATTTTCTTCCCACAAATAAATTAACACTTGTTACAGTCAGGAATCATTAGAAAATGTTTAGACCTTTAAAAGAATATCAATTTTGATACATTTTAAGCTGTATTTTAGCTTAAATACAAAAAATACATAATTTTTTAACCGATTTTACTTTAAGAATTGTAAATTTTATCCACTTTTCGCATTGTTATGTTTGGAGTAATGGTAACGTTCTTATCTGGAGAAAAAAAAATGTTGGAAATATTGAAGAAAATTAGTTATTTTTTATTTTTTAATATTGACAAATTGTTTTATCATTTAAAATTATTTACTTAAATTTTTTTTGGAATCAAATTCAGTATTATTTTAAATACGGTACCTTAATTATTTCCTTTAGCAACATTTTATTTTCAGAGACGACTTCGTACGACGATTGTTGTAATAATTTTAAATTATTGCGGCCTCCGGGCCAGCCCAGTCAGTCAGCTGGTAGAAAGTCGCTATTATTATGTTAAGTAACACCGGTTGGGCAAGCGACTTTGTATGGTGACCAGCTGACAGCCATCCATAAACAAACTCTACTGGTAGTCCCTGTTCAAACTCATGCCTAATTGGCGGCATTGCCAATTTGGGCACATCATTGCCAGCTGCATTGGCGTAGTTGGTAACGTGCTCGCCTCTCTTCATGCGGTCTTTGGTTCGAATCCCATTCAGGCGCAGCATATTTTCATACGTTACAAAAAAAATATCATTTCATCCTTCACCGTCTGCATTATTTCTTGCAGGACAGTCCGACGTTAAACAAAAAGATAAAAATATCATGCCTAATTCACTTCAAAAATACAGCGATAAAATTGGGTAGTTATCAATAATGTACAGTTCCCGATAACAAATGAAAGCTAAAAAAAATATTGCAACAATCTAGATTGTTGATAAAAAAATTGTCAAAATTAAAAAATAAATAATCAATTTTTTAAATATTTTTAATATTTTTGAACAATAAAAAGTTTTTACTGCCGCTGATGGATTGGATTCGACCCATCTATCTTTACATCTCCGGACTAGAATGTTTTTATTACTCCAAATGTAACAATGCGAAAAGTGGATAAAATTTACAATACTAAATGAAAAATGGTTAAAAATTTATGTATTTCTATATTTAAGCTAAAATAAAGCTTAAAATGTATCAAAATTTTTGTAGTTTAGGTCATCAGCCGAAAGGCTGGTTTGAACCTATAGAGGTTTTACTAAGTAAAACGAGGAGTGAGGTGGTTTACCATTGCCTTCCTCACTGAGTGAAAAAATTATGCTTATCAGCATGTCAGGCCCTCTGAAAAGCACATATTTTCCACTCTGCAAATGACACCTTCACTTCATTCACCACAGGGGTGGTGAATGATTTCAAAATTTTTATTTTTTTTAAAAGATGTAAACATTTTCTAATGATTCCTGACTATAAAAAGTCTTTATTTATTCGGGGGAAGAAAATATTAATAAACTAATGAAAATCATTGCGATTTTCCTTTGGTCAAATTCCGTGGGACACTCTGTATAAGGAAGGAAAGTACAGTATTCAGATGAACTAAGGTCCCCTAGCCGTGGGAGTAAGAGACTGCATAACGCTCTCACTCGCACAACCCATACGCGCCGTTCCAATAACATGGTCTTTAATTTTACTCATTGTTGTGTGCAAGCGTTTATGCGCGCAGTAAACTAACAAGCAAGATAACGACTGTAGTATGTTTTAAGATTTGGATTATGACGTTAAAGATCTTTGAGCGCATGCGTAGTTAAGCCACATATCTCTCTCTCTCTCACTCGCTCGGCCATGGGTCATTAGTTCGTCGGATACCTATTGGTGCTTTCATGTCAATTTTTTCAAATCGAATTTTCGCCGGATATACTCGTTTTCAGGCCCCCTGAACACAAAAAAACGTGTTTTTAGCGATTGGACTGTGTGTGTGTGTGTGTGTGTGTGTGTTTGCGCGCGCGCGTGTGCGTCTGTGCGTTTGTCGGATTCTGTGTGGCAGGCCCTTAAATCCCGGACTGTCTGGGCTAATACAGGATGTATGTATGTAAGGCTTGTATGTATTGAATTTTTAATTTGTGTAGAAATAAAAAATTTTTACTCAAAGAAAATTCATGGTAGAATTCAGCATGTAATGGAAATATTCACCATGTAATCATATGTTTGACTTGTATGTGCGGTGTCTTTTATGTAAATATGTACATGACTTCATTGGCAGAGTTCGAGATTAGTCCGGTTAAACAAACTCATTTCATTTAAGTAAAGATTGCAATACGGGTACTTGACTTTGCCAGTGTCTATCTACCACGTAGACGCAGTTCAATAAGGAGGTCTATTTGATTACTTTTTATTTCAACTAGACTACATGCGCCTTATTGTTTTTAAGAGAAAGAGCGTTAGAGAAACGAGACAAGGCCGTTGGTTGTCGTTGCAGAATAAAAAGCCACTACCAAACCGAATCCAGGTCACTTGGTCACATACAAACAGAGAACTAAACGAAAATCCATTAACCCGGCTCCCACTTCACGTCATTCCTTGAAAGCATTCAAAGCATGCTTTCTGTCAGTCACCCACCAATACTGGGTGTACGACAAATATCGGGCAATTAAATACATCTCTAGGTTGCCAATGTTAAATACTTTTTTTAATTCTCTTGCCTACATGAATATATAGGAAGGAAAGTATTGTTTTAATGTCGATTTTAAGAAATCAACTCTTCACCGGATCTACACGTTTTCAGAAACCCTGAGCCCAAAAAATGTTTTTAGCGCTTTCTGTCAGTCACCCACCAATACTGGCTGTACGAGAAATATCGAGCAATTAAATACATCTCTAGATTGCCAATATTAAATACTTTGTTTACTTTCTCTTGCCTATATGATTATATAGGAAGGAAAGTATTGTTTTCATGTCGATTTTAAGAAATCGAGTTTTCACCGGATCTACACGTTTTCAGACCTCCTGAACCCAAAATACATGTTTTTAACGATTGTATGTATGGTTGTATGATTGTATGTTTTAACGAGTGTATGTATGTGTGTGTGTGTGTGTGTGCGCGCGCGCGTGTGTGAACAGAATATCTCAAGAACGGAACATCGTACGAACTTGAAACTTAAATTACATACCACTACCGGACCCGACACGAATATTTTCATCAAAATCGGTCAACCGGAACTACAGTAGTAGTTTATTCGTATAATTTTTCACTTTTTTGCGATTTTCTCAAAAAGTGGTCCTACGATTTTTTTAAAAAATCGCCTGGTTTACTCAATTTTTTATTCGCTACAAGATAGGGTAGGCGCCATGTTTTCTGAAATTCTTGGTGATGCTGTTTTCACGTAAAAAAATTATTTTTTTACGATTACGGCTTTAATATGCATTTTAGCGCAAAAATGTATATAATAAAAGTTGTAGAGAATTTAAAATTCTACAACTTTTATTTCAAACATTTTTTTGTATAACGCTATACACTAGCGTAGTTTAGCGGTAATTAGCGATTTTTTGTTTTTCTCACGAAAACGTGTGAGAAATCGATTTTTTAAAGATTTCGGCCTTAGTATGCATTTTACGACAAAAATGTATATAATCAAATTTATAGGAAATTAAAAGATCTACAACTTTTACCTACATGTTGTCTAACATGTTGTTTAAGTCATCAGCCAAAAAGCTGGTTTGAATCTGTAGAGGTTTTACTAAGTAAAACGAGGAGTGAGGTGGTTTACCATGCCTTCCTCACTGAGTGGAAAAGTACGCTTATCAGCATGCCGGACCCTCTAAAAAGCACGTAATTTCCACTCTGTAAATGACACCTTCACTTCATTCACCACATGATCTGGCTGTATAATGAAATTCATTACTTTCAGAGGAGATAACTCTGATTAGTGTCTTTTACACCTCTACCTCTTCTTTTTTTAAATGATTCAGTCATTTAATTGGCTGACCATGTGATAAGAAACAGAACTATTTATTTTAGCCCTGCAACGAACAGATCGAGTGTAAATAATTTGACATTCCACCTGTCTGTTATGGTCAGCTAAACAACATATGATAAGAAACAGAACTATTTTTTTGTAGCCGTGTAACTAACAGATCGAGTGCAAATAATTTTATACTTCACCTGCCTGTTAGCGACTACGGTGGGTTTTTTCTTGGAAATTTATTTGCTGACTTAACCGGGAATTGAATTCGGGTACGGTCCGGTAATGAACAGTGCAGCGTTTCAACCTTGGCACTTTGAAGTCGGCCAATCGTAAATTTAAATTGGGTTGTGAATTTGTTTTAACTTGAAACGCAATAAATAGAGAATATTGGTATAATAGTAGCTAAGTGCATATCGATCGGTGGATGCTGTTGCTAAGGAATAGAAATGGAAATAAACACGCTCCCTTTGAAATACACGAAATGTTTCTTCTCTCTTCTTTTTATTTAATTTATTTTATCATAAAATTTAAGTTCGGTATTAAAGAGTCTCGTTTTTCTTGTTTTGTTTTGTTTTATTCATAAGTAAATGTATCGTCTCAATTATACTCTTTATCTACCAGGATTACTTTATCTACGATCTACTCGTATTACAGGATGTATCTACTCTCTCGGTATAAGAAATTTGTTTTTTTTTACGTACTTTCTCTTGCCTATATCAATATATAGGAAGGAAAGTATTGTTTTCATTACGATTTTTTGAAAAAGAGTTTTCACCGGATCTACACGTTTTCATTTTTCAAACCTACTGAACCCAAAAAAAAAACATCTTTTTAGCGATTGGTGTGTGATGGCGCCCGCACGTGTGTGTGTGTGCGTGTGTGCGTGTGTGTGTGTGTGTGTGTGAACAGGATGTCTCAAGAACGGAACATCGTACAAATTTGAAACTTGAAACTTAAGTTACATACCACTACCGGACTTGACACGAATATTTTCATCAAAATCGGTCAACCGGAACTACAGTAGTAGTTTATTCGTATAATTTTTCACTTTTTTGCGATTTTCTCAAAAACTGGTCCTACAATTTTTTTAAAAATCGCCTGGTTTACTCAATTTTTTATTCTCTACAAGATAGGGTAGACGCCATGTTTGCTGAAATTCTTGGTGAGGCTGTTTTCACGTAAAGAAATTGTTTTTTTAAGATTACGGCTTTAATATGCATTTTAGCGCAAAAATGTATAAAACAAAAGTGGTAGAGAATTTAAAGTAATACAACTTTTATTCCAACATTTGTTTGTATAACGCTTAGTTTAGCGGTAATTAGCAATTTTCTGTTTTTTTATCACGAAAACGTGTGAAAAATCGATTTTTTTCAGATTTCGGCCTTAGTATGCATTTAACGACAAAAGTGTATAAAATTAAATTTATAGGAAATTGAAAGATCTACAACTTTTATTTAAAACATTTTTCTCTACAGAGCCTAATTTAGCGTGAAAGAGTGATTTTCTTTATTTTTAACCCAAACTGAGGTTGATTTTCATTTTGTGTCTTTCACTCATGATTCAAATAAGGTTATATTTTATTGAGGTTAGTTTTTTGTTTATTTCTAATGTTTTATTACTAATGTTAGGTGATATTGGTCATTATTTGCATTGGCAAAAGAAAGTTTTGTGAGTGATTCATACCAGGTTTTTTTGTAGCCTATTTGTAAGTCCTTCCCAAGGTTGATTTTCATTTTGCGTCATTCATACATGCTTTTAGGTTATGTGTGGGATTTTTTAGTTTATTTATAATCGCATCAACAGCTAGGTTTTTAGCAACTACGGTGGGTTTTAACTTGCAAATATTTTCAGACCTTAGCTGGGAATCGAACTTGAGACCTCCGCGTTGTAGGCTGACGCGCTACCACTACGCTACGGAGGCGGCCAGGTTATGGTTTTGTTATTTAACATCGTTTATTAATGATTAAACTAATAATTTGGCTAGAGAAAGGCGTGTGATTGTTTTACACCATTTTTTTCGTATTCAAATAGGTGAAAAGTTGTTCAAATCGTATAATTTTCTATTTGACAGTTGGTATAATATTTGTGCGTTGGTGTAGTTTAACAATGGAGTGTATTTAACTTATGTAAGTATTAAGATTTAAATATTACATTCGACAAAAATTATCTACTGTAAATTTCTAAAAATTTTTTGTTGTATTGTTTTTAAGTGTTCGTATAATTCAATTGATTCTTTTCTCGTCTAAATATACGCATAGTTATTGTTGTAAACTCAATAAAGAATGAAATATAATTGCAGACAATTTGTTAGTACATACATTACAAACAATTAACATAATTATAAATATTGTAGTAGTAAAATTGATTCTCGTTAAGCTACATTTTTTTTCTATATTCTAAATAATGAAAAATAATGAAGCTGCCCATAACAGACAGGTGGAGTGTCAAATTTTTTACTCAATCTGTTCGTTGCAGGGCTAAAATAAATAGTTCTGTTTCTTGTCACATGGTCAGCCAATTAAATGACTGAATCATTTAAGAACAGAAGAGGTAGAGGTGTAAAAGACACTAATCAGAGTTATCTTCTCTGAAAGTAATGAATTTCATTATACAGCCAGACCCTGTGGTGAATGAAGTGAAGGTGTCATTTGCAGAGTGGAAAATATGTGCTTTTCAGAGGGCCCGGCATGCTGATAAGCATACTTTTCCATTCAGTGAGGAAGGCAATGGTAAACCACCTCACTCCTCGTTTTACTTAGTAAAACCTCTAAAGGTTCAAACCAGCCTTTCGGCTGATGACCTAAACAACAACAAATAATGAAACAATTAAATTGTTTTATTCTAATCTGACTTTGGGCGTGGTCACTATTATGATTTTTAAACCTATTTTGCGGTTATTTTTTTACTTTTCTAGGAAACTGTGGCCTAATTACATAACTCTACTGTAGTTGTTTTTTTTTGTGTAATATAATGTTTATTTTTGTCAACCTTAGTTTATAATCTGTTAAAATTATTTTGTTATTTTACTATAGTAACCCACCGGGGTGGTCTAAAAGTAAAAATCTGGTGTGAAACACTCACACGACTTTCTCTTGCCAATGCAAATAATTAATAATAATAAACCTAACATTATTAATAAAATATTAGAAATAAACAAAAACTAACCTCAAAAACATAACCTTATTTTAATCATGAGTGAATGACGCAAAATGACAATCGAACTCAGTTTGGCTTAAAAATACGGAAAATCACGCTTTCACGCTAAACTAGGCTCTGTAGAGAAAAATGCTCTAAACAAAAGTTGTAGATCTTTCAATTTTCTATAAATTTAATTATATACACTTTTGTCGTAAAATGCATACTAAGACCGAAATATTTAAAAAATCGATTTTTCTCACGTTGTCGTGAGAAAAAAAAACAGAAAATCGCAAATTACCGCTAAACTAAGCGTTATACAAAAAAATGTTTGAAATAAAAGTTGTAGAATTTTACATTGTCTACAACTTTTATTATAAAACGTTTTGCGCTAAAATGCATATTAAAGCCGCAATCTTAAAAAGAAAAAGTTTTTACGTAAAAACAGCCTCACGCAGAATTTCAGCAAACATGGCGCCTACCCTATATTGTAGAGCATAAAAAATGTAGTAAACCAGTTGATTTTAAAAAAAATCGTAGGACTAGTTTTTGAGAAAATCGCAAAAAAGTGAAAAATTATACGAATAAACTACTACTTCCGGTTGACCGATTTTGATGAAAATGTTTATGTCGGGTCCGGTAGTGATATGTAACTTAAGTTTCAAGTTTCAAGTTCGTACGATGTTCCGTTCTTGAGATATTCTGTTCACACACACACACACACACACACACACACACACACACACAGACACACACACAGACCAATCGCTAAAAACATGTTTTTTTGGGTTCAGGGGGTCTGAAAACGTATAGATCCGGTGAAAACTCGATTTCGAAAAATCAACATGAAAATAATACTTTCCTTCCTATATATTCATATAGGCAAGAGAAAGTAAAAATCTGGTGTGAAACACTCACACGACTTTTAGATGCAAATAATTAACAATTCTAAAATTAGTAATAAAGCATTTGAAATGAACAAAAAAACTAACCTCAATAAACATAACCTAATTTTAATCATGAGTGAAAGACGCAAAATGAAAATTAACCTCATTTTGGCCTAAAAATACGGAAAATCACTCTTTCACGCTAAACTAGGCTCTGCAGAGAAAATGCTGTAAATAAAAGTTGTAGATCTTTTACTTTCGTATAAATTTGAATATACCTTTTTGTCGTAAAATGCATACTAATGCTGAAATCTAAAATAAATCGATTTTTCACACGTTTTCGTGATAAAAAACCGAAAATCGCTAATTACCACTAAACGAAGCGTTAAAAAAAAAATGTTTAAAATAAATATTGTAGGATTTTAAATTCTCTACAATTTTTATTACATACTTTTTTCCGCTAAAATGCATATTAAAGCTGCAATCTTAAAAAAACAATTTTTTTACGTGAAAACAGCCTCTCCAATAATTTCAGCAAACATGGCGCCTACCCTATCTTGTAGAGCATAAAAAATTTAGTAAACCAGGCGATTTAAGAAAAAATTGTAGGACCCGTTTTTGAGAAAATCGCAAAAAGTGAAAAATTACACGAATAAACTACTACTTCCGGTTGACCGATTTTGATGAAAATGTTCGTGTCGGATCCTCTAGTAGTACCTAACTTAAGTTTCAAGTTTCAAGTTCGTACGATGTTCCGTTCTTGAAATATTCTGTACACACACACACACACACACACACACACGCACGCACGCACACACACACACACACACACACACACAGAGAGAGAGAGAGAGAGAGAGAGAGAGAGAGAGAGAGAGAGAGAGACCAATCGCTAAGAACATGTTTTTTGGATTCAGGGGGTCTGAAAACGTGTAGATCCGGTGAAAACTCGATTTGTTAAAATCGACATGAAAACAATAGTTTCCTTCCTATATATTCATATAGATAGATAAAAGAAAGTAAAAGTGGTCGCCGAGAGTCAGCTATTTAACAGCTGATTTCGGAGACGAAGGTTCCGTGGTTTAAATTCTCGTAAAAGTAGTTACTTTTATACTGATTTGAATACTAAACAGTGTTTACTGTTGTACTTTGATGGTTGGGGTTCAATTAACAATACTCTTTCGGGAATGGTCGGCCTGGGTCTGTACAAGACTAATTACACCTTATTCACACGTCATACACATAATCCTCATCTCAAATGGGTCATGGGGTTGCAATTGTTCTGCATTGAACACTGAAATTGATTTTCTATTTAATTATAAATTTTGAGCCGATTTTGGTCAAGTTTATTCTAAGATCTGTTCGGATGTCACTGTTATTTTCTATTAGGCCTGCGTATTGTTACTGCGAAGTTTAGGTTCGTTCGGGATCCGGGTATAATAAATGATAAACAACTTCCTTTAAACTTAGAAGAATTAATTATTATTTATTGGCACAAATAATTGTTAAACTTAGACTTCTAACAAATTACAATTAGATTGCTTCAGTAAAATTAATTGTTGTAGTTTAAGTGATCATCCGATAGGCTTGTTTGAACCTGTAAAGGCTTTACTAAGTAAAACGAGGAGTGAGGTGGTTAACCAGTGCCTTCCTCACTGAGTGGAAAAGTATGGTTATCAGCATGCCAGGCCCTCTGAAAAGAATTTACTTTCCACCCTGCAAATGACACCTTCACTTCATTCACCACAGGGTCTGGCTGTTTCATGAAATTCATTACTCTCAGAGAAGATAAATGTGACTAATGTTTTTTTCATCTCTACCTCGTTTGTTTGTAAACAATTATTGTCATATAATTGGCTGATCATGTGATAAGAGAGAGAACTATTTTTTTGTAACCCTGGACGTAGCAGTTGTAGCGCAATTAACTTAACATTTCACCTACTTATTATGGGCAAAGGTTTTCATTATCATCACCTGTCAATGATTAGGCTCAATAGCCTTTTCGGGGATCCATCTGTTTTTAGGTCTTCCCAAACCTTTCTTTCCTCTAGGTTTATATTTCCATGCTCGCAGAGGAAGTGTGTGAGCTAGCTACGAAGTAAATGGTTGGCCCAATTTCTCTTATATATATTCTTAACGTTTTTAACAGTGACTGAACATTTAACTCGGCGCGGATAGCTTCGTTACTTATTCTTTCTAACCGGGTACAACGTTTGACTCCCCGCAAAAACCTTATTTCAGCAGCCTGGATACGAGATTCATTCCTCTGTAATGACACCCATATGTTATGAGTGGTACACCCATTGTTCTATAAAATTTCTTTTGGGTGTTCTTTCTCGTTTTCTTTCCTGTTGTCTTGCGAATAGAACCGCATACAGCGCTAAATTTTTGCCAGTTTTTCACTCACGTTATCATTTTTGTCATAGGAAATATTGCATCCTAAATATTCTAAATCTCAAACTTGTTTTATAGTTTAATTGCCAAGTATAATTTTTGAACGTTTCGGCCATTTTTCCTTGAATGCCATAATCTTTGATGTTTGCACCGATATTCTCATGCCAAACTCAGCGCTAATGTTGTGCAACTTATAAATGACATATTGGAGCCTGTCTTCTGTGTCAAATATAATAACAGTGTCATCTGCATACAACAATGAATTTAGGAATACGTTATTCCAAAGCTGAATGCCTCAGTCAACTAATTGATTCCAAATTGTTAAAATTTTATCAACGTAACGCAAAGTTTTTTCTAATAAATTACAAAATAAAATTAGTGAGTTTTTTTGGGTTTAACGTCCGATTCTTTTGCAATTACTGCTAATGCAGACGGTGAAGGTTGAAATGATTTTTTTTTGTAACGTATGAAAATATGCCGTGCCTGAGTGGGATTTGAATCCAGGACCGTTTGAGTTACTTGATTACGACTTCGCAGTAGTGAGTTGTTTAGTTGTTACTGTTTCATGTTGCATTTGTCTTAAAATGTTAAGTAATTGTAAACTTTAATTTTTGTTATTAATTGAGTTGTCTATTTTTGTTTCAGGTAAGGACCCGTCCTGACATTTTATCGAATCTTAGTTTCGTACTGTAAGTAATTTCGATACTGATTTTTAGTTTATCAGTAAAGCCCATTGTTAAGTGAATCTCCAGTAGTTAATAAAAGTCCAGTTCAAAAACACCTCGATATTATTCGCAGATTTTTCCAAGAACTAAAACATAAAATTGACAACTCGTGCAATGCGCTCCGGTTAAGATATCCTCCGGAAAAATTATACAGTGTAAGAGAAAAATCTGGGATCTAGGAATTTTCTCTACGGAGCCCTGAGTTTAGAGGCAATTACTGTTTTCTCGTATTTTTACTTTCTCTTGCTTATATGAATATATAGGAAGGAAAGTATTGTTTTCATGTCAATTTTTCGAAATTGAGTTTTCACCGGATCTACACGTTTTCAGACCCTCTGAACCCAAAAAAACATGTTTTTAGCGATTGGTCTGTGTGCGCGCGCGCGCGTGTGTGTGTGTGTGTGTGTGTGTGAACAGAATATCTCAAGAACGGACGGAACATTGTATGAACTTGAAATTGAGTTAGGTACTACTACAGAATCCGACACGAACATTTTAATCAAGATCGGTCAAACGGAAGTAGTAGTTTACTTGTGTAATTTTTCACTTTTATGCAATTTTCTCAAAATAGCTCGACGATTTTTTTAAAAATCGCCTCAATTACTGTATTTTTTATGCTCTACAAGATAGGGTAGGCACCATGTCTGCTGAAATTCTTGGTGAGGTTGTTTTTTCGTAAAAAATTGTTTTTTTAGATTGCGACTTTAATATGCATTTTAGCGCAAAAATGTATGCAATAAAAGTTGTAGAGAATCCAAAATCCTAACACGTTTTTCCATACGTTTTTTTTGTACAACTCTTAGTTTAGCGGTAATTGGAGATTTTCGATTTTTTCTCACGAAAACGTGTAAAAAAATCGATTTTTTTTAGATATCAGCCATAGTAAGTTATGCATTTTACGACAAAAGTGTATATACTCAAATTTATAGAAAACTAAAAGATCTACAACTTCTATTTAGAGCATTTTCTCTATAGCTTAGCGTGAAAGAGTGATTTTCCGTTTTTTTTAGCCAAACTGAGGTTAATTTTCATTTTGCGTCTTTCACTCATGATTAAAATAAGGTTAGGTTTTTTGAGGTTAGTTTTTTTGTTTATTTCTACTGTTTTATTACTGATGTTAGTTAATATAGTTTTTTATTTGCTTTGGCAAGAAAACGTCGTGTGACGTTTCACCCAAGATTTTTAAGTCACACAGAGGTTGATTTTCATTTTGCGTCGTTCCCTTATGATTAAAATTAGGTTATACTTTTTATTATCTGCATCGGCAAGAGAAAGTCGTGTGAGTGTTTCACACCAGATTTTTGAATTTTGTTATTTCACTCTGTATATCGAAATCTCGAAAGAATATCGGTATCTGAAGATTCGATATCGAGTGTATTCGATAGTCCGAGAGGTCCGAGTGTATTTAATTGTGTAATCCGTGCCATTATGAGCGGGGATTTCTTGTTGAAGCTCTTAATAGATGTTGTTTTTCTATTCCGGTTTCTTTAGTTTTAGTGAGTAAATAGGTATGTAGTTGGAAACCTACTTCTTTTAATATTGATTGAACGTGACGTGACTGTCAGTACCACACACCATTCCACTTAGATTTGTGCCGACATGAATTTAGTTAGCCGTACGAAATTTAACTTGGGTCGTTATCGTCTGTAATTTTATATTAACGTAGGGTATTTGCATAGCCTCTAAAGGGTGATTCAAAAAGAGCGCCGGTTTTGATATATCAAATTAAGAGATTTATTTTATTGAATAACTGAAAATAAATACATCAACAAGTTCATCTTTCCTTCCGATTTTATGTATGAAAAATGATGTCATGCATGTGTCCTCCTCTACTGCGCTGGCACGCATCAACTCTGTCCATGAAATTGGATATTACTGCACGACAAGTTTCGACTTCCATTTGCCCGATAACCCGTCGAATTTCCTCCTTCAAGTCATTGATGTTTCGGGGTTTATTGGCATACACCAATGACTTCAGATGACCCCAAAGATGAAAGTCACAAGGCGTCAAGTCACACGACCTTGGTGGCCATTGATGGTCGGAATTACGAGAAATGATGCTATCCTGGAACCGTTCACGGAGCAACAACATTGTTTCTCGTGCAGCGTGACAGGTGGCACCATCCTGCTGAAACCACAACTCGTCAATGTCCATTCCATCCAAATGACGCCACAAAAACTCCCTAATCATCGTACGGTATCGGTCTCCATTTACTGTCACGGCTTGTCCTTCTTGATTTTCAAAAAAGTAAGGGCCGATGACACCACCCGACCAAAAGCCGCACCAAACTGTCACTCACTGTGCATCCAAGAGAAACTACAACTGTATCGTCAATCGGAATGTTCTCCAAAATAGAAATGAGGTCAAACAATGTTGCCAACCGATAAACAAAAATTTACCAGCCGTTTAAAAACCGGCGCTCTTTTTGAATCACCCTTTACTTTGTGCTTTCCATTTGAACTGATTGCGATTTACTGTGAGTATCTGAAATGAGTTTTAAGATAATCGGTCCGATTGTTTTCATGTTGATTTTAAGAAATCGAGTTTTCACCGGATCTACACGATTTCAGACCCCCTGAACCGAAAAAACATGTTTTTATTTATACTACATACATTTTATGCCCTACAAGATAGGAGAGGCGCCATGTTTGCTGAAATTCTTGGTGAGGCTGTTTTCACGTAAAAAAATTGGTTTTTTAAGATTGCGGCTTTAATATGCATTTTACCGCAAAAATGTAGATAGTTAAAGTTGTAGAGAATTAAAATTCTACAACCTTTATTTCAAACATTTTTTTTGTATAAAGCTTAGTTTAGCGATAATTGGTAATTTTCTGTTTTTTTCTCACAAAAACGTGTGAAAAATCGATTTTTTTAAAGATTTCGGCCTTAGGATGCATTTTACGAGAAAAGTGTATATAATAAAATTTATAGGAAATTAAGAGATCTACAACTTTTATGTGAAGCATTTTTTTGTACAGTTCCTAGTTTAGCGTGAAAGAGCGATTTTCCGTATTTTTAAGCCAAACTGAGGTTGATTTTCATTTTGCGTCTTTCATATGTGATGAAAATAAGGTTATGGTTTTTGAGGTTAGTTTTTTACTTTCTCTTGCCTATATGAATGTATAGGAAGGGAAGTATTGTTTTCATGTCGATTTTTCGAAATCGAGTTTTCACCGGATCTATACGTTTTCAGACCCCCTGAACCCAAAAAACATGTTTTTAGCGATTGGTCTGTGTGTGTGTGTGAACAGAATATCTCAAGAATAGAACATCGTACGAACTTGAAACTTGAAACTTAAGTTACATACCACTACCGGACCTGACAGGAACATTTTCATCAAAATCGGTCAACCGGAAGTAGTAGTTTATTCGTGTAATTTTTCACTTTTTTGCGATTTTCTCAAAAACTGGTCCTACGATTTTTTTTGAAATCGCCTCATTTACTCAATTTTTTATTCTCTACAAGATAGGGTAGGCGCCATGTTTGCTGAAATTCTGGGTGAGGCTGTTTTTACGTAAAAACATTTTCTTTTTAAGATTGCGGCTTTAATATGCATTTTATCGAAAAACGTTATATAATAAAAGTTGTAGAGAATGTAAAATTCTACAACTTTTACAACTTTTATTTCAAACATTTTTTTTGTAGAACGCTTAGTTTAGCGGTAATTAGCGATTTTCTGTTTTTTTCTCACGAAAACGTGTGAAAAATCGATTTTTTTAAGAATTCGGCCTTACAATGCATTTTACGACAAAAGTGTGTATAATAAAATTTGTAGAAAATTAAAAGATCTACAATTTTTATTTAAAGCTTTTTTTTTGTACAGTGCCTAGTTTAGCGTGTAGGACCGATTTTCCGTATTTTTAAGCTAAACTTAGGTCGATTTTAATTTTGCGTATTTCACTAATGTTTTTTGAGGTTAGTTTTTTGTTTATTTCTAATATTTTATTAATAATGTTAGGTTTATTGTTAATTATTTGCATTGGCAAGAGAAAGTTGTGTGAGTGTTTCACACCAGATTTTTTGTTTATTAATGTTAGGTTATATTGTTTAAATTATTTGCATTGGCAAGAGAAAGTTGTGTGAGTGTTTCACACCAGATTTTTTTAATAAATTATAACGTATAGTTACTGGAAAAATACGGATTTCTGTTAGTATGAGTACATGTTAAGTATAAGTAACTTTGTACAAGACTAATATGTTAAGTAAAGAATTTTAAGAAGTAAACTACGTACTAGAGTCTTGATTGATTTTATCGATTCGCCTGTTTGGCCTTTATTCTATCTACAACCCTTGTTGTTTATTTAATCTATTATGCTGTTTGAATTACATTTGTTCTAATGAAATCGCTTTTATATTTAGTGAGTCATGAGAAGAATACCTTTTGCATATAGGTAGGCGATGAGGAAGGGAAGAGGAATCTGTCAGTGCTGCCAACCTCAAAAGTCAGACACTATATTTTACTACCGTCCAATTGCACCGTTTGTTAACCAAATGTTGCCTTTCAATTAAAATACTTCGTTGTGACTTGACACTTTTTCCACTTGAACCCCATTTTTACTTTCTCTTGCCTATATGAATATATAGGAAGGAAAGTATTGTTTTCATGTCGATTTTTCGAAATCGAGTTTTCACCGGATCTATACGTTTTCAGACCGCCTGAATCCAAAAAACATGTTTTTAGCGATTGGTCTGTGTGTGTGTGTGTGTGTGTGTGTGTGTGTGTGTGTGCGTGCGTGCGTGCGTGCGTGCGTGTGTGTGTGTGTGTGTGTGTGTGCGCGTGAACAGAATATCTCAAGAACGGAACATCTTACGAACTTGAAACTTAAGTTACATACCACTACCGGACCCGACACGAACATTTTCATCAAAATCGGTCAACCGGAAATAGTAGTTTATTCGTGATTTTCTCAAAAACAAGTCCTACGATTTTTTTTAAAATCAATTGGTTTACTACATTTTTTATGCTCTACAAGATAGGGTAGGCGCCATGTTTGCTGAAATTCTGCTTGAGGCTGTTTTTACGTAAAAACATTTTCTTTTTAAGATTGCGGCTTTAATATGCATTTTAGTGCAAAACGTTATATAATAAAAGTTGTAGAGATTGTAAAATTCTACAACTTTTATTTCAAACATTTTTTTGTATAACGCTTAGTTTAGCGGTAATTTGCGATTTTCTGTTTTTTTTCTCACGATAACGTGAGAAAAATCGAGTTTTTTAACATTTCGGTCCTAGTATGCATTTTACGACAAAAGTGTATATAATTAAATTTATAGAAAATTAAAAGATCTACAACTTTTGTTTAGAGCATTTTTCTCTACAGAGCCTAGTTTAGCGTGAAAGCGTGATTTTCCGTATTTTTAAGCCAAACTGAGTTCGATTGTCGTTTTGCGTCATTCACTCATGATTAAAATAAGGTTATGTTTTTGAGGTTGGTTTTTGTTTATTTCTAATATTTTATTAATAATGTTAGGTTTATTATTAATTATTTGCATTGGCAAGAGAAAGTCGTGTGAGTGTTTCACACCAGATTTTTTTTGAAAATTTTTCTTAACGTACAAAGTTTCCAACTAAAATTTTGCCTTTCTTTTAAAACCGGTAATAAGGTTTCATATGTCGGCATCATTTTCTCAATGATATAACTGTTTCCTTTTTACCAGGTGTCAAAAAAATGTATCTGCAGTCCAGCCGTTCTTAGTTTGCTCCTACTGTAAACAAATGTGCTATCTGTTCCAATCTGTCCAATCTATCTGTAGCCAATCCACACGCAAAAGGTATTCTCATGACTCACTAATTGCTTACAGTAATTGCTTACAGTTCTCTCTCTCTACATTTTTGAGGTGATTATATATGTTAGGCAAAATAATTTTATGCAGAATTTCAATGTTCACAATCATAACACGAGAAACAGAAATGATTATTATGTAGCTAATCACTCCACACAATTGTTTGAACAAAAACCTACTTATGCAGCGGGAAAAGTCATAAATAAATGACCCCAATTTTTTAAATGTTGTGAGGATTTGAATTCCTTTAAAAGGAATCTGAAAAATTACTAGATCGGTGAAACTTTTCATAGCATACAAGAATTTCTTTCTTGATAGTAGTGATACATTGTGTGTTTCTTATATGTATTTCAGATGTTATAGCTGACATGTCCTATACTCCTCCTGGAGTCTCCAGGGCGCAAAAAAAAGACATAAGAAAAAAGAAAAAAAGGGTTTAAATACTTATAATTAAAACATATTTACCTTAATAGGAATACACATCCAAAAAGTCGTGGCCTCTAGCGTGCACTCTGTAGTAGCTGGCTTTGGTTTGTTGACAGTAGGAGCAAACTAAGAACTGCTCAACTGTAGAATTGTCTTCTTCACTGTCATCAACTTTTTTCTTTATATTTCGAATTGTGGAAAGAGAGACGACATCATAGTAGTTAGCCGCTCGCTCACGGCTTTTGTTAAGAGATATTTTTGTTAAGCTTCAACTTCACACCATTTTATTACTTTACATATTAGATTTCTTTGAGCATGGTGAACAGTTAAACCGCGTTTTCGAGAAACCGAAATTTCCGTTGACAGTAACAAACAGTTATGTTCGTACAGTTAACCTACAAAAGGTTCCGCGATATACTGTATGTCTTCTGGGTATAGTTTACGTTGTTGTGTTGGCGAACTGATACTAAAGCAGTTGTGCATGCGCGCTGATGCTTTCTCTTCTGTACCACTCGTTAAAACCAAAGGAAAACTCGTAGTAGAGGAAGAATGTATGTACTGGGACAACCTTGACCTTTGACCCTGACCTTGACCAAAAAAAAAAAAAAATAAATAAAAAAAAAAAAAAAAAAAATCCCGCCAAATTTTTTTCCCGCCAAATTTTCAAACTCAATTTTCTCCGCAACCGCTGGACCGATTTTGACGCACGTGGTACCCACGTGACCGTGAGATCGAGATCTACAAGATAAGCCCTAAAACTCGTCGATCCGATAACCAGGTCACGTGTTACAAGCTATCTCAGGTTCCATAGGGGATACGGCTACGGATTAGGGCTTATCTTGTAGATCTCGATCTCCTGGTCACGTGGGTACCGCCCGCGTCAAAATCGGCCCAGCGGTTGCGGAGAAAATCAGGTTTGAAAATTTAAAAAAATAAAAAAAATTGGCAAATTGTCAAACCCGATTTTCTCCGCAACCGCTGGTCCGATTTTGATGTGGGCGGTACCCACGTGACCAGGAGATCGAGATCTACAAGATAAGCCCTAAATCTCATCGATCTGATAACCAGGTCACGTGTTACAAACGATCTCAGGTTCCATCGGGGATACGGCTACAAATTAGGGCCTATCTTGTAGATCTCGATCTCCCGGTCACGTGGGTACCGCCCGCGTCAAAATCGGCCCAGCGGTTGAGGAGAAAATCAAGTTTGAAAATTAAAAAAAAAAAAAAAAAAAAAAATTTCGCCATTTTTTTTTTTTTTTTTTTTTTTTTTTTTTGGGGTAAATTTTCAAACTCGATTTTCTCCTCAACCGCTGGTCCGATTTTGATGCGGGTGGTATCCACGTGACCAGGAGATCGAGATCTACAAGATAAGCCCTAAACCTTGTCGATCTGATAACCAGGTCACGTGTTACAAGCTATCTCAGGTTCCATCGGGGATACGGCTACGGATTAGGGCTTATCATGTAGATCTTGATCTCCTGGTCACGTGGGTACCGCCCGCATCAAAATCGGTCCAGCGGTTACGGAGAAAATCAAGTTTGAAAATTTAAAAAAATAAAAAAAATGGCAAATTTTCAAACCCGATTTTCTCCGCAACCGCTGGGCCGATTTTGATGCGGGTGGTATCCACGTGACCAGGAGATCGAGATCTATAAGATAAGCCCTAAACCTTGTCGATCTGATAACCAGGTCACGTGTTACAAGCTATCTCAGGTTCCATCGGGGATACGGCTACGGATTAGGGCTTATCTTGTAGATCTCGAGCTCCTGGTCACGTGGATACCGCCCGCATCAAAATCGGACCAGTGGTTGAAACAGGGTACCGTTAGAGTTTCATTTAATAAATATATTTACCATTTCAAGTCTGGATGGTTTACCACCAACTTTAATCAGAGGGCACGGCATGCTGATAAGCCTACTTTTCCACTCAGTGAGGAAGGCAACTGTAAAACACATCACTCCTCGTTTTTAGTGCCTTTTACACCTCTACCTCTTCTGTTCTTAAATGATTCAGTCATTTAATTAGCTGATCATGTGATAAGAAACAGAACTATTTATTTTAGCTCTGGAACAAACAGATTGAATGTATCAGCATGCGGGGTCCTCTGAAAAGCACATATTTTCCACTCTACAAATGACACCTTCACTTCATTCACCACAGGGTCTGGCTGTATAATAAAATTCATTACTTTCAGAGGAGATAACTCTGATTAGTGTCTTTTACACCTCTACCTCTTCTGTTCTTAAATGATTCAGTCATTTAATTAGCTGACCATGTGATAAGATAGGACGATATTTTTATGGCTGATCCGAACACGGAGTTTATTCCAAAAATGATTTGATAATAATTTTAAACAATCTGTATTATGTATGTAGGTCATTCAGAAATTTATTATATGAAAGTAATGAATTTCATTATACAGCCGGACCTTATGGTGAATGATGCGGAGGTGACATTTGCAGAGTGGAAGATATGCGCTTTTCAGAGGGTGCAGCATGCTGATAAGCGTACTTTTTTTACTTAGTGAGGAAGGTAACTGTAAAACACCTCACTCCTCGTTTTACTTAGTAAAACCACTACAGGGTCAAATCAGTCCTAAGACACTAATCAGAATTATATTCTCTGAAAATAATGAATTTCATTATACAGCCAGACCCTGCGGTGAATGAAGTGAAGGTGTCATTTATGGATAGAACAGGGTACCGTTAGAGTTTCATTTAATAAATATATTTACCATTTCAAGTCTGGATGGTTTACCACCAACTTTAATCAGAGGGCACGGCATGCTGATAAGCCTACTTTTCCACTCAGTGAGGAAGGCAACTGTAAAACACATCACTCCTCGTTTTTAGTGCCTTTTACACCTCTACCTCTTCTGTTCTTAAATGATTCAGTCATTTAATTAGCTGATCATGTGATAAGAAACAGAACTATTTATTTTAGCTCTGGAACAAACAGATTGAATGTATCAGCATGCGGGGTCCTCTGAAAAGCACATATTTTCCACTCTACAAATGACACCTTCACTTCATTCACCACAGGGTCTGGCTGTATAATAAAATTCATTACTTTCAGAGGAGATAACTCTGAGTAGTGTCTTTTACACCTCTACCTCTTCTGTTCTTAAATGATTCAGTCATTTAATTAGCTGACCATGTGATAAGAAACAGAACTATTTATTTTAGCCCTGGAACAAACAGATTGAATGTAAATAACTTGTCACTCCACCTGTCTGTTATGACCAGAGTGCGAGATTATGGATTGCAAAAAGAGTTTCTATAAATTTCTAAAGATTGTTAAGATCATTAGCCTTAAGGCTAGTTTAAACCTCTAGTGGCTTAGCTAAGTAAAACGAGGATTTAGGCGGTTTACCTTTACCTTCCTCACTGAGTGGAAAATATGCTTATCAGCATGCCTGACCCTCCAAAAATCATCTACTTTCCACCCTGAAAATGTCACCTTCACTTCATTCACCACAGGGTCTGGATGTATAATGAAATTCATTACTTTCAGAGGAGATAACTCTGGCTAGTCTCTTTTTCACCTCTACCTCTTCTGTTCTTTCAATGCTTCAGCAGAATAGATCACGCCATTCATTAAAAAACTACATTGTATAAGAGGAAAAATTAATTATTTTTACGATGATTATTTTGTTCCGTCATGATTTCCTTATCAACATTTTATTTTATTCACAAAAAGCTTTCTACAAGTAATTTATTCACTGTTTTATTTTATAACATCTATTGATTTTTTTATTTGAAGGTACATGAGAATTTTTGAAAATTAACTGTACATTTAAATTTACAATAAACAAGTTGAGTCATCTAGAAAATTAATTGCAATAACAAATAGATAAAAAACAAAAAACTAATGATGACAAAGAAAATATTCTAAAGTACAGGATGTTCCGAAACGAAATTATCAACATTATCAAAATTACCGATTGTTCGGATTCCTAAAGAACCTGACGGACGAATGTAAGCTGATTTTTGGAGATGAAGGTTCGATGGTCCAAATCCTAGTAAAGGTAGTGACTTTTATTCGGATTTGAATGTTAGACAGTGGTTACAAAGTACTTTGTAACCATAATAATGTATTAACATAATACAGCTTTATTTGCATCGTATTACGGTATAGAACTACTTATACCTTTGCTCATAACAGACAGGTGAAGTGGCAAATTATTTACACTCAATCTGCTAGTTGCAAGGCTAAAATAAAAAGTTCTGCTTCTTATAATGTAAGCTGATTTTTGGAGATGAAGGTTCGATGGTTCAAATCCTAGTAAAGGTAGTGACTTTTATTCGGATTTGAATACTAGACAGTGGTTACCGGTGTACTTTGATGAATGGGGTTTATTAACCATACTTTCTCGGGAATGGTAAGCCTGGGTCTGTACACGTCATACACCTCATCCTCATCTCATTAGGTCATGGGGTTGCTTATTGTTTTATATTGAAACGATAGCTGCGTAGCTTTTTCCTGCTTTTTCCTGCTAGCTGCGCAGCTTTTTCCTGCTAGCTGTGCAGCTTTTTTCTTGCTTATTCCTGCTAGCTGCACAGCTTTTTCCAGCTTATTCCTGCTAGCTGCGCAGCTTATTCCTGCTTATTCCTGCTAGCTGCGCAGCTTTTTCCTGCTAGCTGCACAGCTTTTTCCTGCTTTTTCCTGCTAGCTGCGCAGCTTTTTCCAGCTTATTCCTGCTAGCTGCGCAGCTTTTACCTGTTTATTCCTGCTAGCTGCGCAGTCGACTGACCTGCTCTCTAAGCTGCGCAGTCGACTGCGCAGTCGACTGAGCAGTCGACTGACCTGCTCCCTAAGCTGCGCAGTCGACTGCGCAGTCGACTGACCTGCTAGCTGCGCAGTCGACTGACCTGCTCCCTAAGCTGCGCAGCCGACTGCGCAGTCGACTGACCTGCTAGCTGCGCAGCTTTTTCCAGCTTATTCCTGCTAGCTGCGCAGCTTTTTCCTGCTTATTCCTGCTAGCTGCACAGCTTTTTCCTGCTAGCTGCGCAGCTTTTTCCTGCTTATTCCTGCTAGCTGCGCAGCTTTTTCCTGCTAGCTGCGCAGCTTTTTCCTGCTTATTCCTGCTAGCTGCGCAGCTTTTTCCTGCTTATTCCTGCTAGCTGCGCAGCTTTTTCCTGCTTATTCCTGCTAGCTGCGCAGCTTTTTCCTGCTTATTCCTGCTAGCTGCGCAGCTTTTTCCTGCTTATTCCTGCTAGCTGCGCAGCTTTTTCCTGCTTATTCCTGCTAGCTGCGCAGCTTTTTCCTGCTTATTCCTGCTAGCTGCGCAGCTTTTTCCTGCTTATTCCTGCTAGCTGCGCAGCTTTTTCCTGCTTATTCCTGCTAGCTGCGCAGCTTTTTCCAGCTTTTTCCTGCTAGCTGCGCAGCTTTTTCCAGCTTATTCCTGCTAGCTGCGCAGCTTTTTCCAGCTTATTCCTGTTAGCTGCGCAGCTTATTCCTGCTAGCTGCGTAGCTTTTTTCTGTTTTACTAAGTAAAACGAGGAGTGAGATGTTTTACAGTTGCCTTCCTCACCGAGTGGACCAGCTTTTTCCTGCTAGCTGCGCAGCTTTTTCCAGCTTATTCCTGTTAGCTGCGCAGCTTATTCCTGCTAGCCGTACAGCTCTTTTTCTGTTTTACTAAGTAAAACGAGGAGTGAGATGTTTTACAGTTGCCTTCCTCACCTACGGATTAGGGCTTATCTTGTAGATCTCGGTCTCCCGGTCGCGTGGGTACCGACCGCATCAAAACGAATGACGTCAATGATTACAAACTAAAGTACAGTGTGTTCCGAAACGAAATTACCGAAATTACTGAAATTACCGATTGTTCGGATCCCGAATGTATGTTTCCGTCGTAAAATATTGTAAAATAATTGACAAACCGATTCTATTTGAACTTACTGTAATCTCTATTATGGTTCAAATTCTGCAGATAAGCATACTCGACAGAAACTAAATGTTATCTTAAAAAATTCAATTCAATTCTATGCGTGCGTATGGGCGTGCGCGCAGTTGAATCATTTATTTAATTGTTTTATTATATAGTTAATAGAATTAATTTCTTATCATATGCATTATACTTAATTTTTTACGTTTGTATTTTTTAAAAAAAAAAAAAAAAAAAATGTGATATTTTTATTTTAGTTTATCTTAAACTAATGCAACGGCTGTTTATGCTAAATTTATAGCGAATAAAATTTCTAAAATATTATGCGAATACAAGTTCAATAAACGGGGCTTGATAAGTATACTTACCAGGACTTAACATAAAAACACATCCTACTGTTCTGGCGCTAGATAGTAATAAGAAACAGAACTATTTATTTTCGTTTATCTTAAACTAATGCAACGGCTGTTTATGCTAAATTTATAGCGCTTAAAGTTCTAAAATATTATGCGAATACAAGTACAATAAACGGGGCTTGATAAGTATACTTACCAGGACTTAACATAAATTGTCCTATATTTTTAATATTGTTTAAAAATTGCCATATCAAGGTTGAAAGACAAAAAGACCTGGTTTTTTATGCTATCGCAAAGACTTTCATGCGTTTAGAGGCGTATAACCCAAGAAGTATTCGATTGAAAAGTTCGAAATTTTCACTCAACAAAGCGAATTATATTCTTTTTGTGAATACATAATTTCAAATGTGTATGTTACTTAAATTTTGATTTATTAACAATATTCTGAACCCCTGCTATCTCGGAAACCGCTCAATCGTTCGACACAAGCAAAAACTATCGTTTTATTCAGCGTGAAAAATGTATTAATAACATGAACTATTAATTGACCAATATTGTGATAGAATTTTTAAAATTTTGAATAAATAGACTTGGTCATGAGGAGGTGGGTGCAACTATCCATGGTCCCAGGTTATGTAAGTGATAGAACAAATCAAACGATAGAAACTGCATGAACACAGCTAAGAAATGGATACGTTCCAAAAAATAAAATAATTGTTAGCGTTAATTCGCATTTCTTATGTAAGATTTTTATTTTAATTCTGTTTATTTATTTTTTACAATCTCTTCGTAGGTCATATCCTTTAGAATAAGACTAAGTATTTTACGCAACCCAAAATGTTTTTGTCACATATTGTTTTTAGAATGTCATAATACTTATACATTACTGCTATCTATTGTTTTATAAATAATGTTACGGATAATTGCAATTAATAACAATGAATAGACATTTATTCTTAATTCATTAGGCATATATTTTAAGATGAATAGCCGAGAATGTATGTGTGTAAACAGCGCAGATCTGTCTTGCAGCCGTGTCTGAGCAGTGATGTCACAGTCGAACAGCTGTCGGTACAACTTTTCGCGCGCCATGAGACAGCCCTTTCCTTAACCAACGGCCCTGGGCAAAATGCAACACTGTTTGTTGCCTGATAGTTGTTTCAAGGATTGTGCATTGGTATGACAGCCGCTTTAAAATTTGAATCCTAGGCATCATACAGAGCAAACGTGGGGAGAACAAGTAGTACTTTAACTTCGTCGTAATGGCGAATGAGACCACGGTTTTTGGGAGACCTTTTATTTTTTGTTAGGTAAAAAGTGTTTTCTTCGCGCAGGTATAGGGAACGTCATTTCTTCTGTTTTCTAAGAGACTGAAAACCTAGAAGTATTAATATGATAATTAAAATACATCTAGGCCAAAATAGAACTTGTTTGTTTGTAGGTTAACGGACTGAGTAAACAAAATGTTTTCTTCGCGCAGGTATAGGGAACGTCATTTCTTCTGTTTTCTAAGAGACTGAAAACCTAGAAGTATTAATATGATAATTAAAATACATCTAGGCCAAAATAGAACTTGTTTGTTTGTAGGTTAACGGACTGAGTAAACAATAAAATGTATGAAATGCCTTCTTTTTACTTTCTCTTGCCTATATGAATATACAGGAAGGAAAGTATTGTTCTCATGTTGATTTTTGGAAATAGTTTTCAGCCCCCCTGAACCCAAAAAACATGTTTTTAGCGATTGGTCTGTGTGTGAATAAAATATCTCAACAACGGAACATTCTACAAACAAAAAAACATGTTTTTGGCGATTGGTCTGTGTGTGAATAAAATATCTCAAGAACGGAACATTCTACAAACTTGAAACTTAAGTTAGATACTACTACTGGACACGACACGAACATTTTCATCAAAATCGGTCAACCAGAAGTAGTAGTAGTTTATTCGTGTCACTTTTCACTTTTTTGCGATTTTCTCAAATACAGCTCATACAATTTTTTTTAAAGATCGCCTCATTAACTCATTTTTTATGCTCTACAAGATAGGATAGGCGCAATGTCTGCTGAAATTCTTGGGAAGGTTGTTTTCTTGTAAAAACACTTTTTAAAGTTTGCGGCGTACAACCTTCTCGCAGTCGTTTGTAGAGCTTTATCTCAAAAAACATTACCAAGATTTTTGAACAATACACTAAATTAAAGCCTGTTCTTTCCTGCATTGATTGGTTTGATTTAGATTGTTTTATTTAAAAAATAATAGGAGATACCTTCAGCAATTTACGGAATAAAGTACTCAGTTTTTAGCCGGTTTTCCGACAATGTAGTTTTTAAACGTCTGTTAGTCCATCCAGGCTTTTCATAAAAATTGGTGTTCAAGTACGTTGAAGATCAGAGTTTTTTCTATAAGAGTTTTCACCGGATCTATACGTTTTAACCTGTAGAGGTTGAAACGTTTTAACCTGTAGAGGTTAACCTGTAGAGGTTTGAACCTGTAGAGGTTTTTACTAAATAAAACGATGTGCGAGGTGGTTTACCATTGCCACAACTCGCTGAGTGGAAAAGTACGCTTATCAGCATGACAGGCCCTCTGAAAAACATATATTTTACACTCCGCAAATGATACCACCACTTCATTCACCACAGGGTCCAACTGTAAAATGAAATTCATTTCTTTCAGAGGAGAAAACTCTGATTAGTATCTTTTACACCTTTGCCTCTTCTGTTCTTTAATGATTTAGTCATTAAATTGACTGACCGCGGGATAAGAAACAAAACTATTTTATGTTTATGCTAAATTTATAGCGCATAAAATTTCTACAGGCTAGAGCCCGTTAAATGCATAGGGCCTGGCTGTATAATGAAATTCATTACTCTCGCAGGAAATAGCTCTTAGATAAATAGCTCTAGATGACTAGCGTCTTTTACAATTCTACCTCTTCTGTTTTTAAATG
Organism: Catonia carolina; assembly: GCA_035578175.1. Lineage (NCBI taxonomy): Eukaryota > Metazoa > Arthropoda > Insecta > Hemiptera > Achilidae > Catonia > Catonia carolina. The sequence goes on from JAQMRL010000016.1 coordinate 8,329,058, forward strand.
ATTCAGTCATATAATTTACTGACCTAGTAATAAGAAACAGAACTATTTTTTATAGCCCTGGAACTATCAGATCTAGTGCAAATAATAATTTGTCTCTTGTGCGGCCTACAGAGCGAACAATGGACTTACATTTACATAGTACGAGTGTATCGTAACATACATTGCTTGAATAAAGAAAAAAGGTCAAACAACAGATAACCTTTATAATTATGCAGATTAAGTAATTAATTAATTCAATTTTAAAATATTATTATTTAGTCGTAAGTACATTATACTTAATTTTTTACGTTCGTATTTTAAAATAAAATGAGATATTTTATTTCAGTTCAGGCCAGAGACCAAGCTTATTTTAATGTAGGCAATTTTTTTGCCATGATACATCAAAAGTTTTGTTAGTTAACATCATATGTAAATTATATTACAGGACCAAGTGCTTATTTTTCGAACTACCGGTGACTAGTGCCTTTTACAATTATACCTATTCTGTTCTTAAATGCTTCAGTCATATAATTGGATGACCTAGTAATAATAAACAGAACTATTTTTTGTAGGCCTGGAACTAACAGATCGAGCGCAAATAATAATTTAGCACTTTACCTACCTCTTGTGGGTATTAAGTAAATCGACGTGTGAGGTGGTTTACCATTGCCTTCCTCACTGAGTTGAAAGAGTATGCTTATCAGCATGCCAGGCCCTCCGAAAAGCACACACTTTCCAACCTGTAAATGGTACTTTTACTTTCTTCTCTACACCAAAATTTACCTCATTAATTATTGATTGTTCTCGGATTTATGTACACCTTACATTACCTAATTTTTCTTTTTTATAATAGCCAAAACATTGTATTTAGAACTGGCATTAAATCATATTTAGTTCTTAACAAATTTATAAACATTTATGAAACAAATTATCCTACTATCAATGACCTTAAACTTGGCGTTACGCGATAAACTTTCACAAAGATAGAAAACTACAATTAACTTGACAAGACATATTTTAACATACATTCTATCTTTAACATACTTATACGACAATTTTTTATGTAAATTAACACGGAGTATCCGTGCACAGGAAATCGATTTTACGATCCATACCTGTTCTTCAGGTCGTTGTAATGTCATGCATACATTAAGGTTTTTACTGAAATTCAAGACTGTAGAGTCTCCGTAAATGCGGGTATTCAAGTCTATGTAAGGTATAGACCGTGCTTATTTCCTGTAAAACCGTATGTTTTAGTTTGACGGGAAAAGTATGGTGCTTTGAAATGATAACAATGATAAACCGTTTAATGCTTTATTATACTATTATTATACTACAATACTGATACTTAATACTGATAATACTAATACTATGATGGAATGCACACTCCCGTCATTCTACCCGAGGCTTCACTGCAGCGATTTTACGTACTATTTTTTTGCTGCCTCGGTCACTCAAGATCGATTCCAGCGTGCTATGAATAACATCGTCGACAGCCTTCAAACGAGGGTCATCCTCGTTGGCGACTAACTCGACTCTGCTCTTCACCCGACTGGATCTGTCCCTGGAGGACAATCCCTCGATCTCGCTCGTCTCAAAGAGCTCAATCCGCATGAGGTATTTACCCCTCTTAGGCGCGGACCACGCGTTGTAATGTTTCTGGTCCGTTTTGAGCTCTACGGTCTCCGAGTAAGATGATGGTTCCCGTGAGGGACCTGCATCCTCGAAGAGCTCGGCTATGGGTCGTTTGGCCGGCCTGGCCCTCAGGAGTTCCCATAATTCGTTAACATCCTGCTCCCGGTACTGTTTCTCCTCGGAAGCAGGCGCGGCCCGTGCGCATTCCAACAGGAAACCGACAGTTAACCTCTCGTCCATCTTCTCCAAGACACCCATCTGGTTGTTCTCATTGAAGATGGGCAAGAGCATCTTCAATTTTATCACTTTACAAAATTCGAAGATGCCAAGGGACAGCCTTTTACAACTGTCGGGTTCCCTACCGCCCACCCTAGCGATCGCGTCCTCCCATTTCGCTAGGGTTACCAACCCGAATATATAATACTGAACAACTACATCTAACAAACTGAGCATTCGGGCTGGTAATTGGGCCGGTTGCTCCACTGCCGGATGGGCCGGTTGAACAGGCTGAGCCGGTTGAACAGGCTGCGGTTCAGGTTCGATCACCTGAATCTCATGCTCGACCTGAACGACCTCCGGCCGCTGCGCCGCAGGTTCGAGCACTTGCACCTCCTGTTCAACCTGCACGACCTCCGGCCGCATCTCGGCTAGTGGCTGAGGTGGCTGAGGAGCTGGGACCTCGACTGGAATCTCGACTGGTTGCCGAGGTGGTTGAGGAGCTGGTCGCGCCGGTAATACCTCGACTTCGGGCCGCTCGTCGTCCAAGTTTATTACCGGCATGTTTCTAGCTGCCCCCAACACCTCGTCAAACAGTCTTGCAGCTTCCAGTCTTGCCAATTCCTGGGACGCAGCTGGGGCACGATTCATCTGGGACGCAGCTGGGGCACGATTCATCTGTAAAGAGAACATTTAGCATTAGTACCTTTCGGATGAAATACGATAGGTCAATATATAACAACATCCCAGCAATTACACCTTCCTCGACCTTCAACGAACTAAAAGAGCGAAGGAGGGTGCTGGGATGTTGATGTTGATGGAGGAGTTACTGCAAAAACATATATTTATTCCTTTATCGTATGAATACCGTATCTAAATAATAAAAATTACCTATTTCAATATCTCCTTCTTCTCCTAGACCGGATCCTCCTCGGGGTTGTAGGTCGACGGGAATCTAGATATGTACGAAATTCCTCGTACAACCCCAGCTCCCAAAGAGTACGCAGGTCTATCCATGCAGTCATACAGTCCCCAGCCTCAGGCATGAATATGAGCGCCTGAATCTCTCCAGCTTGGAGCCTGTGCCCCCAAATCCTCCCTTGTATTTTGGGGAGCACCACTCTACAAGACCGCATACTTGCTAGAAAAACAAAAACGACGGTTCATCGTCTATCAAAGTTCCCCGACGGTACACAGGCATATAATTCGTCTCTTTTAGTTACTACAGCAAGTTCGAACTTTACGTTTTAGGTGACGGTGCACTAGCATATTAATTGCCTCTCGTAGTTACTCAAACTTCTAGTTTTAGGTATAATTATAGTAAAGGCTACTATAATTATTAGCATGATATAATATTCAGTACAATGATTATACAATGCTAATCTAATCGTATGTAAATATCGTATTTAAATATAAGGCTAACCTTTAAAGCTGGAGATGGGGGGTGGCGGTGGTAGCGGTGACGGTGGTGATGGTGGTGTTGTTGTTGCTGTTGTTGTTGGTGTTGTTGTTGTTGATGTTGTTGTTGGTGTTGTTGTTGATGTTGTTGTTGTTGATGATGATGATGATGTTGATGTTGTTGTTGTTGTTGTCGCAAACTGAAACGGAGACAAAAACAGAAACATACATTAGAGACTAGTGAAACGTATATAAAATAGATATTTATTTGAATTCACCTTGCTAAACTACCCGCATGCGGTTAAAAGAAATCGCCCTTAATTTTTAGTAATATTCAGTACAATGATTATACAATGCTAATTTAATCGTATTTAGTTAGTACAAATATCGTATTTAAATATAAGGCTAACCTTTAAACGAAGGTCTGCGCGTAACGCTGTTGTTGCTGGTGATGGTGGTGGTGGTAGCGGTGACGGTGGCGGTGGTGATGGAGGTGTTGTTGCTGTTGTTGGTGTTGTTGTTGTTGTTGTTGATGTTGTTGATGTTGTTGTTGATGTTGTTGCTGTAGTTGCAAACTGAAACGATGACAAAAACAGAAACACACATTAGAGACTAGCCAAACGTATATAAAATAGATATTTATTCGAATTCACCTTGCTAAACTATACGCACGCGGTTAAAAGAAATCGCCCTTTATTTTTTAGCATGTACATTATTATTCCGGTTTAGTATTTATAATAAGACCAACCTTTACAATATAAGCAAAATAGATATTTATTCGAATTCGCCTTGCTAAACTATACGCGTGCAGTTAAAAGAAATCGCCCTTTATTTTTTAGCATGTACATTATTATTCCGGTTTAGTATTTATAATAAGACCAACCTTTACAATATAAGCTACTGATCCCTAAATTGATTTTGCTGTTGTTGTTGTTAGTTGTTGTAAGTCACAATCGTTGTTGTTGTTGCAGATTAAAACGACAGACTAAATATTCAGTGTACAAACGTTTTATATGCGTTACTAAACTATCGACATGAAGTTAGGGCGATTTAATTTAGATATTTTAAGTTCAAATTTATTTAGTTCTACGTTTAAGTAACAATCGGTTGTTGTGGTTGCTGATGCAGATTAACACAACAGACTAAATAATCAGTGTGCTAGCGTTTTACACGCGTTACTAAACTACTGACATGAAGTTAACACGATTTAATTTAGGTATGGAAATTGTTATTCCGAACTTGTAATAATAAACGCTAACACTGGTGTTGTTGATGTAGCAACAACGGTTACAACTGGCGATGTTGCAGACCAACAATGTATTATCCATTTAGGTTTTACTTTTTGTTCTAAGTTCAACTAGACAAGGTAAAGTCTTTTAACATTTAAAAATATTTAAAGTTCAATTTGTTTGCTTAAAGTAAAATAACACTCACATGACTAGCAGCGTAGCAGGTAGAGAAACTCTTCTAGCAGTGCAGGATCAGTTAGCGGAGTTATGACGCAATGGGAAAATCGGAGGCCTTTTATACATATAATACCCCCATGCTGTTGCATTGGAATCGCTGAGTCCACGGTTCGATATATAATAACACGCGGTATGACGTTGATGGTTTTTTAAGATTGAAACAAACATTGAAACAAACAACTAATTGCTGAGTAGGTGGCTCGTGACTTTAATGAATAATACATTGCATCATTTTGAAAAATTAACTGTACATTTAAATTTACAATAGACAAGTTGAGTCATCTAGAAAAATTAATTGCAATAACAAATAGATAAAAACAAAAACCAATGATGACAATGTGAATATTCTAAAGTACAGGGTGTTCCGAAACGAAATTATCAAAATTACCGATTGTTCGGATCCCGAAAGAACCTAACGGACGAAACCGGACGTTCGGGTCCTGCTGGCACCTAAACCTCGTTGTTTCGATAATCAGGTCACGTGTTACAAGCGACCTCAGGTTCCATCGGGGTTCACGGCTACGGATTAGGGCTTATCTTGTAGATCTCGGTCTCCCGGTCGCGTGGGTACCGACCACATCAAAACGAATGACGTCAATGATTACAAACTAAAGTACAGTGTGTTCCGAAACGAAATTACCGAAATTACTGAAATTACCGATTGTTCGGATCCCGAAAGAACCTAAGACCCGAAACCGGACGTAACGCGTTCTACGGAACGTTCGGATCCTGCTGGCACCTAAACCTCGTCGATCCGATCATCAGGTCACGTGTTACAAGCTATCTCAGGTTCCATCGGGGATACGGCTACGGATTAGGGCTTGACATGTAGATCTCGATCTCCTGGTCACGTGGGTACCGCCCACGTCAAAATCGGTCCAGCGGTTGCGGAGAAAATCGGGTTTGAAAATTTGTCATTTTTTTTTTATTTTTTTAAATTTTCAAACCTGATTTTCTCCGCAACCGCTGGGCCGATTTTGATGCGGACGGTACCTACGTGACCAGGAGATCGAGATCTACAAGATAAGCCCTAATCCGTAGCCGTAACCCCTGTGGAACCTGAGATAGCTTGTAACACGTGACCTGGTTATCAGATCGATGAGATTTAGGGCTTATCTTGTAGATCTCGATCTCCTGGTCACGTGGATACCGCCCACATCAAAATCAGCCCAACGGTTGCGGAGAAAATCGGGTTTGAAAATTTGCAATTTTTTTTTATTTTTTTTAAATTTTCAAACCTGATTTTCTCCGCAACCGCTGGGCCGATTTTGATGCGGACGGTACCTACGTGACCAGGAGATCGAGATCTACAAGATAAGCCCTAATCCGTAGCCGTAACCCCTGTGGAACCTGAGATAGCTTGTAACACGTGACCTGGTTATCAGATCGATGAGATTTAGGGCTTATCTTGTAGATCTCGATCTCCTGGTCACGTGGATACCACCCGCATCAAAATCGGCCCAGCGGTTGCGGAGAAAATCGGGTTTGAAAATTTGCCATTTTTTTTTTTTTTTTTAAATTTTCAAACTTGATTTTCTCCGTAACCGCTGGACCGATTTTGATGCGGGCGGTACCCACGTGACCAGGAGATCAAGATCTACATGATAAGCCCTAATCCGTAGCCGTATCCCCGATGGAACCTGAGATAGCTTGTAACACGTGACCTGGTTATCTGATCGATGAGGTTTAGGGCTTATCTTGTAGATCTCGATCTCCTGGTCACGTGGATACCACCCGCATCAAAATCGGACCAGCGGTTGAGGAGAAAATCGAGTTTGAAAATTTACCCCAAAAAAAAAAAAAAAAAAAAAAAAAAAAAAAAAAAAAAAAAAAAAATGGCGAGAATTTTTTTTTTTTTTTTTTTTTTTTTTTTAATTTTCAAACTTGATTTTCTCCTCAACCGCTGGGCCGATTTTGACGCGGGCGGTCCGGGAGATCGAGATCTACAAGATAGGCCCTAATTTGTAGCCGTATCCCCGATGGAACCTGAGATCGTTTGTAACACGTGACCTGGTTATCAGATCGATGAGATTTAGGGCTTATCTTGTAGATCTCGATCTCCTGGTCACGTGGGTACCGCCCACATCAAAATCGGACCAGCGGTTGCGGAGAAAATCGGGTTTGACAATTTGCCATTTTTTTTTATTTTTTTAAATTTTCAAACCTGATTTTCTCCGCAACCGCTGGGCCAATTTTGACGCGGGCGGTACCCACGTGACCAGGAGATCGAGATCTACAAGATAAGCTCTAATCCGTAGCCGTATCCCCTATGGAACCTGAGATAGCTTGTAACACGTGACCTGGTTATCGGATCGACGAGTTTTAGGGCTTATCTTGTAGATCTCGATCTCACGGTCACGTGGGTACCACGTGCGTCAAAATCGGTCCAGCGGTTGCGGAGAAAATTGAGTTTGAAAATTTGGCGGGAAAAAAATTTGGCGGGATTTTTTTTTTTTTTTTTTTTTTAAATTTTTTTTTTTTTTTTGTCATGGTCAGGGTCAAAGGTCAAGGTTGTCCCAGTACATACATTCTTCCTCTACTACTCGTGAGTCGTGACTGTAGTGACTTTAATTTCTCTTCCTATTTATGGATTAGAGAGTACGAAAGTATTGTTTTCATGTCGACGTTGTGAAATCGAGTTTTCATTAGAAATATTTGTTTTCAGGTTTCCTTTAAGCCATAAAATTTTTGTGAAGAAAAGTTTTTTGATTAATGATTAAAACTGTATTAGGTATTTGACTCATAAAGATTTTGTTTGTTATGTGTAATATATTTTATTAATTTTATATTGCATTTAGATTTGTTTTTTTATAATAAATAATAAAATAAAATGTTGTAAAATAAAACGAGGAGTAACGTGGTTTCCCCTTGCCTTTGTCAGTAAGTGGAAAAGTATACTTATCAGCAAACCAGGCCCTCTAAAAAACTTTTACTTTACGCTTTGCACATATCACCTTCACTTCATTTACCACATGGTCTGGCTGTATAATGAAATTCATTACTCTCAGAGAAGATAACTGTGACTATTATCTTTTACTCTTTACCTCTTCTGTTGTTAAATGCTTCAGTCGTATAATTGACTGACCACGTGATAAGAAACATAACTATTTTTTTGTAGATCTGGAACTAGTAGATTGAGTGAAAATAATTTAACACTCCACCTGCCTCATGCGGGCTTAAAATAAAATTTCAGACAGAAATATTGTTAAGTATCTTAGATAATATTGGGAAACATATGAATGAATTTTAACTATATTGACATAACTAGGCCTACGTGATAAGAGTATTAGGAATCTTTATAGGCCTCTAGTCAAATAAAATATTAGTTTTGTGAAATTCTTTAAAAAATGTTTGAGTTGTTTTATCATAATTAAAATATTTGTAATGTGCTTTTATTTTACTTTATCTTGCCGTATATTAATTTTAAGAGAAGGAAAGTATTGTTTTCATGTCGGTTTTTGAAAATCGATTTTTTCCCCAGTTGTACACGTTTTCAGGCCTCTTGAACCCAAGAAAAAACCATTTTTAGCGATTGGTCTGTGTGTGTGTTTTATGTGTCTGAACAAAATATCTCAAGAACGGATTGTTGTACAAAGTTTAAACCTGGAAGTTATTCAGGCTACCACTACGGTATCCGACACGAACATTTTCATCAAAATCGGTCTACTAGAAGTAGTACTTTATTCGTGCGATTTTCTCAAAAACGGCTCCTACGATTTTTTACCTTCTCTTGCCTATATGAATATATAGGAAGGAAAGTATTGTTTTCATGTCGATTTTAAGAAATCGAGTTTTCACCGGATCTATACGTTTTCAGACCCCCTGAACCCAAAAAACATGTTTTTAGCGATTGGTCTGTGTGTGTGTGTGTGTGAGTATGTGTGTATGTGAACAGAATATCTCAAGAACGGAACATCGTACGAACTTGTAACTTGAAACTTAAGTTACATACCACTACCGGACCCGACACGAACATTTTCATCAAAATCGGTCAAACGGAAGTAGTGGTTTATTCGTGTAATTTTTCACTTTTTTGCGATTTTCTCAAAAACTGGTCCTACGATTTTTTTGAAAATCGCCTCATTTACTCAATTTTGTATTCTCTACAAGATAGGGTAGGCGTTATGTTTGCTGAAATTCTGGGTGAGGCTGTTTTCACGTAAAAACAAAGTTTTTTTAAGATTACGGCTTTAATATGCAATTTAGAGCAAAAATTTGTATAATAAAAGTTGTAGAGAATTTAAAATTTTACAACTTTTATTTCAAACATTTTTTTGTATAACGCTTAGGTTAGCGGTAATTTGCGATTTTCTGTTTTTTCTCACGAAAACGTGAGAAAAATCGATTTTTTTAACATTTCGGTCTTAGTATGCATTTTACGACAAAAGTGTATATAATTAAATTTATAGAAAATTAAAAGATCTACAACTTTTGTTTAAAGCATTTTTCTCTACAGAGCCTAGTTTAGCGTGAAAGCGTGATTTTCCGTATTTTTAAGCCAAACTGAGTTCGATTGTCATTTTGCGTCATTCACTCATGATTAAAATAAGGTTATGTTTTTGAGGTTAGCTTTTTTTTATTTCTAATATTTTATTAATAATGTTAGGTTTATTATTAATTATTTGCATTGGCAAGAGAAAGTTGTGTGAGTGTTTCACACCAGATTTTTTAAAAATAGTATCACTTCATTTAATAAATTTTTATGCTCTACTAGGTAGGGTAATTGCATTATCTGCTGAAATTTTTGGAGGGCCTTTGGTCTCGTAGTAAAAAATTGTTTTTTTAAGATTGCAGTCCTAATATGTGCATTCTAGAGGAAAAGTGTATAATAAATCAAAGTTTTAGAACATTTAAAAACTTACGTTTTGTTTTTAAATTTATTTATTTAACGTCGCATCAACTGCTGTGGTCATTAGCGACGACGTTGGGGTGTAACTGTGCGTAATGAGGATGAAATGATTTTTTTGTAACATATGAAAATATGCCGTGCCTGGGTGGGATTCGAACCCAGGACCACATGATGAGAGGCAAGCACGTTACCAACTACGCCAATGCGGCCGGTGTAGTAAAATAAAACCTACAAGTTTAATTTTGAACATTTTTGTGTACAACGCTTAGTTTAGCGTCAATTAGTGATGTTCTCTACCCATAAGGTGGAGAGATGGAGTGTCAAATTATTTACACTCAATCTTCGTTGCAGGGCTAAAATAAATAGTTCTGTTTCTTATCATATGGTCAGTCAATTAAATGTCTGAATCATTTAAGAACAGAAGAGGTAGAGGTGTAAAAGACCCTAATCACATTTATCTCCTCTGAAAGTAATGAATTTCATTATACAGTCAGACCCTGTGGTGAATGAAGTGAAGGTGTCATTTGCAGAGGGGAAAATTTGTACTTTTCAGAGGGCCCGGCATGCTGATAAGCCTACTTTTCCATTTAGTGATGAAGGCAATGTAAACCACCTCACTCCTCGTTTTACTTAGTAAAGCCTCTACAGGTTCAAACCACCCTTTCGGCTGATGACCTAAACAATATTGCTGGCGCTCAGTTTTACTGTTAGTGCGGTACAAGCGCGAAGTGCACTGGCTCTTAATTTTCGGTGCTACGTCGTTGGTGTTTGTGGTAGCCTATCTATTGTGCCTCACAATGCCACAAACTTTGTGGTATTGAATCGTTAAATAACCTGAAATATGTCGAGTTATGCAACATTTTTACAGTTAATAATCTTCTAAAGAATAGAAAGTAGCTTTTAGCTTGTCCTTATTTGTAGATTTTTTAGACCTAAAATCGAATTTTCACCTATAAATTTTCTATGGGAGAACCCCCCGTATCCCCCTCATAATTGGGGTATTTAATACCCTCAAAACCCCCTGAATTCTCACCCCCACAATAACTTCTGGATCCGCCGTTGGTACAGAATAATACCAGGTCCTGTTGAATAGTTTTTAACTTGAATTACATTGAAAAGCTATCAGTCTGAGGTGACTTTTATATAACCACATAAGATACGTAGCGTTGTTTTTGTAACGGTTTTTATTTTCGGTAGCTACTAAAGGAAAAGTGTTAGGTGATGTCAAAAACAACAAACATTCAGCTAGTCACATAAAATGTTTTACGATATCTAAAAGAAACCATATAAAGATTTAACTATTTCGTCGCATTTTTTACTCACTGAACTGAATTAAATGGAACTGAACTAAAAGTTTTATGTTCCATTGTCTGTAAAATAAGTTCTTTTACTGAGTTTGGTTTTGACATTACGTGTAAGTTTTGTTATAAATTATATATTATTTTAATGAGTTCGTGTGATTTAACCTTTACAGTGCCAGGAGAAAATATTGTGAGTTCCTACCGAAAAATACCTTCCTACTTTTATGCGATTTGTAGCATTTTATATATTTATCCATAACATGGATAAATATATAAAATGTAATATATAATATATTATTATTAGTAATAATGATAATATATAAATTTAGGTATATTAATGACATTTGTGTTGTGTCCACAATGAATTGATGTTGTATTACATTCAACTTTTGGAACACATTTCTTCACAATTTAAAAATAAAATGATACGTAGTCATTTTTTTGTGGAAATTTCCTTTTTAATTGAAAAAAAAAATCACCCTAAAAAATTATGTTACTCGATTTCACTTGTATCACTTTAAAGACAATTTAATTAAAAATGATTTTTTTTTTAAATTGTAATAGCCCTTTTAAGAGCGCACTAGTTATGTAATTAAATTCATTTTCCCTTAAGCTGTTTTGGGAGCTGTCGCCTCCTTGCGTGGTACTCCCTCATCCTCCTACTCACCACCTGTCTCTCCTCCTTTGTCCAGATTCTAGTCTTGGACTCAGCAGAATGGAAATTCCCGAAAGTCTTAATCTTGTGCCTAAAAATGTCTCTGTTCATAATGTCGTTGCCCGAGATGTCCAACGTTATGAGGTCTTCCTCCACTTCCTTCAACCATCTGTATCTGGTTTTAAGTCCTTCCTGGCTTCTGATCAACTTGTAGGTCTCATTTTCTACATCCCTAAACCTCATTAGATGTCCGTAATATTGCAGTCGTCTTTTCCGACACTTTGTTGTCAAGGATTCCCCCAGAAAATTCATTATTACTTCGTTTGATAGTTTTTTATGTACGTTAGTGTCCGGGTCATAGACTGTTCCCAATATTGTCTGGGCAAATCAAAAATGATTTTATGTAGGTATTGTAAAAAATTAAAAAAAAATACTGCGATAAAAGTTTTAAAAATCCAATTTTTACTTTCTCTTGCCTATATGAATATATAGGAAGGAAAGTATTGTTTTCATGTCGATTTTTCGAAATCGAGTTTTCACCGGATCTATACGTTTTCAGACCCCCTGAACCCAAAAAACATGTTTTTAGCGATTGGTCTGTGTGTGCGTGCGTGCGTGTGTGTGTGTGTGTGTGTGTGTGTGTGTGTACAAAATATCTCAAGAACGGAACATCGTACGAACTTGAAACGTGAAACTTAAGTTACATACCACTACCGGACCCGACCTGAACATTTTCATCAAAATCGGTCAACCGGAAGTAGTAGTTTATTCGTGTAATTTTTCACTTTTTTGCGATTTTCTCAAAAACTGGTCCTACGATTTTTTTTTAAATCACTTCATTTACTCAATTTTTTATTCTCTACAAGATAGGGTAGGCGCCATGTTTGCTGAAATTCTGGGTGAGGCTGTTTTCACGTAAAAACATTTTCTTTTTAAGATTGCGGCTTTAATATGCATTTAAGCGCAAAACGTTATATAATAAAAGTTGTAGAGAATGTAAAATTCTACAACTTTTATTTCAAACATTTTTTTGTATAACGCTTACTTTAGCGGTAATTAGCGATTTTCTGGTTTTTTCGTACGAAAACGTGTGAAAAATCGATTTTTTTAAGATTTCGGCCTTAAAATGCATTTTACGACAAAAGTGTGTATAATAAAATTTGTAGAAAATTAAAAGATCTACAACTTTTATTTATAGCTTTTTTTTGTACAGTGCCTAGTTTAGCGTGTAGGAGCGATTTACCGTATTTTTAAGCCAAACTGAGGTCGATTGTAATTTTGCGTATTTCACTAATGTTTTTTGAGGCTAGTTTTTTATTTATTTCTAATATTTTATTACTAATGTTAGGTTTATTGTTAATTATTTGCATTGGCAAGAGAAAGTTGTGTGAGTGTTTCACACCAGATTTTTAGTTTTTTTAATCAATATTTATCAATTACAATTTTTTAAAAAAACTCGTATTTTTACTTTCTCTTGCCTATATGAATATATAGGCAAGTGACATTTTCTTTTTAAGATTGCGGCTTTAATATGCATTTAAGCGCAAAACGTTATATAATAAAAAGTTGTAGAGAATGTAAAATTCTACAACTTTTATTTCAAACATTTTTTTGTATAACGCTTACTTTAGCAGTAATTAGCGATTTTCTGATTTTTTCTCACGAAAACGTGTGAAAAATCGATTTTTTAAGATTTTGGCCTTAGTATGCATTTTACGACAAAAGTATATATAACCAAATTTATAGGAAATTTAAAGATCTACAACTTTTATTTAACGTATTTTTCTCTACAGAGCCTAGTTTAGCGTGAAATAGTGATTTTCCGTATTTTTAAGCCAGACTGAGGTTGATTTTCATTTTGAGTGTTTCACTCATGATTACAATAAGGTTATGTTTATTGAGGTTAGTTTTTTGTTTATTTCTAATATTTTATTACTAATGTTAAATTATATTGTAAATTATTTGCATTGGCAAGAGAAAGTTGTGTGAGTGTTTCACACCAGATTTTTTTAATCTACATTTCTCACTGATTATTTTCATACGTTGTTTGTAAAAATTGAGTGAACATTTATTACGGATGTAAATATCCACTAAATATAAATGTGATCTTGCACAATGCATCCACAGTTCCGTTTCCGCTGCCGAACCTCTCCTGGTTAAGTGCTTCTCTTGAAATTCATGTGTGTATAAATTTTGAAGTAGTATTACGGAGTAATTTCAACACGTACCAACTGTATAATTCAACAAATTTGTACGTGGATTGACAGTGATTTTTCTCTTTTGACAGGTTGTTCTTATCGAAGATGAATTACCACTACTTGATGTGTTTTTCTCCCCATTACTTCTTTTCCCGTTTCTTATCTATTTCTTTTCTTTGTCGCTCGTTTTTCTAAACTTTATTTACAAAAAGAGAATCTATTATAAAAAAAAACGAAGAAACTGTTGAGAAAATTTACTCATTCTTATTCCGTATCGCTTTTCTTACTTCATTTAAAAAAGTTTACTTAAATTTTTATTTACCTATTTTATTTAAATTTAAATAAATAATTTATGAGCAAGCTTAACAAAATCGTAAAAAAACTGAAAAATTGCACTAATAAACTGCTACTTCTGGTTCACTGATTTTGATGAAAATGTTCGTGTCAGGTCCTATAGTGGTATTTATTTTTTGTACACCATTCCGTTCATGAGATGTATTTAAAGAATAAGAATAAGAAAATTTATTTCAATGTCAATCACAATGAAAGATATTCTTATTGTAAACAATAAAACTATCGTAACTAATTCTAAATAAAAAGTAATAAAAGACTACATACGAATTACACAACAAGGAAAAAATAGGGCCTCCAAGTCAATGCCTGTTTAGAGGTTACATCAGTAATATTATTAGCCTATGGATGACAAAATAACAAGTTTATTTTAATCGAAAAAATCAAATATTTCTCATTTGTTCACACACAGACAGATTGGCGCACCACGCCTGCGCGCGCGCATCCACACATATAAACGCACACGTACCCACACACAGGGGTGAGAGAGGAGGAGAGAAAGAGAGACAGAGGGAGTTTAAACATGTATTTTTTTGTTCAGGGGCTAAAAACGTGCATATCCGGTGAAAACTCGATTTGGAATAATCGGCATGAAAACAATACTTTCCTTTCCTATCTGTTCGTATAGGTTAAGAGCAAGTAAAAAATTAACTTTCATTGAAAAAATTGTGAAAAAACTATGCCGATACTTGTGGTACTGTATGGAAGTGAGGTGAGGGAGCGAAATAAGGTTTCTGAGAGCGGTAAGAGCTGTACATGGATTGGGATGAGATGGGCATTACTGGCCTAGATGGGAGAATGAAAATTCACAAGAGGTAATGGTGCGCCCATTTGGAACGGATGAGGATTTGGAGGATGAGCACAGAACGGTGGGGTAGTTAGTGGAGTGTTGGACGCCCACGAAAGAAATAGTTTCCGGCCACATATGAAGTGAAGAAGAAGAACATCTGAAGCTGCGTCAACTTTTGGGTCGTATGGGAAAGTGTTCTGGGCCTCAGCCCAACCTGAAATACAAAACAACTTAAATGGCGTATAGATTAATTTGATTAAGTCGTAATGTGAAAATGCATTGCTTGTTACTTTCTCTTGCCTATATGAATATATAGGAAGGAAAGTATTGTTTTGATGTCGATTTTAAGAAATCGAGTTTTTACCAGATCTATACGTTTTCAGACCCCCTGAACCCAAAAAACGTGTTTTTAGCGATTGGTCTGTGTGTGTGTGTGTGTGTGTGTATACAAAATATCTCAAGAACGGAACATCGTACGAACTTGAAACTTAAAACTTAAGTTGCATAGACCTACCACTACCGGACCCGACACGAACATTTTCATCAAAATCGGTCAACCGGAAGTAGTAGTTTATTCGTGTAATTTTTCACTTTTTTGTGATTTTCTCAAAAACTGGTCCTACGATTTTTTTTTAAATCGCCTGGTTTATTCAGTTTTTTATTCTCTACAAGATAGGGTAGGCGCCATTTTTGCTGAAATTCTTGGTGAGGCTGTTTTCACGTAAAAACGTTGTTTTTTTTAAGATTACGGCTTTAATATGCATTTAAGCGCAAAACGTTATATAATAAAAGTTGTAGAGAATGTAAAATTCTACAACTTTTATTTCAAACATTTTTTTGTATAACGCTTACTTTAGCAGTAATTAGCGATTTTCTGATTTTTTCTCACGAAAACGTGTGAAAAATCGATTTTATTAAGATTTCGGCTTTAGTACGCATTTTACGACAAAAGTGTATATAATCAAATTTATAGGAAATTAAAAGATCTACAACTTTATGTTAGAGAATTTTTCTCTACAGAGCCTAGTTTAGCGTGAAAGAGTGATTTTCCGTATTTTTAAGCCAAACTGAGTTCGATTTTAATTTTGCGTCTTTCACTCATGATTAAAATAAGGTTATGTTGTTGAGGTTAGTTTTTTTTTATTTCAAATGTTTTATTACTAATGTTAGGTTATATTGTTAATTATTTGCATTGGCAAGAGAAAGTTGTGTGAGTGTTTTACACCAGATTTTGTATACACGTTTAAGTTAGTTGCCCATAACAGGCAGATGGAGTGTTAAATTATTATTTGCTCTCGATCTGTTAGTTCCAAGGCTACAAAAAATAGTTCTCTCTCCATCACAATTTTTCACCCTATTCTATGACTGAAGCATTTAACAAAAGAAGAGGTACAGGTGTAAAAGACACTAATCAGAGTTATCTCCTCTGAAAGTAATGAATTTCATTTTACAGCCAGACCGTGTAGTGAATGAAGTGAAGGTGTCATTTGCAAGTTGGAAAGTAGATGCTTTTCAGAGGGCCCGTCATGCTGATAAGCATACTTTTCCACTCAGTGAGGAAGGCAATTATAAACCACGTCATTCCTCGTTTTACGTAGTAAAGCCTCTACAGGTTCAAACCAGTATTTTGGCTAATGACCTAAACAACAATAACAACACACGTTTAGGTGTGATTATATTTACTACTTTTGGTTGACTATGCGATGCGGGCTTTCCGATATATTTCGTTACTGTGACATGTTTGTAAGATATTTTGGAATGCTGTTAAAAAAATTATTTAGTAAGCAAGGAGATATACGATGATGAACATCAGCCTTGTGTGATTTGACGTGTAAGTCTAATGAACTTAGCCAAGGTCTTCGAACTTGACTAATGGCGAATTAATTGTCCTGTTTAAACGGTATTAGTCGTAAACAACTAATTTTCCTACTAAAAGTTTACTCGAATGAGTTTTTAATTATAATTCATATCGCCGATTATTGATGTATCGTTACTAAGTTTTCTACAGGATTTAAAAAAAAAATTATAAAATTCATCTTTTTACCCAGCTATAACTGTTACATAAACAAAAAAAATCTGGTGTGAAACACTCACACAACTTTCTCTTGCCAATGCAAATAATTAACAATAAACCTAACTTTAATAATAAAACATTAGAAGTAAACAAAAAACTAACCTCAAAAACATAACCTTATTTTAATCATGAGTGAATGATGCAAAATGAAAATCAACCTCAGTTTGGCTTAGAAATACGGAAAATCACTCTTTCTCTCTAAACTAGGCTCTGTAGAGAAAAATGCTTTAAATAAAAGTTGTAGATCTTTTAATTTTCTATAAATTAAATTATATACACTTTTGTCGTAAAATGCATACTAAGGCCGAAATCTTAAAAAAATCAATTTTTCACACATTTTCGTGAGAAAAAAAACAGAAAATCGCAAATTACCGCTAAACTAAGCGTTATACAAAAAATTGTTTGAAATAAAAGTTGTAGAATTTTCAATTCTCTACAACTTTTATTATATAAAGTTTTGCGCTAAAATGCATATTAAAGCTGTAATCTTAAAAAAACAACGTTTTTACGTGAAAACAGCCTCACCCAGAATTTCAGCAAACATGACGCCTACCCTATCTTGTAGAGAATAAAAAATTGAGTAAACCAGGCGATTTAAAAAAAAATCGTAGGACCAGTTTTTGAGAAAATCGCAAAAAGTGAAAAATTACACGAATAAACTACCACTTCCGGTTGACCGATTTTGATGAAAATGTTCGTGTCGAGTCCGGTAGTGGTACTTAACTTAAGTTTCAAGTTTCAAGTTCGTACGATGTTCCGTTCTTGAGATATTCTGTTCACACACACACACACGCACACGCATGCACGCACGCACACACACACACACACACACAGACCAATCGCTGAAAACATGTTTTTTGGGTTCAGGGGGTCTGAAAACGTATAGATCCGGTGAAAACTCGGTTTCGAAAAATCGACATGAAAACAATACTTTCCTTCCTATATATTCATATAGGCAAGAGAAAGTAAAAACTAAAGACAATTATTATATAAATTACTGTTATTAGAAATGCAATTACATGTATAGGTCATCAGTGGTAAGACTGGTTTGAACCGTTAGAGGTTTTACTAAGTAAAACGAAGTGAGGTGATTTAACATTGCTGCCCTCACCGAGTTAAAAAGTAAGCTTCATCAGCATACCAGGCTCTCTGTAAAGCACGCATTTTTTAACCCTGTAAATGACACCTTCGCTTAATTCACTACAGGGTCGGGGTGCATAATTAAATTCATTACTTTCAGAGTAGATAACTCTGATTTGTGTCTTTTACACCTCTACTTCTCTTGTTTTTAAATAATTCAGCCATTTAATTGGCTGATATGATAAAAAACAACTATTTTTTGTAGCCCTGGAACTAACAGATCGAATTCAAATAATTGAATACTCCACCTGCATGTTATGGGCCTAAGGTTTCACTATTTTAGGAATTTATTTACTCGTTCTTTACATCCAGGACGTGCTTCTAATATGGTGATGGTTTGATATCGTAAAAAACGGTTTCAAAAAAAATCTTCCACTTTTTTAAAAATAGTGTAAATAATTTAAAAAAAAGTTATTTTGTAAGTAATAATTACTGTTTACAATATTGCATTTTTCTCTTGAAATTTCTGTATTTTCGTTTATACGTTTATACAAACTAATAAGCTGGCGTAGAATTACTGTATAATCATTTTTACTATTTAAAAAATTTAAAGTATGACTCTGCATGTTATCTAGAATTTCTCGTATCCGAAATTTGGTCCGCCCTATATATTTCTGTTAAACGCGGTTTTACTGTATTAATTTTTCAGTTGAAAATAAAATACAGTACGTATAAATTGATTAGTTTCCAATACGTACGTACCAGTTTTAGTTTTTCTGATTAACTAAATTGAAAACACGACCATGTTCATTAGCTTATTGGTGGGTGTGGCTTTTCAAAACAACTCCTCCTCCTCCTCCTCCTCCTCGTGCTCAGCATTTCCAGCCAACCCAACCCTTAAAGCATAAAATGACAGTGTACTAGATTCGTAATTAAAGTCGCTCTTGTTTCGAATGACATGTCAAAAGGAAAAGGGCAAAGGCATTCTAGACAGATAAGGTAATGATGTGAACAGGAGGGGTTTGGGTTTGGGTGACTGTGTTCTGGAATTACGGTATTTCAATTTACAGTAGACTGTTGTTGTGTCGGTATTCTGTGTTATTTGATTAACCAGTTGAATACTGTCACACCCAATTTCTTTATATTATCTCTTTAGATGGTTCTTCTAATAATGGATACATGTAGAGCGTAACTAATAATAAAATTACTAGTCTAATTAATAAATAAAGTTGTTTTCTCTCTTTAACAGCTTCAAATATCAACGTAATCTAATTTTCAATTTCTCTAGCTCTATGAATATACTCTGCCCAAAACAGACAGGTGGAGTGTCAAATTATGTACACTCAATATGTTCGTTACAGAGCTAAAATAAATAGTTCTGTTTCTTATCACATGGTCAGCCAATTAAATGACTGAATCATTTAAGAACAGAAAGAGGTAGAGGTGTAAAAGATCCTAATCAGAGATATCTCCTCTGAAAGTAATGAATTTCATTGTACAGCCAGACCCTGTGGTGAATGAAGTGAAGGTGTCATTTGCAGATTGGAAAATATGTGATTTTCAGAGGGCCCGGCATGCTGATAAGCTTACTTTTCCATTCAGTGAGGAAGGCAACGGTAAACCACCTCATTCCTCGTTTTATTTAGTAAAACCTCTACAGGTTCAAACCAGCCTTTCGGCTGATGACCTAAACAACATTGGTTGGTATCCATATTTCCCGGTTTTATTTAATTTTCCGGATTGCCTTTGGGTCCAATTAGTCTGAATAAACGAGGTTGTACTGTAGTTTTTCTCTCCAGATCGTATAACACGCGCACGCACACTTTTTGGCTTCAGGGGTTTATGCACTATGAAGTTTAATGCTTATTTAAGAATTTATTTTGGTTATTACACATATTACCCGGTTTTTTTGATTTTGCGAGTTGCCGTTGGTTCCAGTTAGTCCGGAAAAACGAGGTTGTACTTTTACGTTTTACACCAGATCTCATTACACACACGCGCGTACAGTTTTTGGTTTCAGGGGTTTATGCACTATGAATGTTAAGGTTTATTTAAGGATTTATTCTAGTTATTACTCATATTACCCGGTTTTTGAGATTTTCCGGGTTACCTTTCGTCCCAGCTAGTCCGTATAAACGAGGTTGTACTGCAGTTTGTTCTCCAGATCTTATAACACACGCACGCACAGTTTTTGGCTTCAGGGGTTTATGCACTATGAAGTTTAAGGTTTATTTAATTATTTATTCTGGTTATTACTCATATTTTCCGGTTTTTGAGATATTCCGGACTACCTTTGGTCCTAGCTAGTCCGGATAAACGAGGTTGTACTGTAGGTTTTACACCAGATCTCATTACACACACGAGCGCACAGTTTTTGGCTTCAGGGGTTTATGCATTATGAAGTTTAAGGCTGATTTAAGGATTTATTTTAGTTATTACTCATATTAACCGGTTTTTTTATTTTCCGGTTTGCCTTTGGTCTTAGTTAGTCCGGATAAAACGAGGTTGTGCTGTAGTTTTTGCTCCAGATCTTATAGCACACACAGCACAGTTTTTGGCTTCTATGGTTTTATGCACTATGAAATTTGGTAAAGTCGCAATACTTTCTCGCACTGTCTATCCTTTAGATTGAGCGAGAGAAAGTAAACACGGGACCGTATATCAGTGTCAGTGAAAAGAAAATGTAATCTCTTGGAAAACGTCTCTAATAATGAAATTTAAAAGGAATGAAGAGACACTAGGCGTTAAGTTAGTGAATAGAGAGATTACCAGATATGAATGAAGGAGAAAGTGTGAGAAATAGAATAATAGAATAGCGAATCGATACAGCGGGCGGTGTTTGGATGAACAGTCTCTCTTTTCAACCAGTCAAATTAGACTACATCGTTCAAGAAGCTCACACAGAAAATACAAAGGTGAATACTTGCACAGTATTAGGCTACTAACAGTTGCTCAACATGCGACTAAGCAACTTGACTGGTGGCTTTAACATTCTTTTTAAAATTCATCATTGTTTTTTTTTTATTTGCTTGTTTAAGGTCGCATCAACAATAAAGTCATTAGCGACCACAATTACATAACAATCTTAAATTAACAAAATTTGAATTAAAATGTCTTGAGTGAACAAAATTTGAAGAATGACTTGTGTAAACAAAATTTGGATTAAAATACATTTTGTAACTGCAAGTCCGTAAGGTATAAAACCACATTCTGTATACTCTTGATGTCCGTCAGCATGATTTTCTTATTTTGTGTTAAGTTGTACTTTTCTCGTAGACAGCGAGAACAGAATAAACTAGAGAGGGCACTCCTTGAGTAGCAGGTGAGCCGATGGTTCATACAAAGATGGCGGCGTAGTGGCATTAGTCACTCCACTGCCGAGCGTCACTTACTAGTTTTAACCATACGCAAAAGTTTATTTATTTATTTTCCAACGGCGTAAGCCATTGTGTACATAGATTACAACAAAATGCTGGCATTGATACAATGCAAAGTAATTACATGTGCAAGAATACAAACTTTGCTAGGAATACAGTTTAAAATGACATTAACAGATTATAGAGTTATGGTGTGTAAGTATAGGGTATTAAATTATGTTACAATAACAGTAATAATCAATTTAAGGACAATAGTAAAATAAATAGGTACAAGGAAGGGCAATAAATATCTGAATAAGATGTCACTCATTTAGCCAAAGTATAAATTTATGGGTATACTTGCAACTAGGTCATTTTTTTACTTTCTCTTGCCTATATGAATATATAGGAAGGAAAGTATTGTTTTCAAGTCGATTTTTCGGAATCGAGTTAAACATGTTTTTAGCGATTGGTCTGTATGTGTGTGTGTGTATACAAAATATCTCAAGAACGGAACATCGTACAAACTTGAAACTTAAAACTTAAGTTACATACCACTACCGTACCCGACATGAACATTTTCATTAAAATCGGTCAACCGGAAGTAGTAGTTTATTCGTGTAATTTTTCACTTTTTTCGATTTTCTCAAAATCTGGTTCTACGATTTTTTTTCAAATCGCTTGGTTTACTGAATTTTTTTATGCTCTACAAGATAGGGTAGGCGCCATGTTTCCTGAAATTCTCGGTGAGGCCGTTTTCACGTAAAAAAATTGTTTTTTTTTAGGATTGCGGCGTAAATATGCATTTTTGCGCAAAAATTTATATAATAAAAAATGTTGGAAATTTAAAATCCTACAACTTTTATATCCAACATTTTTTTTGTATAACGCTTAGTTTAGCAGTAATTAGCGATTTTCTGTTTTTTCTCACGAAAACGTGTGAAAATCGATTTTTTAAAGATTTTGGCCTTAGTATGCATTTTACGACAAAAGTGTATATAATCAAATTTATAGAAAATTAAATTATCAACAACTTTTATTTATAGCATTTTTATCTACAGAGCCTAGTTGAGCGTGAAAGAGTGATGTTCCGTATTTTTAAGCCAAACTTAGGTTGTTTTTCATTTTGCGAGTTCCAGTCATGATTAAAATTAGGTTACGTTTAGGCCTATTGAGGGTAGTTTTTTGTTTAGTTGTAATGTTTTATTACTAGTATTAGGTTTATTGTTAATTATTTGCATTGGCAAGAGAAAGTCGTGTGAGTGTTTAACACCAGATTTTTTTAAATAATAGCATTTGTAAACTAATGTCATATAATTATTTACATCAGACATCTAATGATATCTTGGCAAACTAAAAAGTGGATAATAAGGAAAAGTGCGGTCTTAGATATTTTATCATTTAATACGTCGATTTTTGAATTGAATAAAACCATAACTTTTATGGGACAGTAATTATTAAATTGATAAGATTGATTAGCCTAAAAGTACACTTTTTCCTCCATGCTTTGCCACCTAAATGAGGTTAATTTCAGCTTTGTAGCTTTATTTTCAGCTTTATTTGAGTAACTGCTCAATAGTAATTATGGCATCAACTTAATATTTTCTTCATTATTAGCATTCAAAAACCATATTTCAAAGTACTAATGAGATTTAACATTCCCCATAAGTAGTTAATGTTCTTTTCCCAAAATTTATTAAGTATGTATAGTATATGAAAACTTGTGCATATTGTAATTGAACTTTGAGCCTATTCATTCAATCAACCTCTTTATTATAGTATTTATTTGTAGTATTTTGTGAATAGCCTAATGTTAAAATAACGGAACTGGAAATTATGTTTTGTTCAGAATAATGTTAACTTAATTTAAATTATTGATTTGTTATTTTTACGTTTATCATTTATTTTAAGAACATTACCTTAACTTTATTTGAAAATTTACATTTTCTGTAAATGTATATTTTATTTTGTGGGGTTAAGTGGAAGGGAGGACTTCACAGTTCTAACTTCGCCCCTAATAAGACGTTTTTCATTTCATTTAATTTTATTATGCAATGAACATTATCTGTTAATTGTAATTGTATCCAATTTGAAATCACTCAACAGTATCCAATCTATCAAATGTTATTAGGTAAGGCCTTTTGCTTTCAATGAAAGCATCATCAGAACAAAACATAACTCAGCTACAGTTAAATTAAGAATAATGAACATTATTCATAAATATATCATGTGTAATCTAATAAGTATTTTACTAACTAAGGAATAAACATATTGTGACGATATCGAAAAGAGATGCTTCGCGTAGGTTCCAGAATTTCATTCATGAAATGGTACAGAGTAGATAAAAATAGTAAGAAAGGAATAATAGAACAAAAGTAACTAACACAATAGTAACAATAATTGACAATGGGACAATAATGACAATAAAGGTATGCCTATTCATAAAAATTATTTAATAACTGCACTATTGTGTAGGATAAAAGGTCAAGTATTGTACAACTGTTATGAAAGGGACCCGTAACAACTTTTATTCTATTTACAATGTTGACTTGTTTACATTGGATTTTTCTAGCACTCACTTATAAAGGGTTATTTTTTTTACTTTATTTTTGCGTGTTGTTCTCTGCTCTTCTCGAAGTATCTTTGTGAATGAGTATATAAAGAGACCCCCGAGCGCGGTCCAGTTAGTATTCGTTTGATCTTTGACGAGTGGCCGTCGGACGCTGTGCAGGGCGCGTACCGAGTATTGTGTTGGTCAACGATTGTTATACTGTCTGTTCGTGTGTGTATTGTGAAAAGTTAATGTGATCTGTATTAAATTCAGTTTTTGTGTATTCAGTTTCATTTTGTATGTGTTATTCTAGAAAATTGATTGTAAGTAGTGCTAAGTAAATTAAGTTATTTATTGTTTATTATTTATTTTAAGTAAATTATTAAGTCATTTATTGTATTACTTTATTATAATTACTTTATTATTTATTTTTTAAATCGTTTAGTGTAATAAATATTTGTAATTGTAAACCTTAGTGTATTAATTATTTAATTACCTAGATCCCGAAACGGACCTTAGCGATAAATGTCAAAATATTTCCATTTGATTGCACTTCAGTGTTTTATTTGACATCAACCTTTCATTGTGATTTTTAATTAGAAGTGATTCAAGCAAGAAAAATTTATCCAAAATTTAGTATCCGTATTTATCATGTATATAGAGATTATAATATGATTAACATTACGTGAATAATAAAACAATAGTTTAGTTCCATACACATTCAAATGGCAACAGCATTTTACGGCGGGACATTTTCGCTAGTCGTTTTTCTGTAGCCAGCGCTTCACATACATTAAATTATTAGCCAAAGTATGCCTCCTATGCAAAAAAGTTTTAAACAAAAATTATGATTTAACTATTAATCTAAAACTTTCTCGCTTACGAAACTTTGCTGTTCCAAAAATAAAAAACTTTCTCGATCAGTTACTTTTTTATGTAAAGATTTTTGCAAGGTTCGTTAATAAACCTTATATTAATTATTATTTATTTGTTAAATGTAATTATAATTGTACCATAATCAAGAGGATGAAATGAATATTCTAGCCATGAAATTTTGAAATTTTAAGCGTAATATAAGAGTGCGAAATCACAGTTTTAGTTGCGCGCAAGAATTAAAAATGACGAGATTTTGGCAGTGATTTAGTGGTCTTGGTGCATACCAAGATGGCCGACTTCGGCTCGCATGCCTTGTACACGACAGATACAGAGTGCCCACTCTATCTTTATTCTGTTCTCGCTGCTCGTAGATTACGTAATCCTGGACACTTTATCAGTAAGTGTATTATCGTCAATGTAGTATCGTTGCAAAAATAACAGGTCGGTGCATCAGTCTTTTGAAGAAGGTATTTGTGTGTGAGACTAGAATGCCCAATTCGTAGGCGTGTTATAAGTACTTGATTTTGTCTGCTACTTTGTGGTATTAAAACGTCATGTGTGTTTTCCCTGAAGTCGTGTAGTTTACTGCGATGTCCTTTCCATTCATGGTTCCACACTCCTTGTGTCGTCTTGTGAACAAATTTTGACAAATCAACATGTGAGACAGCATGATCATGAAACACTTCTTTTATGGCTTGTTTGGCAGCATTGTTTGCCTTCTCATCATTGTTATTGCATATACGAAATGCTGTACTAAGTAAACAGCTGACAGACTATTCTAATAAAAAAATCTGGTGTGAAACACTTACACGACTCTCTCTTGCCCATGTACATATAATTATATTTACATATATGATAATGAACAGCCAAAAACAAATTAAATATAAAACTCACCTCAAGAGTATTATATTCATTCAAGATCTTTCGTCTCCCTCGGAGACATCATCAGGAATTCAAAAACACACAAAACATAAAACATTAAAAAAATTATGGTCGCAGACCACGTCAATTGTTCAAAAAATGATTTTATATATTCCCTGGCAATTATTTTTGTCATATGATTTGTTATTGTATAATTATATTTATAACGTTTGTTTTTTGCCCATAAAAGGCCAGAGGGGTTTTAATTATTTGCTAATTCCAGGGATAAAAAATAGTTCTGTTTATTTTGACATGGTCAACCAATTACACGAGTGAAGCATTTAAGAATAAGAAGAGTAGAAGAGTGAGGTATAAATGACACTCGTCACGAGTTATCTCCTCTGAGAGTAATGAATTCCATTAACTTATTCTGCCAGACCCTGTGAAGAATGAAATGAAGGTGTAATTTCAGAGGGCCTGGCATGGTGATAAGCATACTTTTCCCCTTTGTGAAAAAGTTAACCCTTTTAATCCCAAATTTTTTAACTTTACACAAACAAATATGTGTACATTGTTTCATACACTTTACTGATATTTAAGTGAAATAAAATCACTTTTAGACCTTCAGTCTTTTTTTGATGGCGTGACAAAAAAGTGTGACACATATGTCACATTGGGATTGATGTTATCCAAGTTCCCAACAATATGAATAAGTAAAAATCATGTGCAGGCTTCCTAAAGAAAATTCTCTTGCTTAGATTTGTAACAAAGCATTATTTAAGACTTAAAAATCTGGTGTGAAACACTCACACAACTTTCTCTTGCCAGTGTAAATAATTAACAATAAACCTAATATTAGCAATAAAACATAAGAAATAAACAAAAAACTAACCTCAAAAACATAACCTAATTTTAATCATGAGTGAAAGACGCAAAATGAAAATCGTACTCAGTTTCGCTTAGAAATACGGAAAATCACTCTTTCTCTCTAAACTAGGCTCTGTAGAGAAAAATGCTCTAAATAAAAGCTGTAGGTCTTTTAATTTTCTATAAATTTAATTATATACACTTTTGTCGTAAAATGCATTCTAAGGCCAAAATCTTAAAAAAATCGATTTTTCACACGTTTTCGTGAGAAAAAAACAGAAAATCGCTAATTACCGCTAAACTAAGCGTTATACAAAAAAATGTTTGAAATAAAAGTTGTAGAATTTTACATTCTCTACAACTTTTATTATATAACGTTTTGCGCTAAAATGCATATTAAAGCCGCAATCTTAAAAAGAAAATGTTTTTACGTAAAAACAGCCTCACGCAGAATTTCAGCAAACATGGCGCCTACCCTATCTTGTAGAGAATAAAAAATTGAGTAAACCAGGCGATTTTAAAAAAAATCGTAGGACCAGTTTTTGAGAAAATCGCAAAAAAGTGAAAAATTATACGAATAAACTACTACTTCCGGTTGACCGATTTTGATGAAAATGTTCGTGTCGGGTCCGGAAGTGGTATGTAACTTAAGTTTCAAGTTCATACGATGTTCCGTTCTTGAGATATTCTGTTCACACACACACACACACACACACACACACACACACACACACACACACACACGCACGCACGCACGCACGCGCACACACACACACACACACACACACACACACACACACACACACACACACAGACCAATCGCTAAAAACATGTTTTTTGGGTTCAGGGGGTCTGAAAACGTATAGATCCGGTGAAAACTCGATTTCGAAAAATCGACATGAAAACAATACTTTCCTTCCTATATATTCATATAGGCAAGAGAAAGTAAAAAAGGTTACAATTCAAAAATATTGGTAAAATGGACAAAATCAGTATTTACAGCCTAAAAAATATACTTGTATGTACATTCAACTTACTTGAAGAAATGCCACTTTATTTTAGTAAATGAACACGAATATTTAAGACTAAAACTAACTTTAAAAAGAAACTAATGGTCGCGTCCGTGGCGTAGTGGTCAGCATCTTACACTGCAAAGCGGAGGTCTCAGGTTCGATTCCTGGCTAGGGTACAGAAAATTATTACACTTCACATCCAGCGCTCTTTAATAAAAAGTAGTCGCTAACAATTAAAGTTTTTATGTCTGTTATTTCACTCCAATGTGACTTCTATGCCACACTGGGTAAGAAAGGGTTAATTGTAAACCCACCTCACTCTTTGTTTTTACTTTCTCTTGCCTATATGAATATATAGGAAGGAAAGTATTGTTTTCATGTCGATTTTTCGAAATCGAGTTTTCACCGGATCTATACGTTTTCAGACCCCCTGAACCCAAAAAACATGTTTTTAGCGATTGGTCTGTGTGTGTGTGTGTCTGTGTGTGTGTGTGTCTGTGTGTGAACAGAATATCTCAAGAACGGAACATCGTACGAACTTGAAACTTGAAACTTAAGTTACATACCACTACCGGACGCGACACGAACATTTTCATCAAAATCGGTCAACCGGAAGTAGTAGTAACTTAGTTTATTCGTATAATTTTTCAGTTTTTTGCGATTTTCTCAAAAACTGGTCCTTCGATTTTTTTTAAAATCGCCTATTTTACTCAATTTTTGATTCTCTACAAGATAGGGTAGGCGCCATGTTTGCTGAAATTCTCGGTGAGGCTGTTTTCACGTAAAAACGTTGTTTTTTTAAGATTACGGCTTTAATATAAATTTTAGCGCAAAAACTTATATAATAAAAGTTGTAGAGAATTTAAAAACCTACAACTTCTGTTTCAAACATTTTTTTGTATGACGCTTAGTTTAGCAGTAATTAGCGATTTTCTGATTTTTTCTCACGAAAACGTGTGAAAAATCGATTTTTTAAAGATTTTGGCCTTGGTATGCATTTTACGACAAAAGTGTATATAACCAAATTTATAAAAAATTAAAAGATCTACAACTTTTATTAAGAGCATTTTTCTCTAAAGAGCCTAGTTTAGAGAGAAAGAGTGATTTTCCGTATTTTTAAACCAAACTGAGTTCGAATTTCATTTTGCGTGTTTCACTCATGATTGAAATGTGGTTATATTTTTGAGATTAGTTGTTTGTTTATTTCTAATGTTTTATTACTAATGTTAGGTTTATTGTTAATTATTTATATTGGCAAGAGAAAGTTGTGTGAGTGTTTCACACCAGATTTTTTACTTAGTAAAGGCCTCTAGAGATTCAAACCAGCCTTTTGGCTTATCACCTAAACAACACACAACAACCTGTGTTTAATTATTTAGTAAACAATGTAAAATTAAAAACATAACCTGTCATGAGTGATTGACACAAAATGAAAATCAACATCTGTTTCAGTTAAAAATACGGAAAATTAGTAATTAGCTCGAAACTAGGGTCTGTAGAGAAATGCTTAATATAAAAGTGGTAGGTTTTTTACTTTCGTTTGCCTATATGAATATAGGAAGGAAGGTATTGTTTTCATGGCGATTTTTCTAAATCGAGTTTTCACC
Organism: Catonia carolina; assembly: GCA_035578175.1. NCBI lineage: Eukaryota > Metazoa > Arthropoda > Insecta > Hemiptera > Achilidae > Catonia > Catonia carolina. Next base: position 8,358,181 of record JAQMRL010000016.1, read on the forward strand.
GGATCTACACGTTTTCAGACCCCCTGAACCCAAAAAAACATGTTTTTAGCGAATGGTGTTTGTGTGTGTGCGTGAACAAAATATCTCAAGAACGAAACATCGTACGAACTCGAAACTTGAAACATAAGTTAGGTACTACTAGAGGACCCGACACGAATATTTTCATCAAAATCGGTCAACCGGAAGTAGTAGTTTATTCGTGTCATTTTCCACTTTTTGCGATTTTCTCAAAAACGGCTTCAAAAACGAATTTTTTTTTAAAAATCGTCTTATTTACTATATTTTTATGCTCTACAATATAGGGTAGGCGCCATGTCTGCTGAAATTCTTGGGGAGGCTGTTCTCTTGTAGAAAAAACAACAGTTTTAAGATTTCGGCCGTAGTTTTAATTTTACGACAAAAATGCATATAATAAAATTTATAGAAAATTAAAAGATCTATAACCTTTCTTCTAAGCATTTTTCTCCACAGAGCCTAGTTTAGGAGTGATTTTCCGTATTATTAAGCCAAAGTAAGGTTGGTTTTCATTTTACATCATTCACTCACGATTAAAATTAGGTTATGTTTTTTGATGTCAGTTTTTTTGTTTATTTCTAATGTTTTGTTACTAATATTAGGTTATATTGGTCATTATTAGTATTGGCAAGAGAAAATCGTGTGAGTGTTTCACACCAGATTTTTATTTTTATGGTCTATTCGAGGTTGAAAAAAACGATTGTCGTAATTTAAGTACAACCCACCGGGTTGGTCTAGAGGTAAAGTCGTCGCCAAAATCAGCTGTTTAACAGCTGATTTTCGGAGACGAAGGTTCCTGGTTCAAATCCTAGTAAAGGTAGTTACTTTTATACGGATTTGAGTGCTAGACAGTGGTTACCGGTGTACTTTGATGGTTGGGGTTCAATTAACCATACTCTCTCAGGAATGGTCGACCTGAGTCTGTACAAGACTACACCTCATTTACACGTCATACACATCATCCTCATCTCATTGGGTCATGGGGTTGCTTATTGTTCTGAATTGAACAGATTTCAACGTACACAAATTAGGGATTACAAAAAAAAAATTTAAGTACGCCCAACCTAGAACCTTCTATTTCCTAGTGAAAAGTCTTAACATTATATGAAAAGATTACATGCATACATTCTTTGGGAAACTGCATTTCTTAGTTTTATGGGATACGTTGTGGAATTTGTATGAAATGAAATGCACATTGACTCGCTAGTGAGTGAGTGAGTGAGTGAGAAAGCTGGTGAGTCGATGGAATTGCTTCGAATAGCAATAGTATTGTTGATAGTGGTTCGGTATATAAAATGTGCTTTCTTTGTACAAAACGATGTGCTACGAGGCATGGCGTGACGAGTCACGCTTGATTCACGTTCAGGCCGTAAACTCGTGATCGTGATGATGGTAGAAGAGGAGAGGAACATTATGTAAGAATTCATGTACATTATTATAGATTATTAATTCACGGGAATGCCTTTTGCGTATGGATTGGCTGTGCGGAAGGGAAGTGGAAATCTGACAGTGTTGCCAACCTCAACAGTGAGACACTATATTTTACTACCGTGCAATTACTGTTATCGTTTAGGTGATCAGCCGGTAGGGTAATTTGAACCTTTAGAGGCTTTACTAAATAAAAAAATCTGGTGTGAAACACTCACACAACTTTCTCTTACCAATGCAAATAATGACCAATATAACCTAACATTAGTAAATAAAACATAAGAAATAAACAAAAAAATAACCTTAAAAATACATAACCTTATTTTAATCATGAGTGAAAGACGCAAATTGAAAATCGACCTCAATTTGACTTAAAAATACGGATTTCACTCTTTCACGCTGAACTAGGTTCTGTAGAGAAAAATGCTTTAAATAAAAGTTGTAGATCTTTTAAATTACTATAAATTAGACGATATACACTTTTGTCGTAAAATGCATACTAAGGCCGAAATCTTAAAAAAAATCGATTTTTCAAACGTTTTCGTGAGAAAAAAACAGAAAATCGCTAATTACCGCTAAACTAAGCGTTGTACAAAAAAAATGTTTGAAATAAATGTTGTAGGAATTTAAATTCCCTACAACTTTTATTGTACACATTTTGCGTTAAAATGCGTATTAAAGCCGTAATCTTTAAAAACCAATTTTTTACGTGAAAACAGCCTCACCATGAATTTCAGCAAACATGGCGCCTACCCTATCATGTAGAGCATAAAAAATTTAGTAAACCAGACGATTTTAAAACAAATCGTAGGATCAGTTTTTGAGAAAATCGCATGAAAGTGAAAAATTACACGAATAAACTACCATTTCCGGTTGACCGATTTTGATGAAAATGTTTTTTTGTGCCGTTTTTGAGAAAATGGCTATTTTTTTTTAAATCGCCTCATTTACTACATTTTTTATGCTCCACAAGATACGGTAGGCGCCATGTCAGCTGAAATTTTTGGGAAGGCTTTTTTTACGTAGTCTAAATAATTATTTTTTTCAGATGTTTAACAGCTGATTTTCGGAAACGAAGGTTCCTAGTTCAAAGCCTAGTAAAGGTAGTTACTTTTAAACGGATACGAATCCTAGACGGTGGTTACCGGTGTACTTCGATGGTTGGGGTTCAATTAACCATACTCTCTCAGGAATGGTCGACCTGAGTCTGTACAAGACTACACCTCATTTACACATCATACATATCGTAATCTCATTGGGTCATGGGGTTGCTTATTGTTCTGAATTGAACAGATTGCAATGTACACACATTAGGGATTAAAAAAAAACTTTAATATGCATTTTAGCCCAAAAATGTGTAAAATAAAAGTTGTAGACAATTTAAAAACCAATCGTAGGTTGAAAAAATATGCCTCGTATAAATTATCACATCAACTTTATAAACAATTATTAAGGAACTACTTAATCCTTTTTCAACAAAATACTAGACAATATTTTTTTATTATCTTCAGTAAAATAAAAGAAAAGAAAAATTTGTTAACATTTGGAAAAAAGAAACGTTAAAATTAAATCAATGGATGTTCGGTTGGAAAGCAGTGACGTCACGTCAAGTGAAAGTAACAAGGTCGCTTAATACATGCTGTGATTTCCTACCTCCCCCACTCATCCATCTAATATGAATTTTTGCAGATGGTATCTTCTTTGTCATTTACGGAAGTTTTTTTTTGTGAATTAATTATCGTACTTTTATAAGTATGCGTTTTTTTGTTTAAACAGGATGATCTGGTTTTGGTTATTTTTTAAATTAGCAGTTAGTTGTGTTCATTGAAACAGTATTATTCGTATTAATTTATGTATTTGTTAGCTATTTCTCGCTTGTTTCGCTTCGCGTTCGTAAAAATTTCAGTTTATTTTAATGATCTTTCTAGAGCTTAATCCTATTTTGTTGTTTAGGTGATCAGCTGAAAGGCTGGTTCGAACCTCTAGAGGCTTTACTAACTAAAACGAGGAGTGAGGTGGTTTACCTTTGCCTTCCTCCCTGAGTGGAAGAGTAATCTAATCAGCACGCCGGGCCCTCTGAAAAGCACATATATTCCACTCTGCAAATGACACCTCCACTTCATTCACCACAGGGTCTGGCTGTATAATGAAATTCATTACTTTTAGAGGAGATAACTCTGATTAGTGTTTTTTACACCTCCTACCTCTTCTGTTCTTAAATGATTCAGTCATTTAATTGGTTGAAACATAAGTTAGGTAGGCCTACTACTAGAGGACCCGACACGAACATTTTCATCAAAATCGGTCAATCGGAAGTAGTAGTTTATTCGTGTCATTTTGCACTTTTTGCGATTTTTTCAAAAACGGCTCCTACGATTTTTTTAAAAATCACCTCATTTACTAAATTCTTTTATGCTTTATAAGATAGAATAGGTGCCATATCTGCTGAATTTCTTGGAAAGGCTGTTCTTACGTAAAAAAAAATTGTTTTTTTTAAGATTGCGGCTTTAATATGCATTTTAGCGCAAAAATTTATATAATACAAGTTGTAGAGGATTTGAAACCCTACAACTTTTATTTCAAACATTTTTTTGTATAACGCTTAGTTTAGCAGTAATTAGCGATTTTCTGTTTTTTTCTCAAGAAAACATGTGAAAAATCGATTTTTTTTCAACATTTCGGCCTTAGTACTCAATTTACGACAAAAGTGTATAAAACCAAATTTATAGAAAATTAAAAGATCTACAACTTATATTTAAAGCATTTTTCTCTAAAGAGCCTAGTTTAGCGTGAAAGGGTGATTTTCCGTACTTCTAAGGCAAACTGAGGTCGATTTTCATTTTGCGTCTTTCACTTATGATTTAAAATAAGGTTGTGTTCTTTGAGGTTAGTTTTTTGTTTATTTCTAGTGGTTTATTACTAATAAAGGTTATTATTGTTAGTATTATAATTAGGTTATATTGTTAATTTTTTGTATTGGCAATAGAACGTCGTGTGAGTGTTTCACACCAGATTTTATTTTTAATTATTTACTTTGACAAGTGAAAGTCGTGTGAGTTTTTCACACCAGATTTTTATGAATAGTTTCATCGTTATGATGCCTATTCTACAAATGGAAGCATTATTTAAGGAAATGTATTTCGAATACTATGTTGTTGTTTAGGTCAACAGCCGAAAGGCTGGTTTGAACCTCTAGAGGTTTTACTAAGTAAAAACGAGGAGTGAAGTGGTTTACCATGGCCTTCCTCACTGAGTTGAAAGAGTATGCTTATCAGCATGCCAGGCCCTCCGAAAAGCACCCACTTTCCAACCTGCAAATGACACCTTCACTTGATTCACCACAGGGTCTGGCTGTATAGCGAAGTTCATTACTATCAGAGGAGATAACTGTGACTAGTGCGTTTTACACCTCTACCTCTTCTGTTCTTAAATAGTTCAGTCATATAATTGGCTGACTATGTGATAAGAAACAGAATATTTTTTGGAACCAACAGATCGAGTGCAATTAATTTAACACTCCACCTGCCCGTTATGGGCATTCGAATACCATAATGATGCAAATAAACCTTTGTTTACACATGAAGAATTGAAGGAAAGACGCTGTGTTTATAATTCATTGCGTTCCGTTGTTTTTGTGTTTCGTATTTAATAAGATTGTTGATTTTCGTTTGTAGACGCGATGTTAAATTACATCCCTTACTAGAACATCCCTTCCAGTTTACATCTAGTAGGGGGGTTTATTGCCAAACTCGTGTTGTAAAGAAACCCTCTACAGCGAATAAAAATTTTATATTTTTATCCGCCTTCTTGTTGGAATATGCTGGCGTATATTGCTTGCATGTTCCTCTTGTATATGCCTACAATATTTTTACTTTTTTGTTTTTGTTAAAAGAATATGTGTTCTTAGAAGTTCTTATGTTATTTGTTTTTTTATTTAATTTCTTTTTTTCGTGCTCCAGACTGATTAAATACGTTATGTAGGCTAAGTTTACCATTTTTACTTTCTCTTGCCTATATGAATATATATATATAGGAAGGAAAGTATTGTTTTCATGTCGATTTTTTGAAATCGAGTTTTCACCGGATCTACACGTTTTCAGACCCCCTGAACACAAAAAACATGTTTTTTTTGCGATTGGTCTGTGTGTATGTGTGTGCGTGTGTGTGTACAGAATACCTCAAGAACGAAACATCGTACGAACTTGAAACTTAAGTTACAAACCACTACCAGACCCGACACGAACATTTTCATCAAAATCGGTCAATCGGAAGTAGTAGTTTATTCGTGTAATTTTTCGCTTTTTTGCGATTTTCTTAAAAACTGGTCCTACGAGTTTTTTTAAAAATCGCCACTGAATCGAAATCGGGGTTTTACCCCGATAGTACCCAGGGGTACTATCCGGGGTAAAAAAGGGCACTACCCCGGGGTAGTACCCTTTGCCGTTCAGCGCAATCCACGGTTTATACCATTGTACCACTACCACACTGAGGCAATATATCCGCTTTATTATTATTATTATTATTATTATTATTATTATTATTATTATTATTATTATTATCGCCCGTGACAAGCAGCTGGAGTGTTACTTTATTTGCACTCAATCTGGTAGTTCCATGGCTACAAAAATAGTTTTATCACATGGTTAGCCAATTATATGACTGAAGCATTTAAGAAAAGAAGAGGTACAAGTGTAAAAGACACGAATCACAGTTATCTCCTCTGAGAGTAATGAATTTCAGCATTGTACGGCCCGACCCAGTAGTGAATGAAGTTAAGGTGTCATTTGTAGGGTGGGAGGAGGAGGTACTTTTCGGCGGATGCATCTGCGGAAAATTTTTTTATTGTTAAAAAAATAATTATTTATTTTTTTATTTTGACAATATTGTTTTATCATCTAAAATTATTGCAACAATCAAATGTCTCTGAAAATTAAATGTTACTGAAGAAAAAGTACAAGGTATTTAAAATAATACTGTTTGCTTTCAAAAAAATTTAAGTAAATAATCATTTTTTAGACCAGTGTTTCCCAACCGGTGGTCCGTGAGAGCCTTCTGGGTGGTCCATGAGAGTCCGGTGACTACTTATAAAAAAGTAATATTTTCCCGTGATTAAATCAAAGTTACGATTTTCATTGAACAAGATTAAGTAAATACATTCAAGATTCAGATTGAGTAAAGGTAGGAGAGTTGTGGTGTAAGAAAGCCCTGGACTTCCCCATGATTCGGCAAGTAGCTTTGTGGTATCTTATGATTTTTTTCAACCACTTATTTATGTGAGCAGGGGTTCTCTAGTTTATTGTTATTTAAAAACAAACTACGAAATCGGCTAAGTGTAAGCAGTGATTTGAGAGTAGCCCTTAGCAAGAGCCTAAAACCTAGAATTCCTCAGCTAGTCAGAAAGATTCGTGCACAAAAGTCGCATTGAAATTTTCATTTTATTTTTAATTCATTTTTTAATTTTCATTGTTATTTTCGACTAAGTAAATTCTGTAATCCTTATTTTATTAAAAGACAATTTATAATTAAAATATTTTTACTTTTTGTGATGTACAATGTAGCCTACCCTACTTTCTGAAAATAACAATTATATATTTGTAATAATAGTTTCTTAATTAATAATAATAGTTTGTTTCTGAAAATTTGTTTTATTTAATCACCTTTTAATTTGGTTACAACTGATAAGATATATCCAATAATGTAATGGGTGGTCCGTGGTAGTTCATTTTCAGGCTAAGTGGTCCGCAGACCACTGCGGGTTGGGAACCACTGTTTTAGACGATGAAACAAATTGTCAAAATTAAAAAATAAATAATTAATTTTGTTAAATATTTCCGATATTTTTTTAACAATACAAAAATTTCCGCAGAATGATTCGACCCACCTATCTGCAAAATTTACAATACTTAAATAGAAATCTGTTACACATTTTTGTATTTATGTATTTTAACCTAAAATACGACTTAAAATGTATCAAAATTGATATATTTTAAAAGTTCTATTAAAATTTTTTAATGATTCCTGACTATATAACAAGTCTTGATTTATACGTGGGAAGAAAATATTAACAAACTAATGAAAATCAATGCTATTACCCTGTCGTTAAAATTCTGTGGGATACCCAGTATAGGTTTTGTTAGATGCTTTGATTCTTATTGAATGAATTTTAACGATTTTTCCCCGTGTGTCGGTTACGTAATAGGAAATGTTTACTAGAAACAAACATAGAACTAACAAACAAAAACAAACATAGAACTAACAAACAAAAAACAAACATAGAAACAAACAAAAAACTAACCTCAATAAACATAACCTGATTTTAATCATAAGTTAAAGACGCAAAATGAAAATCGACCTCAGTTTGGCTTAAAAATTCGGAAAATCACTCTTTCACGCTCAACTAGGTTCTGTAGAAAAAAATGCTCTAAATAATGGTTTCAGATCTTTTAATTTCCTATAAATTTATTATGTACACCTTTGTCGAATAAAATGCATGCCAAGGCCGAAATCTTAAACAAATCGATTTTTCACACGTTTTCGTGAGAAAAAAACAGAAAATCGCTAATTACCGCTAAACTAAGCGTTATATAAAAAGTGTTTGAAATAAAAGTTGTTGGATTTTAATTTCTCTACAACTTTTATAATATACATTTTTGTGCTAAAATGCATATAAAGCCGTAATCTTAAAAAAAAACAATTTTTTTATGTGAAATAGCCTCACCAAGAATTTCAGCGAATATGGCGCCTACCTTATCATGTAGAGCATAAAACATTTAGTAAACCAGGCGATTTTTAAAAAAATCGTAGGGCCAGTTTTTGAGAAAATCGCAAAAAAGTGAAAAATTACACGAATAAACTATTACTTCCGGTTGACCAATTTTGATAAAAAAATGTTCGTGTCGGGTCCGGTCGTGGTATGTAACTTGAGTTTGAAGTTTCAAGTTCGTGCGATGATCCGTTCTTGAGATATTGTGTTCACACACACGCACGCACGCACGCACGCACGCACCCACCCACCCAAAAAATGAAAATGGTATTCAAAATTTGGTTCCTCTCCCCTACGACTTAAAATATATCAAAATGGATATTTTTTAAAAGTTCTTAACATTTTTTAATGATTTCTGACTGTAACAAGTGTTCATTTATTCGTGGGAAGAAAATATTAATAAACTAATGAAAATCAATGCTATTTCTTTATGGTTTAAATTCGTGGGAAACCCGGTATAGATTTTTTTTTGTTTAACGTCCGGCTGTTCTGCAATTACTGCTAATGCAGACGGTGAATGATGAAATGATTTTTTGTAACGTATGAAAAAATGCCGTGCCTGAATGGGATTCGAACCCAAGACCGCATGATGAGAGGCGAGCACGTTACCAACTACGCCAATGCGACCGGTTTTGTTAGATGGTTTGATTCTTATTGAATGAATTTTAACGATTTTTACTTTCTCTTGCCTCTATGAATACATGGAAGGAAAGTATTGTTTTCATGTCGATTTTAACAAATCGAGTTTTCATCGGATCTACACGTTTTCAGACCTCCTGAACCCAAAAAACATGTTTATTAGCGATTGGTGTGTGTGTGTGTGTGTGTCTATCTGTGTCTGTGTGTGAACAGAATATCTCATGAACGGAACATCGTACAAACTTGAAACTTAGAACTTAATCTACATACCACTACCGGACCCGACACGAAGATTTTCATCAAAATCGGTCAACCGGAAATAGTAGTATATTCGTGTCATTTTTCACTTTTTTGCGATTTTCTCAAAAACTGGTCCTACGATTTTTCTAAAAATCTGGTATAATAAATTTTTTATGCTCTACAAGGTAGGGTAGGCGCCATGTTTTCTGAAATTTTGGTGAGGCTGTTTTCACGTAAAAAATAATTTTTTTTTAAGATTACGGCTTTAATATGCATTTTAGCGCAAACATTTATATAATAAAAAATGTAGAGAATTAAAAATCCTACAACTTTTATTTCAAACATTTTTTTTGTATAACGCACAGTTTAGCGGTAATTAGCAATTTTCTGTTTTTTTTCTCACGGAAACGTGTGAAAAATCAATTTTTTAAAGATTTCGGCCTTAGTATGCATTTAACGACAAAAGTGTATTATAATAAAATTTATAGAATATTAAAAAGATCTACAACGTTTACTTAGTGCATTTTTCTCTACAGAGCCTAGTTTTTGCATGAACGAGTGATTTTCCGTATTTTTAAGCCAAACTGAGGTCGATTTTCATTTTGCGTTTTTAACTTATGATTAAAATCAGGTTATGTTTATTGAGGGTTAGTGTTTTGTTTGTTTCTAATGTTTTATTACTAATGTTAGGTTATATTGTTTGAATTATTTTCATTGGCAAGAGAAAGTTGTGTGAGTGTTTCACACCAGATTTTTTTAAAAGTTCTTAACATTTTCTAATGATTTGTGACTGTAACAAGTGTTCATTTATTCGTGGGAAGAAAATATTAACAAACTAATGAAAATCAATGCTATTTCTTTAAGGTTCAAATTCCGAGGGAAACCCGGTTTACGTTTTGTTAGATGCCTCGATTGTTATTGAATTAATTTTAACGATTTTTCCCCGTGTGTCGGTTACGTAATAGGAAATGTTTACTAATGCATTATTCAGTTTGCCGTCGGTTGCAGTTTTGATATTATCGATTCACACTTCTTGAGTTGGTTGGTTCGTCCTTGTGAGGATGACGCCGATGGTGATGTAGTCGAGCCGCTTGGATTCCCCTACCCTTCAAATTTTTCTCGATTCCGGTAGGAAATCTGAACTGTTCTTCTTATCTTGTCACACGTTCCTTCCTTTTTTTATTTATTATGTTTCTTTCTTTTTCTGTTTCGTTATCGCGTGCAAACTTTACAACTGATTGCGGTAAACAATCGGTTTTACTTCCCTCCTCTGTACACAATGTAAGTACAAAGAAGGTCATATAGAAAATCCGTCTAATTTGTTGTCTTTTTCTCTTTATGGAAACTTCTTAGTAACGGAAAAATATACATACTGTTCTCTTCACAATTTCCTGTGTCAACAACGTATTTTACAATCTTTACTAAAGAGGTAAAAAGTAAATTTTTGTAGTAAATAAAAATTGTGTGATCGCTGTTACTTTTGTATACTACGGACAATTCGAACTGGCTTAACTCTAGCTCAACGTGTACACACAGTTCCGCATAAAGTATGTCCATAACCCATTCCTTCAACAAGGTCTACAAATTTTAATGTACACAAATGCCTACAACCTTATTTCAATATACAAACTTACAAATAATTATTTCATTTTAAATTATGTAAAATTTTAAATTTGTCCCAGTAAAAATTTAAATTATAAATTACAAGACCTTAACTGCAAAAACTCACTAAACTATACTCTACAGACGTACGCAAAAAACTAAACAAATTGGTCTGAATATAAAATAATAAACAGAAAATCATATATTTAATTCCTAATGTGTGTACGTTGCAATCTGTTCACTTCAGAACAATAAGCAACCCCATGACCCAATGAGATGAGGATGATGTGTATGACGTGTAAATGACGTGTAGTCTTGTACAGACTCAGGCCGACCATTCCTGAGAGAGTATGGTTAATTGAACCCCAACCATCAAAGTACACCGGTAACCACTGTCTAGCATTCAAATCCGTATAAAAGTAACTACCTTTACTAGGATTTGAACCAGGAACCTTCATCTCCGAAAATCAGCTGTTAAACAGCTGATTTTGGCGACGACTTTACCTCTAGACCAACCCGGTGGGTCAAATCATATATGAAAATAAATTAGTTACATAATTATGTCTGACAATAAAAAAAAAATAATTTAAAATAAATATAAATAAACTTTCATTACCACGTGAAAGTCTTATACCTTGGACAATTCGAATTGGCACTAGCAGCTTCAGTGTTATCCACTCCATTCTTCGCCCCTCGACATTCAACAACGGTACAGTCACAAAAGTATACAATCGCTACTGTAATGTGCGACTCACGCACGGTCACTACGCTTGAATCCTGAATCCTGAATCCTGGTTGAGAGGGCTAAGAAGCCCTATGATGGCGACATCGTGTTAAGGAACACCTGGTCGCTCGGGGAACAATATAACAGAATAATTGCAACCTCAAGAAATTTAGGGGGAATTTTATAGTTTAAATAGGAAATAGGATTCTGGTTCGTGGGACATTGGAACTGGGACTTGAAAGGAGGTAATTTATTTTTAGAAGTTATTTGTGGAAAATTTAAATTAAGGGACAAGTGGGTTTAAGAGCGGCTCTTTTATTTTATTTTATTTTTCAGTGGCCTTTTTTCAGTTTTGTGGGAGGCCTATTATCTTGGTGAGGGGAAGGCATGCATTTTACTGAACGTGGACTAAAGGTATAATTTAAGGTAGGGGTTAGTTTATGATTTCAGGGGAGACGGAAAGGGTAGAGTTTGGCATAATCACCGGCCTTTTTATCTTCTGAGTGTTTATTAATTTAAAATGGCGGCTCTTTTCACCGTAGTGGAGTGATTATGCATAGGAACATGGGGACAACTACCAACTGGGGGGAGTGAGTCATACAAGTAGGAGGGGCATGGGCAAATAAGAGGAATACAGGGCAGAATAAAAATGTGGCAACTCTAAATTTTGTTAAGTGGGTCATACTAAAATTTAGATAAAGTCGTGGAATGGTAATGGCACTACGCTTTGTTTTCACTGTTGTTATTAATAATCTGTCAGACATAATTATGTAACTAATTTATTTTCAAAATCATATATGAAAACAAAATTAGTTACATCATTATGTCTGGTAGATTATTAATAACAAGAGTGAAAACAAAGCGTAGTGACCGTGCGTGAGTCGCACATTACAGTAGCGACTGTACACTTTTGTGACTGTACCATCGTTGCATGGTGAGGGGCGTAGAGTGGAGTAGATAACACTGAAGCTGCTAGTGCCAATTCGAATTGTCCAAGGTATAAGACTTTTACGTGGTAATGAAAGTTTATTTATATTTATTTTAAATACATTTAAAACAGTAATTAGGGTTCACATTACCGTATCCAGTAATGTTCATAATCAGTAAAAGTAATTACTATTCCTTATTCCACTTGACTTTGAAATAGATGTAAATATGTCATATGAGCGTTAAGGCCGCGCCACGAACTTCTAAGCTTGTCGTTGTAATGCCGAGTCATTCTACCCTTTTAGTGTAACATACGAGGTATGGCTATTAAATAACGAGACTGACGTTGTAAAAATTTTATTTTAATTTTATACATAATCACTTATTGTCACCTTCAATATACACTCCTTTTCTATCCCTACAACGCTCCATGCGAATTTTCCATCGTTGGAAACAGTGCTGGAAGTCATCTTCTGTCAGCTCCATTAGGAAACGTGCCGCTTTTTCTTTTACAGCTCCCACAGACTCAAATCTTGTCCCTTTTAATCCAGATTTGACCTTACAAGACTAATGCAGATGCACGTTTTGCCCAGCTCTCCTTATGAAAATCAGGCCTAAAATGAATACAATGATGCGGACCGCGGTCGTAGGCAATGTTTGTACTTCACAAGTACCTAGTACAGTAATTTTTATTAACAAAATGTGTTGTTAATACGAGGGTAGGCTGATAAGTAATGCACACATGCTTGTAGAAGACAAATAAATAAACTTCAGTAGCGCGCCTGGTGGCATGTGGAAGTACTATTTCTCCTCTACAAGCCTGCGCAGTTTGAAGGCGTTGCTTTCATTCAGTTTGTTTTGAGTAGTGGAAGTATGGCGTCGTGTTCTGGTGCTATGTCAACGAGAATTAAACAACGCGCTGTTATCGAATTTTTAACTGCTGAGAAAGTGAATCCTAGTGAGATTTATCGTCGTTTAAAGGCTGTTTATTGTGACGATACTGTTGATAGGTCTACTGTGAATCGTTGGGTAATAAAATTTCGTGATTGCCAACCTGGAAAAGCCTTAATTGTTGACAAAACACGCAGTGGACGACCAATCACTGCCTCAGACGATAATCGTCGCAAACTCATCGATGATTTGATTCAAAATGACCGGCGAATCACTCAACAGCGTATCGCAAACCAAATTGGAATATCTAAGGAACGTGTTGGCTTCATTATTGAACAATTGGGATACCGTAAAATCTGTGCACGATGGGTACCACGCCGTCTGACAGACGAGAATAAACAGCGTCGATTGGAATGCTGTGAACAACTTTTGAAGCGCTACCGTGACGAAGGAGACGACTTTCTTTTGAATATTGTGACGGGGGACGAGTCATGGGTTCATCATTACGATCCCGAAGAAAAAAGGCAGAGCGCTGAATATCGTCATCCACATTCTCCTGTTGTGAAAAAGTTCAAAACACAACCGTCCGCAAAAAAAATTCTTTTGACTGTGTTTTGGGATGCTCGCCGAGTTTATGTGACTGATTATCTGGAACGAGGGGCAACGGTAAATTCTGCTCAGTATATACAGACTCTGAAACACCTCCGACGTCGAATTTGTCGTGTTAGAGGCAACCTGGCGCCAATAATTTTGCAACACGACAATGCTCGTCCACACACTTCGCGTGCAACTGGAGAGGCTCTGAGAAACCTGAAGTTTCAACCAATTTTACACCCTCCGTATTCTCCCGACCTTGCGCCTTGCGATTTTTATTTTTTTCCTCTACTGAAGAGAGACCTTAAGGGTAATCATTACAGCTCGGACAATGAGGTGAAGGCAGCTATTGCGTCCTGGGTTCGAGGAAAGTCGGAAGAATTTTTCAGTGACGGAATGAAAAAACTTGTTAAACGTTGGGAGAAATGTGTATTGCTTAACGGTGACTATATTGAAAAATAAATAGATAATTTGGTAGGTTAAGATTTGTACTTTAATTTGTTATTTACCCCATCTTGCTATTTCTTTTTGTTCGTCTTCTACAAGCATGTGTGCATTACTTATCAGCCTACCCTCGTACAATACTAGCATATACTGCGTGGCTTCGCACGCGAAACATTCGTAGGTTTAACCAATTTTTTAAAAAAATAAATACGTATGTATCAGAAATTGTGTAGCTGCTAGCTACTGTATACTCAGTGTATACTCTCTCTATCTATCTCCTCCTTTCCCTTTTGATATCTCCTCACTCTCGTCCCTCTCTCTTTCTCATACGCGCGCACAAAACGACGTTTTGATAATTTTCCCCCTGTACGTCTGTCACCATCATTAAATCCCTTCAACTACTTCAACAGCAATACGTACTCACATGTTCACACGCGCGCGCGCGCACACACACACACACACACACACACACATACACACATTTATGAAAATCTTCGTTAGAGCCCTTAGGGTTATCATTTTAGAAGATTTAAAAATAAAATGTTGCTGTCAATATAAGTACGAATATGCTGTCAAAATTTCATGAAAATTCGTTCGGTAGCTTTGAATATATTAGCTTGTACAAAGAAACACACTATGTCTTTATAATATTAGTATAGATTTCTGTATAACGGAAAAATGTTGCGGCCCTTTAAATCCATTGAAGAATGTTTGTACTGAATTCCTTAATAGTTTATACTGTAAGTTACCTATAAAGTATATCTGTATATAACTTTGCAGTGAATGTACTGCGGTGAAATTACTTTCAGGGGCTACCAAAATGGTTTCTCCGTTCTCAAGAGTGCCATTCTACATGAATATTCGACCGATACGGTTTATTTTAGGTTTTTTACTGATGGAATCGGGTTTAAATAAATATATTTTTCATCATGTTGCTTTTTCAATTCCTCCTATGACCTCTACGAATGTTTGTAATTATTTATTAGTATAGGGTATTCCATAAATTTTGTGTACTTTTTAAAATTTATGTTCTCTTGTTGCGAATCCTGTTGCATATTTTACAATGATGTAATGTAGTAAGATAGAAATATAACGCTGTGAAAGCCAAGAAGAGCTTTTGCAGATCTAAACAGTGTATTGCTTAAATTGCTTACAGTTCCCTCTCTCTACATTTTTCAGGTGATTTTGTATGTTACTGTCCATAACAGACATGTGGAGTGTCAAATTGTTTACACTCAATCTGTTCGTTGTAATAATCAAATCTATAGGAAATTAATAGATCTACAAATTTTATTTCTAGCATTTTTCTCTACAGAGCTTAGTTTAGCGTGAAATAATGATTTTCCCCATCATTATCCCAAACTAAGGTTGGTTTTTATTTTGCATCATTCACTTATGATTAAAATAAGGTTATGTTTTTTGCGGTTAGTTTATTTTTGTTTATTTCTAATGTTTTATTACTAATGTTACATTATATTGTTCATCATATGCATTGGCAAGAGAAAGTCGTGTGAGTGTTTGACACTAGATTTTTTTTTTTTTTTTTTTTTTTTTTTTTAATTTTACATTGTTTACTAATGATTAAACGTAGGTTAGGCCTATATACGAGGGTTATCCAGAAAACAACCTCCGTTTTGAAATAAAAAGTAAATGAGTGAAGATACAAAAACTTTATTATATACATATTAAAACTACAGTTTTGCTCTATTTTTCGACATAGTCGCCAAACAGATTCAAGCACTTGTCGTACCTTGAAACAGTCTTTGAAATACCCTCTGCATAAAAATCTGCCGCCTGTGAATGTAGCCAACCATTCACGGCGTTTTGAAGCTCTTCGTCATTGGCGAACCGCTGAGATGCAAGCCACCGCTTCATGTTCAGGAACAGGTGAAAGTCACTAGGAGCCAAGTCCGGGCTGTATGGGGGATGATCGAAAACGTCCCATTTAAACTTGGCCAAAAGTTCATTTGTTCTTCGAGCTGTATGACGGCGAGAAAACAAATGAACTTTTAGCCAATTTTAAATAGGACGTTTTCGATCATCCCCCATACAGCCCGGACTTGGCTCCTAGTGACTTTCACCTGTTCCTGAACATGAAGCGGTGGCTTGCATCTCAGCGGTTCGCCAATGACGAAGAGCTTCAAAAGCCGTGAATGGTTGGCTACGTTCACATGCGGCAGATTTTTATGCAGAGGGTATTTCAAAGACTGTTCCAAGGTACGACAAGTGCTTGAATCTGTTTGGCGACTATGTCGAAAAATAGAGAAAAACTGTAGTTTTAATATGTATATAATAAAGTTTTTGTATCTTCACTCATTTACTTTTTATTTCAAAACGGAGGTTGTTTTCTGGATAACCCTCGTATTTCATTATTTATATTGGCAAGAGAAAGTTGTGTGATTGTTTCACACCAGATTTTTAATTACTGTTTAGAAGTCTTTTTAAAAAAAATGTTAAATTCTTCAAACGTCAATACAGATGTAACGCGCTTAAATATTTTATTGAGCTGTAATTGTGTGTGTGTGTCGCATTTTAATTATCATGCTGTTAGTCTCCTGGGGTTCTTGCTGTAGCCGAGGGATATCTGGGAAAAGAACTTTCGTTTCTCGTAATTTGTTTTAATTACAGCAAATGAAACACAGCAGTTTAGTTTATTAATTTAAAATAGTCACATTTTATTTGAGGTAAATTATTTTACAATACCGAGCCTATTTATTTTTTTTGTTATTGATGACTGAACTAAACTCTGTTAAAATAAATCGTTAAAATTAAAGATGTATGTTTTGTTTAATTTTCCACAAATTCAGTTTATATACTATTGTAAAAAAATGTATACTAAAGCTGAAATTTTAAAAGATCCTATTTATTTACCGATTTTAATGTGCAAAATACAAAAATGTCACTAACTAACACTAAACTAAACTTGTTGAAAAAAATGTTAAACATAAAAGAAGGACCCCCTAGGTCTTTTAATTTTGTACGACAATAAACATTTTTTACCATGAGGGCACCGCCTCCTCCCCAATAATTTCAGCAGGCACGGCGCGTACCATATCTTGTAGAACATACAAAATTTAACAAATGAGGCGATTTAAAATAATTGTAGGAGCAGTTTTTGTGAAATTCATTAGTCACACAAATTTTATTTGAGTGACTAACTATAGTAACACGTAAAGTAAGTTGAGTGACTATAGTAACAAAAGAGGACACATAATTATTAAATGTATGTTACTTTAATTATGATTTTTTTTCTAAAATAAAAATTTCTGTTGAAAATACTGTGTTCATATTGATTTGTTCACTACTGTAGATTGTTTTGGGTTCATCCCATAATAGAAAATAACGTGAGAAAAACAAGTATTCAGTCTTTTCTATAAAACTTTCTGCGTCGTAAGATTCGTCTTCAATAGCAATTATAGGTTTTCCTACCTTTTTAGTAATGAAGGAATAACATAATTAAAAAGACAAGTCGACACACTATAGAATGCAATTGACAGCTGTTGGGACTTGCAATGTAAGTACTACGGGTGTCGTAATGTACTGGGAGTTGAATGAGAGAAGGGAGCGATGGGAGTTGATGGATTGTCATTGTGTGAGTTGGTTCTGACTGCAAGCAACAACAGTTTTGTCGCTGGCTTGCGGACAATACCGATTGTCGATCTGTTGCTGTCACCGGTGTCTCCACTCTCATACGTGTTGTATTTGATCCTATTGATTTTTTTACTATCCGCAATCAGCGGCAATTTTCCAGTTGAATTGTCGCTCGTGTGAGTTGATCTTTGTGTGCGATCGAGTGCTTTCATTTGTACATGGCCTAAGAAACTGATATGGGTTATGAAACACACGCGTATTTGTCTGTATATACACCCCTCGGCCAGCTACGCCCATTCCGGAGGAATTTAAGCAGCCTAGTGGCTCCGAAGCGCTACCTAGGAACCCACAACCCCTGAGAGGCTAACCCAAATGAGTGGGTGCGCCCCACTCCCCTCAGCACTCGTGTAAACGTTGGACGAGTAGCCGTCGAGCTCGTTACTCCGCTAATGCTTTGCACGTGGCTCTACCACACATGGATGTTCTGCGCACAACCATGTACTACGAATAGCACACAGAGGTGCTACAGCCAGCGCCCGCTACCTTGAAAGCAGGCAAGGATAGGGTAGCCAAACCGCAGTTCTATGGGCACGCCCGGGGTTATAAAACTTGCGTATTCACCTATCCATTTCTGGACACCCCTCGGCCAGCTACGCCCATTCCATTGAAATTTAAGCAGCCTAGTGGCTCTTAAGCGCTACCTAGGAACCCACAACCCCTGAGAGGCCAACCCAAACGAGTGGGTGTGGTCACTCCCCTCAGTACTCGTGTAAACGTTGGACGAGTAGCTGTCGAGCTCGTTACGCCGCTAATGCTTTGCACGTGGCTCTACCACACATGGATGTACTGGACACAACCGTGTACTATGAATAGCACATGGAGGTGCTACAGCCAGCACCCATTACCTCGAAAGGAGGCAAGGATTGGGTAGCTAAACCGCAGTTCTATGGGCACGCTGTGTGTGGTCTGGGGCGTGCCCCCAGGGTTATGAAACAGTTGGTTTAATGTGTTACAATTTCCAGACCGTAGCGGGAAATGGAACCTGGTACTAGATTTCCAGTCTAACACACTAACCCTTGCGCCACAAAGTAATTTAATTGCAGACACTGTAAAACTTATAAAATATTCATCAAAATAAGAAACGTGCGATAAATTTTAAAGTCTCTACTTTATACGACACGGTTAAATAAATTGTGTTGTACAGTAAAAAAATTTAATCTTAAAATGGATGGATACATGTGACATTTTTATATGTTCTCTCCTGGTACGTGTATCATATTTTATTTCATTTAACAGTCGCTCTGAAGTTCACACAGGTGTACTTCTCTCTACTCAAATATTACACAGCAACTGGTAGTCTACTGTATTCGTATGTGTGTGTTTCATATATAAAATGCAATGTTCAGATAAATATACAATTTATTATTGACATGTTTCATTCTACGATCGTATATTCTTATCGAATTTTATGTACGAATGTTATTTTTCAACCTCCAATTGGTTGTAAAACTAAAACTAATGAGAATAATAAAAAAATCCGTTTCATAAGAAGACGCATCTCATGGTAGTAACTCATGGCTAATGGCAATTTTTAAAAAGGTTTACCTTTGACTTCGTAGAATAGCAATCTATCGTACATAGTATCGTTGATCAAATGTCAAGATTAGAAGTCAATTGTTGAAGAATTTCTAATAAATAAATAAATAAATCGTACTTTTCCACTCAGTGAGGAAGGCAATGGTAAACCACCTCAGTCGTCGTTTTACTTAGTAAAACCTCTACAGGTTCAAACCAGCCTTTCGGCTGATTACCTAAACAACAACTCAAGAGAAAGTCGTGTTTTTTTTGCGTCTAGGAGACTCCAAAAGGGAGTTTAGGGCGTGTCAAGATAAAACTGATAAACAAGAAGTCAATCACACTGATAAATTTATACCAACAAAAATTTGTTTCTGCTACTGCTTACTTCAGTAAGCTTGTCATGAACTCCTTTGTATCAAATAGCACACAAAATTAAAAAGTTAAACACAATGATAAATTCATCACTTACCAATAATTTGTTACTGCTACTGCATAACTCAGTAGACTTGTCATGAACCCCTTTGTATCAAATAGTACACAATATTTGTTTAATTAGAAGTTAAATACTTTTCAATCAAAAACTATTTAGAAAGAAATTCATGCACGCTGTAAAATGTTTCATCAATCAAGCATTGTTTTAGCTTTTTTTTAAAATGACTTAAATTGTCACAACTTTTTAAACCTTGAGGCAATTTATTGATGTATTTTCTACCTGCATAAGTTGGTTTTTGTTCGAACAATTTAGTGTTGTGATTAGCAACATAATCGATTCTATTTCTTGTGTAATGGTTGTGAACATCTAAATTCTGTAAAAAGGTATTTTTCTTTACGTACATTATCACTTCAAAAATGTACAAAGAAGGAACTGTGAGCAATTGCAGTTCTTTAAATACTGATCTGCATGAGGTGTGAGTTGTTCACACTAGATTGTTTTTTAAGGTTCACTTAGAATTAGGTTGAATGCTGTTAATTTGACATTTACATGTTTTTTTTTCATTCTGGAGACTCCAAAGGGAGTATAGGACATGTCAATATAAAACTGATAAACTGAAAGTTTATCACCGATGATAAATTCATCACTTACCACCAAAAATTGTTTTTGCTACTGCTTACTTCAGTAGGCTTGTCATTAACCCTATTGAATCAAATATCACACACAATGAAAAATAAAAAAATCAAATACAATGATAAATTCATCACTTACCAATAATTTCCTCCTGCCACTGCTTAACTCAGCAGGCTTGTCATGAACCCCTTTCTATCAAATTGTACACAATATTTGTTTAATTAAAGTTAAATACCAAAACTATTTAGAAAGGAAATCATGCACACTGTAAAATGTTTCATCAATCAAGTATTGTTTTAACTTTTTTTAAAATGACTTAAATTGTCACAACTTTTTAAACGCTGTGGCAATTTATTGATGTATTTTCTACCTGCATAAGTTGGTTTTTGTTCAAACAATTTAGTCTTGTGATTAGCAACATAATCGATTCTATTTCTTACGAAGTGGTTGTTAACATCTAAATTCTGTAAAAAGGTATTTTGCTTCACGTACATTATCACTTCAAAAATGTACAAAGAAGGAACTGTGAGCAATTTCAGTTCTTTAAATAGTGATCTGCATGAGGTGTGAGTTGTTCATACTAGATTGTTTTTTAAGATTCCCTTAGAATTAGGTTGAATGCTGTTAATTTAACATTCCATCTCCAAGCTAGGGTTAACAGGTTGACTCCCAAGGTAATTTTTGCAATTTTGCTTAAAAACCCATTCCTATTTTATGGTTCCTTTGCGTTTTTTAATTAAGTTTCTTTCAAGTGTAGAGTATTGTAAGGCTTAATTTTTTTGGCGCTGTTTCTTTAGGTGAGAGACTGATGAGGTACTAAATAGCAAAAAAATCAAATTTATTGTGAAAGACTGATGTGTGTCTCACTGAAATTTTACTTGTATATCTATAAAATATGCATGTATTTTATAAATAATTTACTTTTAACTTTTTTCAATAAAACTACATAAATATCAATGATGCGTCTCTCTGCCAAGCAGTTGTTCAGCAAGTGGTAAACTTGAGAACCAGTTCGTGAGCTTGGTTTGACAAGGTGCTAACTGGCCCGACACTAGTTTTAAGAAAAATCCATTTAAAGATTTACACTAGTAGTGTATGAACAATAATTAAAATGCAAAGTTAATAATTAGCAAACTGCTTTATATGGACAAGATCTAAAAATTATGCATACGTTTACTTCCCTTGAATCATGTTTGTGCTCAGTGAAGTCACAGCTGATTCTTTGGCAGTTAGTACCTTGACAAAATTTTGTACTACTTTTTTGTCTGTAGATACAACCATGTCAAATTTTGAATTCCTTTATTTATGAAAATGTAATTCTGATCAGTGCAAAGTATAGATCACTTAATGAGGACAAATAATATGTAAAAACCGTAATTTTGTGAAAAATGTTAGTTAGAACCTTGTCAAACCAAGCTAGCGAGTTGTCTACATAGAGGCACCGACCAGAGTCAACTTTTACAACGCAAAAAATATTAATACGAAAACCATAAAAAATTAAAAGATTAAATGATTTTTTCATTATATAATATTATTAAAACATGATTAATAATGCAATAATAAAACTATAATAATAGTCAATATTATGTATTAGTAATAGTAAGCTGTCAAGTTTCACAGACTCATTTTTTACTCGATCGGATCAAGTAAATCACGAACCATGACTGGGGAAATATTTTTTGAACTCATTTCTAACAGCTCAGTATATGATACAATGCAAACGACCATCCAATCCGTTTCACAATTCTATTAAAAATACTATTACGTGAGAGACGGATCAGTTTCTCAAAAGTAAATTTTACAGATCTGGTTAGAGACGTATACGTGTCTCATGGGAGTCAACCTGTTAAAACATGTCAGTTTGGATGACAAATTTTGTAACGGATTGTTTTCTTTTCTTTTTCCAGATATACAGACACTTAAGGTGGTATACGAATCCGTCGGAACAACGCTGGATAATCCGTATATTATTCATTGTACCAATCTATGGTCTTCATTCATGGGTTAGTCTACTGTTTTTCAACAGTGAAAATTATTACGTCTATTTCTTCACCATCAGAGACTGCTATGAAGGTATTTATAAATATTCTGTCTATATTTTCTGTACAATTTATATCATTATACAATGGATCATTTCTATCTAGTGAAACATTTTCTATAGTTACTGTTGGTTAAAAGAAACTTAAATTTCTGAAAATCTTAAGTTTATTTCTTAACTAGCTGCCCGTCCTGGCTTCACCCGGGTATAATTTTGTTTTATTTCAATAACTTTAAAGTTGAATTATAAATAAATAAAAAATATGATTTTCTTTTTACAATTACAATGGTAATTGATTCTAAAAACATACTTAAGTGTCAGTTAGTGATTTTCTGTATTTTTTCATCAGGGGCCTGTGTTTGTGGTTAAAAATGTTTTTTTTTTTGTAAGATTGTGGCCTTAATATGCATTCTAGAACAAAAATGTATTATAGTCAAAGGTGTAAAATATTAAAAAACCTACTGCTTTTTTCGAATGTTTCTTTGTACAATGCTTCTTAGTTTAGCAAAAATTAGTGATTTTCTTTACTCTATTCATCAAAATCAGTAAAAAAAATGCATTTTTTAATATTGAGGCCTTAGCATTGTACGACAAAACACTATAGGTATTATTAAACTTGTTGTTTAGGTCATCAGCTGAAAGGCTGGTTTGAACCTGTAGAGGTTTTACTAAGTGAAACAAGGAGTGAGGTGGTTTACCATTGTTTTCCTCACTTGAGTGGAAAAGTACACTTATCAGCATGCCGGGCCTTTTGAAAAGCACATATTTTCCACTCTGTAAATGACACCTTCACTTCATTCACCACAGGGTCTGGCTGTATAATGAAATTCATTACTTTTAGAGGAGATAACTCTGATTAGTGTCTTTTACACCTCTACCTCTTCTGTTCTTTAATGATTCAGTCATTTATTTGGCTGACCATGTGATAAGAAACAGAACTATTTATTTTAGCCCTGCAACGAAAAGGTTGAGTGTAAATAATTTGAAACTACACTGGCATGTTATGGGCAACATTATTAAACTTATAGAAAATTAAAAAACCAGACAACTTTTATTGTAAGCATTTTTCTCTTCAGAGCCTAGTGTAGAGGTAATTACTGATTTTCTGTATTTGAAAATGGAATTAAGGTTGGTTTTCATTTTGTATCATTCACACGTGATTAAAATTAGGTTATATTTTTCATTTACGCTGTTTACTAATGCTTAAGGCTGGCCGTATACTAGAGCGTAGCTGGCACAGTGCGTTCGAGACAGACACGAGCAGGGCAGGGCAGGGCAGGGCTGACAGAGCAGATATTTCTACCAGCGTGTACTGGAGACGCAGGACAGGAGAATATTTTTTTCAGGTTCAGAAATTAGCTCATGTTTGGCCATTTAGCGTGTTGGATCATTTTAAAACAATAAAAATGTTGAGATTCGCCGATGATATAGTAGTATTAGCCGAGGCAAAGAATGAACTAGAGGATGCCTTAAATGGAATGGATGAGATCTTGAGGAAGGATTACTTCATGAAAATTAATAAGAACAAAACGAAAGTGTTGTGCAGCAGCAAGAGTGGTTTAGAAGAGATGGGAAATTTAAAAGTAGGCAACGAGAACATACAGGAAGTTGGGGAATTCTGCTATCTAGGGAGTAAAATAACAAAGGATGGTAGAAGCACGAGTGATATCAAGAGTAGAATTGCTCAAGCTAGAAAAGCCTTTGAAATGAAAAACAGCTTACTGACTACAAACATTGATTTACAGATTAGGAAAAATTTCTTAAAACATTATGTTTGGAGTGTAGCATTATATGGAAGTGAAACGTGGGTGATAGGGGCTGTAGAACGGAAGAGGATAGAAGCTTTTGAAATGTGGTGTTATAGGAAAATGTTAAAGATTAGGTGGGTGGACAAAATAAGTAATTTAGAGGTTCTTACGCGAGTGGATGAAAAAAGAAGTATATGGAAGCATCTTACCAAAAGAAGGGATAGGCTAGTGGGGCATATCCTAAGACATCCAGGTATTGGGCTATCAATAATGGAGGGTAACATTGAGGGAGTAAATTGTAGAGGGAGGCAAAGATTAGAATATATAAAGCAAATTACAAAAGATGTAGGGTGTTACAGGTATGTAGATATGAAACGACTTGCGCAAGATAGAACAGGTTGGAGAACTGCATCAAACCAGTCGAGAGACTGATGACAAAAAAAAAAAGGATAATTTTAGTGAGAGTGATATGTTAGTATCGGATTCGTTCGATTCCAGTATAGAAGAATTAATTTTACTTGTATTGTATTGAATTACTTCTTCTTCTTCTTCTCATAGCGCTACAGTCCGTGGTGAACCTTGGCTTTCTCTACGATCTGCCTCCACACGTCTCGCTCCATCGCTTTCCGCTTCCAACCTCTCACTGACATTGCTGTCAGATCCATCTCGACATCCTGCAACCATCGTTTCCTTGGTCTGCCTCTCCTTCTTGCACCCATCATATTACCTGTGAGCATTTGCCTCTGCATTCGCTGTTCATTCATTCTGTAGGTATGCCCAAGCCAGCTTATTCTCCTTGACTTTATGAAACGAACAATATTAGCACCTTCCAGGATTTCCTCAATCTCTGAGTTTGTTCTTGTTCTCCATTCTCCATTGGTCCTTACTGCTCCATATATTTTCCTGATAATTCTTCTTTCAAAAACATTTAATGTATTAACGTTATAAGCAGTCAGTGTCCAGGCTTCTGATCCATATGTAACAATTGGTCTTATGATTGTTTTGTACACTTTCATTTTAGTTTGCCTGGACACTAGTTTGGACTTGAGGAGCTTGTCGCTTGCATGGTAGGCCCGGAAACCTTGGTTTATCCTTCTTTTAATGTCTTGACCAATATCATTGTTTATATTTATTTCTGTTCCAAGGTATGTAAAAGAGTCCACAGTTTCAAAAGTATAGTTGTCTATACGAAGGTCTTCACGGCATCTTCTGGCTAGTGAGGTTGTCATCTTGAGGTATTTTGTTTTATTTTCATTTACACTTAGACCCATATTGTGACCTGCTCTCTCTAGGGATGTGAACATTTCTTTTAGTGCATTCATGTTTCTGGCCACCAGCAGAATGTCGTCGGCATAAGCATGGACTTGCTTGGACTTGTGAATTATATTTCCTTTTGGGTCAATATCTTCAACTACTTTGTGCAGGGCAAGATTGAATAGCAAGGCCGATAGTGAATCTCCCTTTTTGACGCCTTTGTTGATATGAAAACTTCTGCTCAGTTTACCTCCTACTAAAACTTGGGCTCTGTTATCTTTTAATGTCATCCTGGTGAGGCGAATTAGTTTTTGAGGGAAACCATAGCTTTCTAGCACTTTCAACAGTTCTGTGTTGTCTACAGAGTCGAATGCCATCTGGTAATCCACGAACAACATGTGCAAGTCAACATTATGCTCGGTACATTTCTCCATTGTTTGTCGGACAGCAAATATTTGGTCTATCGTACTTCTTCCCGGTCGAAACCCACACTGATATTCCCCTATAATATCTTCAGCAAGGCTGCTCATTCTTGTCAATAATATACTAGAGAAAATCTTGTAGACTGCATTTAGGAGTGTGATTCCTCTGTAGTTGTTACATATTTTCTTATCTCCTTTCTTGTGGATTGGAAAAATTATTCCTATGTTCCACTCTCTGGGCATTGTTTCTGTTCTCCATATCTTTTTTATGAGGTTCAGGAGCTCTCCTTTTAGTGTTTCCCCTCCACTCTTTAGCATCTCTGCTGGTATGTGGTCTATTCCTGGGGCTTTTCCACTTTTCTGTTTTCTAATTGCTTTTTCCAGTTCGTCCCATGTTGGTTCCGCCACAAAAATGTCAACAGACTGATACTTTGGTGTCCATGTATCTTCAACCTCTGCGTTACTCTGTAGCAGTTCCTCAAAGTGCTCCGCCCATCTGTCAAGTATTTTGTTTTCCTCTGTTATTGCCTGGCCTTGCTTATCCTTGCAGATTGTTGTCTTGGGGTGGAATCCTTTTTGGAGCTGTTTAAATGCTTGGTAGAACTTCCTTGTTTCATTCTTTTGGTTCAAGTTCTCTACGAGTTCCATCCGTTTTTTGAGGTACTCTCGTTTCTTTTTCCGTAGTAGTGTCTTGGCATTTCTCCTGCTTTCTTTGTAGGTTTCTACGGCTTGTCTTGTTCTTCTCTGTAGAGCTGATGGTCTATCTCCATTTCTTTCATCAATTGCTTGCCTGCACTGTTCATCAAACCACTCCTCATTCCTCCTCCTTCCCCTCATTCCTATGCTGCCTTCAGCTGCTCTAGTGATTGATTCCTTTGCCCTTTGCCACCCATCCTCAAACTCCCACTCCTGTTCATTATCCTGTCTTATGCCTCTCAGCCCTCTCTGAATATCTTCTTGGTATTTTCTTTTTACTTCTTCACTCCCAAGAGCTTCAAGATTCCATCTTGGCTGTCTTTCACCTCTCCTATTTTCCACAACTGATATTTTTTCTGATATTTTAGCTAGCACTGCATAGTGATCGGATTCACAATTAGGTCCTCTAATTGTCTTCACATCTATCACTGATGTCATATGCTTTTTTGAGACGAGGATGTGATCAATTTGATTCACCAGCTCAGATCCTGGTACTTTCCATGTTCCCATGTGAATCTTTTTATGTATAAACTGTGTGCTAACAATTCTTAGGTTCTCTTGTGCAGCTAATTGAGCTAGTAGGACACCGTTTCCATTTGTTTCATCATGCAGTGTGCCCTTTCCTGCTAGTGGTGTAAGGTAATCTTCTTTCCCTATCTGAGCGTTGAAGTCCCCAAGTACAATCAGCATGTCGTATCTCGGAGTTTTTCCACAGAGAAGGCTAAGTTCTTCATAAAAATCGATTTTGTCTTCGTCCGTTGCATTTTCGGTTGGCGCATATGCAGCTATTAGGGTTATGTTTCTGAAATGTCCTTTCAATCTCAACCGGCACAGCCTATCATTTCTGGGTTCAAACTCCATTATACTTTTTCTTGTTTTTGCATTTACCATGAAGCCTGTTCCCCTTAACCCAGTTCTGTCCTCTGAGCCACTGTACAGCAAGCTGAAATCCTTCTTATCTATTCGTCCTGCACCAGTCCATCTTATTTCCTGTAGAGCCACAATATCTAGGCCATACTTTGCTGCTTCTTGGGCTATTTCCATCATTTTTCCAGCCTGCAGCATAGTTCTCACATTCCATGTCACCACTTTCAATAGATGTTTCCGTTTCCATAGTCTCAGTCTTTGCTTCTTCCTATTGTCTTTTTCCGTAAGTCCAGTCCCAATCCGAGGCAAATTTTGAGAATTCGAAGCGGAGGTCAGTTTTGACAGGGTGAGGGTGCTGGCCTCACGCCCAACACCCAACCTGGAGGACCAGGGTCTTTTGTTTGGAGTCGCTGTCTCCTAGGCACTTGCTTCCACTGCAGCTTTCAGAGCGTTGCCTACCCTGGATTTTATTTGGGTTAACTCCCTAGGTTCTTCCGCCCTCTCCGCCGTTGGGATTACTCCTCATCCGCCTTCGAGGCCGTTGACCGGTTTTCACCCGTGACCCTGGGCGGGGGCCCTTACAGGGTGCTACCATCCGGAGCCAGATGGACCCTGGATTTTTAACGAGGTGTATCTCCTCCCGCTCCTCCTTCCTTATCATTTGCTAGATAAGGCCCCGGGCTTGCGACCGGCATGGCGGAGTTTATTGAATTACTTAATTGCATTGTATTTCAAAGCGAAGGTAGAAAAGTTTGTGGCAAAGTGACTTTATAAAAAAACCGTAAAACGCGTAGCAAGTTCAAGTTAACACAAGTTTGACGATACATTCAAGAATTATACTAGGTTTACAACTGAAGAGTTTTTTTTTGTGATCAGGATAATAATTGGTATCATACAATAAGGTTTCGGTACGCACAAATCTTAAAAATCTTAGTAGTTTCTCTTGGACCGACTTGTTTCCTGCTCAACGCGTGGACTAAAACTGTGCCTTGACTACAAACTGTGGCTGCTCGACACAGACACTTTGCTGTGCCACACATGTCTGCCTCCCAATATACGGTACGCTACAGACAACAATGGTGCACAGTTTTTGCTCGTGCCCTGCCTGTCCTGAACTGCATCGCCTGCGCTCGAATATACACCCGGCCTAAACAATAGGATACATGGTTTTTTATCTACTTTGCCAAGAGAAAGTCGTGTGAATGTTTCACACCAGATTTTTACATTAATTGTGATTGAGGCCTCCGGGCCAGCCCAGTCAGTCAGCTGGTAGAAAGTCGCTATTATTTGTTAAGTAACACCGGTTGGGCAAGCGACTTTGTATGGTGACCAGCTGACAGCCATCCATGAACAAACTATACTGGGGGGTCCCTGTTCAAACTCATGCCTAATCCCCTTCAAAAATACAGCGAAAAGCAGCGATCAAATTGGGTAGTTGTCAATAATGTACAGTTCCCGATAACAAATAAAAAGCTAAAAAAAAAAAAAAAAAAAATTATGATCGAACAGCTGATTAACAGTGTTCCAAGGTTGTCAATTTAACTTGAAAAAAGTTTAATTGTCTTTGAATGAACTGTTCTCTTTCTGCATTAATTTGCTTCGTTAATTTTATTGATCGTCTCTCGTATTTATAAATATAAATCCATTTTGAATGGATTAAGCTTCGGAAACTTCAGTTTGATACCTCCAACGGTTTCTGAGATATTCGTTTAATTATTTGGAAAAATTAATTTGCAGTAATTTAAACTTTTAAGCTTTAATGAAATTTTAACGTCAAAACTTTGACGTTACCTCAATATTTGTTTTTAAACAAAGCAAACACAGCCGCTGAATGTAATAAAAACAGATTTTCTAAAACAGAAATGACCTTCAAAAATAACAAAAGCTTTATCATGAAAATTAAGTTATTGGGAAAATTTTATGATTACTTTATTCCTTGCTTTGTCAACTTTGAAAATCTATCAACGGGTGTTACCAAAAGTAAATTTCACAATTTTACAAAGAATTAAATGTAGAGGACACCTCTGTAGCATTGTGGTTAGCGTGCTAGATTACAATGCGGAGGTCCCGGGTTCGATTCCGGGCTAGGGTCTGGAAATTATTACATGTCAAAACCCACGGTTACATTTTCTTAACCTACCCAAGTCGCTAATGATTAAGCTGTTGATGCGAATAAATTAAAAAAAGTAAGTGTAGTATATATGGGTTAGAAATGAAAATTTTGATCTTTTCTAAAATTTTCGCCAACAGGTTCCTTTAAGTTCTTTTAAAAAATTGATTAGAGGGAGTTATTTAATTTAAAATTTTCCATTATGTGGATCCACCGTTTGGCTACCGATAAGAACAGTTCCCGATAAGTTGCAAAAAAATTTCAATAAATGTTTTATAGTTACTGAAGTTATGAGGTTGCCTTTTGAGTATGGATGGGCTGTGAGGAAGGGAGGTGAAAATTTGACAGTGCTACCAACCTCAACAGTCAGACACTACTCGTACATTTCACTACCGTGTAGATTCTACATACATTTTGTAAGCTTTGGTTTATTCCGAGAAAATATTTTCTTCATAAACCTTGTTGTTGTTTAGGTCAATAGCCGAAAGGCTGGTTTGAACCTGTAGAAGTTTTACAAAGTAAAACGAGGAGTGAGGTGGTTTACAATTGCCTTCCTCACTGAGTGGAAAAGTGCGCTTATCAGCATGCCGGGCCCTCTGAAAAGCACATATTTTCCACTCTGCAAATGACACCTTCACTTCATTCACCACAGGGTCTGGCTGTATAATGAAATTCATTACTTTCAGAGGATATAATGCTGATTAATGTCTTTTAAACATAATAAACCTGATTAGAAATAAATGTGACCTGAAATATTGCCTATAGCTTAATTACTCGACTAGAAATGTTTGATTTACTGTAATTACCAGCTACGTTATTCCATCGGAACAAAATTTTCTACGAATGAATTGCCTTCTGTACTATTGCTGTCTTCGACATCTTCACTATCATTCTCACTAGTATCTACCTAACCCTTGCCTTTTTTTACCAGGTGTCAACAAAACTGTTGAAGAATAGCTTCGTATCTTTAATTTTCTTTCCTTATTTTTCAAATTGTGGAAAGAGAAACATCACTGTAGTTAGCCACTCGCTCATGGTTTTTGTCCAGAGATAGGAAAAGATATTTTTGTTTAACTTCAACTTCACTACATTTTTTTATTACACTGTATATTAGATTTTGTTCCACATCGTGAATAGTTTGCCCACGTTTTCGAGAAAATAACATTCTGTTTACGTACAGTTAACCTATAAAAGGTTTCGGAATATAGTGTATAAATGCTTTGGGTATAGTATAAGTTGTTGTGTTTGTTGTACTGAAATTAAAGCAGTTGCGTATGTGCACTGATGCTTTCCCCCCTTTACCCCTCGTTGCAAACAAAGGCAAACTCGTGATTCAAGTAACTATACCCTACAATTTTTTTTTGTTTTGTGAAAATATGTTTTTTGTTGCAGCATTTGTAATCTACAACTTTTTAAGTTTATGCTACGAGTATTTGGGAGGAGAAGGTAATATAATGAGTGAAATACGAGGGAAACCAATTAGGTAAGTAATTATTGTGACGTTTTTCATTAAAATCCATTTATCGTTTTTACTTCCACATTATAATATTATCATATTGAGCGAGAATAGTAAATAATTTAAAAAAAAATTACGGCCTAAATATGCATTTTAGGGCAAAAATGTATATAATTAAAGTTGTGGAAAAATTATAAAACGTACAACTTTTATATCAAGCATTTTTTTTTACAACAGAGCTTAAATTTAGCGTCAGTTAGTGTTTTTACGTATTTTTAAATTCTACCGAGGAATTTAATTTACAGAGGAATTTTCATTTTGCGTCATTCACTTATGATTAAAGAAGTTATTGTTATATATATTTCTAACCACCAGAATACGGTAACAGTAAAACACTTACCAATGTTTATAGCGCGTTTGTGTATCTTGTGCACATCTTCAGTTAATTAATTTTTCCTGTTACCGTATTCTGGTGGTTAGAAATGTGTCTTTCAATTTTAAATAATAAGGCTGTTGATAATCCTACATAGGATATTTGATAAAATAAATAATAAAAAAGTTATGTAATTTATTATTTACATTTGCAAGAGCAATTCGTGTGAGTTTTTCATACCATTTTTTTTTTGTTTTTATAGTTATTACATTGTTATTAAAACTCGACCAGTTTTCCCAAAAATGATTAGTTGATAAAATAGTACTAATATGCTTTTCACAGTTGATGAGTTCTGCTGATCTACACGTTTGGACCAATCAGAACGTTTGCCAGCGTTGCCAGATTGTACCTGACAGACATTACGCGTGCATGAGTATAAGAGCTGCAATAGTTACTCTCGTCTTGCATCTCGTACTGAACACATCGATTATAGAGTGCGTTAACATGTACTTACTTACTTACTTTACTATGTGGGCGTTCAGGCTTCTGCAGCCCCTCCTCACCGCGACCTAAAAGATCTTTTGTGATTGCCCCTATTCCTTATTTAAGCAAGCCCCACACTTTCAATAAAGCGCAGGATCTGCCTAGGATCTAGTGCACTTACCTGAGTAAGTGTTAACACCTCCTTACCCATCAGCGCTCTTCTTTTGCAGCCAACCACTTTGCAACTGCATAAAATGTGCTCAGCCTTCTCCTCTGCCTCGTGACAGAATCTACACAGGCTCTCTTCAGCACTTCCTATCTTGGATAAATGATACCCAAGATTACAATGACCAGTCATCAGGCCCACTACCCTCCTCAAGTCCTGTCTTCCTAGTCTATTATATATCCCAGCCTTCCTGCTGGAATAGGCAATGAATTTCTTTGCCTGTACACAACCTGGCACCTGTTCCCAATAGGAGGTTTTAGCCTCCTCTTCCCAGGCCCTGACTATACCTCTATAATAGCCCTCACCAATTCCACAGAATGGCTCTGGGCCTATGAAGTGAGAGGCTGCACCTGCGTTAACATGTAATAATTTATAATATAATCAGGTGATTGTATGTTTATACATTATAATTGTTACTAAAAGACCAAAAACATGGCTGACAAAATATTTAAAAGAGCTACATGAGCAAAAATTGGCAACGTTGCTGACAAGTGATTGGCTAGCTATAAAGTGGGTGGCAGGGGGCAGAGCTCATCACCCTTGACAAATATTATACTGTCATTTACACCTGTTCTGTCATTTATCTGTTCTGTTCTTAAATGAGTCATATGATTGGTTAACCATTTTGTAAGAAACAGAACTATTTTTTGTATCTTTGGAACTAACAGATCGAGTGCAAATAATTTAACACTCCACCCGCCTGACGTGGGCAATTTGTTAATTTATTTTTGTTTTATTTTTCAGGTCGAATTGCATTTATGGCACGTGTTGTCTTGTAGGTAAAACATATACCATAGGATTTTTAAGGTTCTGTAAGCAAGCGACCCTACAGTTTTGTCTGGTGAAACCTTTAATGGCTTTCGTTATCATAGTGTTACAGTCATTTGGACATTATCACGATGGTGATTGGAGGTGAGTTTTTTTTTAGCTTCGTTATCTTAAAAATGAAAATTTTTAATCTAAAATCGATGAACCAGAAAAACAAGTCGTAAAAGCCTTAAAGGATATATGACGTGTGATCAAAAAGTAAAGTGACTTTTCATTTTTATGAAAAAATATTCATTTATTCATCCAAAATTATGTTATCCCCTTCAAAATAATCCCCCTCTGATACAATGCACTTGTGCCAGCGCTTTTTCCAGTCGTCAAAACATTTCTGAAATGCACTTTTCGGTATTGCCTTGAGCTCGTCCAGCGATGCAGCCTTAATCTCCAAAGAAGAGCCTGGGTTCTTCCACTGGGATGATTGGGCTTTGGTTTCGATGTCATAACCATTGACCCATGTTTCGTCACCAGTTATAACCCTTTTGAGCAGATTAGGGTCATCATTGACGTTGTTCAACATGTCTTGGGCGATGTTCATGCGATGCTGCTTCTGATCAAAATTAAGCAGTTTTGGAACGAATTTCGCTGACACACATGTCATACCCAAAACATTCGTTAAAATTGATTGGCATGGTCCAAACGATATGTTAAGATCATCAGCTATTTCTCTAATCGTGATTCGACGATTTTTCAACACAATTTCTTTCACTTCCTGAACATTTTTGTCGGTTTTTGACGTGCTGGGGCGTCCAGAGCGAGGAGGTTCATCGTTAACATTTTCTCGGCCCTCTTGGAATAACTTATACCATTTATAAACATTTTTTTTGTTCAAAGTTGACTCACCATATGCCACTGTCAACATTTCAAGAGTTTTTGAACACTTAATACCATTTTTTACACTCTGCTTCATTATTTTCAACAGCAAAAAATCGCCAAGCACGCAAACACGAGTCTAACCTTTATGCCTCTCGCATAAAAACAACATGTGCTGTATAGCCAAAACTTTGAACATATGATCGTGACGAGTGTACCAACACAACAAAAAAATATTTGAAATTAAGAGTGTACAGAGCGCGCGAAATTCAAAAAGTCACCTTACTTCTTGATCACACCTCGTAGTTACAAAGTTTTTTGGCCACATAAACAATGTAACTATGAACATTATAAAAAATTTTCTAAAATAATCGTTGAATGTTAAATTGGGATAACCCACTGTGAAACAATAGAAGAAAAAGTACGAAAAAAAGCAAATAGGATAAAGATTTTATGAGAATGTTTAAGTTTGTAAATTGTTTTTTTATTGTGTGTTTCCATCTGAAGTAATCGTTTTTCATATCACTTGTAATTAAATTCAAAATTTATAGATTTCTTATATAATTTTGAAATTTCTTTTTAAATTTGTAACATTCTTACTTTCTCTTGCCCTATATAAATATGTTGTAGTAATGAAGGTATTGTTTTCATGTTGATTTTTTGAAACCGGAGTTTTCATAGGATGTACTACACGTTTTCAGACCCCCTGAACCAAAAAAAATGTTTTTAGCGATTTGTTTGTGTGTGAACAAAATATCTGAAGAACGGAACAGCGTACAAAGTTGAAACTTGAAACTTAAGTTAACTACCACTACGGGACTCGACATGAATATTTTCATCAAAATTGTTCAACCGGGAGTAGTACTTTAGTCGTGCAATTTTCTCAAAAAACGCTCGTACGATTTTAAGATTGCAGCCTGAAGATGCATTCTAGAGCAAAATTTTGTATAATCAAAGTTGTAGAATATTAAAAAAACTTACAATTTTTGTTTTAAATATTTTTTTTTACTAAGCGAGTGATTTTTTTTTTAGAGTGAATTATTATTATTTATTATTATTATTATTATTATTATTCACATTATGGATTAGCCAGCTTGGCCTGTTCCAGAAACAAGTGATTAGTGAATTATTGATTTTTTGTATTTTGCTCATCAAAATCGGTAAACAAAATGGGATTTTTTTTATACTGTGGTATGCATTTTACGACAAAATTGTATATAATTAAAGTTATAGAAAATTAAAAAATTCTGTAACTTTTATTTAAAGCATTTTCTCCTGCAGTGCGTAGTTAAACATCAATTAGTGATTTCCCGTATTTTTAAAACAAACAAAGTTTGATTTTCTTTATTCATTGGCAAGAGGAAGTCCTGTGAGTTTTTCACAACAGATTTTTGGATTTGACAACCAAAACTATTTAAGAATCCTTTCAAAATGAAAAAAAAAAATTTTTTGTAAGTTAAAAACCGCAGGGTTGAGTAATTGAACTGTTTTTATGGAAACGACTGAAGATACATCTTCTGGAATGATTTTAAGAAATTAGTTTAAATTTTATAATTTATATACTCAGATGATTGTCCACCCACCGAAACATGTAAGTTGAGGAAAATAAATTCTTAGAAAAAAGTTATAAGATAGCTGCTATAAAAGGAAAATTACGGTAGTTTTACACTGTAACAATGAAATACATTAAAACCCCACTTAACCAAAATACAGGTGGTAGATACGATTAAAAAATAAAATAAATTCTAGAAACACGTAGTCATACTCTATTAGGATTTAAAAATATTGAAAATGATTGTACAGTATTTTTCACGACTCTTTATTAATATGTATAAAAAAAATATGGAAAATTCAAGAGAACAAAATGTACTAGTATACAGTAATTAATATTTACTGTATCATTTTTTAACAATCTTTTAAAAAAAAAGTGAGATATTTAATGAAACAGTTTTTTGTGGCCACATCACACCACGGTTTTATTAGAAGCATGTCGTGGTGGTTTAAGAACGAGTCAACTAATTCCGAGAATAACGAAACTTTATATCCGTAATTTATTTCAGTGGACACTGTTCTGCACTTTAACGATGCTATAAATTTAAATTTTGTACTGTGTATATACACAATATTGAAATTGAGTAGTCACCAAATTTAAAAAAGTTTCATGGATCCGTTTCTGTTAAAGCGGGTTTAGGATAATGCGGGTTTTACTCTTTTGTAATTAACTGTAATATTGTAATTTTTTTGTAATCTATTCAATATATAAAATTCTCATGTCACAGTGTTTAGTTACCATACTCTTCTGAAACGACTCAACCGATTTTGATGAAATTTTATTTATGTCCACTTGCTAGGTATGAGAATAGATTTTATCTATTTTTTATACCCCTAAGCGATAAGGGTGGTCCACCCAAAAAAATTTTTTTTAATTTTTTGGACAAAATTTTTATTTTTTTGTAATGTGGCATTAAGAAATACATACACTCCTAAATTTTCACCCTTCTACCACCAACCCCAATTTTTTTGTAGCAATATTAGTTGTGCATCGATCGTAGTAATAACATTTACAATTATCATTTTATGCCCCTGGCATTAGTTTTTTTTTTTTTGTTTTACGTCTGAGTGTTCTGCAATTTCTGCTAATACAGCCGGTGGATAATGATGGTAATGAAAATGAGTGATGAAAAAATGCCAGACCTGACCAGGAATCGAACCTGGTACCCCGGCGTAGAAACCACTTGCGCTAACCACTATGCTAATGGGCCTTAGATAAAATAAAATAAATTTCACATTTTCCATCAAAACATGTTTTCTGTTCTTGGGTGTAGCAACGCGCGTCAGGTACCGCTAGTGGTTTATAAAAAGGATTAATTGTAGGCTGATGGATTCATTACAATGTAGGTTGCCTTTTTTGTACTTCGGTATTCATTATGTTAATAAGTATTGCAATACATTTAAAATGTTTTTGCTGGATCTTTTGTAATTAACATTTTCATGTTTTTACTTTCTATTGCCCTATATGAGTCTATAGGAAGGAAATTATTGTTTTCATGCCGGTTTTAAGAAATCCAGTTTTCACCGGGTATGCACGTTTTCAGATCCCCTGAACCCAAAAAATATGTTTTTAGCGATTGGTCTGTGTGTGCGTGCGTGTGTATGTGTGTGAACAAAATATCTTAATTTTTTTTTAAATATCTCAAGAACAGAATATTGTCCGAAGTTGAAACTTGGAACTTAAAGTGAAGTACTACTAGAGGACGTGACACGAACATTTTTATCAAAATCCGTCAACCAAAAGTAGTTTATTCATGTAATTTTTCACCTCTTTGCGATTTTCTCAGAAAGAGCTTCTCATTTGCTACATTTTGAAACTTCTCATATATACATTTTGTATGCTCTACAAGGTAGGGTAAGCACCATGTCTGCTGAAATTCTTGGGGAGGCTGTGCTCTCGTAGTAAAAAATGGTTTTTTTAAGATTGTGGCGTTAATATGCATTTTAGGGAAAAAGTGTATATAATGAAATTTGTAGACAATTTAAAAACCTATAACTTTTATTCCTAACATATCTTTGTATAATGCTTAGTTAAGCGGTAATTAGTGATTTTCTGTTATTTTTTCATGAGTAAACAAATAATTTTTTAAGATTTCGGCTTAGAATGCATGTTACGACAAAAGTGTATAAAATCAAATTTATAGGAAATTAAAAGATCTACAACTTTCATATAAAGCATTTTTTCTACTGAGCCTAGTTAAACATTACGAGTGATTTTCTGTATAAAGCAAAACTAAGGTTGGTTTTCATTTTGCGTCATTCACTCGTGATTATAATAAGGTTATGTTTTTTTGTTTGTTTTTATTGTTTTATTACTGATGTTAGGTAAATTGTTCATTATTTGCATTGGTAAGAGAAAGTTGTGTTTTATACCAGATTTTTTGATTTTTTTTACAGCCCGGACGGTGGTTATTTGTATGTTACAATAATTTACAACTTTTCAGTAAGTTTGGCTCTGTATGGACTGTACTTATTCTACTTTGCCACTAAAGATCTACTGACTCCTTTTGAACCAGTTCTGAAGTTCTGCACCATCAAATCTGTCATTTTCCTCTCGTTTTGGCAGGGTAAGATTAAAATAAATGAATATCTGTTGTTTTATGTTATGTAAAATGTTTATTTATATGCGGCACATCATAAATATTGGTTATGAAAGTGGGAAGTTTTACTACCCGATGAGAAAAATAAAAGGAAATTTTTTTGGTAAGACCAATAAAAATTATTGTCAGAACAAGAAATGATCTATAACTTGTACAAAATATACAACTGACTCTTGCTAACAAAATGTGTACTATATAACGTACTCGACGTTACGTCTTTGTTAACCAAAGGAAATTATAAAAGTATGAGACATATTCATAAAGTAAAAATAACCATTTAGTCGTTAAAGAAAAGTTTGTTAACAAAATATTTATTGATTTTTTTGGTTTCCTACAAACTTTTTTCACTTTTCTACGTAATGGCAGTTCATTTCTAAGTGCGTTATGTAATGCTGCACCAGTTGGCAACAGTTGTCTTGAGTTTCTCCCAGTTGTTTTACTAGTTTTCCAACATTATTACAGGTGACAAGACGTGGATTTTCTACATCAATGCAGGAACAAAGCAATTGCCCCGTTCAACTTCTCCGATCCTAAAAAATTTAAGGAATCTCCATACTTACTCGAGTTGGCAAATGATAGCTGTCCTTCTCAGAGATATAAAGAGTGTTCTTTTAGTTGAGCTCATGGAATGTAGGAGAACTATTATAGTTGATATGTACTGCAAAACACTCATCCAACTAAGGTGTGTGATCCAAAATCAATTGCACATGAAAGAAACTGTCATCTGGAATATTCCTCCTCCATGGAAATACGTGTCCTCACACCACTCCTCGGCTTATTTTGCGACATTCACTCATGATTAAAGTTAGGTTATGTTTTTTTATTTTATATTGTTTGCTAATGATAACTTGTTGAGTCTGCAGGCTGGAATCACGGATATGTCGCTATGCGGACGCCCTATTTCAGTGAGGGGATGCTGTGATGCCTCAAGGCATCATTCGGTCACGGGAACAATCTTACTTATTTGTTCATCTATTCATCAGCTAAATATACTACAATTATACGTGTTTTGTTCTGTTTGTTGCATGATTATAAAAGTACTATCATTGCCACTCCTTCTAATTAATCATTTACTGTGTTGCCGGCCTTCAATACTTCTCTCGGCTTTTGTCGGTGCGGTAGACCCTTTGGCGTCGCACCGACAAACCTTTCAGCTGCGTACTGACAGAGGGCTTTGTTCCCAAGGCCGAGTGAGTAACTACCCTCTACCACAGCGCTCTCGGCAACTATAAAAGAGTGCTACACTGAGCCGAGGGGATTCAATTAATATTTAAAAACAAAAAAAATTCGATCCAGACTGCAGACAAGACATCCACCATCGGCATCATGGCTACCAGACTCCAGCGAAGACTAATCGATGACCCCCCCCAAGAGAGAAGATGATGCTTCTGCTCACCGACCCAGCACCGTAGGTTGTCGACCGTTTTGTCATCGCCCACTGACACGAGCAATGCCCACAGCGGTCCCTCGACCGAGCCTTACGCCCACCGGACCCAAAAAAGCAGCCATTGACGCACTTCTGCGAGGGAAGAAGATGACATCTCCGCTGGATGACGACACGCCGTGTCACCCAACCTCCAACTGCCACGACGATTACGACCGACGCTTCTCATCAAGACGATCACCGCTTTAATGGCCTTTTCAGGGCCACCAAAAATTATAGGTTTTAACTCTCCTCGTAATGTCGCCATCCAGTGACAGTACATACATTTATTATTGTGTAACGTACAGTACGTAAGAAATTTGGTGCGTTGAGGTCGCAAGGTCTCAAATTAACAGAAATTACTTTTGAGTAATAATTAAAACTATTTTAGTGTAAAAATGTATTATTCTTACCTTTTCTTGGTAAAAAGAAGTCAATAGGAACAGAGAAATTTGTGGAATAATTGATATAATTTCGCCGCACTGGGAGGTCCGAATGGACTACACTTTTAAAGTCCGTTTAAAAATTCCCGGCAGTAGGTAACAAAAGACGACCTTTACTGTAGCGTTTGTAGGATTGGTCTGAATGCCTGAACAACTTTTACTAACACTGCCTGTGTGCCGGCGATTGAAAAAAAGCTATAGAAACTTAGTAGGGTATATGATGCCTTAAGGCATCAGTCAGCCCTGGGAGGAAATTTGATTTCCTACCTTAAGACGTCAGTTGGGCTCAACGTGTCAAACATATGTTTTATTTTTTTCAGTGGTCAGAGAAAGTCGTGTGAATGTTTCACACCAGAATTTTCAAGTCTATTTTTCTGTGGATTGTGAGTTAAGTAAAATGTATGTTTTTTACCCGCTGATGATAGATCAAGTAATTTGTTGTTTTCGATTTTATAATTTATTGCGTTTTTCCTTTTATTATGCAGGTGTGTTACTGGCAGTTCTTGAGAAGGCGAAAGTAATCGATCCTATAATTGACAGCTACGGTACCCCAACTAGTGCTGGTACCGTATCAGCTGGGTACCAGAATTTCCTCATCTGTATAGAAATGTTGTTTGCCGCATTAGCGTTGAGAGCAGCATTCCCGTATCGAGTGTACGCAGCTGGCTGTATTACAGATGCATCTGGACGTAGTGT
The DNA here is from genome assembly GCA_035578175.1 of Catonia carolina. Lineage (NCBI taxonomy): Eukaryota > Metazoa > Arthropoda > Insecta > Hemiptera > Achilidae > Catonia > Catonia carolina. The sequence goes on from JAQMRL010000016.1 coordinate 8,398,707, forward strand.
CACGATGCAAAGCATCTCTAGTAGTTTAAAGGTACGGTTTTTTTGTTTAAACTTGACCTTAACTGATATAACTTAAGATTACGATGTTCAACTCCCGATTGTTCATCTACGGATTTGCCGTTTTGCAGTTTGTAATATTGCGAGATATTTAGTACATTAAGTAATTTTGATGAGTATCAATTATATACAATGTGATTTAAAATTTTATACTGTGTTTAATAAATAAAAGTAATATTTATGTGAGCGAGACATGAATATTCATTGACTAAATAACGTAACTATAATGAAATAACTTCAAGATTTATCTGTAATAAAATATATATTTAATTATTTTACAACTTAAGCTTGTAAACGAAGAATTTCTGAATGTATCCAAAATTTTAATCATGCATGTAAAACTTTTATAAATTACTGATAAATAAAATAAAAGAAAACAAACACTTTAAATACATTTAAAATTTATTATAAAATTATCGTTAATAAAAAAGACTGAAAATGTGTTAGTATACAAAAAGTTAGTGGGAGTAAATTAGGTTTAAAGTTTCGGTTTCGATCGGAAGTAGCTCAAAGTCAGGACTCAAGAAATCAAAGTTGGAATGTGGAATCAAAAATAGCGTCATTCGATTCCTTATAAAGAATAGATATGGAAATCATTGGGTTTGAAGTTCTGGTTTTGACCAGAAATGGCCCGAAACCGGAAGTTAAGAAATCAAAGTTGGAATGTGGAATCAAAAATAGCGTCATTCGATTCCTCATAAAGAATAGATATGGAAATCATTGGGTTTGAAGTTCTGGTTTTGACCAGAAATGGCCCGAAACCGGAAGTCAAGAAATCAAAGTTGGAATGTGGAATCCAAAATAGTGTGATTCGATTCTTCTTAAAGAGTAGATACAGAAATCACTAATAGTTTTTGCCATTAGTCAGAGGTAAATCTTTTTAACATATTGCCACCAGCCATTAGATGATACAGAAATCATTGGGTTTTTCCTATAGTTCTTTTGATGTTTTTGATGACTCATGAAAGGGATGTTTTACTGTTTAATTTTTTTTTTTTTTTAGGAAACAATGAATCCTAAGGATATAATGACAGATGCTATTCACAATTTTCATCCTCAATATCAACAATACACACAATACAGTTCAGGTAAGCTTCCTACTCCTTTATTATTGTTAAAATTTAATAGTTTTAGTCTAGTTTTTAGTATAGTAAAATAATGGTATAAATTATTTAGGATTCCTTCAAGGTATCATTTTAGATATTATACTATTTATTTTATTAATTTGCTTTTTTAAATTTTTTGTTTGTTTCTGATGCGATTCCCATTAGTATTTTTTTTTTATTTAATTTTCCTTTGGTTTTTATTTTTGATGTTTCTGTAAGTAAATTTATTTATTTATTGCCTTTAATTATTTTGTGGATTTTAATATGTGCCGTTCGCATCGATGTTCCCTATAGTTTTTCTTAAATGAATGCTGTGGTGATTCCTCTTCGTTTAATGTAAATGTGGCATGATTTTTTATTATCGACCCTTATTTTTGGATTTTTTTGTTATTTATATTATAATTTAAGGTTCAATTTTTTTAACCGACAATATTTCTTTATAAACTAACTTTTATAAATTTGGTGTTTACTAATCCAGGTCTGTATTGTTTGTTTTTCGTTTTATACTACGAATTAGTCATTTCAGAAAGCCCATTAGTCAAATTTTTTTCTTTTTTTCTTTACTGCATTTTAGAATTAACTGAATGTAAACACACCATCATTACAAAAATTCGTAAGTGTGGCTTTCCTTAAGTAATATAACTAAGAAAAAGCTTATCCTTAAGGATATAAAGTGCTTCCTTTCAATTGATAAATGAAAGCTGATGATTTTTGAAGCTTAAGCTGTATTTTCTAGTGGATGAGGCTGTACAAAGTTTGTACGCAAAAATCTTTTTTATGGAGATAACTATTTGTGACATTGATGAAGAACGTAAATAACCCTGAAATCAAAATGTTTGTTTCTTAGAGTTGGGAATTTCAATTTTCATTACTGCAAAAAGCTATTTTAAGTTATAATGTAAACTAGGAAATAAATAAATAAAATTAGGAATTTCAATTTTGATTACTGCAAAAAGCTATTTTAAGTCATAATGTTAACTAGGAAATAAATAAATAAAATTAGGAATTTCAATTTTTATTACTGCAAAAAGCTATTTTAAGTCATAATGTTAACTAGGAAATAAATAAATAAAATTAGGAATTTCAATTTTTATTACTGCAAAAAGCTATTTTAAGTCATAATGTTAACTAGGAAATAAATAAATAAAATGTTCAACTTTAAACTAGTGGCTTTTCTTTAAAAAGAAAAAGTTTGCATTTTATATTAAAGGTGACAGCTTTCTAAACAAATTATATTTTTTATTAAAACAAAGTACTAAGTGACCAGTTTTTTAATTTTTCCGAAAGTTAGTTTTTTTACTTACGGGCTCTGTGAAATGACTCGATTCACTACTATTTTATTCCTAATCTGTTAATTCCTTTATAAATTGTCTTTATTTGTGGTATAAACGAATAAAGTCTAAATGAAAAACTAAAAATAAAATAAAAACTAAAGTCTAAATGGATTTTTAAAATGTCGGTTTTTTTAGAAGTGCTGTAGATTTTTGTGCGAATAATTTTTTTAAATTGAGTGCAATTATACTAATATGTCAAAGTTTAATTTATTAAAAAGAAATTTTTAACCCTTTGCAAGCTGTTGACAGTTATGCACAGCCATGGTAATAAATGGGTGTTTTATGATTGCAGCCTTAGTATGCATTCTAGATTAAAAGTGTATATAATCAAAGTTATAGAACCTTAAAAAACCTAATTATTTATGCCAAACATTTTGTGATTTTCTGTATTTTCTTTATCAAAATCTGTTAAAAAATTAATTTTCTTTAAATATTGCAGCTTAATTATGCATTTTATGACAAAAATGTATACAGGTAGTTAAAGTTATAGGAAATAAAAAAATCTACAACATTTATTTCAAGAATTTTCTTTTGAACAGCTTAGTTCAATGTCAATTGGTGATTTCCTGTATTCTTAAGTCGAACAAGATTGATTTTCATTTTGCGTCATTCGCTCATGATAAAAATTAGGTTATGTATTATTATTTACATCGGGAAGAGAAAGTCGTGTGAGTGTGTCATACCAGATTTTTAATTTCTGGTAATTTTCAATTAAGTAGAACAATCTTGAATAAGTTTTCCCACTCTTCTAACGTGCGCTAACTAATGCAGTCTCTCCCCCAAACGAGCACACCTTCTCTCTCACTCTATCTCTCCCCTTCCCCTCTCTCATGGGCGTACAAAAATACACACATACACGTTGCCTCATTGCTACATCAACACTAATGACCCACACTTAATAAATAAATGTAGGATTTACTAGAACTTTCTTTTCTTTACACACACACTATCTTCTTGTCTGTTTCTTTCCTCAGTCTCTCTCCCCATACAGCGATTTACGAAGTGATTCACTGGCCTTTATAAAACCTGCTGTTATCATCAAACCTGGTCAATGTGTTTTTTCTAAAAACCCTCGTATTAATTTCGTGGGAAATAATTTGATGTGGAACTGAAAATTGCATATTAGTTTCAGCATTATTATCATGATTATGTTTTTGTCATTGCGTTTCTTCAATTGCTTATAAATTTATCAAATAAATTTTCGTTGAGGCCTTCGGGTCAGCCGAATCAGTCAGCTGGTAGAAAGTTGCTATTTTTTTTGTTAAGTAACAACAATGGGGCAAGCAATTTTGTATGGTAACCAGCTGACAGCCATCTGTAAATAAACTCTACAAGTGGTCCTGTAGCAGTACAGCTGAGATAATTTAATATCGATGTATAAAAATTTTTATATGACAATTTATAAATTTAATTAATTTTTTTTGATTTAGAATGGACTTTTATAATTATCTATGGCAGTTCAAAAATATTTAAAGACATTTTCTTTTATATATTTAAATATTTCTCCCTTAATTATTTTTATTTTACTAACTGTTAATTTATTAAGAAGTAGAGAAATCCTGGGACTTGAATTTATGAATGCCAAGTATCAACAAGGATTGATTTAGTTTTCTTTAATATTTATGGCTTAAGGCCATATTTGTATAAAATAATTATATTTCAAATATAAACGACAACTTTATAGTTATATTATTGTATTAATTAATTTAATTTTTTTCAAACAAATGGACATCAAACTTAAGTCACAAGATTTTTTTTTAAATATTAATTAACCTATTAGAATAAATCCTTAAAATGCATTCTGCTGCTGGAAATCAATTCTATTTCATTTAATAAATTTCACTAACCTTTTTTTGGCTGTGTTAGTTTCTGTTATCTGTCATTTACACGAGTTTTGGTGGATCCACCATCATCAGAGTACAAAACACCATTTGAAACTAAAAAATTTTTATTTAAAAATTTCTATTAAACTTTCTCGGTTTTATGTAGATGACTGAAGATGTAATGTCTTCTAAAGATTTTAAATAAAATTTTTTTTAGTTTCAAATAGTATTTTGTACTCTGATGATGGTGGATCCACCGAAACATATTTAAGTGACAGATAATAGAAACTAAAGCAGCTTAAAAAGGTTAGTGAAATTTATTATATGAAATAGAATAACCTGTAAGAACACCTTTTCAGAATCTTAAATAGTATAATGTTCGCCAATTACGGTGGCGTGTAGGGAGGGTACTGAGACAGAGAGAAAATGTGTTGTGTCCGCTGTTCCCTTCAACTCATTTTAATCAGTGCACGGTGTTCAAATGGAATTCTGACAATATGCGATCGGTAGAGCACTCTGCCGGCCAGTTTCGTTCACTACACTCTAACAAGCTCATTTTTCATTAAAACATTCTGAAAAAATACTTTTGTTTCCTAATGAATCTTACTGCCCATAACAGACAGGTGGAGTGTCAAATTATTTACACTCAATCTGTTCGTTGCAGGGCTAAAATAAATAGTTCTGTTTCTTATTACATGGTCAGCCAATTAAATGACTGGACCATTTAAGAACAGAAGAGGTAGAGAGGTGTAAAAGACACTAATCAGAGTTATCTCCTCTGAAAGTAATGAATTTCATTATACAGCCAGACCCTGTGGTGAATGAAGTGAAGGTGTCATTTGCAGAGTGGAAAATATGTCCTTTTTTGTCCTAGAGGGCCCGGCATGCTAATGAGCATACTTTTCCACTCAGTGAGGAAGGTAATGGTAAACCACCTCACTCCTCGTTTTACTTAGTAAAACCTCTACAGGTTCAAACCAGCTTTTTGGCTGATGACCTAAACAACAATGAATCTTAATTTAATTACGCTATAAATGATATTATTATACTCTGATATTTAGATAAGATACGCTTGTACAAAGTAAGATGCTTAAACCTCATCACACTTTCTGCGTATCGCGTAATATAACTTTTTTCCGGAACGACATAATATGCGTTTTATTATTTTGTTATAATATATACAATTTTATTTGTAATTTTACATAAATTTTTAGTCATATGTTGGGCGGAAATGGAAATAATAAACGAGCTTGAAAAATCACTCTTTGAAGAGAAGTCAAAGATAGATCGTTGTTTTAGTATTCCAAGAAGCTGAATCGTTTTTTATGGTTGTGAACTTTATACCAAACATACGTCAATTTTTAGAAATTAACTACTCACGCACAATATCAGTTGTATGAAATTTTAACAGAAAGAATCGAGTATTAAATATAAGAGAAAGATGGTATGACGTCCCTCTCTTTCAAGCCTGTCAAAATGTATGATACATCATTTAGAAAAAAACTTATTGCCTATTTCCCGAAATTGAATCGCAGACATTTTCCCCCGAATTTTGTGCGCGCACAACTAATCGGCTTTCGATAAAACACAAATGTCAAAACGATAACCACACAAACACAACACAACGAGTAGTGAGTACTAATTTAGAGGCAGTATGTATCAGGCTAGATGCTGTGATGGGGGATCTACTTACTGCGCATGTGCGGCCCGCACACCACTGTATTTGGTTACATTATAATTGAGGTAACACCAGAGGTACAAATTACTATCGTCCCTGTTCGAAACTTATGCCTAATCCACACCAAAATTATAGCAAAAAGCAGTAATCAAATCGGGTGGTTGTCAATAATTTACAGTTCCCGATGACAAATAAAAGCAAATAGGAATTTAATTGATTTAAAAATTTAAGTTGCTTTTAGCCATGTTATTTGTTTTGTTTTAAAAATGGGTGCGATATAATATTTAATGTATTTTATTAAAATTATTAAACCTCCCGAATATTGTTGGCTTATTTATTTATTTGTTTATTTTTTTTTTAATTTTTATTTATTTAATTTTAAATTAGATTTTTAGTTGTAGTTAAGCTTTGTTCGCATGTTATGCATTTTCATTATTTTTTGTGTTTGCAGAAGTGGGCTCTAGCCAGCCATATGACAAGCTCTGAGCAGATTCTATGTTTGATTGGCATGATTAAAAAAAAAACAAAAACAAAAATTGGTCTTTACTCCCTCAGTCGTGTGACTCATGCATCGTAACTCGCATGCTGTCGTTGTTGTTTATTATTATATTATTGTGTTTATGTGCCTTGTTCAATTAAAAATAAATATCAGTCTACAAAGGATTTTTACACGAGCCATCTTATATTTTCGTCAATATTTTTTTGACTGTGATTAGTATTTTTCTTAAATATTATAATTATTACACAATGAACTGATTTATTTATTTAAGTAATATTTAATAACATTTATGTGTGTACGTTACTTATAGATTGGGGTAATTAATTAATTTTTATTGTTTTTTTTAATTACTCGAATAATTATAGTTATAATTTGGCGTAATACTACAGAATTTACTAACCCATTTAAATTTATTATTTTTTTATAATATTTTGTTTGGGTTTTTTTAAATCTACAATTCTTCTCGATATCTCGTATGCATGAATAAATTCATTGATCGAATTTTATTGTGCTTAAATTTGTATTTAATAAGTAATCATTCAAAAGTGGTTTGTTTTTTAGATTGCCTCCGTAGCATAGTGGCACACTAACCTACAAAGTGAAAAATCCTGGGTTCGATTCCTGGCTAAGGTCTGGAAATTTTAATATGTTAAAACCCATCGTTACTGTACCGAAATTCACTGTAGTTGCGAATGACCAAGCTCATGACTCGACTTTCAATTAACATTTTTAATATATTTAATCTACGTATATATTTAAAATTTGATGTGTGTGTGTGTGTGTGTGTGTGTGTGTATGTTCCCCTTTATATCTCCTAAATTACTGAACCAATTTTCATGCAATTTTTGTAATGTTGTAACTATGATGCCAGTGCAGGTTTTAGGCTATTGAAACCTTTAAATCCTACATAACCTTTTATGCCCTTTTAGGCTATAACCTTTTATAACCTTTTAGGCTATTGAAACCTTTAAATCCTACATAACCTTTTATGTCCTACATAAGGATTTTATGCGGTTAGATAATCTGCTGCTTTTAAACCAGCTGATGTGATTCAAGCAAAAAATTTACCATTATTAAAGTCATATGATTTAGCAAATAGCGACGTGGTGCTAAGGATCAGCTGGTGACAACATCATATGATAATTATTATGGTGATTACACCATTTTTCACGTGCAAAGCCGCGACGGGGCGTGCTAGTAAATTAAAAATGAATTCAAAAGTGGTTTTTTTAGGGCCACCTTCATAGCATAGTGATTAGTGCGCTAGCCTACAAAGCAGAAGATCCCAGATTCGATTCCTAACTAGGATCTGGAAATTTTAACACGTTAAAACCTTCCGTTATTGTACCATAACCCACAGTAGCTGCTAATGACCAAGCTGTTGATGTGACTTTCAATAAACTAAAAATAGTGGTTTTTATAGATAATTAAGTATTTTTAGTTTGCATGATTTTTTGTTTAATAAGGGTACATTGTAATCTGTTCAATTAAGAACAATAACCTTGACCCAATGGTATGTGTGATGTGCAGTCTTGTATAGACTCAACCCGATTATTCCTAAGAGAGAATGGTTAATTGAACCCTTACTATCAAACTATACCAGTAGCCACTGTCTAATTATTCAAATCTGTATTAAAGTAAATTACCTTTACTGGCTTCTACGCCGGGGTCCTGGGGTCAATTCCCCGTCAGGTAATAAAGTAGATGCTTTTAGGAGGCATACTGATAAGCATATTTTTCCATTCAGTGAGGAAGGCAGTTGTAAACCATCTCACTCCTCGTTTTACTTAGTAAAGCCTCTAGAGCAGTGGTGTCAAACTCAATTTTTCAGAGGGCCATATATTAAATTTAGAATGTGTAGGCGAGCCACCATTTTGGGAAGGTTGAGGAAAAGGCTTTGAATGCATTTGAGGTGTGGTGCTGGAGGAGAATGCTCAAGATAAAATGGACTGACAGGATCACGAATGTAGAGGTTTTACAAAGGGCAGAGGAAAGTAGATCTCTTTTGAAGCTTCTCGGGGGCAGACGACATTCTTATATTGGACACATAATAAGACACAACGAATTTACGTTAAGCATTCTTGAAGGTACAGTTAATGGACAAAGGGGTCGTGGAAGGCCCCGGCTACAGTATCTAAACCAAATTACAAAAGATCTGGGTGCTGAGAGTTATGCGCAGTGGAAGAGGGTGGCAATGGACAGAGCTGGATGGAGGGCTGCCAACCAATCTTACGATTGAGGTAGAAGAAGAAGAAGAGGCGGGCCAGATTCAAATAACAAAAAATGTACTGAATTATTATAACATTTTATTTATTTAATTGTATAGTATATAATATACGGTTGTTAAAAATCATATCAAAGTTATAAAAGATGGTAATTATTTTGAGCTCGAGGATCCAGATACGTGACTTCTCTTGTTTTTGACAAGCTCATTGATATTAGGTAGAGATGGCGTTACTGTCTATCTCTCTCACTTGTTTAGGCACGCACTGCCCTTAAAATTACTTATAAATGTAGTGTGCGCATTTTAAAACTTCCGTAGAGGAATCGAGTGAAGTCTTAAAGCTCTAAAAAAAAACATGATTCTTCTTTCTGTGACACATTGTGATCGCGGGCCGTATCTTGATGATACAGCCCGGGGGCCGGATGCGGCCCGCGGGCCGTATCTTTGACATGACTGCTCTAGAGGTTCAAACCAGTCTTTCGGCAGGTGAACTAAACTACAGTGTCTTCTCCTCTTCATATGTAACCTTTCTAGCTTGATCTGGCATTCGAATGTTATAGTTTTTTATTAAAATTTTTAATTAAAATAAATCCCAACGTTGTAAAGGTCTTCCCAAGTTTTTTTTTCAGTATCCTCAAACTTGTTTTTGAATTCTATCACGATTATTTAAAGAGGTCGCCCTATGGTGTGGTGGTTAACACTGACGGTTGATTTTTTAAACCCAAAGCAATGTTATTTTACTTAATTTTTTCCCATAGAATAATTTTATTTTTGTTTATTTTTTGTAGTGTAACATTTTATAAAGTATATTTAGAAAATTAACTATTCAAAAACTATTATTGTATTTATTTTAACATTTATAAAACGAAAAATGAAACTAATACTATACTAATAAAACTAACATGAACTTACAGAAAATAACGCACAACATTTAGTTAGGTTATAGGACAATAATAACAACTAGTTGCCTAGGAACTGTCACTGAATATGGAAAGATTGCCATTAAGGGGGTCACGTATCCCTGTACTTCACAATGTTAACGTTTGTACCTTTTTCTCAGGAACTACATGAGGTAGACGCATAATTTTTTTCTTGTCCTTTAGAAAATTAATTTGTGCACATTTTGAGCATAAGAAATGTTTAAATTAATCAAGTGAAAATCTTATACAATTTTTATTTTTCAAAAAGGCCTTAGGTGATAATTTTTAATTTTAATAAACAAAATAATTTTCAATAAATTTAAATTTTTAAACGCTTAAAATAAACAGAAAGAATGGATGTTTCAAACAAATGAAAAATTACTCAAATATTTTTTGTAGGTCCTGAGAAAAATGTACAGATGTGTTAAAAAATTCAATTTTCGGAAACAGCCATTTTTCTTTTTGGTGTTGGAAGTTACACCAGCTATAAAGGTTAACAGAAAAATATTTATAATTATTGTAGAAATATAATATTTACACAATTTTGTAGAGGAAATTTCAAACAAATTTTTTTTTTTATTCCTAATTGTGTATGTTGCAATCTGTTCAATTGAGAACAATAAGCAACCCCATGACCCAATGAGGTGAGGATGATGTGTATGACGTGTAAATGAGGTGTAGTCTTGTACAGACCCAGGCCGACCATTCCTGAAAGAGTATGGTTAATTAAACCCCAACCATCAAAGTACACCGGTAACCACTGTCTAGTATTCAAATCCGTATAAAAGTAACTACTTTTACTAGGATTTGAACCAGCAACCTTCGTTTCCGAAAATCAGCTGTTAAACAGCTGACTCAAGGCGACGACTTTACCTCTAGACCAACCCGGTGGGTCCAAACTACATTATCCATCAAAAACTAGTCATAATTTTTCAAATTTTTTGTACGTGAGCTCCTTAAACAAAAGTGCTACTAGAGTCCCAAAGGATGAAAACAGAACTACAAAAGACTGGTACGCATTGCTGGCTGTTGACGACGAAATATTATGTTCTAAATTGTTTTGACAGAAACATAATAGGTATTTTGTCACTGGCACTTTTGGTGTACATTACCTCTGACGTAGTATTTCACCTCAAACCGTTAAGTGATTAACACAACTGACTTATATGCCTGGGGTCATGGGTTTGATTCCAAGTCAGGTTTGGCATTTTTTCATCTATCACCTCAATCATCATCTGCGTTACCACTCGGATGTAACCTGCCCACCAAAAATATTCTTTAAAAAAACTCCAGCCATGTTTTGCGATATCGGATTCCCTTATATACACTTTTTACTTGTCTGCATCATTTAATATTATTATTTTATTTATTGCAGATATATATAAATGTCCCTGCAAACACAAAAAATTAATCGCCATGTTTTATACAAGCTTATAAATATTGCTTAATTTTGTAGTAAATATAAATTCAAATATTTAGTGGTAGTTTTAAATATTTAGACCTAATTTTGCAATTATGTAATTTGTGCAATATTTTAATTGTATTTTCACTTGGAATAAGTTATTTAAATTGTTTTTCATTAATTATGTTATATTTTTGTTTGGATGGATTCGCTGAAATGGTTGAGTATTAAATTACAAATTTTATAAGCCTCATTTTTTTTTTAATATATTTTTTTAATTTATTTAACGTCGCATCAACTACAACGGTCATTAGCGACGACGTTGGGGTGTAACTGTTTACAATGGAGGATGAAATGATTTTTTGTAACGTATGAAAATATGCCGTGCCTGAGTGGGATTCGAACCCAGGACCGCGTGATGAGAGGCGAGCACGTTACCAAGTGCGCCAATGCGGCCGGCAGTTATAATATATTTTTTATTTTCATGTAAACAATTATTTTACCAGTAGTTTTTTTTTTTAATTTTAAACAACTTTTTTTCAATTCAATTCTTGTTTGAAGTTATTACTTGTCATGGAAATTACATACAATTTTTTAAATATTTTATTATATATATTCTGGTTATTAATTTTTTGTGGATTTGTTAGCCAATTAAATATTTTAGTCCTGATCATCATCTTCATTTTCCATTTCCAATTTCTGATTCCATTTCCATTTCTCAGCTAGGGTCTGGAAATTTTCACAAGTTAAAACCCATTGATACATAACCCATCGTAGTCGCTAATAATCAAGCTGTTAATGCCACTTTAAATAAACTAAAAAAAAAAATTGAAGTAGGCCTACTGTCTTTTACAGTATTGAGAAATTTGGCAAAAAGTTCACAAGAAGTTATATGGGAAGTTAGACTCCTTTAAACTTTTTATTAATTGTATTTTTTTCTTTATATGGTTATTTTATGTGATGATCATCTTTTAAGATAATATCAAAATTACCTACGTGGTCTTTTTAATTACGTAATATCCATTGAACTTAATTCTTTCAGTTCGTGTATTATACAAAGTACTTAATTTTTAGTATTTAAATTTTAGTATTCTGTAGTATTATGCCAATTTTGATTAAGCAATTAATATTAATTATAATATTTTTCTTGTGTATTATTTATTGCTTTAAATAAATTAGTGCAATAAATGTATCGTTTTTTTTTTAAACGATACGGACAGTGGTTATATTATTACTTGTAAATTTTAACAAATATCTATAGTAAATAATATATTATTAATTATAAAAATGTAAATAATTTTTAAAATATTCGTCTATAATTTTTATGACAAATTTCCATGTATGTTCTATAGATATATAGGATTAATTGATTTATAAATGAACTCTGCCAGTCGAAAAAATTTTAATAAAAATTTGTAATATTTTTTTTTACTTTCTCTTGCCCTATATGAATTTTTAGGGAAGGAAAGTATTGTTTTTTTTGTCGATTTTTTGAAATCAAGTTTGCACTGGGTATACATGTTTTCAATGCCCCTGAATCCAAAAAAACATGTTTTTAGCGATTGGTCTGTGTGTGAACAAAATATTGTACAAAGTTGAAACTTGAAACTTAAGTTATGTATCTTTAAGGGACCCAACACAAACATTTTCATTTTAAATCGGGTTGAAACTTGAAACTTAAGTTACGTATCTTTAAGGGACCCAACACAAACATTTTCATTTTAAATCGGGTTGAAACTTGAAACTTAAGTTACGTACCACTAAGGAACCCAACACAAACATTTTCATTTTTAATCGGTCAACCGGATGTAGTAGTTGTATTTGTTCACTTTTTTACGATTTTCTCAGGAACAATTTTTTTTTTATACACAATACACAAATGTCAGGTTGTGTATAAAAAATATGATGTACGTCAATACTTTTTTGACACTTCCACATGATTCTTCTTCTTCTTCTTCTTCGTCTTCATAGTCGTATAAATTATTAGATTAAATAGTGCTTCTAGTGATGAATGAGAACCTAAAAATTATAAAAAGAGCTTATAACATATAGACAAGCCGTTCTATCCCACCTAAAACGGCGCATGTGTGGGGGAGAGCACAACTTGTCGTTAAGATTTTAGAGCCGTTAGTTGCGGACAAACAAGATTCGCCGATGTACTCCAAAATGTTAAAAACGTACAAAATTAAAATAATTTTTAATGCCAAATTACCCAACTATCAATCTTCTTTCTTGTGTTCATTTCTTTATTTTGTTATTATCATTTTTTTCTAACTGATATACTTTCTTTTTTCATTGTGATCTTTGTATTCTGTGGACAATTTGAACTGGCACAACTCTTGCTCTACGTGTACACACAGTTCCACATAAACTATATCCATAACCTATTCTTTCAACAAGGCCTACAAATTTTAATGTACACAAATGCTTACAACTTTATTTCAATGTACAAACATACAAATAATTTTTTCATATTTAAATATGTATTTAATTTGTCCCAGTAAAAGTTTAAATTATCAATTACAAGAACTAAACTTCAAAAACTCACTAAACTATACTCTACAGACGTACGCAACTAATTAAACAAATTGGTCTGAGTATATTATAATGAACAGAAAATCATATATGAAAACAAATTAGTTACATAATTATGTCTTGACAGATTAATCACAGTGAAAAAAAAAGCGTAGTGACCATACGTGAGTCGCACTTTACAGTAGCGATTGTATACTTCTGTGACTGTACATCGTTGCATGGCGAAGGGCGAAGAGTAGAATAGATAAACACCGAAGCTGCTTGTGCCAATTTGAATTGTCCAAGGTATATTTCTCTATTAATTACTAATTTCAATTTCATTAACAGATGAAATTGTAATCATGTTTTTTTTGTAATCCCTAATTTGTGTACGTTGCAATCTGTTCAATCCAGAACAATAAGCAACCCCTTGACCCAATGAGATGAGGATGATGTGTATATCGTGTAAATGAGGTGTAGTCTTGTACAGACTCTGGTCGACCATTCCTGAGAGTGTATGGTTAATTGAACCCCAACCATTAAAGTACACCGGTAACCACTGTCTAGCATTCAAATCCGTATAAAAGTAACTACCTTTACTAGGATTTGAACCAAGAACCTTCGTCTCTGAAAATCAGCTGTTAAACAGCTGATTTTGGCGACGACTTTACCTCTAGACCAACCCGATGGGTTAATCTTGTTAATTAACATTTATTAAAATTTTTGTTTGTTCTATTTAATGTTAACAGATTGTAATGTAGCAGAATTGTAAATAAAAAAAATTCTGTGTTTTGATTAAATTTTTGGGAAACTTAAATTTATCATTCTGAACAGATATTAAACCCAGTTAATTAAAATTGGCAGAGTTTGTTGAAATCATTGAATTTATTTTTTTTTTTTAATTATACTTTTTTGAATAGTTATTAATTTTTAGATATATACATGTATTATACAAATATATAAATGATGTACAATTTTTAATTTGATATGCTTACAAATATTAGTTATTGCATGGTACTTATGGAATTTGTGTGTTATTTAAAATTTTGTACTGATATTTTTAACCAATTTTAGTTGGAAACTTAATGATCTTTTCAGATTTGTGTGTATTTAAAATTTTGATTCAAAAATAAATCTTTATAATGCATCCTGCAGTTTGAAATGAATTCTATTTTATATAATAAATTTCACTAACCTTCCTTTTTAACTGCGTCAACTTTTATTTTCACTTACACAAGTTTCGGTGGATCCACCATCAGATCCACCGAAACACATGTAAGTGAAAATAAAAGTTGACGCAGTTAAAAAGGAAGTTTAGTAAAATTTTTTATATAAATTCATTATACAAAATAGAATTTAAAATTTGGCTTTTGCGATGAATGTTTTTTCGTATGTTCATTTTGCCATTTTAATACACAACTATGTGTTATCAGCTCTGTTTATCCAGTCCTTTATTAAATTTTCTGTTACTGGTATTTTGAAGTGACTTCGTGCTTTTTGGTGTGTCTCAACTGTGTTTTTTTCATGGGAAAACTCTTCAGTTTGCAGTCACGTTATGCTCGGCTTTTAAAAATTACCATAATTAATTTACAAAAATCTTTTTTATTTAATTTATTGACTTAATTATTTAATTAAGTAGTCACTTCTGTCAGTCAGTCCTGGGACTGCTGATATTTTTTTTTAATTTAAGTTTCTTACAAGTGCGACTCGTAAACTGAAGTTCCATGTTTGATTCCCAAAGTTGGTGTACTGGAAATTTTACAAACAGTGGTAACAAAAAAATCTTTAACTCGAAAGCAACCTAATTTGGGTAATCTAAAAATTAAAAAAAATTTAATTTTGATTTTTCTTTTGTTAAGGTTTATAACGGCTGCCCATAACAGACAGGTGGAGTGTCAAATTATTTACACTCAATCGGTTTGTTGCAGTGCTAAAATAAATAGTTCTGTTTTTTATCACATGGTCAGCTTATTAAATGGCTGAATCGTTTAAGAATAGAAGAGGTAGAGGTGTAAAAGACACTAATCAGAGTGATCTCCTCTGAAAGTAATGAATTTCATTATACAGCCAGACCCTGTGGTGAATGAAGTGAAGGTGTCATTTGCAGAGTGGAAAATGTGCTTTTCAGAGGGCCTGGCATGCTGATAAGCGTACTTTTCTATTCAGTGAGGAAAGCAGGGTAAACCACCTCACTCCTTATTTTACTTAGTAAAACCTCTACAGGTTCAAACCAGCCTTTCGGCTGATGACCTAAACAACGGTTTATAAAGGAATAGGAAAACAAAAGAATTTTGTAATTATGAAAACATTTTAGCTTACTTTATTTAGCTGTAGTAATCGTTATCCTGTAGCTCTACAGCTCTTGGCGGGCCTTGGATTTCTTCACAATCCTCTCTGCTAGTTGGTAGCATTTTTCATCCTCGCACATCCATCAATTTTATTAATTTTTTTTTTTATTTATCAGGTTGCAGCATGTTCCTCACAATTTTTGTCGCAACTACTAAATCCAAATCTATATTTCTTTATGTGTTAAATTTTTGAAACTGTAATTCCTGTCTATTATCCAAGGCTGTTGTTTTGTTTTCATAACTGCTAAATTTTTTCAGTTACTGGTTATTACAGTCCCCAGCCTGGAGCACCAAAAAAATTCCTAATGAAAATATAGTTTGAAATTATATTTTCCTTTAGTAATTAAAATCAAGTTTTAATTTATTAATTAATCATATAAAATAATTTGTACCACAAATCTAAAAAATAGATAATTTTTTTTTAGTAATATTATATACTCGTTGCATGCGAATGAAAAATATCTGGTCTGCCTGTTTGAATGACTATTATTTAATGTGATATTTAAAAATAATCTTTTATAAATATTTTGTCTACATTTAATTGTGTGTAATTTTTGTATATAATTTTTTTTTGTTTTTCTTGATTAATATAAAAGAAATATGTAGGCGTAGAACATTCATGGTTGTAAAATATTTAAATAGATTTTTGTTCAATATTTAAACGTATTATTGTATTATTAAATACATTTGTATTATTATAATTAATATATTATATTTAAAAAAATGATTTGTTTTTAAATTAGCAATATATATATATATTTAGTTTTTGTATTTTTGAAGTTAATAAAAATAATTTTTATGGTTTTTTTTTGTAATTGTAGTTTAGTTATAATATTGTAAGTATCTCCGAGGTATAATTAGGATTTATTGTAATTTTCTGTTCAATGAGATGTGATCGGTTTGGGCATGGGTCATAAAACCGAAAATCTGGCATGTAAGAAGAAATATGATACAGTATATGTAGGCTTATGTCACTTTACTTATTATTTATGAGCCTTATTCGGAACGTAAGATCATCATTCATTCACTGTAGGATTTTCTCCTTTCTTCTGTCCACCTGGTGTTCTGTTTTTGCTCTTCATGGAAGCCCTTAAAGTTTGTAATTAGTTGTCTAAATTTGATTCGATTCATTAAGTTTTCTCAGTATCCTTTCTGACTTCGTTAAACCAGTTATCCGACACCTTTGGTCTATGTTTAACATCTTAAAAATTTGTTTTGTCAACCAGTTGTCATTCTATATAGGTGTCCGTAAAATTTTTTGTCGTTTTTTTTCCTAATCGTTAATTTTCCTTGCACAGGTTCTTCTTGATCTCGCAACCTATATTATCCGTTTACTATCTTTAGACCCGTTTTCTTGGAGAGGATCTTTCTTTCAAATTTCTCTGTTTCTCTTAGACCAGCCTTCCTGGTCATTCTAAATCACTCGCTCACATACCGACACAGTCTGTACATATACAATTCACTGTACCAACACAAATAAATAATATGTTAAAAAAAGGAAGACTACTCAGAATTTAATATAAAATATGTACCTGTAATTAAAAATTTTCCATGTTTATGTGATTTTCAATACACAGACATAACGAGAAAAATTTAAAGATAATTGCTTCGGAAAAAATTGCCAAAAAAATTTCTAAAAACTTTTTTTAGGTGTTATAAACGCCCTGTTGTTAGTTTTTTTTAATCATAGGAGCAATTAAAAAAAAAAATTAAACGTTTTTCCGCACATTCAGTGAAAATACCTGTGAAAATATTCAGGATAAATTTTCAGCTCATTAAAAACCCTTTTCGTTCATTAATCAAAATTAATTTGGTAGGAGTTTTGTATAATAGGAATGTTGTATCACTATGCGATCATGTTGTCGTTGGATCGCTTCTCATGTTATTTTGGTGAGCTTTCTAACAAAAGATATGTATAGTACATTTGTTTTTGGAAGAAGCTTGTAAGGGGAGGGTGAGTATGTAGAGTAGGGATAGTTTCAACGGGGCAAGTGTTGTCTCCTCACTTAATGATTATTCCCTCTCTTTCTAACTGTGTACTACTCTGTTACAACTACTACGCTAGACTAAAAACTAGTTAAAAACTTAATATTTTCTGTTGTCTTTTGCCTTTCTCCATCGGAATCCCATATCTTTAATAATTTTCAATAGCGACCATTTACTTCCTTTGAATTTAATTTTCTTCCGCAAAACGGGGAGTAACGAAGTTGGCCATTCAGCGTTTGTTTTATGAAAATCATTTATTGTTCTTCTCACAACACACTTATCAAAATCGTCCACTTCACTCTTCACTTTCCTTCTCATTCTTTTCTTATTTGGTGTTCTGATTAGCACATCAGGGTTTTTTCTTTCAAAATTCTTAGAACTGTACTACGCAAAATCCCCATAGCTCTGGCTACACGATTTTGCACATCGGTCAGTAAAATTGGTCCGTTTTGTTCGGCTTCTTTTTTGATAAAATACACTGACTATATACTCCCTAGCCTGACCACGTATTACCTGCCTTTTCCGTATTACACTAGCACTCGTGCTCGAATTTTCATTACTACAACTAGGTTCTATTTTAATAACTAAATGAATAAAAAATAGAAACGAAACAAAGAATACATACAAAAAATTAATATAAACAAAACCAAACAGCAAAAGAGTAAAAACAATAGGTACATAAAACAGTAGGCCTACTACCAAATGCACGAGTTTAAGACTTGTGAAGGGAATAGAACCACAAAAATATAAAATTACAACATACAGTCAATATTTTTAGGATTTATAGTATACTTAGGCTCTTAACGCTGTTAGCACTATGGAGAGACTGATCACTTCCCTTCGAGGTGCTTCCCCCACCACTAAACAGAACAGCTCAGCGGCACAGAGCGTTGGTGGGAGAGCTTCTAGCTAGAACAAATGACCTGTAAATGTAAAGCGTATTTTACAGACCTAACAGCTATTTTTCACATCCCATCCTTCAAACTGCCATATTCCACCACATGTGGTTCTCCATCCCTTTGACTTCCACCGCCTCCTCTGTCTCCTGATCTTACTTTTTCCGAGGTCACCCTCTATGTCTTCGATTCGAGGGCTGGCACTCCAAAACTCTCCTCCGCCATACGGCGTATAAAATTACTGCTTGAGTCCCAGCTCCGTGTAGTTGGGAGAAATGCAGGGCATTTTTATAGTAGTGGGAGAATGAATGAGTTAGTAGTGTTTCACAGCTGATGCATTTGTAGTGGTAGCGTCTACTAACTAGATTAAAAACATATTGTGACACTTATCGCTAAGGTCCGTTTCGGGATCTAGGTTATTAAATAAATAATACACTGAAGTTTACAATTACAAATATTTATTACACTTAAAGGTTTACAAAATAAATAAATAACTAATTAAAATGACTTATTACAATAAATAACTTAATAATTTACTTAAAATAAATAATAAACAATAAATAACTTAATAATTTACTTAGCACTACTTACAATCACTTTTATAAGATTACACATACACAATGAAACTGAAAACACAAAAACTGCACATTAACTTTATACAATACATACACTCACAAAGACGGTATAACAATACCTCGTAACCGTTAACCTGAAATAACGTCCCGATAATCGCTCGACAAAGATCACACGAATACTAACTGGATCGCGCTCGAGGGTCTCTTTATATACTCATTTAAAAAGATCATTCCAGAAAAAGCAGAGTACAAAAAAATTACCCTTCATTAATGAGTGCTAGAAAAATCCGTTGTAAACAAGTCAACATTGTAAATATAGGGTGGTTCAAAAAGAGCGCCGGTTTTGATATATCAAATTAAGAGATTTATTTTATTGAAAAACTGAAAATAAATACATCAACAAGTTCATCTTACCTTCCGATTTCATGTATGAAAAATGATGTCATGCGTGTGTCCTCCTCTACTGCGCTGGCACGCATCAACTCTGTCCATGAAATTGGATATTACTGCACGACAAGTTTCGACTTCCATTTGCCCGATAACCCGTCGAATTTCCTCCTTCAAGTCATTGATGTTTCGGGGTTTATTGGCATACACCAATGACTTCAGATGACCCCAAAGATGAAAGTCACAAGGCGTCAAGTCACACGACCTTGGTGGCCATTGATGGTCGGAATTACGAGAAATGATGCGATCCTGGAACCGTTCACGGAGCAACAACATTGTTTCTCGTGCAGCAACTGAATTATATACGGGTGATATTGGAGATCGTACCGAAGAATTCTCCGTACAGAAGAACATCGTAAACCCAATTGTTGAGAACGGCGACGTATTGATTTTGCTGGGCTAACAGCCACACTGTTACGAAGCAACGCCACGTTCTGCTCAGTTCGGCCAGAACGACGACGTCCAGAACTTTTAAGGTCGACTGTTGAACCCGTCTCAAAAAACTTTTTCATGAGCCTGCGAACTGTTGATTCATTCGGTGCTTCATTACGTCCTAGAGTACCGCGAAGTCGCCTAACAGTAGCCGCATAACTCTCTCCACTCTGGTAAAATGTTTTGACGATTAACACTCGTTGTGCAATAGTAAACTTCTCCATGGTTAGACACAGACTGCGAGAGTACTACACTGCGAACAAGAGAAACTACAACTGAATCGTCAATCGGAATGTTCTCCGAAATAGAAATGAGGTCTAACAATGTTGCCAACCGATAAACAAAAATTTACCAGCCGTTTAAAAACCGGCGCTCTTTTTGAATCACCCGTTAGAATAAAAGTTGTTACGGGTCCCTTTCATAACAGTTGTACAACAAACAATATCCGTTTATCCTACACAATAGTCCAGTTATTCCACACAACCCTCATGAATAGGTACATTTTTATTGTCACTATTGTCCTGTTGTCAATTTATTGTTACTATTTCACTCTATTATCCTCTCTTTACTATTTTCATGAATGATTACTAGATCCTTCGCTAACCATCTTTTCGATATTGTCACAATATTCTTATTATCCAGCACATTAATTTAACAAATACCCTACCGGGTTATTAACTTGGTCGGATTCATAGTATTTAACTTACCATTTTATATCGAAACAGGTAACTAAATAATTGTAATAAATATAAACAAATATGTTAAATACGGAAAGTTTGAAAACGAATGTTTTGTATCAGAGTAATACAACAATTGTTTTCCCAGAATGTGTCAATCATTCAATATACTGCCTGTTCCCAAGCTTTGTGCAGCTGAGAGGTACGCATTGCGTCACTACTACTGTGAGAGATTGCGTTAGTAGTAGTAACATTTTACTTGTACAGTAAACCCTCGTTAATCCGGACCCCTTTAACACGGACTTCGCTTAATCCGGACAGCCAGTTGACTGCATAGTTGATTTTCAAGTAGATATCGGTTTGTAAATTTATTTAATATTGAGAATATTAGTATATAATCAGGTTAAAAAAATTACGTCTTATTATCTGTGTTTCAAAACGTAATGTCTTAAGCACAGAATGGACCTTTCATATTCACAGTGTAATACATTTTACAACATGTTATTGTCTGTATATATAACTAAACTCAAAATACACGTTCATTTTCTGTAAAGGGTGTTTCATTATGTACCTTTGTTCATATTAAGGTTAGGTGGGGGTTCACAAAAATAACCGAAATAGCATTGCCGTGGGTGGATCTTGTGTAGCACGCGCTTCCGCCACGGGGGGTGTATTGCGCAACTCATTACCAGTTCAGTGCCGCCTGTGTTATTGGCCTAACTTTTACCGTTATTTTGCAGTGATTTTTTTGTTAACGTTATTTTGTTCATCGCAAAAAAATCACTTCAGATTAATGGTACAAGTTAGACCAGTAACACAGGCGACACTGAATTGGTAATAAGTTGTGCAATACACGCTGCGTGGCGGAAGCCCATAAAACTCCGCCCACGGCAATGCTACATCGGTTAATTTTGGGTACCCGTTCGTATTTCATTTAATCCGGACTTTCACTTATCCGTACAACTTAGAACCCCAATTAGTTCGGATTAACGAGGGTTTACTTTATTATGTTTGTAGTAATCAAGGGTACTATCCAAACTATATAATATTCGGTGTCGCTGTCTACAGCGAATAGTCAAAACAACACCCACGTGCACATTAACTAGCGAAGAGCAATGAGATGATTAGTACAGTGTTATGATGTAGCAGTAGTCTGGTACTTCATCTGTCCCCTTCATACCGCAGCTGCACAAAGCTTAGATTTATACAGTACATCACCTGTACCCTTCACCCCGCAACTATGCGGAGCTGGGACTCGAGCAGTATGTTCACACCGCAATAATTGTCTCACCGATACCCTCACTCCTACCAATTATCTAATAGTCTGATTTCTCACACGATTCAATGAGGGGAAACTTACAGCACCGTTTCAAAAACATTTTTTTTTTTTGCGTCCTGGGGACTCCAGGAGGAGTATAGGACATGTCAGCTATAACACCTGAAATATATATAAGAATCACACAATATATCACTACTATCAAGAAAGAAATTCTTGTACGCTATAAAAAGTTTCTCCTATCAAATAATTTTTCAGATTCCTTTTAAAGGAATTCAAATCCTCATAACATTTTAAAAATTGGGGTAATTTATTCATGAATTTTCTCCCTACATAAGTAGGTTTTTGTTCAAACAATTTTGTGGAGTGATTAGCCACATAATAATCATTTCTGTTTCTCGTATTATGATTTTGAACATTGAAATTCTGCATGAAATTATTTTGCCTAACATATATAATCACCTCAAAAATGTAGAGAGAGGGAACTGTAAGCAATTTAAGCTGCTTAAATAGTGGTGTGGATAAGGTTAGCTGGTTAGCTCCCACCATATACCTAATAGCTTTCTTTTGAATTTTAAAAACCCTATTCATATTACCCATGCTAGAATTACCCCATACCAAAATACCATAACGGATATGATCATCTCTGCTGCAAGCAGCCTTCCCTTCAAACTCTCTCTCTCAATACCCACACCTCCACCCCATACAGTATACTACTTTTTGCCGACCTCAACAAAATGTCATTCCACAGTCTAAAAAATAAAAAACCAAAAAAAACTAATCATATATAACTATCAGAAAATAATTAATAAAATTTAAAAAACCCACGTGGATAATTATTTTATCCATGTGGTACATGTTATACAGGCATTCCATTATAAAAATTTTCCTGTGTAAAACACGAATGGAATTATTTATTAATTTGTAAATATAAAAATACAAAATCGTATTAATTATAAAAATAATTTTTTTTTAAGAATTATTGCACAGTATTTAGTTATTGTATTGTACATCGTAATTTAAATTATTATAAATAAATTTATTTATATTTAATTATCGTTCTATTTTAAGCATATTTTTTAGAATTATACTAATTTACTTAATATAATATGTACTTAAATTTTATATATTATATAATATATATAAATATTAAAAAAAGAAACAAAATTAATTAACTTTTCTCTTTGTTTTTTTGTTTTTGCTTTTATCCAAAATCATTTTTAGTCGAACGTAAGTGTCAATTTTTTTATCTATTTTTTTATACGTAATACTGTATTGTAATATTATTATTATTATTATTATTATTATTTACTTTAACCAAATCATGTGTCATTTAAGTCATTTTTTAAAACAGTTTTTAAGTTTATTTCATGGCATTAGAAATGTCTTCAATAAAGCTGAATTGTGTTAAAAAATTTAAAAAATTTTGATACCTTTTGTCAAGATTTTGTCTTTGTTAACGACTATTTAAAAAAAATTATTATATGAATTAAATTTAGGTTGTTTACATACGATGGAAAATATTTTAGATGTTGGTAAGATTATTATTTACTGGATTTGGAAAATAATTGTAGTAAAAATGTTTTTCCTCGTATAGGGCCAATTTTAGACCATGTGAGGTGACTTTAGACATTTCTGTAAGCTCTTTTTGTAGCCCACATTCTCAGCATTTGCTCACTTTAGGCTTTACCCACTCTTCTGTCCACCCAGAGTTCTGTTTTTGCTCTTCATGCTTCTTAAAGCATTTTTTTTTTACTCCTTATTTGTGTAAGTTGCGATGAGGATGATGTGTATGAAGTGTAAATGAGGTGTAGTCTTGTAGAGACCCAGGCCAACCATTCTTGAGAAGTATGGTTAATTGAACCCTGACCATCAAAGTACACCGGTAACCATTGTCTAATATTCAAATCCATATAAAAGTACCTTTACCAGGAACCTTCATCTCCAAAAGTCAGCTGTAAACAGGTGATTCACGGCGATGACTTTACCTCTAGACCAACCCGGTCGGTTGATTTATTTTGCTTCTTAAAGTCAGTAATTAGTTGTCTGAATTTGGTTCAGTTCATTAAGTTTTCTACGTTTTCTTTATATCCTTTCCGACTTCATTAAACTATTTATCCAACACCTTAAGTATATTGTTTAGTATCTTAAAAATTTATATTTTATCAAATGAATTTATATAATAAATTTCACTTACCTTTCTTTTTAACTGCATCAACTTTTATTTTCATTTACACATGTTTCGATGGATCCACCATCATCAGAGTAAATAACATATAATTGAAACTAAAAACTTTATTTATTGAAAATCTACAGAAGATGGTAGATTTTGTTGTGATTTAATAAAACTGACTGTTCACTTTTATACAAATGACTGAAGATTTAACATCTTCTGTAGATTTTTAATTAATAAAGTTTTTAGTTTCAATTATATGTTATTTACACTTATGACGGCGGATCCACCGAAACACGTGTAAGTGAAAATAAAAGTTGACGCAGTTAAAAAGAAAGGTTAGTGAAATTTATTATATAAATTCATTTGATAAAATAGAATTAATTTCAAACTGCAGGATGCATTAAATTTATTCTTAAAAATTTGTTTTGTCAACCAGTTGTCATCCATTGCATACAGGTGTCTAAAATTTTAGTCTTCTTTTTCTTATCGTTCATTTTCCTTGTACAGTTGTTCTCGGCCTTGTAACGTATGTTGTCCATCTACTATCTTTGGATCCATTGTGTTGTGGAGGATCTTTCTCTTAAATTTCTCTGCTCGTCTTCATACAGCCTTCCCTGTCGTTCTAAGGCACTCAACATATTGTATTATTATTGTAGTACAGATATGAAAATGTGAAGTTAATTTTTTAGCTAATGAAGTTGACTTGGGATTTATTTATCTGAATTTTATGGAGACCTAGTCCTTTTCGGTTGAACAAAATTTCAGATAAGTCAGAACGTGATATTAAATCTTAAGGGTCTTGTATTGCTTAACGTTAGATTTTATGGATGTCCGCACTTTAGGCGCCATTGTGATTTGGCTTCGTTGTTAGTTTATAATCCTTCGACTTCACTCATGGTTCTTTCAACCTATCAATTGTTTACAATTACATCCTAATTAAAAACAAAATCCCTTTCATGAGATGATGCGTCTCATGGCTGTTGGCAATTTTTAAAAAGGCTTACTGTTGACAAGTGATTTCTGTATCTACTATTAAAGAGGAATCAAATGACACTATTTTTGTTTCAAATTCTGACTTTGATTTTTTGTCTTCCAGTTCGGGGCCACTTCTGGTTGAAGCTGGAATTTTAAACCCAATTCAGACCCACTAACTTTTTTTGTAGATTACAAATCTGAAAATCGTTAGTTCCTATCTCTTGCAATTTCTGACTTTGATTTCTTAACTTTCGGTCGAAACCGGAACTTCAAACCCAATTAGGCTCACTAACTTTTTGTGTAGATTACTAATCCAAAAACTGTTTGTTCCTATCTCATATAGTTTGTGACAACTGGGTGTGAAGGGCGGACATAAGAGAAAAATAGACGACAATTTTTAAATTGACACCAATTATATAACAATTTGTAAAGAAATTGTTGTTTTCTCCGAATGTTCTTTGAAATTTTTTTCTAAATTTAGTTGGTGTTCAAAGGCACTGAGTGTATTAGGAGTAGCAAGGTATGGTTGAGAGATGGCCTACACATATTTTTAGTGGCGTAGTGTTTTATGAGTTAGATCATGCTGAATTGCAAATCTGTAGGTCATGGGTTTAAATCTGATAGGGTCTGGAAAATTTTAAATCATTTAAATTGTCCAATATTGGTCTATATCCCACTATAATTGCTGATAAAGCAGACTATTGATTAATTAAATTTTAATGCTTTTCATGGGTGACTAGCTCTGAGATCCATGCGTTTAGACTAATCAGAACATTTGCCAGCGCTGTCAGATTGTATGAATGTATCAGTGTGACAAACATTATGTGCGTATGGGTATAAGAGGCGCAGTAGTTCACTCGTGTCTTGCATCTTGTTATGAACACATCGATTGTAGAGCGTGTTAACAAGCAGTACTTCTTCTTCTTCTTCTACCTATTACGAATTAGGCGTAACGCCTGTTCCAGCTTCATGCCATCTCTTTCTGGGTCTCCCCAGGCCTCGTCTTCCTTCCGGTTGATAGTTTACCGCCCTCACTGTAATCCTGTCTGGCGGCATTCTCTCGACGTGGTTCGTCCATCTGTCTCTGTACTTGGACACTTTTCCAATCAGCGATTCCTCTCTACCCAATTCTCTCCTTATTTCACTGCTACGAATCTGCTCTCTCAAGGAACGTCCCTTCACTGCCCTCATGAATCTCATTTCTGCAGCCTCTACCTTTCTTAACTGAGCTGTTCGTAGCACCCAAACTCACTGCCGTAAAACACCAACGGCACCGCCATCACATCGTATAATCGCAATTGTGTTTCCCTTCGAGATTTCCTCCTGAAGGTCCTGTTGATGAAACCACAAACCGACTGAAATTTATTGACCCTCCGCAATATCTCGTTATCGTCTTTGTATGTGATACTGCAACCCAAGTAAACGAATTCGGAAACTTGCTCTAGAGTCTTGTCGTTCAAAACTATCTTTGATCGTATTGGGTCTTTCCCAAGGAATGCCATCACTTTAGTTTTGCTTGTTGATAACTTCATGGTATATTCTTTGGCTATTTTATCAAGAAGCAGAACAACAAGCAGTACTTTATAATATAATCAGCTGCTTGCACGTACATAGATTATAATTGTTATTGAAAGACCAAAAAAATGGCTGATGAAATGTATAACAGAGCTATGACAGCAAGTATTGGCAACGTTGCTGGCAAGTCATTGGCTAGCTATGAAGTAGGTAGGGGGCAATGTGTACGTTCAGAGCTCATCAGCTTTTAGAAATAGTATAAATGCAAAAGAATACCATGAAGGATATTTGCTTAGTTTACACAGCTCTGGCATGATAGACTCTTTATTTTATCATCTGATTCAGATTGATACTTTCTTTAAATATTGAAAATTTAATAAAAAACAGCTTTATTGATGCAATGATCCTTGTATATTTACATCTATTTGAAAAAAATATGTACATCACGTAGAATAGAAGGTGTTATCACATTTTTGTCTTCAACCCCTAATTACAATTCAGAATTACATAATTTTGTAATTATACAGCATTTAGTGGATGAACGAACTATGTAATGAAAATATTGTTTGAGAAACTGCAGTCAAAAATAGTTTTAAGGCTCCTATTTTTACTTTTCTCTCACTACAAGAATTATATAGGGAAAGAAGTGTGTTGTTTTCAAGTCAATTTTTTGAAATCAAGTTTTCACGAGAAATACATATATTTCAGGCCCCCTGAACTCAAAAAACGTGTTTTTAACGATTGGTCTGTTTGTGTGAACAAAATATCTCAAAAACAGTGTACATAGTTAAAACTTGGAACTTAAGTTAGGTACCTTTAGGGATCCGACAAAAACATTTTCATCAAAATCGGTCAACCCGAAGTAGTAGTTTATTCAAGCTATTTTTCACTTCTTTTGCAATGTTATCGTGATTTTTCTTAAAAAATTGCCTTATTTACTAAATTTTTTACTCTCTACAAGATAGTGTTAAGTGCTATATCTGCTGAAATGTTTGGATGAGCTTATGCTTTCATGGTAAAAAAAATGTTTTTTTTTCAAGATTCCAGCCTTAATATGTATTTTAGGATATGAAAGTAAGTTGTAGAAAATTAAGAAACCTACAATTTTTATTTTCAACATTTCTTTCTACAATGGTTTCAACAATCAGTAATTTTCTGTATTTTTCTCATCAAAATGTGTAAAAAATATATTTTTAAGATTGTGGCTTCAGTATGAATTTTACAACAAAAGTTTATGTAATTAAAAAGTTATAGCAAATTAAAACATCTACAACTTTTATTTCAAGTATTCTCTACAGAGGTTGATTTTCATTTTATATCATTTACTCACGATTGTATCTAGTTATATTTTCCATTATTTACATTGTCAAGAGAAAATTGTGTGATTTTTTTCTGAATTGCTTGATATCTTTCTTTTAAATAGGGTACCCCTTCAAATATAACTTTCTTTGTGCATTACAACACTTTCATCCACTAAAAATCTGTGTTGTACATTAAATCCTATGAAAATGGATGAGTGGTATTTCAATTTAAGAAATTCGTAATAATATTTTTTATTGATTAAAATACATGTTTATGACCATAGTTAGCTATTATTTTTCTAAAAAGATAATGAATATGAATTTGTAATGTATTTGTATTCTGGTTGAAGATGTAAAGTGATTCTAACACCTTTATCCACTAAACCACTTAAATTTAACCAGTACGAGGGTGGTCCCAAAAGTTCCCGTCCCAACAAAAAAAACACAAAAATTTTGGAAAGAATATATTTATTTTTCGACAATCTCTGTTCAGCTTTATACACTTTTCCCAGCGATGTTTAATAAGTTTGATACCCTTTTCATGCCCAAAATGGGCAGGTAGAGTGTTATTTTAATTGCACTCTATCTGTTTGGTCCAGAGCTAAAAAAAAAATAGTTCTGTTTCTTATCACATAGTCAGCCACTTATTAACTGAACTATTTAAGAACAGAAGAGGTAGAGGTGTAAAAGACACTAGTCAGAGTTTCTCCTCTGAGAGTAATGAATTTCACTATGCAGCCAGACCCTGTGGTGAATGAAGTGAAGGTGTCATTTTTAGAGTGGAAAATATGTGCTTTTCAGAGGGCTCGGCATGCTGATAAGTGTACTTTTCCATTCAGTGAGGAAGGCAATGGTAAACCACCTCACTCCTCGTTTTACTTAGTAAAGCCTCTAGAGGTTCAAACCAGCCTTTCGGCTGATGACCTAAACAACAACAACCCTTTTTATAATAAGAACTGTCTTGCTCCTCAAAATAGCCATTAACTGTCGACATCACTTCTTCATCGTTGGAAAATTTTTGACCACTGAGCCATTTTTTCAAATTTGCGAACACAAAATAATTCGAGGGGGGCTAAATCTGGTCAATAGGATACATGAGTTAGCAATTCAAACTTTAATTCATTAATTTTGGCCATTGCAATAACGGATTTGTGAGCTGGTGCATTGTCTTGAAGAATCAACACTTTCTTCTTAGCTAAATGTGGCTGTTTTTACTTGATTTCTTCGCTCAAACGTTGCAATAAGTTTGCATAATACTCGCCGTTGATAGTTTTTCATTTTGCAAGATAGTCAATGAAAATTATCCCATGCACATCCCAAAAAACCGATGCATGACCTTGCGTGCAGATGAAACTATCTTCGCCTTCTTTGGAGCCGGTTCTCCATTTTCAGTCCATTCTTTTGATTGTTCTTTTGTCTCTGGTGTGAATTGATGGACCCATGTTACATCCATGGTTATGAAATTGAAACATCTTCACGACACTATTTTTGCTCGAGTGTGAGCAAACGCGGCAGCCATCTTGCACCCAGCTTTCTCATGTCCAAATTTTTAGATAATATGCGATGTACCGCACTTTTTGAAATACCTACTATGTCTGCTAACTCGCGCACTTTCAGTCGACGATCATCCAGTACCGCTTTGTGGATTTTCTTCACCATTTCTGGAGTTGTCACCTCATTTGGTCGACCACTGTAATGCTCATCTTGTCAGCTCATATGGCCTCGTTAAAACTCTGCTACTTAATATTTTGTTGTTGTAAACGAAGGAGCAGACTCACCCAGAGTAGAATCTAGTTCAGCTTTTATATTTGTTGGGCTGAGGCCTTTCAAATAAAGTGTTGTATCACATCTTCTTCTTTAGGTGCCGTCTTCATTCCGAAGTTTGGCTATCATCAAAGCTATGCGTATTCTTGATACTGCAGATCTAAACAGCTGGCAGTTGTTGCAATTGAACCATTCTCTTAAGTTCTTCAACCATGAATTCCTTCTTCTGCCTATGGATCTTGTGCCAATTATTTTTCCCTGGATAATAAGTTGCAACAACTGGTATTTATCTCCCCTCACAACATGTCCCAAATACTGCAATTTGCGCTTCTTAATCGTTAGTATCAATTCTTTCTCCTTTTGCATCCTTCTCAAAACCTCCACGTTTGTCACTCTCTCTGTCCACGATACTCTCAGTATCCTACGTAATCACATAATGATGACCAATTTTCTGTATTTTCATAAATTCACTGAAAACGTTTACTAGTGATGGCTGCCCAATAAATAATAAACAATATGACGTCTTTAAACTTGTAACATATGCTTTATAAATTGTGTACTTTCTAATACAATGATATTTTTCTAACAACTACCGCCATCTCTAGGTCAGGCCGGGTACTTATGGGACCACCCTTGTACATAGCCCTTCATCCACTAGTATTTCCTTACATAATATACATAATAGAGATAGAATATTTCATGTCATCTGCATAACTATAAATATGCACTTACAGTCCATTTGAAATAGCATGATAGTATTACTTAAATGGAATAAAAAACAAGAGGGAATTTTTTAATATGCTCATGTGTCAGTGCTACCACTTCAGAAATTTATCTTTATGTTAACTTTTCCTATTAGTGAATGCAAGCGTTTTAAAATATATATTAATAATGGAACAGAAAAATTAATGATATTTCCAATAACACACAGAAAATGGAAATAAAATTTATTAATTAATTATATATAAATATATAAATTAATCATGTTTTGTGTATTGAATGCAACAGTAACAAATGCCAGTAAAATAATTAATTCCGTATGAATTTCAAAATTGCAAAAGAAATATTATATTTTGTAAGAATAATTGAAAGGGAAATTTTACTTTAAAAAAGGGACTTTTTATTTTGAAAAGTTACCACCATTCACAGACTTATTTCATGTTATTTCAAATGGACTGTAACACCTTTGTGAACTTATGAACACAAAAAAGAGTTGTAGAAAAAAATGTTATATAGCACTTCATCCACTCAGCTTTTAAATTTTGTAATTATCATCAAAATATAAGGTGTATCCGGAAAGTAAGTACCGCTTTGAATCATCATGCGGTCTTGGATTTGAATCCCATTCAGGCACGGCATATTTTCATACGTTACAAAAAATCATTTCTTTCTTCACCGTTTGCATTAGCAGTAATTGCAGAATAGTCAGACGTAAAACAAAAAAAAACCGGTTTGAAAAAAATATTTTATTTTTACATGAAAGCTCATACCTTAAACTACTTTTCTACATAGTTTTCTCCATTGTTCTGGTACTTGTGATAGCGGGTAACTAGCTTATCTAAACCTTCCTCAAAAAAATATTCCAGCCACTGATCCAGTGATTCAAGCCTTGTGATCTTGTGGGGATCTTGCGCGCCTCCACTTCATTGATCGATTGTTTAGATTCTGAAGTAATATGACAAATCCAAGTTTTGTCACCAGTCACAATTGATTTAAAAATTTGTAATTATTATCATTGTTCTGAGTAAGAAAAAATATCGGAACACTGTCAAGTCACTTTGTTTTGGCCATATCTGTGAGAATGTTTGGAACCCAACAGGAACATAGCGTGTGATCTGGTACAATCTCACGCAAAACAGTTCTCAGAACTTGTGGAAATTCATCTGAAAGCATTATCATTGTGAATCATCTATTCTATTTAAATTTTGTGTCCGTTCTCTTGATCAAGTCATCATTGACAGCAGAAGACCACCCATTTCGTGGTTCGTTGTGGAGATCTGTCCGTCCTACATTGAATTACCTAACCCACTTTCCCACCATTCCATTACTCATTGTACTTTCATCATAAATTTCTGTAATCTGCCAATGAATTTTAACTGTCTTAACGTTTTATCCATTCAAAAACCGGATAAGAGAATGAATCTCACAGTCCAGGGGGGCGGAAATTATTGTTTTAAACATTGTGAATAACCACAGTAATCATCTTCTTTTTCTTTAAGTTCCTATTCATTCCGGATGTTGGCCTCCATATTAACAATCTGAACTTCATCCACTGGTGCTTAAAATAGTATTGTTATTTTTGAGTACCATATTCTGAGATCTTTTAACCAGGAATTACGTCTTCTCCCCACGCTACGTTGTCCTACTATTTTATTTTGTAATATAGATTAGAGTAACCTATATCTTTTACCATTGCGCATTATGTATCCCAAATACTCAAGCTTCCTAATCTTTATCGTGTTCACGACTTCTTTTGATTTTTGTATGCGTCTCAGTAACTCTTCATTAAAGATATGATCTACCCAGGAGACTCAGCTTCCTTCTGTGTAACCATATCTTAAACGCTTCAAGTCTTTTACTCATATAATCATTAAGCATCTTGTCGCCACCGGCTTGTAGCAGCGCAGTCTGCAGAGCTCATAGGACCAGCCGGGCATCCGGCGGCGTAGTTCAAAATTACCAGATGCTTATAGTGAAGGGGGGGGAGGTCGTCTTTACCACTGCCTAAATGATTAGGAGCAGCCGCCGACGCAGCGAACACCTTTCACCGCTGCCTCCAAAGAGGAGCAGTCGCCGGTGAAGCGAAGCGGGGTCATCTGTACCGCTGCCTAATCAAATAGGAGCGAGTCGCCAATGCAGCAAGCACCTTTTACCGCTGCCTCCGAAGGGGAGCAGTCACTAGTGAAGCGAGGGGTAGGGAAGGGAGGTGTAGATGACGGAAAAGAACTGACTCAAGGTTCAGCTGTCAATTCCCTGTATCGATCCTCGATCACAGAACTCGATACTGTCTAGTCACCTTCAACTATCGCATCAGCCGGTGGGTAGATACCATCGTGCCACTTGGTACCTGCACTGCGAGAGGTGTGACCGCTGCGCTATCTATCGGCAGCAGCAACCCCATCACAGCGCCGACAGTGGCCAAATTGTTAACTACGGACCGGTGTAAAAGCAGTACAGTATCAATCTGAGACTCCACCCGTAAAACATAACCAAGAAAACATAGCATTGTAATATTTGCATTTTTGTTTTAATACCTGATCAGTAAAATATAAACAGACATTAATGAACTAGGGAAGTTAAAGTTCATGCGCAGAGTCCCAACTGTAGTGCTATGGTGGTGTTAGAACAAAACGGTACTACTTTCCAGACACGCTTCATAAGTAGTTAACAATTTTAAAAATGGATGAATAGTGTTGATCACATGTAAATATAACTTTTCATTAGTATTTATTTGATTTCATATACTCTAAAACCTCGTTTTGTTTATCTCTGTTGCATTATGGTTAGTGTAATAGACGTCAAAAATTTAGGTGTGATTATTGGCTAGAGTCTAGAAGGTTTAACTTTACCAAACTCAAAAAAACCTCTCTTTAGCAAATCTGAAGCGGCAGTGAAATTTTTTGGAGATGGTTCTTAACTGAATAAATAATGTATTTTTTTAATGAGAAAAACTTAAAAAACTATCATACGAGGAGGGACCCAAAAGAAACTGGTTTGAGAATCTGCTAACATTTGTAGACATAGTAAAGAGTTCTCCCATCAGATGGAGCTAGTAGAGATCTTCAATAAACAACTGCCTAGATGGCATCAGTTTGTTGATTAACGTTTGGTCATAGTGCTGTGTTTCTCATACTGTTGTCGTGTTCTGTCTGCGATGTCGTTAAGGTAGATTTAAAAGAAAAAAGAGTGTGTTTGAAGTTTTGTTTCCTGCTTGAAAAATCGACAACAGAAGCTTACCGAATGCTTTAACAGGCTTTCAAGCAGGATGCTATGTGCCACACACAAGTTTTCAAGTGGTTTGGGTTCTTTAAACGTGGTGAGATGAATGTTGAAGGCCATGTTTGTTCTGGCCGCCCTTCAACATCTCGAAACGATGAAAACTTGAAAAAATTTCTATATAAATCAACGAGGATCATCGTTGATTTCATCATGATCGACAAAATTTCTGAAGAAACAGGCATGAGTTGGAGCTCGTGCCTGGGGATTTTGACTGAGGATTTGCAAATGAGACGTGTTACCACTAAATGTATTCCTTGTTTTCTCAAACAGGAGCAACGAAACTTTCGATTGAGAGTCAAGACTTAAAAAATGAGATTGAAGTGATCCAAATTTTTGACCAGTTATTACAGGTGATGAGAGTTGGTATTACGGGTATGACCCAGAAACCAAGTAAGTGTCAAGCCGTGGAGGATTGGCTTGACACTTAATGATGTCACAGGAGGAATATGACAACAGTGAGAGATACATAAGACTACAATCAAACGTTAATCTACAGACTGACGCCATCTGGGCAGTTGTTTGTTGAAGATCTCTACTAGCTCCATCTGATGGGAGAACTCTCTACTACGTCTACGATTGGCAGTGTGCTCTCAGTCCAGTTACTTTTGGGTTTCTCCTCGTATGTTTGATCAAGACTAATATCCCATTTTCCTCAAAGGTTGTTTGTGATTGATTGTGAGAAAAGATTTGAAAGAGAGTTGAAGTCTTACCTGGTAAAAAGTCATATTATATGATCCAGGAATTTATAAACAATGGAGGTTTTGTACTCTATGTGACTGACATTGACAATTTGTTTTCTGTGATGTTTATTTTTAATTTTTTTTTTAATTTATTTATTATTTTTACTCCTAATTTGTGTACGTTGCAATCTGTTCAATTTAGAACAATAAGCAACCCCATGACCCAATGAGATGAGAATGAGGTGTATGACGTGTAAATGAGGTGTAGTCTTGTACAGACCCAGCCGACCATTCGTGAGAGAGTATTGTTAATTGAACCCCAATCATCAAAGTATACCGGTAACCACTGTCTAGTATTCAAATCCTTATAAAAGTAACTACCTTTACTAGGATTTGAACCAGGAACCTTCGTCTCCGAAAATCAGCTGTTGAACAGCTGACTCGCGGCGACGACTTTACCTCTGGACCAACCCGGTGGGTTAATTTTATTTTTAAGAGATGAAATGTTTGATACTGACTTATTCTAAACCCTTTTTGTGTTTTGTATAAATTACAATTTTTTTGAAATTTCTTTCGTGAGACAAAGCGTCTCATGGGTGGTAGCAGTTTTTAAAAAGGCTTACCTTGACATATGACAAAAACCATTAGTGATTTCTGTGTCTACTCTTTAAGAGAAATCGAATGACACTATTTTTGTTTCAAAATTCCAGCTTAGATTTCTTAATTCCGTTCGAAACCGTAACTCTAGACTCTCAACTTTTTGTGTAGATTACGAATCTGAAAACCATTTGTTGGTATCTCTTGTAGTTCCTGACATCTGGTTTTGATGGATGGACACCAGAAAATTATAGATAACAATTTAAAAAATTGGCACCAATATTTTGTATTTTTGACACTGCTCCCCTAAATTGTTCCACAGAGAAACAGTGTTGTCAATATCAGATGTTTTTTAACAGGGTATTCTTTACCCCTCCAGGTAAAGAAAAAGGAGGAATTTATAACGTAATGACAGTTCTGACTTTTGTGTATGGCAGTGAAATTTACGGACTAAGAAAAAGGAGGAAACAAGTTGGAAACTGTAAATAAGTTCTTTTTATAGAGGTTGTTATGAGAGTGGACAGAATTCAATGTGGTGATATAAGAAAAGTTGCCCATAACGGGTAGGTTGAGTGTTAAATTATTTGCATTCGATCTGCTAGTTCCAAAAAGATTCAGTTTATAATCACATGGTGAGCTAATTATACGATTGAAGCATTTAAAAGCAGATGAGGTAGAGGTGTAAAAGATAATAGTCAGAGTTATCTCCTCTGAAAGTAATGAATTTCATTATACAGTCAAATTCTATGGTGAATAAAGTGAAGGTGTCATTTGCAGGGTGGAAAGTAGATGCTTTTCAAAGGGGTTGGCGTGCTGATAGCATACTTTTCTATTCAATGAGGAAGGCTATGGTAAATAACCTCGCTCCTCATTTTACTTAAAGCCTCTAGAGGTTCAAACCAGCCTTTCGGCTGATCACCTAAACAACAAATACTAGATCTGGGAATAAATTGAACAGGACTGCCGAAAGAAAGAGTATACCTCTCTGTGTTGTTTAGGTCATCAGCCAAAAAGCTGATTTGAACCTGTAGAGGTTTTACTAAGTAAACCGAGGAGTGAGGTGGTTTACCTTTGCCTTCCTCACTGAGTGGGAAAGTACACTTATCAGCATGCCGGGCCCTCTGAAAAGCACATATTTTCCACTCTACAAATGACACCTTCACTTCATTTACCACAGGGTCTGGCTGTATAATGAAGTTCATTACTTTCAGAGGAGATAACTCTGATTAGTGTCTTTTACACCTCTACCTCTTTTGTTTTTAAATGATTCAGTCATTTAATTGGCTGACCATGTGATAAGAAACAGAACTATTTATTTTAGCCCTGCAACTAACAGATTGAGTGTAAATAATTTGACACTCCACCTATCTGTTATGGGCAAACCTCTTTGTAAAGAAAAGAGACTGTGGTATGTTACTTACTTTAACCATCTGCTTCTAAAAGATTTAAAATAATACCTTCACGAATGTCGTCTGTGAATCTATGTTGTTGGAAACAAAATAAATAAAATAATAAAGATAATTCTTGATTCTCACAGCTACGTCATCGTATAGTAATTATCATGTTAAACTGCAAAGTGAAAGTTCCTGGGTTTGATTCCTTGTTGATCGTGTTAAAACCGATCATTTTATAACCACAGTAGTTGTTAATAACAATGCTATCGTTGTAACACTTAAATAACCTAAAAAAATAAATTAGTTTTTAAACAATTGCATGTATTAAAATTCTTCCTTAGCAAGATTCTGAGCTTGGATGTTAATGCATCTTGTTTTGAATGCTTTAGTTTTATTTGATTTATCTAAAATGTGTTTAATTTATTTATTGCTTTTTAGTTTACTGAATACAGTAATAGTTTTTTTTATATTAACATTACTGTTTTTAAGTAATTACTTCAGAAAAAGGTAAATTATAAATATAATTAATTGATAATTAAAATAGTATTTAAAACATAGTTATTAAAATTAATTTTGTCTTTAAAATATTTATGACAACTGAATCAAATTTGAGTATAAGCTACTCATTTGCCTAAATATGATGGATGGAGTTAAGAGTTGTTAGTGATAAACTTATAAAGATTTTATCTGGAAAGCTTTTAAGTCAAAACTGGAGTTCCATAAGGGTCAATTCTATGTTCCATTTTGTTTTTATGGGATGAGTGTTGGTTTTTCAACCTCTGGTAAGCTATAAATAAAAGACAAGTGAATATAGATAAAATGTTTTATTATTAAAAGTTACCTCCTTTTTGGGTACTTTTCAACATAATCATTTTGATGATTGAAGTATTTGTTGTACCTGTGGAGGAGCTTTCCAATACGCTGTTCATAAAATGTTGCCGCCAATGAATTTAAATGAGTCTTGACGTTGTCTTGAAGCTTTTCATTAGTCCAGCTATCCACTTTTTCAGTTCAGGGAAAAGGTGGATGCTTCTTGGTGCTAGGTTGGGACTGTATGGTGGATCATCGAAAATATTCCATTAAAATTGCTCAAGGAGTTGTCGGGTTGCACCAGCACTGTGAGGATGAATGTTTTCATGGATCAGAACAATTCCAGGAAAATTCAAAAGGAAGATTATGCACCCCTTAATGGAAAATGAAAATTTTGTAAATGATTTAGTTAGTCTTTATCAATGAAGCACATTCCACCTGTGTGGCAAAGTAAACAGATATACGAGGTAGGGTCAAAAAGTTCCCGGAATTGGTTATTAAAAATTTATTAAAAATATTTATAACATTCTTACATTATTTCCCTTCAAAATACTCTCCTCCTGCATCTACACATTTATTCCACCGTTCATATAATTGTTGGAAACACTCTTGAAAGCCGTTTTTTGAAAGTTCCTTCAGCCGCTCCGTCGCATTTTCAATCACCTCTGACGAATCAGCAAAACGATGTCCCTTCAATGCCATTTTTAACCTTGGAAACAGGTAGAAATCTGGTGGTGCGAGATCGGGAGAATATGGAGGATGTTCCAGAGTGGTAACATTATTCTTGGCAAGGTATTGTTTCACCATTAGGGATCGATGTGCTGGGGCATTGTCGTGCAACAAATACCAGTCATTCTCTGCCCATTTTTCAGGTCGTTTTCGTCGAATTGCATCTCGTAGCCGTTTTAAGATCTCTGTGTACAATTCTTTATTTACTGTTCTCCCTTCAGGAATAAATTCATAATGAATCACTCCACGGTAATCAAAAAACACCTCCAACATCACCTTACCCCGGCTTCTGTCCAAGCGAAATTTTTGTTTTCTTGGTGAAGTTTTTGACTTCCATTCAGCGGACTGCCGTTTTGTCTGAGGGTCGTAAAGAAAGCACCATGTCTCATCACCTGTAACAATTTTGCGCAGGAAGCTGTCATCTGCATCAGCCATTTCAATCAAGTCCCTGGACATGGTCACTCTCATTTCCTTTTGCTCAGGGGATAACATTTTTGGAACAATGTGCAAGCAAACACGGTGCATGTTCAAGTCATTATGAAGAATGCTGTGAACACTCCCATGTGAAATACCAACTTCAGAGGCAATAGTATTGATGGTTGTTCGCCT
Source organism: Catonia carolina (assembly GCA_035578175.1). NCBI lineage: Eukaryota > Metazoa > Arthropoda > Insecta > Hemiptera > Achilidae > Catonia > Catonia carolina. The sequence goes on from JAQMRL010000016.1 coordinate 8,437,450, forward strand.
GTCCGCACGCACAATTTGTCGAACGCGCTCAACATTGTCGTCTGTAGTGGAAGTGGAAGGCCGCCCAGTCCGAACGTCATCTTCAATTGTTGTGCGACCGTCGCGAAAACGCTTATGCCACTCGTAAACTGCTGTTTTCTTCATCGCAGAATTTCCGTATGCTTTTTTTTAGCATCTTAAGAGTCTCCGAGGGTGATTTCTCCAGCAACACACAGAATTTAATATTGCCACGCTGCTCTAATGACGACATTGCACAATCCGACGAAAGACAGAAACTACGATCTACAATATTAAACACCGAACGCACGGAACCAACTACAACTGCCTGCTAACCTCAAAAGCACATTCACTACCAGTTATGCCAACCTCACAAACAAAAATTTCCCTTTCAGCTTACAAATACGTGACTGTAAGCGACCATTCCGGGAAATTTTTGACCCTACCTCGTAATGTCACAATATGGATCTTGGAAAACCTACATGCGTATAAACGTTCTTCGAAAGTTAATGTGTTTTGTGCCGTCACTCTTATCAAAGTATACATCCCTGTTTTCTTTGCTGAGTAAATTATAACTGAATTAATTTTCTTAGACATGTTAATACAATATCTTCTTCTACAAAATTCCCCAAATTTTATTTTGCAATTGGATGGAACACCTCCTCATTAAGATATTAGAGCTGAATTACAACATCATCTGGCAAACAGATGGATTGGTTGTGCTGATCCTCTCTTGAATTGATCTCCTTGATTCCCCAATTTCACCCCATGTGATTATGGAATTTTTCAAGGATAAAGTATATAGATCTCCTTTGCCAGAAAGGATACCTGAACTCTAGCAACCATTGAATCGGTCAACTAAAACACTCATGTTAAAGCCTGGATAGAGCTTGATTACAGGCTTCGATGTGTGTTGTGTCACAAGAGGTGCCCACATTGAACGTTTGTGATACTAACTATTGGAGATAAACCGTCTTGAGTTTCTTTTTCATTGTAATGCCAGTTATTATTTTACGATAAATTCAGAATTATAATTATTTAAGTTATTAGTTAGCATCATAGCAGCAGAATCCATATTAATGTAACAGTTTTTATTTATATAAAAAACTTATAATATTTATTTAAATGTTTTTTCTTTTCCTCCAAGTTGTTACTGGCACTTTCGCAGTGCACATCGCTTCTTCAGGCAGTAACATAAAGCTTCTAGAATTATTATTGTGAAGACTGCATCTTCCTTTGTCAAAGTTTGAATCAGACTTTGACCAAAGGAAGATGGACCAGGTGAGGCAGTGAATCGGGCTATTATGAAAACACCATGAGGAAGTTAAAAAATGTAGTTTAATTAATTTAGAATATACCAAGTAATACTTACATATTTACAATTTTTTATAAATTACTTGAAAATCATATCATAAAGATGTCCTTCATTTTGTTGCACACATTCCTGAACTCGTGCACGAAGGTTATTCATCACATTTCGTAATGTGGCTGTAGGAATTTGTGCCACTTCTTCATGTATCCGTTCTTTAAGTTCCTGTACATTTCGCGGTGATGAGGTTGGAAAACACGTGATTTTAAGTGTCCCCATAGAAAGTAATCACATGCAGAGAGATCTGGTGATCTGGCTGGCCATGAAATGTTTCCGTTCTTAGAAATGACGCGATTGGGAAACAAGTGTGGCAAAACATTAATTGAAGCCCTGGATGTGTGGCAGGTAGCACCGTCTTGTTGAAAAAACATGTTATGGTAAGCCGGATTACGAACTAATTCCCGTTGAAGACAGTTCTCCCACATGTTAACATAGCGCTGTGTATTCGCTGTAACTGCATGTTCATTGTCATCCTCAAAAAAATATGGTCCTACGATAGCCTGTGTTGAGATTGCTCACCAAACTGTCACTTTAATACTGTGAAGTGGCTTTTCATGTATTTTTTGTGGATTTTCGCCTGACCAATATCTAAAATTCTGCTTATTTACAAAGCCTGAAAGATGGCAGTGAGCTTCATCACTCATCCAAAGATTGTTGAGAAGATCTGGGTTGTCATTCATCTTGTCCAATAATTGATTACAAAAAGCAAGTTGGGATGCGTGATCAACATTCTTCAAAGCGTGCACTAACTGAATTTTAAACGGATGGACCTGTAGATCTTTGTGTAAAATCCTCCTCACACTGCGATTAGAAATGCCGAGTGAATATCACTCGGCATTTCTCGATGGCATGCAATAGCATGCCATCGAGCTGAACGTGTAGGACTTCTTAACACAGGCGCCTGCACCTTGTCAACGTTTTCTGGTGTACAGACACTTTTTACGCTTCCAGTTCGTGTCTTCAGTGTTGAGCCTGTTTCTTCAAATTTTTTAACCCATATTTTTATTGCATGGGCTGAAGGTATCAGATCATTACGCGAAATATTGAAATAATTACGAAATACCCACTGCGTGAATACGTAACTATCATTATTTTTATAATACGCTTTAACAGCGTATCTTCGTTGTGCACCGCTCCACGACTCCATTGGAACTAAATGGTAAAACAGACATTTCAAGATGGCGGTAGTCTCATTCTCCTATCCACACTACAGGAGACTGTATGCAGTGTTGCCAAATCGCACGATTCACTGCCTCACCCGTTACAATAATTATTCGAGAAGCTTTATATTATTACCTGAAGAAGTGGTGTGCACATGAAAGTGCTCGTAACAAATTGGAGAAAAATACAGAAGTAAAAAAGGTAAATATTTAAGGGTTTTTTAATATAAAAAACATTACATTATTTCAAAATTATGTATATATATAAAATCGTGAACATCCTTTAGGCTAACCCTGTATTAAATTCTATTAAATGTATTTTTATCCTTGTTTGTATATGTTTTACATGTATAGGTGGATCACACTCACAACGAGGCATGAGAGTCAGTAGTTATGATCCAGATGATCCTACTACGCCAAGTGCTACCGGAAACGGCAAAAGAGTACCAACAATACCGAATCAACGTGTATCGACAATTAGCCAGAATTATAACGAGAAAACAATGTTGCTCAGCTCTGACGATGAGTTCCAATAATCCTGCCTGCCTCATTAAATTACTGTTCTTATAATTAAAAAATTAGTGTTAAGAAGAAATAAAAAAAAAACAAACGTGTCTATTATTGATTTTAAAAGTATTTTTTATACTAATTGTTTAAAATTATCATACAAAATAGTTTACAGTTACTAAAATATTGTATGGGTATTGTTTTATTTATATATGTATAAAACTATAATGACTCGTTCTCTGACTCAAATACTTGTAAAGAAAGTAAATTTTTATAACTTACATTTAAATGGAAAAAATCTGAAGATGCCACCTAGCTCTGTAACTGTTTGAAATACAAATCTGATATAGTAAGATCTCGACTTAACACGACGGATTTGTTCTGCAAAATCATCGCGTAACTTGGATTTTTCGGTTTAACCTTAAAACATTCTCTAGTTGTTCGTACTATATAAATCCATTAATCTGTAGTGTTGATTCACTGACCCAGTCATTTCTTTTATGTTCTTACCTTCTGCATTAGCAGATATTGCAAGACAGTCAAGACTTAAAACAAAAAAAATTTATATTCTTTATTTTTTAACCCCTTTTGTAAATTTTAACGACATCTAACTTTTCCTTTAAAGTAATCGTTCTCTGTTTTTATAATCTTTATTTAAACTTATACAGTACACAAAGTAACAATAAAAACAAGAAAATAAAAGATCACAAATTGTAGCACAATTAAAATCACGATTAAATCTACGCAACTTTACACGATCGATATTTTTAACGCATTAAACAGTACTATCTGTTAGTTGTAGGGCTAAAATAAATAGTTCTGTTTCTTATCACATGGTCAGCCAATAAAATGACTGAATCATTTAAGAACAGAAGAGGTAGAGGTGTTAAAGACACTATTCAGAGTTACCTCCTCTGAAAGTAATGAATTTCATTATACAGCCAGACCCTGTGGTGAATGAAGTGAAGGTGTCATTTGCAGAGTGGAAAATATGTGCTTTTCAGAGGGCCCGGCATGCTGGAAAGCGTACTTTTCCACTCGGTGAGAAAGGCAATCGTAAACCACCTCACTCTTCGTTTTACTTAGTAAAACCTCTACAGGTTCAAACCAGCCTTTCGGCTGATGACCTAAACAACAACAAACAGTATTAATGTTTAGAACAAAAGCAAATCAAGATAAAATAAAATTCCAGTATAAAAAATGGGGAGGGAAACTATGATACCGGTTTCAAGAGGAATTAGCAAAACGGTGGTCATAAATGTGAAAATCCGTCAGATGAGAATAACTACTGTACACAATATAAAATATTATCTTCAACAAAATCGCACTAACATGAATTCGCGTTTGTCAAGGTCGTACTGTACTTACTTTCATTGAATCCTGGAACTCATAATTTGGAAATATTTATTATGTTGACACCAAAGTTTTTTGAACTTTTAGTAAATTTTTTTTATCAGAAAAGTACCAATTAGGAGCAAAAATCTGTTCATTCTTTGTTTTACTGATAACAAACTTGTTACCCAAGATGATGAGGACCTCAGTGAACAAAGGGTACCAGAAAGCAGGTTTGGAGATTAGCTTTGGGACAACCTCCAAAAAGTTTAAAAATTCAAGATAATTTAAAAATCAAGGTCCTTGATTTTTAAATTATATTTCTATATTTATTTGATTTCTTTTAGATAAATAAGAAAACAAGTCAAAGGTTTTCTGCTATTTTAGTCTTCAGCTTTGAGTTATCGCGGAGTTACTTTCCCTCTGCATTTATATGAGATATTAATCTGTCTTCGTGACTCCTTGTAAATCTCTTTTTTTCATATCTACCATTTCGATATTCAGATCCCAATGGAGATTAAAATGAACATAACTTTTCAGTTTTGCTTTAATGTAACTTTTTAGTTATAATGTACCCTAGCTTTTAATTACTATTTTTTAAATGAATATTAACCCTGTCCATGAAGATTTTGAAATTTAATGAATTTTCATGTAGTCTGTGTTGTCAACGTACAGCCTGAACTATACTTGAATTACTTGTGTTAGTTTGAAAAACAAAACAAATTTCATGTATTGTTGCTGGCATATAAGATTGCACTTGTATATGCAACCCACTGAACGTGTGTACTACTGTGCCTAAAAATATCAATTAAAAGAAACAGCTAATATAAATTTAGATAATATGTCAGTTTTTATTGACAGTGTGATGACGTGTAAAAAAATCAGCTGTCAGCATTACTATACTATACTATGTTATTAGAAAGGCATGACTATTGCACCGCGTACCTCACCCGGCCATCACTATCTCTCTCTAGCAGAAATGCTTTCTTATACGCCGGCAATAATAGTCAATATGAGTGCTGTCTAATTGGCAGTGAATCAATTCAAACCTGTGGGGCATGAAAGTACCTCAACATTATTGGGGTAATTTCACACCCTGGTGTTTGTTGGGGTATGGAAGTACTCTACCATTATTGGGGTAAATTACACCCCACCATTCTTGGGGGTGTAGAAGTACCCTCAAATATTTTTAGGGGTAAATTATACCCTATAATTGTTGGGGTGAAAAAGTACCCAAATATTATGATTTAAAAATATTTTTAAACATGGTATTTTGCTTTTAAAAATTAAAGTGATTTAACTTGACAAAATAGTATTGGAAACATAAAACAATACCCATTCTTGAAGTAAATTATTAATTAGACGTAATCTAATCAATTATATGTGTGGAATTGTAGTATTATATATTATAATTAAGTATAATGAACTGTTACAATTACGAAGCACAGTGAGCTTTTGCTTTTTATGCTGTTAACTTAATAAATAAAAATATAATTATTATTAATTAAAAATTAAGGTAAATTAAGCTCTCTTTAATTATTTAAGTTACTCGTTTCCGTGCCAAAGAATATTTTTAATAACTTGCTGCTTCATATTTTGCTAATATTTAGCTCAATCACAAACTATAATGCAAACTAAAAATTTATTTTAACCATAATATAGTGACGTTTAATTGAATCTTCTTTTTTCAAAAATCGTCAAATATCATGTGACGATGCGTCTCTAAGCTGGTGGCAATTTTTTCTATAGAAAATATTATTGTAAGAGATTCCTTTGCCCATAACAGATAGGTGGAGTGTCAAATTATTTACACTCAATCTGTTAGTTGCAGGGCTAACATAAATAGTTCTTTTTCTCATCACATGGTCAGCCAATTAAATGACTGAATCATTTAAGAACAGAAGAGGTAGAGGTGTAAAAGACACTAATCAGAGTTATCTCGTCTGAAAGTAATGGATTTCATTATACAGCCAGACCCTGTGGTGAATGAAGTGAAAGTGTCATTTGCAGAGTGGAAAATATATGATTTTCAGAGGGCCTGGCATGTTGATAAGTGTACTTTTCCACTCAGTGAGGAAGGTAATGGTAAACCACATCACTCCTCGATTTACTTAGTAAAACCTCTACAGGTTCAAACCAGCCTTTTGGCTGATGACCTAAACAACAACAAGAGATTCCTATTCGACCATTCACCAGAATGTCGAATGTTTATTCGAATTTTGAATATTTAGAATGTCGAATACATTCCATTAGTGATTTCTTTATCTACTCTTTAAGAGAAATCGAATGATACTATTTTTGTTTTCAAATTCCGACTTTTGATTTCTTGACTTCCGGTATCGGGCCACTTCCGGTCGAAACCAGAACTTCAAACCTAATCTTGGCCCATTAACTTTTTGTGTAGATTACGAATCTGAATCAACGAAACTGATCTACGCTGTCTGTCTACGCTAAGAGTACTCCGATGTAGACAACCAGCAACACAAGTGATCATGCGTATTTATTAAAAATACATGCATCATGATCAAAAACAAAATTCCTTACAACATTAATTCGCTGTAAGCTTAATATAGGTAATAAAAACACGTTCAATTCATTTGTTAGAAAATATTTCATAAATCGAACATTAGGTTACCATTAAGGGGAGCATTATACCTCCTATCTAACCCGTTTTGAATTGACCTTTTTTTAGGTACACATTTCTAAGAAACCGTAAAGAGTTAGGGCTTTAATTTTTTTGTGCCTTTTCTATGACATCTTTTTAAGCTCTGGTACTAGAATTATTAATATAGAGCTAGCGGTACCATTATGAGACCTTTTTTTTTTGAAAAATGCAAAAACAATTTAAATTTTTTGTGGAATTTTTAAATTTTATTTCAAACTTAGTAATAATACAGCAATGATTCTAGTACCATATGTCACAATTATACTGGGAAACATGCTCAAAAAATTTCAACCTTCAGAGTCAAATAGTTTTTGAGAAAACTGTACCTTTATGGAAAAAAGTGAATTTACGGAAATTGAGCTGTAAAGTTTTAAATACCCTAAAATCGGCCTGCACTATAATATTGATCCTCATCAGACTGTTCTTTTTCCTCAAATAATTTCCTCTTTTTTTTCTCTTGTCTTGCTTCTTTTGATACACTTTCCATTGCCTTCTCAGCTTTCTGTGTTCTTTGAATATAGCAACTCTTAATTGTTTCCACAGATTAACTCAATTAAAAAAAATTCTGGTCAAAACATTACTTAACAAAAATCTGCATAGCTTCTGTAATTTTGATCGTACAGTTATAATTTTTATATGTAATTACACAGAAAAAGATACAGAAGCAAATGGCGCCAAAATTATAAAAATTCTTTTTTTCAAGTTTTAAGGTATAGTGCTCTCCTTAATAACTAAAACTTTTACTATTGTTACACTTACATTGTTATTTTTCGTTACATTATTTACTATTATTACATCATTATTTATGATTAGGTTTTTATTATTGACTCAGTTTTATTTTTGGTCACAAGTAATATAAGACTAATCCGCTTAAATTTAAACACAAATATATGGAAAAAAATGAACTGGCAGAAGAAGGATGTTGCGACTTCAAAATCTGAGAACTTTGTTTGGGAAAACCTCAGAAGAGCTGTTTCGCAGTGCAACGAGCGAAGTTCAATTTGAAATTATCATTGCTAACATGTGGAATGAATAGTCACTGGAAGAAGAAGAAGAAGAAGAATACTGTTTCCTGACACTTCATAATGCTGCAATTGTAATATTTTTTGTAGGAAAATTGTCATTAATATAATTAAAACACACAATGTTGTTTTGTATTTAGTTTGTAGATTGTTATATATATAATATTATCAAAGTTTTTTTATATATTTAACCAGAGAACATAGCTTATAAAAATTGCTTTAAAATACTTTGAAATATTTTCTTGCAACAATAATAAATGCTGTGATTTTTTTTATCAATAATTCAATCACAAGTATTACTAAAAAATATTTTTCAAATTTTGATTTAAATGCTTTCTTAGAAAATTTCATTTCACTATTTCTTTACTTTCTTTTCTTTTGACCAAGTATATTTTCTTAAAATCATGTAGGCATTTCAAATCAAAAATCATTCTCCTAAATTCTTTTTCGAGAAGTAGTTACAATTTTCTAAGGTTGTTAAAAGCATTTTTTTGTTATTATAAATGCTTCCATTATTAATATTTTAAAATCATTTTTACTAAGATTGTTTCTGCTTTAAACATTAAAAATTAATATTCTGTTTAAAAAACTTCATAGCAATTTTTAAATTTAATTTGTAATGTAATAATCACTGTGTTTTAATTTGAATGTAAGTTATGTATACTTTGGACAATTAGAACTGGCACAAGCAGCTTCGGTGTTTTCTACTCCACTCTTCGCCCCTCGCCATGCAATGACGGTACAGTCACAAAAGTATACAGTCGCTACTGTAATGTGCAACTCACGCACGGTAACTACGCTTTGTTTTCACTCTTGTTATTAATAATCTGCCAGGCATATTGATGTGACTAATAATTTGTTGTCTTATATATTTTGTGTATATTATAAATTAATTTAAAATTTAAATTTTAGTTAGTTGCGTGTGTGTATCTGTAGAGTATAGTTTCAAAAGTTTTTGCAGTTTAGTTCTTGTAATTTACAATTTAATTTTTTACTGGGACAAATTAAATACTACATATGTGAGGCGGAATGTAAAAAGGGACCTCTTGTCGGGATTTTTCATTTTTGAGTTAACATTTTTCAGATTTAGAGCACTTGATTCAGAACAATTAAGTAGAAAATTTTAATTTTTTTCACCAAAATAATGTACATTTTGGCAACTTGAATATTTTCAATTGAGTGTTTCAGAAAACACTTTTCAGACTTCTACAATACCACCCTCTTTTGCATATTTAAGAAAATTTTACATAAAAATTAACCTTTAAATGCTCATTTTTTGTAGTAGGCCTACTACAATTGTTTTTTTTAAATTGACGTTTTACACTAAAATTTCATAAAATTCCTAAAAAGTTTATTGCTACAAGTTAATTTTAAATATTTTCGCCTTCTCTTCGGTGGTTCTACAACAGGGTACAGTAAGTAAGGATCAGGCCAGGTTTGACTAGTTCAAGTTCTACTTTAGGACACAGACATCTCTAGATTCATCTTTACGAAATATCCTGATGTTTTGGAAAATATTATTTTTTCTTACTCATCCACAGCAGTTATTATACATTTAAAATACAAGACAAAGTAATCAATAACAATTTCTTAAAAATCGAAAATAGATGTCTACCCTAACAATTCATTATAGTTAGGTATGTACTAAAAATTTTACTTTTCCAACAAGAGGTACCTTTTCACATTTCGTCTCACATATTTTAAAATAAAATAATTATTTGTATGTTTATACATTGAAATAAGGTCAGAGGCATTTGTACATTAAAATTTGTAGACCTTGTTGAAAGAATATGAGATATATAAGAGTGTCAAATTATTTACACTCGATCTGTTCATTGCAGGGCTAAAATAAATAGTTCTGTTTCTTATCACATGGTCAGCCAATTAAATGACTGAATCATTTAAGAACAGAAGAGGTAGAGGTGTGAAAGACACTAATCAGAGTTATCTTATCTGAAAGTAATGAATTTCGTTATACAGCCAGACCCTGTGGTGAATGAAGTGAAGGTGTCATTTGCAGAGTGGAAAATATGTGCTTTTCAGAGGGCTCGGCATGCTGATAAGTGTACTTTTCCAATCAGTGAGGAAGGCAATGGTAAACCACCTTACTCCTCATTTTACTTAGTAAAACCTCTAATGGTTCAAACCAGCCTTTTGGCTGATGACCTTAACAAAACAACTTTATGCTAAACTGTGTGTACACGTAGAGTAAGAGTTGTGCCAGTTCGAGTTGTCCACTGAATACAAGTTTGTTTTATCTATTAGATGTTAAATTTAAACCTTAACTGAAGTAAAATATTAACTTCCGTACTCTTCCTTTCGCATGTTGAGCCCAGAGTCTAGAATCACAGATGCTTTACTATGCTGACTTGCTATTGCAGTGAAATAATACCATGATACCTCAAGGTGTCAGTCTTCCACGTGAACGATCTTACTTATTCGTACATCTATTTACGAGCTAAATAGAATACAGTATTATAGGTGTTTGTTCACCTAAAAGCGGTTGAGATGAATTTCTGGAGGCGAAGCTGTGGAGTGTCGCGGATCCATTGAATTCTGAATTCCTAAATTAGGAGAAGAATCTACGATCAAGGAAATACGAGGGTTATTCGAAAAGTAAGGTCCGGTTTCTAAAAAAAAATTAACAATGTAAGATTTTTTTCAAAAAACCTTTTTTATTGTATTTGTTACATCTTTCTTTATTTTTCCACACTAGTTTCCATTTTTATTTAAACATTTACCTTAACGTTTAACAAGCTTTTGTATGCCTGTATCATAGAAGTCCGCCGTCTGTGAGGATAACCAGTCTTGAACAGCTTCTTTCACATCGTCATCTGTGCTGAACCGCTCGCCACCAAGAAACTCCTTTAGGTATTGGAACAAGTGAAAAACACTTTGTGCCAAGTCTGGACTATACGGCGGGGGTGTTCAACCTGTTCCCATCCAAATGATCTGATCAGATTTTGCATTCGAATGGCAGAATGGGGCCTGGCATTGTCGTGCAGCAACAAAACTCCAGGTCCCTTGAAGTTAGTTATAACCAAATTTTACTGTATGAATTGGTATACCTTGAACAATTCGAATTGGCACAAGCAGCCTCGGTGTTTATCTACTCCATTCTTCGCCCCTCGCCATGCAACAGCCATGTACAGTCACAGAAGTATACATTTGCTACTGTAATGTGCGACTCGCACACGGTCACTACGCTTTGTTTTCATATGATTTTCTTTTCATTATAAAATATTCTGACAAATTTGTTTAGTTAATTGCGTGCGTCTGTAGAGTATAGTTTAGTAAGGTTTTGCTGTTTAGTTCTTGTAATTTATAATTTAAATTTTTACTGGGACAAATTAAATACATATTTTAAAATTAAATTATTGTATGTTTATAGTACTTAATTAATAATTGATTAATAATTAATTATTATTGGGATTAATAATTGTATGTTTTTACATTAAAATAAGGTTGTAGGCATTTGCGTACATTAAAATTTGTAGACCTTGTTAAAAGAATAGGTTATGGATATACTTTATGTGGAACTGTGTGTACACGTAGAGCAAGAGTTGTGCCAGTTCGAATTGTCCACTGTATATATAGGTATCAGATGAACTAATGTCCCATAGCCGAGCAAGTGAGAGGGAGATATGTAGCATAACTACGCATGCGCTCAAAGGTCTTTACCGTAATAATCCAAATCTAAAAACATACTACAGTCGTTATCTTGCTTGTTAGTTTACTGCATACATAAACGCTTGCTCACAACAATGAGTAAAATTAAAGACAATGTTATTGGAACAACACGTATGGCTTGTGCAAGTGAGAGCGTTATGCATTCTCTCACTCCCACAGCTAGGAGACATTAGTTCATCTGAATACTGTACAAGTTTGAAATTTTCATTTATTACTTTCTCTTGCCTATATGAATATATAGGAAGGAAAGTATTGTTTTCATGTCGATTTTTCGAAATCGAGTTTTCACCGGATCTATACGTTTTCAGACCCCCTGAACCCAAAAAACATGTTTTTAGCGATTGGTCTGTGTGTGTGTGTGTATGTGTCTGTGTGTGTATGTGTCTGTGTGAACAGAATATCTCAAGAACGGAACATCGTACGAACTTGAAACTTGAAACTTAAGTTACATACCACTACCGGACGCGACACGAACATTTTCATCAAAATTGGTCAACCGGAAGTAGTAGTTTATTCGTATAATTTTTCAGTTTTTTGCGATTTTCTCAAAAACTGGTCCAACGATTTTTTTTAAAATCGCCTATTTTACTCAATTTTTTATTCTCTACAAGATAGGGTAGGCGCCATGTTTGCTGAAATTCTCGGTGAGGCTGTTTTCACGTAAAAACGTTGTTTTTTTAAGATTACGGCTTTAATATAAATTTTAGCGCAAAAACTTATATAATAAAAGTTGTAGAGAATTTAAAAACCTACAACTTCTGTTTCAAACATTTTTTTGTATAACGCTTAGTTTAGCGGTAATTTGCGATTTTCTGTTTTTTTTCTCACGAAAACGTGAGAAAAATCGATTTTTTTAACATTTCGGTCTTAGTATGCATTTTACGTCAAAAGTGTATATAATTAAATTTATAGAAAATTAAAAGATCTAAAACTTTTGTTTAGAGCATTTTTCTCAACAGAGCCTAGTTTAGCGTGAAAGCGTGATTTTCCGTATTTTTAAGCCAAACTGAGTTCGATTGTCATTTTGCGTCATTCACTCATGATTAAAATAAGGTTATGTTTTTGAGGTTAGTTTTTGTTCATTTCTAATGTTTTAATACTAATGTTAGGTTTATTGTTAATTATTTGCATTGGCAAGAGAAAGTTGTGTGAGTGTTTCACACCAGATTTTTTTTTATAAATAATTATGTCTTGTTTTCTGAATAAGTTGTTGTGTAGTGTAAGTGATATAAAGTTGAAAGTGGGAATGAAAGTTGATTATTGTTTTAAGAAAGCTCATGTTGTAATGGTACCAAGAGTTATATTACTCAAGTAATGTACAAAAAGTTGATTGTAATGAGAAGTAGTTGAGTTGTTTCATAGATGTGATATTAGAATAGTGTAATTTTAATATTATTTATTGTCAGATTAGTCGTGATGTAAACAAAAATCAAGTTTAGAAGAGTTTTCTGATTAGCTGATTGATGGAGTACAATTCGAGGGGTTAATGTCAAACAACACTATCTACAAAAACCTATTTTTTAGATATTTTTCAGGAGAGCGAAAAAACTACTTATAATCTGATTGTCTTCCTATTATCTCAGTTATTTATAGATGTAGTCAACTATAAATTTAGTGTAATTTAATTTATTTCTTAATGGTAAATGTGCCCATGACGGGCAGATGGAGTGGTAAATTAATTGCACTTGATCTGTTGGTTCCAGTGCTACAAAAAAATGGATCTGTTTCTTATAACATAGTCTGCCAATTATGACTGAACTATTTAAGAACAAAAGAGGTTGAGGTGTTGTAAAACACACTACTCAGAGTTATCTCACCTGAGAGTAACGAACTTCACTATACAGCCAGACCCTGTGATAAATGAAGTGAAGGTGTCATTTGCAGGGCGGAAAGTGGGTGCTTTTCGGAGGGCCTGGCATGCTGATAAGCATACTGTTTCAATTTGGTGAGGAAGGCAATAGTAAACCACCTGACTCCTCGTTTTTACTTAGTAAAACCTCTAGAGGTTCAACAGCAACAACAACAACAATGGTAAATGGTAAATAAATGGTGATGGCTCTCCTAAAAAAATTGGTTTTTGTAGATAGTGTTGTTTGACTTTAACCCCTCGAATTGTGCATTGTAAATAGTACAGTCATGTTCCAAATTCCTACATTTTCAAACTACAAATTCATATTTTATTATTGATTTATTTAAAAGATTAAAAAAATAATAAATTGCTTTAAAAAATATTACTTTATTATAATATTGTTCTATAGGGTCTGTCCCAAAAGTCTGTAATTTTTTTTTATCATTAATTGAACGTAAATTTACAATCTTTTTAGAATTTTTTAATGTATCTTTTCCTGACTTGATGTACATTTTCCAATGCTTCACTCTCACCTCGTAGACTCCCAAAGGTTTCAAGGGTTCTCAAGGTTTCAATGGGGTTCAAGGTTCATGATTTCAATGGGGACCTCTCATAGACAGGCCGTTGAAGCTTCTTTTACCCTCTCCAGCGTCCTGTGGCGGTGTCCTTTCAGAGTTCTTTTTTTTGGAAAACAAAAGTCAGCTGAAATAACAAAAGAATTTCAGGCTTGGTTTTGTATTGTTCAAGTAATTCTTGGCACAGACCATTCTCATGTCAAAATCATCTGTTAAAACGTGATATAACACCTGATCTGGATATCCCACATTCTTCACCTAACATCCAAACACTCATTCATCGATCCCTGTCCAAAAGATGTTACACTTTTTGGACTGTATCATCATTTTTATCATTGACAGATGACCTGAGTGCTCATCGTCATCGATGGTCTCCTGACCTTCTCAAAACTTATTATGCCACTCGAAAGTTTTGTTCTGTGACATTGCATCCTCCTCAAAGGCTTGACTAAGCATTTGTAGAATATCTACACCATTTTTATCCAGTTTAACACAAAATTTGTATAATGCCGCTCTAAATTGTGCGTTATCATTTTTTCAACAAGGGTATGGTGACACACTTTGTTCTAAGCATGATCTTTACTCAGCCGCTGTCTGCAGGTGACTGCGAACAGTGGCATTATCCATGTAAGACCCCCCCTCCAATTTTTCCACCAGGAATCGCACCGCGCAAGCATAAGTGACCGGCTGTAGAAATTCATTACCAGTACTTTTGGGACAGACCCTGTAATGTTTGTTGGTTATAGTCTTTGGTTGTAACATAATTTTTCTGGGCCTGTTATAATGTGGTATATAAGTACTGATACCTAAGTACCTGTACTTTTAATACCGATTAAAAAATAATACCAAATGAGTGAAGGCCTTCGGGCCAGCCCGGTCAGTCAGCTGGTAGAAAGTCGATATTATTTGTTAAGTAACACCGGTTGGGCAAGCGACTTTGTATGGTGACCAGTTGACAGCCATCCATGAACAAACTTTACTGGGGGTCCCTGTTCAAACTCATGTCTAATCTATGTCAACAATGTACAGTTCCCGATAACAAATAAAAGCTAAAAAAAAAAAAAAAAAAAAAAATGAGTGAAGAAAGATAATTTTTTTACTCTACTTGGGTTCAACTGAATTATGCACTGTTGCTAATGTACCGGGTAGAAAGTATCAGGTTGGTTTAGTAATCAGCGCTATTAAATTATTCTACCTCAAAGGGTAGCAAGTAGATTACTGGTCATATCGAAAAAAAATTCATCTATCTTTCTTCACCATCTCTCCATTAGTCTAAAGGTGCATAATTAGTTGGTGTAGAAACAAAAAAAATGGATACTTTAACAGTCTCCTGCATATTCTTTAGAATCATATTATATTAAAAAACTACCAAATACGCAATAGATGACTTGCAGATTAAAAAAGGCAATAAATCCTTTCGGATATCAAGTATTCATCTTCAGGTGCCGTAGTAAATGTCAATTTATGCAAATTTTTGTCAGATTGTGATATGAATCTTTTTAACACATTCAGTTTTGAGCAATTATGACGTATCTCTCCCACTGGGCTGATTACCCATGCGGCGTGTTCTTACTTCTGTATGTTACTTATGTTTTTTATAAAATTTTTTTATTTGTGACTTATTGTATGGATTTATGTTTGCTAATAACATAAAAGTAAACAATTCAATATTTCTTTTAGATTTTTTCTGTTATAACAAATGTATTTTGTTTTAATTTTCCATTTATTGTTACAATTTATGTATAATTTATCATATTATTTTAAACTACAAGTAATATATTTTTAAAGTAAATCCAAAAGTGTTAGCTATTTTGCATTGATATCGATTATGCAGTTCCAAGCTCTGTGTAGTTGCAGGGTGAGGTATAATGAATGAGTGATGCATGCTGGGAGAACGATTGTTGTATTACTCTGATAACAAAACATTCGGTTTCAAACTTTTCGTATTTAACATTTTTGTTTGTATTTATTACATTTATTTATTTACATAATTTAATATAAATTACTTACTTACTTACTTACTTACTGCCATGGCCACACATATCTAAGTAGATATTTAGCCGCACCAACACAGCCCCTCCACCTCTCTCGATGCCCCGCGTCTTCCTCGGTCGCTCCAATTCTCTCCATATCGGCCCTCACTTGACTCCACCATTTACGTCATGGTCTTCCTCTCGGTCGTCGTCCTTCAGGATTTCTTCTTAACACTTGGTTAAGATTACTGTCCTCATTCCTTCTTAAAACATGTCCAGCCCATCTAATTCTTCTACACTTGAACTCACACACCACATCTGGCTCCCTATAAAGGTCTCTAAGTTCTCTGTTGTGTCTTTTCCTCTACTCTCCTCCTTCGTTTACAGGTCCATAATATAAATTAGCAAGTTAAATATTATGAATCCGACCAAGTTAATAACCCGGTAGGTACTTGTTAAATTAATGCGCTGGATGATAAGAATATCTTTTCAGTCTAGTTAGTACACGCTACCACTACAAATGCATCAGCTGTGAAATACTACTATTTTTTTTTTTTTTTTTTTTTTTTTTAACGTCCGACTGTTTTGCAATTACTGCTAATGCAGACGGTGAATGATGAAATGATTTTTGTAACGTATGAAAAAATGCCGAGCCTGAATGGGATTCGAACCCAAGACCGCATGATGAGAGGCGAGCACGTTACCAACTTCGCCAATGCGACTAACTCATTACTAACTCATTCATTCTCCCACTACTATAACAACACACTACATTCCTTTCAACTACATGGAGCTGGGACTCAAGCAGTACAAATATATTAAATTCACAGCTTCAATTGTAACCTGAAATACCTGTAAAAATACTGTATGAGGTTATAAGAGCGTTTGAGGAAATTTAAAAAATGAACTGCATAGTTACAGAAACTGTTCTGAGGGCTGTACAATAGCAGCAAAGTGATATCAAAGAGGGGGTCTCCCGCCAGAATTAGTTAAATTAGGCTAGGCAGGTCTGTACAACTGAATGTGTTAATCATGTGAGTCTTTTTTAGTGTATTTGAGGTTTTTTAATTATATTTTAATTATATTCAACTACAGAATGATGATTTTTTTTAATATAACATGACTATAATTTTATCTCTCTGAGTTTAGTTTATTTACATCAAGATTATTCTTTCAGTAAATGGATTACGTTCATTTTATCTTTTTTGTTGTTATTTGTTATTATTAATTTTCTCTTTATTATTCTGTGATTTATTATTTTTTTGATATTAAAATATCAATTATCTTAATTACTTAATATTTATATTACTTTATTTTATTGTATATTTATTTATTTATTAATTTATTTAAAACCGGTTCTCACGAGATGATTTTGATAGATCCATTTTTGGTTAGATGGTAGTTCTTTTTTGGCTTTAATAAAATATTGTTTTTTATTTCCATGGTCTTCAATAAGCCCAAACCAACCCCTTCTTAGGGTAAGCTTGTGCCACATTGATTTTTAAATAAGATATCAATAGTAAAAACTTGTTGGCACAAACTAGCCCCGATCAGTGGGGTTAGATTGTGCCATGAATTTTTCAAATTTGTAGCTAACTGGCTTAATAAATCTCAATTTTTTTAAATGAGATGAAAGCTAAAAACTAGCTCTTGTTTTAGGCATAGTTGCCGAAGTAATATTTTGCATACTCATAAAAATACGTAGATAAGTACACAAAAAGTGGCACAAACTCACCCCATTTGACGGTATTTAAATAATTTCATTCTTTTCTGTAGTGTAGAAGTCTGCCCATAACGAGCAGGTGGAGTGTTAAATTATTTTCACTCGATCTGCTTGTTCCAGGGCTACAAAAAAAGTTCTGTTTTTTATCACATAGTCAGCCAATTGTATGACTGAACTATTTAAGAACAGAAGAGGTAGAGGTGCAAAAGACTACTCAGAGTTATCTTCTCTGAGAATAATGAATTTCACTATACAGCCAGACCGTGTGGTGAATGAAGTGAAGGTGTCATTTGCAGGATGGAAAGTAAGTGCTTTTCAGAGGGCCTGGCATGCTGATAAGCATACTCTTTCAGCTCAGTGAGGAAGGCAATAGTAAACCACCTCACTCCTCGTTTTACTTAGTAAAACCTCTAGAGGTTCAAACCAGCCTTTCGGCTGTTGACCTAAACAAACAAGTGTAGAAGTGAAAAAATCACCAAAAAATTGAAGTGGCTTCCATGGAAGAGTACCGATTGAATCAAATGAATTAAGATTGATTTAAATTTATTAAACCTAAGTTCCCAGATACAGTAGTTGATCAATCAAAAGTCACTCATGAGAACTTGTATTTAATTATAACTCTAAATATTACTAATTTATAACTTTTTTAATGAATTTATGACGTTGACAAACTTCATAACAATTCTCAATTTTTCATAAAAAATTTTATTACATTTTATTTATTTATTTATCGCATTTATAAGGATTATTTATCAAATCAGGAATGTATGAATCTTAATTTTTAAAGTAGAATAAAAATAAGTTTTATTATATTTATCTATTTATTTATTCATTAAGTGTATTTGTATTATGTATTTTTTGACTTCCATTTACAGTCATCGAATAAAACGGTTCTTTATAAGTCTGGAAAACATTTTAATTGTTTGGTTACCGTTTATTATGTATGGATGATTCATATTACATCAAAGTAAAATACTGTTACAACTCGTTATAGTAAAGTAAAATTGTAAACTTTAATTTAATTAGTTCACATTTATTTATTTAACAAAATTATTTGACAAGAAAAAAACTAACCTTTACTAACTAACCTTTACAAACTACAATAGCTGGCCGCATTGGCGCAGTTGGTAACGTGCTCGCCTCTCATCATCATGCGGTCCTGGGTTCGAATCCCACTCAGGCACGGCAAATTTTTATACGTTATAAAAAATCATTTCATCCTCCATTGTACACAGTTACACCCCAACGTCGTCACTAATGACTGTTGTAGTTGATGCGACGTTAAATAAATTAAAAAAAAAAAAAAACTACAACAATGAATATGAGTTTATGAAAATAAGTTATTAAACATTTAATAAAATGCAGTTCACGCAATGTATTAACAATAAAATAAAATAAACAATATCCCTTACCAAATTAAACATTAAATACAATGTCTGTTGACAAAATAATAAACTTCACCGTAACGAAAAATCCCGTACAATTTAAACCACTAACACGTCAGCCATTCAAACCGCGGCCGCGTCCCAACAATGGAACCTTCGATTTTATATTTAATCAGTCAGCTGTTTATAACCAGCTGATTTTATTTTCGCCACTTCATTATAAAAATACATATTTTTTGTATAGTATTGCTGTAATTGATTTCAAAATTTTTGATTAGCAAATTTCATTGGATTGTTACGTTTTGTAACATCATATATATATAGTGGCGACTATTTACAACACTATGGGTCGTTTGTCGCAGTCAAAACGCCATTTTTGCCTGTCTTGCCATGACTCCTCCTCCATGTTTCTTCTCCCCATGGCTCTGTCAATACCTTCCATCCATCTCCCTCTCGGTCTTCCTCTTTTTCTATTTCGCTGCGGTCTCCAGTTCCATGCCTTCAGTGGGATTCGTACGTTGCTCATTCTTCGCATGTGACCATACCAGTGCAGTTGTTTTCTCTCAATACGGTCTATTATTGAGTCTTCAATGCCCATTATTTCTCTTACTCTTATATTCGTTACCCTATCTCGTAACGTCAATCTGCAACATCTTCTCCAATATCTGTTCTCCACCTGTTGGATGTTTTGTAACATCATGAAGTCTAAAATTAATTTTTGTTTGTTTCCATGCTCACATTTTGTTTATCTGCAACAATAATTGTACTTAAGGAGAAGTCTACTTTAAAAAACAGAATTTAGTTTTTCGACTGAATGTATAGTTCAGATTGTTTTGAATAAAATAATATAATTATTTTGTTTCTATGATATCTGGAAATTTTTTATTTCGGAAAGGTTTGAGCCATAAAATATAACAACAGTTTTAAACTACTGTAAGCCTATGTATAAAAGTTGTAGTTTTTACTTTCTCTTGCCTGTATATATGTATAGGAAGGAAAGTATTATTTTCATGTCGATTTTCGAAATCAAGTTTTCACTGGATCTGCACGTTTTCAGACCCCTTGAACCCAAAAAACATGTTTTTAGCGATTGGTCTGTGTGTGTGTGAACAGAATATCTCAAGAACAGAACATCGTACAAATTTGAAACTTAAAACTTAACTTAGATACCACTACCGGACCCGACACGAACATTTTCATCAAAATTGGTCAACCGAAAGTAGTAGTTAATTCGTGTAATTTTTCACTTTTTTTGCGATTTTCTCAAAAACGGGTCCAACAATTTTTTTAAAAATCGCCATGTTTACTAAATTTTTTATGCTTTACAAGATAGGGAAGGCGTCATGTCTGCTGAAATTCTTGGAGAGTCTGTTTTCATGTTAATAAAAAATTGGTTTTTTTAATATTGCGGCTTTAATATGCATTTAAGCGCAAAAATATATATAATAAAAGAGTTAGAGAATTTTAAATTCTACAACATTTATTTCAAACATTTTTTTGTATAACGCTTAGTTTAGCGGTAATTATCAATTTTCTGTTTTATTCTCACGAAAATGTGTAAAAAATCAAATTTTTTAAGATTTCAGCCATTTTACGTCAAAAGTGTATGTAATTAAATATTTATAGAAAGTTAAAAGATCTACAACTTTTATTTCGAGAATTTTTCTCTACAGAGCTTAGTTTAGCATGAAAGAGTGATTTTCTGTATTTCTAAGCCAAACTGAGGTTGATTTTTATTTTGCGTCTTTCACTCATGATTAAAATTAGGTTATGTTTATTGAGGTTAGTTTATTTATTTCTAAAGTTAGGTTATAAGGGATATTATTTGGATTGGCAGTAGAAAATCATGTGAGTGTTTCACACCAGTTTTTTTGTGTTTGTTTTACATCCAACTGTTTTGCAATTACTGCTTATGCAGACGATGAGAAGTATGATGTATGAAGATGAGTTGTAAAAAAATGTGAAACTGACTGCGTTGTTGAGTTTGTAATTGTAACTATTTTGTTGTTTTACAGACTTATGAATAACCATGTAGACTATATAACTAATATAAGAGGTACTAATCAAATAATAAAACCAAAGAATATAAAATATTTATTTATTGTTATCAATATTATTTCTATTTCATATAATGAATTAATATAATAATTTCACTAACCTTCTTTTTAAACTGCGTCACCTTTATTGTAATATCTACTTACACGTGTTTCGGTGGATCCACCATCATCAGAGTAAATGAAAAATTGAAACTAAAAAAAAAAACAAGTGACTGAAGATGTACCATCTTCTGTAAATTTTAAATAAATGTGAAAAAAGTTTTTAGTTTCAATTTTTCATTTACTCTGATGATGGTGGATCCACCGAAACACGTGTAAGTAGAAATTACAATAAAGGTGACGCAGTTTAAAAAGAAGGTTAGTGAAATTATTATATTAATTCATTATATGAAATAGAAATAATTTCAAACTGCAGGATGCATTATAAAGATTTATTTTATCAATATTAGTTATGTAATTTATGTAGCCTATTTATGTAGATATAATTTTATTTCTATATTATAGTATAGAAGAGGTAGAGGTGTAAAAGACACTAATCAGAGTTATCTCCTCTGAAAGTAATGAATTTCATTATACAGCCAGACCCTGTGATGAATGAAGTGAAGGTGTCATTTGCAGAGTGGAAAATATGTGCTTTTCAGAGGGCTCGGCATGCTGATAAGCGTACTTTTCCACTCAGTGAGTTGTGGCAATGGTAAACCACCTCACTCCTCGTTTTACTTAGTAAAGCCTCTAGAGGTTCAAACCAGCCTAAAGGGGCTGATGACCTAAACAACAACATTATAGTATAACATGTTGTTTATTTATTATCCCTTGAGTTATTCTGTGTTTTGTAAATTAGATAAAATTATTTAATTTTTTTGTAGTAGTTAAATGATTTAATTACGCATTTTGGCCGACCCTAGGTGTAGTGGTCAGTGCAACTGGCTTCTTTGTCGGGGGTTCCAGATTCGATTCCCAGTCAGGTCTGACATTTTTTCATCTGTAAATCATGTCATATTATAGATACTGAAGTCACGAGATTGGCTTTTGTGTATGGATGAGGTGTGAGGAAGAAAGTGAAAATTTAGCAGTGCTGCCAACCTCAACAGTGAGACACTACTCGTATATTTCAGTACCATGCAATTTCTACATACATTTTGTAAGCTGTGGTTTATTCCGAGGAAATCCTTTCTTTATAAACCTTATATGAAATAAATGTGACCTGTAATATTACCTATAACTTAATTACATGACTAGAAATGTTTGATTTACTGTAATTACCAGCTACCTTATTCCATTGGAACAAAATTTTCTACGAATGAATCACCTTCTTTACCAATCACTGTCACCGGCGTCTTCACTATCAGTTTCACTATTTAGTATCTACCGAACCGTTTCCTTTTTTGACCTTTTGTCAACCCTTTAATTTCCTCCTTTATTTTTCGAATTGTGGAAAGAGAAACATCACAGAAGGAAGCCACTCGCTCATGGCTTATGTTAAGAGGCAGGGAAAGGCATTTTTGTTTAGCTTAAACTCCACAGCATTACTGCATATTAGATTTCGTTCAGCACTGTGAATAGTCTGTTTTCAAGAAACTAACATTTCTGTTTACGGTAACAAACAGATACGAGGGTCGTTTGAAAAGTCTGTGCAAAAATAAAAACTACTTAATTGTTTGGGGTAAACCTTTTTTATTTTTCGATATAGTCTCGTTTTAGGCTTATACACTTCGTCCAACGCTGCTCTAGTTTGTTGATCCCTTCCAAATAATAGGATTTGTCCAAGTCTGAAAAATAGCCATTCGTTCCTGCAATCACCTCCTCGTTTGAATAAAATCTTTTTCCCGCTAGCCATTTCTTCAAATTGGGAAACAAATAGTAGTCCGAGGGAGCCAAGTCTGGAGGATAGGGGGGATGTGAAACAAGTTGGAACCCTATTTCCATTAATTTTGCGACTACAACTGCTGAGGCGTGAGCTGGTGCGTTTCGTGATGGAAAAGGACTTTTTTGTGGGGCAATCGTGGGCGTTTTTTTTGCAGCTCGGTTTTCAAACGGTCCAATAACGATGAATAATATGCACCTGTAATAGTTTTACCCTTTTCCAGATAATCGATGAAGATTATTCCTTATGAATCCCAAAAGACAGTCGCCATAATCTTTCCGGCCGAAGGAACTGTCTTCGCCTTTTTTGGCGCAGATTCCCTCTTCATAACCCATTGTTTAGTAAAAATAAATTGTAATTACAATAATTATAAGGTGTTTTCGTTATTAGCACAAATATTTTATAGCATATAATTACTGTTTATAATTCACAAAATTTAATAAAAATAATTAAAATACCCTACAGAATCCTATTGTAAATAAAACAATTTAAAAAAAATGTAAAGCAGCATTTCTTACAGGGATAAAATAATAATATAACTCTAAATTAAAATTGATAATAATAAAAAATTTAGATTTTTTTATAAATTTATCATCAATGATTTTCAAATATTAAATACCAAATTTTTTTAATAATTTTTAGCTTAGTAGCTATATATTATTGTGTAAATTTATAAATAAATTTCAAGTCAATAAAATTTTTCGTTGTTTTAATAATATAATAACTTATCTGTAATAAAATATATTTTTCTATAATATAAATGTAAAAATTTTATTTGGTTTTTATTAACGTCAATGTTTTTTTTATAGTTTATGTTTATAAATAAATTATTGTTAGTGTATTATTATTATTATTAACATTCCCATGTTTGTTAAATATTTATAAATTATATGTATTATTAAAAAAGGATATATTTATGTAAATACAATTTAAGTTATTATGTGCATTCGATATTTTTTTTATTTAACTTGTTTATTACCCACCATCTTCCTGCCTATAACAGGCAGATTAAGTGTTAAATTATTTACACTCGATCTGCTAGTTCCAGGGATACAAAAAATAGTTCTTTTTCTTATAACATGGTCAGCCAATTATATGACTGAAGCGTTTAGAAACAGATGAGGTTGAGATGTAAAAGACACTACTATCCGTTTCATAAACATAGATACCCTAGTTTGAAACCTTGCATCTCCAAAATTTTAAGCCGGATTTCAACATATTGTGACACTTATCGCTAAGGTCTGTTTCGGGGTCTAGGTTATTAAATAATTAATACACTAAAGTTTACAATTACAAATATTTATTACACTAAAAGATTTACAAAATAAACAACAAACTAATTATTATAATGAAGTAATACAGTAAATAACTTAATAATTTACTTAAAATAAATAATAAACTATAAATAACTTAATAATTTACTTAGCACTACTTACAATCAGTTTTATAGAGTACACATATAAAATGAATCCGAATACACAAAAACTGAATTTAATACAGATAGGCCTACACAATAACTTTTCACAATACACACACAAAGACAGTATAACAATCGTTGACCAACACAATGCTCAGAACGCGTTCTGCACTACGCCCGATAGCCACTCGTCAAAGATCAAACGAATACTAACTAACTGACTGCACTCGGGGGTCTATTTATATAGAGGGGGTTCAAAGAAACTTCTCGAACGACACAGAGATTCGATCAATAATCTTTTTTATTAGTTCTCAAAAAGTCATAACTGATGTAAACAAGTAACAATAGATCTATTGTAATTGGAAAGTGTTACAGGTCCCTTTCATAAATAGTTGTACAAATACACCTTCTTCCAAACACAATAGCGCAGTTATTTCAAACAACTTTCATGAATAGGCATCCCTTTATAACCACCCCATTGTTACTTTTCCACTCTATTATCTACCCTTTACCATGAAATGCTAGAGATTTTGCGAACGTTCTTCGATATTGTCACAATATTTATAACAAAATTTAGCTCATTTTATTCGGCGTTGATCCATAATAGTCCTAAATGTTTAATATTGTTTGAAAATGGCCATATCGAGGTTGGAAGACAAAAAGACCCGGTGTCTTGCTACCGCAACAAATTTCATGCGTTTAAGAGGCGTGTAACTCGATAATTATTCGACCGAAAAGTTTGAAATTTTAACACAACATAGACAATTATATTCTTACAGCGTGTACAAAATTTCAGATTCGTACGTTATTTAAATTTTGATTTATTACCAAAATTCTGAACCCTTGCTATCTCGGTAACCGCTTGATCGTTCGGCACGGGCAAACTATCGTTTTATTCAGCGTAAAAAACTTTGTACAGACTGTTAATAACATGAAATATTGATTGGCCAATGTTGCGGTAGAATTTTAAAAATTTTGAAAAATAGAATGGGCAATGCGGGGGTGGGCACTACTATCCATGTTGCCTGAATCTGACTGTCTATCTGGATTGACAATGCAGTCAGTCAATTCAGGTAGTCAGTCCGACTGGATGTCACGTACACAAACTGACAACGTGGATAGCAGTGCCCACCTCCTGCATTACCCAGTCTATTTTTCAAAATTTTAAAAATTCTACCGCAACAGTGGTCAATCAATATTTCGTGTTATTAGCATATCTGTACAAAGTTTTTTACGCTGAATAAAACAATAGTTTGCCCGTGCCGAACGATCGAGCGGTTACCGAGATAGCAAGAGTTCAGAATATTGTTAATAAAACAAAATTTAAATACCTTACAAATTCTAAATTTCGTACACGCTGTAAGAATATAATTGACTATGTTATGTTAAAATTTCAAACTTATCAGTCAAATAATTATCGAGTTACACGCCTCTAAACACATAAAATTTGTTGCGGTAGCAAAAAAACCGGGTCTTTTTGTCTTCCAACCTCGATATGGCAATTTTTAAACAACATTAAAAATATAGGACTATTATGGGTCAACGCCGAATAAAATGAGCTAAATTTTGATGTAAAATATGTTGAAATCCGGCTCATAGTTTTGGAGATGCTTTGGGTTCAAACTCGGGTGTCTATGATAATGAAACCGATAGTAGTCATATTTTTCTCCTCTGAGAGTAATGAATTTCATTATAGGGACAGTTAGACCCTGTGGTAAATGAAATGAAGGTATTATTTGTAGGCTATAAGATGCTTTTCATAGGGCCTATTACGCTGATAAGCATACTTTTCTCCACTCAGTAAGGAAGGAATTTATAAACCACCTCACTCATCTTTTACTTAGTAAAGCCTCTAGACTAGAGGTTCAACCTGCCTTTAAGTTGATGATCTAAACAACAACAGGAAGAGAAAGAGTTACCTATACTCCTTTGCACGTTCAGTTGACACAATTTTTTTTTTTTTTTAATTCGTAATATGTGTACGTTGCAATCTGTTCAATTGAGAACAATAAGCAACCCCATGACCCAATGAGATGAGAATGATATTTATGACGTGTAAATGAGGTGTAGTCTTGTACAGACTCAGGCCGACCAATCCTGAGAGTATGGTTAATTGAACCCCAACCATCAAAGTACACCGGTAACCACTGTCTAGCATTTAAATCCATAAAAAAAAGTAATTACCTTTACTAGGCTTTGAACTAAAACCTTTCGTCTCCGAAAATCAGCTGTTAAACAGCTGATTTTGGCGACGACTTTACCTCTAGACCAACTCGGTGGGTTAGTTGACACAATGGAGCAGCATAGGATATTCTTATTGGGCTCTGACTGCTACTAGCACACACAAAAACATCGGCTTTGTAGATCAATCAATGCCATCATAAGCAATAACATTCCCCTCCTCCGCGGCCCATCTATAACAAACCTTTATAATGCAGAGTAGTTTATATGACTACAAAAATTAAATTTATACTCAACTTCATATGCGGATTCCAAATGTAAAATATTTTTTGATACCTATCGGTTCTGGGAAAGATTTTTCGATTTGTAAATAACCGATTGCGTCATTTGTTTACATTTATCACGCAGTGTTTTGAAAGTTTGGCGAGGGAATTTGGAGAAGGTATTAGTAGGTCTGCAGTGAAATAGATAAGATATATATTTTAACCCCTCCTAATAGAAAAAAATGTTTTTAAAGTTTTTTTATTTTTTACAATTCATTAAACATTCTACGTAATACATTTTTTTCTGTGAAGCAAAACTTGAATTGTAGTTCTACCTTAAAAAATATAAGTTCTATAGAGGTTTAAAAATCTGGTGTGAAACACTCACACAACTTTCTTTTGCCAATGCAAATAACTAATAATGAACCTAACATTAGAAATAAACAAAAAACGAACCTCAATAAACATAACCTAATTTTAATCATGAGTGAAAGAAACAAAATGAAAATCAACCTGTTTGGGTTAAAAATACGGAAAATCACTCTTTCACGCTAAACTAGGCTCTGTAGAGGAAAATGCTTTAAGAAAGTTGTAGATCTTTTAAATGCCTATACATTTGATTATCTACACTTTTGTCGTAAAATGCATAGCCTACTAAGGCCGAAATCTTTTAAAAAAAATCGATTTTTCACACGTTTTCGTGAGTAAAAAACAGAAAATCGCTCATTACCGCTAAACTAAGCGTTATACAAAAAATGTTTGAATTAAAAGTTGTAGGGTTTTTAATTCTCTACAACTTTAATTATATAAATTTTTGCGCTAAAAGACATATTATTAAAGCCGCAATCTTAAAAAAAAACAATTATTTTACGTGAAAACAGTCTCACAAGAATGTCAGCAAACATGGCGCCTACCCTATCTTGTAGAGCATAAAAAATTTAGTAAACCAGGCGATTTTTAAAAAAATCGTAGGATCAGTTTATGAGAAAATCGCAAAAAAGTGAAAAATTACACAAATAAACTGCTACTTCCGGTTGGCCGATTTTGATGAAAATGTTCGTGTCGAGTCCGGTAGTGGTGTCTAACTTAAGTTTTTAAGTTTCAAGTTTGTACGATGTTTCGTTCTTGAGATATTCTGTATACACACACAGACACAGACCAATCGCTATAAACGTGTTTTTTTGGGTTCAGGGGGTCTGAAATCATATAGATCCAGGTAAAACTCGATTTCTTAAAATCGACATGAAAACAATATTTTCCTTCCTAAACATTCATATAGGCAAGAGAAAGTAAAAAATGTATTTATATACGCATCCAGATGCCTTTAATTGATGTTTTTAGTTGTGCTAATAGCAGTGACGATTCCCATAAGATCCATTGTGTCAACTGAATGTGCAAACGACTATAGCTGTTGAATCCAGTGCTGACATCTATAGTCTAGCCTCTCGTAGTTTGCTCCTAACGTAAACAAATAATGACGTCACTGAGCATGCGCATTATATCAAAATGTGTACACGCTGATTAAAAAGTAACAACAAAGTACTTTCAAAAGTATTTAAATAGAAAATACTTTTAAAAGTATTTTTATAAATGAAATTGTTAGGCCTACAGACATCATATCATGACTGATGTTTTTAGTACTTTAAGTACTTATAATTTAAAAAATAGTTAACTTAATAGGAATACAACACCGTAAAGTCGCAGACTCTAGCGTGCACCCTGTAGTAGCTGGCTTTTGTTTGTTGACAGTAGGAGCAAACTAAGAAAGGCTCAACTGTAAAGTGATTCGGAAGGTGGCAAAAAGGAATTGGAGATACAATATGGTAGAAGAGTCAGGTTACCTATGGTGCTAGGAAATGAGAGTTGACTGAAAGAAATGAAAAGAGGGTATTGTGGTACAAATTACAGATTTATACCAATCATGGTTGAAAGAATTAACATAAAATCATTTATTAAATGACTAACATAACATTAAGTGTTGTAACATTAAGTTCTCACTCCTCGTTTTACTTAGTAAAGCCTCTAGAGGTTAAAACCAGCCGTTCAACTGATTACCTAAACAACAACTTACTCAAATATAGTACAAGTATTGTTGCTATGTCCAAAAATTCCCCTCAATTCACATTTTGATTTTATTCTATTTATGGATTATTTATGAATGTTCAGTACTAATGTAGGCCAAACTAGTTAAAAAATAAGAATATTATTTATATTCAGCTGAAAAAAAATTAATTATAACTTAATAAATGAACAGATACAATTTGACAATAACTGGTTAAAATTTAGTTCCAATTTCTGACACAGGTAGCAATAGCAGTAGATTTTCCATTTTATAATAATTTTGATTCAAACCTTTGACAAAGGAAGATGTGATCTTCATAAACAGTTTCTAGAAGATTAAGTTGTTACCTGAAAAAGTTGTGCACACCATGAAACAGATTATAAGAAGCAGTATAAGGTAAATATAAAAAGTTTTTTTATGTATATATTATACAAACAGAAAATTTTGAAAAATGTAAAAAAATGGAGTAATTATATTAACAGAAAGGAGCTTGACACAAAATCATGTCTCATGAAGATCCATTGTAAATATTAATTTTTAATTACATGATTCTGTCGACAGAGATGTATTCATGTGCTTCATTGATTATGAGAAGGCGTTTGACCGAGTGCAGCATGCTAAAATGTTGGAAATCTTGCAGCGGGTGGATCTTGATGGACGTGACATTCGAGTAATTGCAAATTTATATTGGAGTCAACGTTCAAACATAAAAATTGGCGATGACGGGTCGGAGGAGATCCTAATTTGGCGGGGAGTTCGTCAGGGGTGTGTATTGTCTCCAATGCTCTTCAACCTTTATTCGGAGGCCATCTTGTCAGAGGCCCTGGAGGGATGTGGACGTGGCATCAGGGTAAATGGTTTGGAAATCAACAACCTGTGATATGCAGATGACACAGTCTTGATGGCTGGAAGTGCTGAGGATCTGCAGACATTGTTGGACCATGTGAATTTAGTCAGCAACGCTTATGGTTTGAGAATGAATATCCACAAGACAAAGTTCCTGGTTGTCAGTAGACATGAAGTAAATGCTGTCCTTTCGGTTGATGGTAGTGTGGTTGAGCGAGTCAAGTTCTATAAGTATCTTGGGTGTCTCTTAAATGAGAGATGGGACTTTAGTCAGGAGATCAGGGCCCGCATTGAACAGGCAAGAGCTGTATTCATAAAAATGAAAAATTTGCTTTGCAATAGAGAACTCAACCTCAATACAAGACTTCGCATACTCAGATGTTATGTAATTCCTGTACTCATTTATGGTCATGAGGGATGGATATTGACTAAGTCCTTGGAAAGGAAATTGGAGGCGTTTGAGGAGATGTGGACTTACCGGCGGATGCTCCGCATCTCATGGAAGGATAAAATTAAAAATGGGGAAGTTCTAAGCCGTTTGAACAAAAATACAGAACTTCTTTTCAATATCAAAAGATGGAAACTCCAATATTTTGGCCATATAGTACGGAATAAAAAATACCACCTGCTGCAGTGCATCATGGAAAGCATAATTGAGGGTAAACGAAGACCAGGGAGAAGGAGAATTTCTTGGATGGGGAACCTGCGGGGGTGGTTTGGGACCCCCTCAGTTCAACTCTTCAGAGCGGCTGGTTCCAAGGTTAGAATCATGATGATGATCACCAATCTCCGACGCGGAGCAGGCATATAGAAGAAGAAGAAGAAGAATTACATGATTAAGTAGAACATTCCAATTTTGTTAGTCACAGAAATGAAAATAATCAAAACTGCATAATCTATTTTAACAATTCAAATTCTATTAGACATTTAATAATTGATTTGCTCATTGGATGTCATGAAGGAATATAATTACAAAACATTAAAACTACTGATGTTTTAAAAGTTGTTACTACTTTTATTAGAATTCTTATGAACATTTCAAGGTAATTTTGATTCTTTTCATATTAAAAATCTATTAATCAGTTACATAAAAGCAATGTAATACAGATATTTCAGTCAAAAGTTGATACAGTTGCATACATCCCTGTAAAATTGTCAAACTTTGCTATTTTTAATAGATTGAATGTTTATTTGTGATCAAAATATAACAAAACAATCATACCAATATAATTAAAAAGCATTTCTGACATTTTATATTTCACAGAAATTAAAATAGATATTTATTTTGAAATAATTGAAAATGCACTGAAGGTGTTGTAGAAATTTAACTCTTACTATTAAAATAGATAATTTCAATCAAATAAACTTTTACCCAACGTATACACACTATATTATTAACCAGTGTATACGCTCAAAGTTGTCCAAATTGCAAAATTAAAGAAAATAGGGTATTTTGGGGTCAGTTTTAGAGAATCTCAGATCAGATATTTTTTCCTATATAGTAAAGTAATCGATTATTGTTACATATCGATATTTACAACGACGTACTCGATACAATTTTTAATATACTGTAATGAATTTAATATTACTTTATCAAAAGTATTCAAAAATTTAATTTTTTTGTGAAAATTGGTTCTAATGCTTATTAAAACGAATTAACTGTAATTGTAGTTTAACGTTTTTACGTTAAAAATAATATGAACAGTAGATTGAAGAAGAAGAACCATACATACTTTCGATTGGAAACGATATGAGTCCATTTTAACTCTACCAATCAAATTAGACACGTTCGTGCATGGGCAGTGTATTTACAGTGTATTATAAAGTTAGTAGAATTGAATTTGCCTTTTGTTTTGAATGATTTTCATGAATTACACAACTATATGCAGTGCTCTTTTGGTTAGAAGAATATAAGGTGATAAATAATATTTAATTACTAAATATCTCTGTCAATAGTTTTTAGTAACTTTAAGAGGTTATGCATGTGGTAATATTGAAATGTTACTACGCGTTAATATTTAGATTAAATACATGTAGTTCGAAAAGAACTTTTTATTGGGATTATTAATTCGATATTCCCTTTGAAAATTATGTTCGACCAAGTGAGATTGTCATTGTTGTCGTAATACCGAAAATTGTTAAATTGGTCGAGTGGACACAGGGTAACTGAATGCATGAAATTAGTAACTCCGTTAGCGTACACATGTACGAAATAAAATATCTCTTGTACTTACTCGTGTGTGTTGAAAGGGATTATATTCTGTTCAAACCCTTTGCTCTGGTTTTATCTTGCGAGATTTTATTTAAATTTACAATGATTTCATTAAGATAATATTATTTTCCATATGCATTCCATTCTGGGTTGATTATTAAATGTACATCTTTGAGGTTAAGTCCATGGTTACAAAATAATTGTATATAGTATTCTAAAACTGCAGGAGTATTTAATTTTCTTGTACATGTGTTCTAGTTATATTAATAACAGGTAGTGTATTCAAGAATTATTTAAAACCATATTGCTATTGTTTGATAATGCCCAAAACGGGAAAGTGGAGTGTTGTTTTAATTGCACTCTTATCTGTTTGGTCCAGGGCTAAAAAAAATAGTTCTATTTCTTATCACATAGTCAGCCACTTATATGACTGAACTATTTAAGAACAGAAGATGTAGAGGTGTAAAAGACACTAGTCAGAGTTATCTCCTCTGAGAGTAATGAATTTCACTATGCAGCCAGACCCTGTGGTGAATGAAGTGAAGGTGTCATTTGCAGGGTGGAAAGTGAGTGCTTTTCGGAGGGCCTGGCATGCTGACAAGCATGCTCTTTCAACTCAGTGAGGAAGGCATCGGTAAACCACCTTACTCCTCGTTTTTACTTAGTAAAACCTCTACAGGTTCAAACCAGCCTTTCGGCTGTTGACCTAAACAACAGCTATTGTTGCCCTTAACTTGCCGGTTTGGTGAGAAAACTCAAAAAACAAAATTTCGGCTTTAGGGGTTTACCGTTTTCATATTGTTCTTTCTTTACACCTTCAAAATGGGTTATTTCGTCAAATTTATATATATAAACCGTTACACGTACCTGTAGGATCACGGGTAATGTTCCAAATTTTAAATTGGGGTCTTATGGGGGTCACTACCCTTATCCAAAAGATATGAAGTTTCATTTTTAGAATACAAAAAGTCTTTTGACGGGATGTTGTTTAGCATTAAAAATTACACAAAAATTTAATAACCCGAAAATTTTCAATTAGAACCCTCTAGCCTGCGGTAGGGGTTGTATTTCTTTATCTCCTTAACGGTAAATAATAGGGATAACATGCATGAACCTGTTTTGTGCCCCACAAAAACGTACTTCAACATTATATAACCAAAGTTGCCCTTAACCCACCGGTCCGCTGAGTAAACTACAAAAACCAAATTTCGGTTTTTTGGGGTTTGCCGTTTTCAGGTATTCCTATCTTTACACCTTCAAAACGGTTTTTTAGGCAAATTTTTATTAACAAAACGTTACAGGTACGTAACGTTTATTCATTCATTCATTCATTCATTCACCTTGTGGCAAATGGTTCTGATCTACATATGAATTCTGATCCACCTACCCCTCTGAGGCCGAGACACGGAAGCAGCGCGAAGCTCTGCTGGAGTGGCAAGTAGTATTCTAAAACTGCAGGAATATTTAATTTTCTTGTACATATGTTCTAGTTATATTAATAACAGGTAATTTATTCAAGAATTAAAACTGCAATTGATTGTGTTACATAACCTTCCTGTTTTACCATGAATAAATTCCTGCTCTAGGAAGGGGAATGGGTGATTTAAACTTGTTGTAGAAGCAAACGCTCTATGATAGTAAATGAAAACTTGGTATTAATGTACTACTTTTGATCTATCGGTTTTGTAAATTTATCAATTTACACATACCTAAAACCTGAAGCCATTTTTACTGAAAACATCTCTGTTTTACCACCACAACATAAATCATATAGTACCTACAGTTCAGCCGTTCTTAGTTTGCTCCTACTGTCAACTAACAAAAGCCACCTACTACAGGGTGCATGCTAGAGTCTGCCACTTTACGGATGTTGGATTCCTATTAAGTTAACTATTTTTTAAATTATAAGTACTTAAAGTACTAAAAACATCAGTCATGATATGATGTAGGCTTAACAATTTCATTTATAAAAATACTTTTAAAAGTATTTTCTATTTAAATACTTTTGAAAGTATTTTGTTGTTACTTTTTAATCAGCGTGTACACATTTTGGTATAATGCACATGCTCAGTGACATCATTATTTGTTTACATTAGGAGCAAACTAAGAGAGGCTGGACTTTAATTACACCTATCTATTGGATCTTAACCCTTTGGAAACGGACTGTTTCTTGTTAAACAAAAGAATTACAAAAATCGAAACGCGCTCTCAAAACAACTGTTTTATCTAACTTCCTTACTGATGAAAAAATTACAGTTGATTCATATAATACGTACGTGCCTTTTGAATATAATTTCAAGAAAATCGCTTCATAATTCTTTGCGTTTAGGGGAGTGAAATTTTTAACCCCGAAAATTTTTGCGTTTACTTTTATATTTTTTACTATAACATGTTTAAATTTCAGTTTAGCAAAAAAATTTATAAAACATGTTTTGTAGACAAGCGTTTACTGGAATAAATGTTTTATTTTATTTAAATTTCCGTAATTATTTGATGAAGTTACAAAATGTTCAACATGAGTCCATTTTCACATCACAAGGAAGCATGAAGGAATGGTATTTTACATTCTTTACGGTGATGTCACCATTATAGAGCCATATTATATTTAGGTTACAGCTTTAACCAAAGCAATGTAGAAAATTCTTTTCCCTACAACCACGTGTTTGAAAAATTCTGTAGGTGCGGTTAGAAGGAAGCCGTTACACGCCCTTTGCAACCTGGCAAAGTGTCAAATTTTTTGCCTCTGATGGTAAACCCCCTACTGAAAATTAAAATGGACTCGTCCTTCCTTTTCAAGGAAAACACCATAACAGAATCGTCATAGCTTCAACACAAACTCAAGAACATTTATGTATGTTGACTTACACACGAGTTACGCGGATTTCCATTCATAACAAACAATTCCCAAACCATCAATGCTACCTACACACTATAGAAGGAATAAAACTTTTCCCTGTTATGATATTCTATTTCTGAAAACACTATCGGATGCGTTAAAGAATTCCCTACAAGAAAAGTGCAATATTTACGGGTCTCCGATTTATACTGATCTTGCAGAAGCACATTTTATCGCCCCAACAATACATTCGGCATCATCTAAAATTAGATTACCAGTGTGAACAGGGTTAATCATTGGTATTAGTTACAAACACAAAATAGTTGTATACTGTTCGCCAATTACGGTGGCCTGTAGGGAGGGTAGTGAGACAGAGAGAGAATGTGTAACATCCGCCATTCCCCTCAACATATTTCAATCAGTGGAGGGTGTTCAATCGCAATAGTGAGAATGCGCGGTACGGTAGGGCACTCTGCCGGCCAGTTTCGTTCACTACACTCTAACAAGCTAATTTTTCCTCAAAAAATACTGAAAAAATTACTTTTGCTTCCTAATCAATCTTATTTTATTACACTATAATTTTTTTATTATACTTTGATATTTAGATAAGAAACGCTCGTACAAAGCTAGACATTTAAATCTCATCGCATTTTTTGTGTATCACGTAGGCTAATATAACTTCTTTTCCAGGACGACATAATATGCGTTTTATTTCTATAGTTTTATTTTGTTATAAATTAAAATTTTATCAAGAAACAGAAATAATAAACGAGCTTGAAAAAATCACTTTTTGAAGGGAAGTCAAAGATAGATCATCGTGTGTGGTGTCTCCTTCCTGTTAGTAAACCACATGAACAGAACACAACGAGTAGTGAGTACTACTTTAGAGGCAGCCTGTATCTTCAGTTGACGTTTTGGTGGGGGGCGCATGTACGGCCCGCATGCCACCGTAGTTGGTTATAGTTTACCTTCTGCTATTCATGTTAGGAATATGAAGTCCAGTGTTTAGAATGTCAATATTGATATTGTTGTTTTTAGTCTTATTGATGAATACGCCATTGTAAATTGTCCTCAGTTTCTCTGTATGTATGCCTAGGAGATCACATGGATCTTCAGGAGAATATCCTCTTGGAACGATGATACAGGTGATCGTAAAGTCGCGCAACCCAAAATGATAACAGTCTTAGAAAGCTGTAATGTATTTTTTATTTTTCTTTCAAAGTTTACGATACAAGTTATAATTACAACTTACTTACTTACTAGTTCACAACAAGTGCTGGAAATGTCCACCGTGGTTTGCAATGCATGCATCAACGTGTTTTCTTACATTGCACGCAACCTTTTTGAGTGTAGCAGTAGCAATATTTGATATACAGTCTTCAATGTTTCTTCTAAGTTCATCTACTGTATGCGGGTTGTTTTTGTACACATTATCTTTCAAATAGCTCCATAAATAAAAATCAGGAGGTGTCAGATCTGGTGATCGAGGAGGCCACAAACCACGAGAAATCATTCGGTCATCAAAGAAATCGTGGAGAAATTGGATAGTACTGTTTGCCGTATGTGAAGCTGCTCCGTCTTGTTGTAGCCAGCAATAACGTTCGTCAACATGTAGCAGTGCTACGAACTGCACGATTATTTCTTGATAATGTTCTGCTGTGATTGTATCCGAAAAAAAGATAAGCCCGACAATTCTCCGACGAGATACACCACACCCCAATTTTTTGAGAATGTAATGGCTGTTCATGGAATTCATGTGGATTCACTGCAGACCATACTCTACAATTTTGACTATTAACATATCCACTTAGATGATACCAAGCTTCATCGCTGAAAAAAACTTTGTCCAGAACAGATATGTCATTTCGAATGAAATTTTTAAGCCAATGACAATACCGCAATCGCTTCTCCTTATCTGGCTCTTCGAGCTGATGAGTTACGTTAATCCGGTACGGATGTAATTTTAATAACTTAGTGGCTTTATGAACACTTCAATAAGACAGTCCAGTCTGAGTAGAAAGTTTTCGAAGAGACTTTTTTGGAGAACGAATAAACGTTTCACTTATCGTCTGCAGACTGTCGTCAGATAAAACACTTGGTCGGCCGGTACGATTACGGTCATTCACGCTACCTGTATCCTGAAAACGATGAAACAAATGAAATATGGTCGATTTGTTTGGCACTTTAGCATCTGGAAAGGCATTGGAGAAATGTTCTTGACACTTCGCGTAGGATTTCGATTCACAGTAACTCAAAACGATAGAGACGCGTTGTTCTTGCGTAAAAGACATTGCGGCTCGAACTGAACAAACCAACTGGTTTCTGGCTAACTGTCGCCCGGTGGCGTGATCTAGCAGTGCTGCCACATACTGTACTACTAAACGAAAAATTCCCATATTCTAATCATACTTTACAAATTTACCTTCAATTCCTACACGGCTTCAAACATTTGTTTGCGCGACTTTACGATCACCTGGTATATTGTTAACCCAAAAAATACAATTTTATAACATTAAGTGGGGAAACTCATTTACGTGTTGTGATGTGATGCGACATAACGTCTTGAACATGTGAACGTCATATCATGACACATGGTGTCTGGTGGCTCTATAGTCCATCTACTGTAAGAGTACTCCGCACGAGGCAAGCGCCTATAGGTTGTAAACGAAAGTTTTACATTAGTTGGCGCGTATCTACCTCTCGCCGGACAATATTATCTTGCACTAAGTTCCATCATAAAAATATCTACATCCAGCTAAAATAAACAACATTATCCATTAAGAATTTTCAATTATACTGTTCAGATTACTTGTAATTATTGTAGTTTCATAAAAACTCCTTAATTAATTATATTAACCATTATATTTAACAAAATAATTTGTGTCTACTTTTTAATGTTTACCGCTTTTATGTTTCAAAAACTCAACGCATTCACTGTCACGCATGTTAACAAAACAGCATACAAAACTTTTCAACTTCAGTCTACGAAGAAAATCGAAACGAACCGATACAATACCAAAAGATAATGATGAAACTAATAATAGTTAAACACGGGCAAGTGCAAACAGTTGTATTAAACTTGTCACAGACATTAATTTTAATGATACAAAATAAACAATCTGAAATGATAAACAACGAATCACTGGAATTGTTTACTATCTTGTTAAAATTCAAGCGCATTAGTTTTATATTACTTGTAGCCAAAAATAAAACTGAGTCTATAATAAACACCCACTAATCATAAATAATAATGTAATAATAGTAAAATAATGTAACAAAAAATAACAATAGTAAAAGTTTTAGTTATTAATGGTAAACTAATGTTCGATTTATAAAACATTTTCTAACAAATGAATTGAAGATGTTTTTGTTATATTAAGCTTAGAGTGAATAATTAGTGTTGCGTGGAATTTTGTTTTTGATCATGCTGTGCGTATTTTTACTTTCTCTTGCCTATATGAATATATAGGAAGGAAAGTATTGTTTTCATGTCGATTTTTCGAAATCGAGTTTTCACCGGATCTATACGTTTTCAGACCCCCCACCCAAAAAACTTGTTTTTAGCGATTGGTCTGTGTGTGTGTGTGTGTTTATGTGAACAGAATATCTCAAGAACGGAACATCGTACGAACTTGAAACTTGAAACTTAAGTTACATATCACTACCAGACCCGACACGAACATTTTCATCAAAATCGGTCAACCGGAAGTAGTAGTTTATTCGTATAATTTTTCACTTTTTTGCGATTTTCTCAAAAACTAGTCCTACGATTTTTTTTAAAATCAACTGGTTTACTAAATTTTTTATGCTCTACAATATAGGGTAGGCGCCATGTTTGCTGAAACTCTGCTTGAGGCTGTTTTTACGTAAAAACATTTTCTTTTTAAGATTGTGGCTTTAATATGCATTTTAGCGCAAAACGTTATATAATAAAAGTTGTAGAGAATGTAAAATTCTACAACTTTTATTCCAAACATTTTTTTGTATAACGCTTAGTTTAGCGGTAATTTGCGATTTTCTGTTGTTTTTCTCACGAAAACGTGAGAAAAATCGATTTTTTTAACATTTCGGTCTTAGTATGCATTTTACGACAAAAGTGTATATAATTTAATTTATAGAAAATTAAAAGATCTACAACTTTTATTTAAAGCATTTTTCTCTACAGAGCCTAGTTTAGAGAGAAAGAGTGATTTTCCGTATTTCTAAGCCAAACTGAGGTTGATTTTCAGTTTGCATCATTCACTCATGATTAAAATAAGGTTATGTTTATTGAGGTTAGTTTTTTGTTTATTTCTAATATTTTATTAATAATGTTAGGTTTATTGTTAATTTTTTGCATTGGCAAGAGAAAGTTGTGTGAGTGTTTCACACCAGATTTTTAATTAATGCGCATGCTCACTTGTATTGCTGGTTGCCTACGTCAGAGTACTCTTAGCGTAGACAGACTCTAGCTGTGCATGCACAGGCTGCATCCGGTAGCTGACACCAAGGTTTTAGTTTAGTTTAGCGAAATCCTGTGATCAAATAATGTCGGTCCAAAATGGACTCTGACAAGTACGAAGAGGAATGGAAGAACTGGGCAGAGGCTGCTATATCCATTCAGTGTACAGTCAACAGATGCACTTGGGTTCACGAAGTTAATAGAAATCGCGAACAAGATGGCAAATCTTCTTCTTCTTCTTCAAGTGCCGTCTCCGCGTCGGAGGTTGGCGATCATCATTGCTATTCTAACTTTCGAAACAGCTGCTCGGAACAGTGACGTGGAGTTGAGACCAAACCAATCTCTCAAATTCTTCAGCCAGGACGCTTTCCTTCTATCCGGCCGGCGCTTTCCTGCTATCTTTCCTTCCATTATCAGCTGAAGAAGTCTGTATTTCCCGTTTCGAAGAACATGCCCGAAGTACTGATGGCGAATACAATACGTTAATAAGTAGGTACCTTTATTAGAAAAAAATCTGGTGTGAAACACTCACATAACTTTCTCTTACAAATGCAAGTAATGACCAATATAACCTAACATTAGAAATAAAAAAAAAACTAACCTCAAAAAACATAACCTTATTTTAATCATGAGTGAAAGACACAAAATGAAAATCGACCTCAGGTTTGGCTTAAAAATACGGAAAATCACTCTTTCGCGCGAAACTAGGCTCTGTAGAGAAAAATGCTCTAAATAAAAGATGTAGAGCTTCTAATTTCCTATAAATTTGATTATATACACTTTTGTCGTAAAATGCATACTAAGGCCGAAATCTTTAAAAAAAATCGATTTTTCACACGTTTTTGTGAGAAAAAAAACAGAAAATCGCTAATTACTTCTAAACTAAGTGTTATACAAAAAAATTGTTTGAACTAAAAGTTGTAGAATTTTAAATTGTCTACAACTTTTGTTGTATAAACTTTTGCGCTAAAATGCATATTAAAGCCGCAATCTTAAAAAAATAATTGTTTTACGTGAAAACAGCCTCACCAAGAATTTCAGCAAACATGGCACCTTGCCTATCTTGTAGAGCATAAAAAATGTAGTAATGAGGTAATTTTTAAAAAAATCGTGGGACCAGTTTTGAGAAAAATCCCAAAAAAGTGAAAAATTATACGAATAAACTACTACTTGCATTGACCGATTTAGATGAAAATGTTCGTTAGGTCTGGTAGTGGTATGTAACTAAAGTTTCAAGTTCGTACAATGTTCCGTTCTTGAGATATTCTGTTCACACACACACACACACAGACCAATCGCTAAAAACATGTTTTTTGGGTTCAGGGGGTCTGAAAATGTGTAGATCCGGTGAAAACTCTTATTTCGAAAAATCGACATGAAAACAATACTTTCCTTCCTATGTATTCATATAGGCAAGAGAAAGTAAAAAACTATTTTGAATATTTTTAGTGTTATAACAATGTTTTTTATGAACACTATAAAAATAATTTTTAACATGAAATTTTATTTTTTGTAACGTTGAAATTTTGGTTGGCAATGGCAGACTTGCGTCTGTAAGTTTTCGAAATAAGGGCTGGCACTTTTTGTACACCCTTATTCAAATAAAATGGCACTTTAAATTAAACTTTTAAATATTTTTTTGGCACTGAAAGGGTTAATTTGATGTTTATTGCAATATTGTTCTTTTTGTGGTGTGGGAAAATCATTTCTGAAACTTTTATGGTTTTTCTCCATTGGGTTTTTACAAAACCTGTTTCTCCATATTTTGTTGTTTTGATTGTTTTCAATGACTACCATTATTTTTGTTTTTCGAATTATAAAAAAATATTGTCCAGCAGTTTTTTTTATAGATTTCTTCTTTTATTGCTTTGAAAAAAAATATTTTATTTTATAATTTTTTTAAATTTATTTATTGTATAAAAAAACTAAGTAAAGTATATACTTACTTACTTACTTACTGCAGTGGCCACTCGTACCCCAGTCGGTACTTGCCCTCATCAACACAGCCCCTCCAACGAACCCGGTCAGCAGCATCATCCTCCTTCAGCCCCATCTTTCCCATGTCCTTCCGGGCTTGGTCCCACCATCTTGTCTTAGGCCTTCCAGCTGGTCTTCTTCTCTCAGGATTGTTCCTCAATACACTGCCCGTCAATGTGTTCCCCTCCTTCCTCACAACGTGTCCCGCCCAACGTAACCTTCTGCTTTTAATCTCGCCCAATATGTCCAGTTCCTTGAATAGCTGACGTATTTCACAGTTGTGCTTCATCCTCCAAACTCCGTTCTCCAGAGTTGGGCCAAAGATTTTTCTAAGTACTTTGTTTTCAAAAACAAGGATCTTTTTATCTTCTTTTTTGTTCAGTATCCACGTTTCTGAAGCATAAAGCATTACTGGTCTAATGATGGTTTTGTATAGTCTTACTTTTGATGTATGTGAGAGGAGTCTTGAGCTAAGCAGCTTATTGCATGCATGAAAGCTTTTGTTTGCCGATCTTATTCTGTTAGTCACTTCCAGTTCCTCTGAGTTGTTGTGCGTGAGCGTTACCCCTAGGTATGTGAAAGTTTCTGCCTTTTCAAAATTATAGTTTCTTACTTTTAAAATCTGATTATGGTGTCCATTTATATTTCGATCTCTACTTATCTGCATAAACTTGGTCTTTTTTTCATTTATTTGTAGTCCTACGTATTCAGTTTCTTCAGTCAAAATATTCGTCAGGTATACCAAGTCTTCTTCTTTCTCAGCCATTACAACAATGTCATCTGCAAAAGCCAAGATATTTATATTCACCCCAATCTTAATTCCTTCGTTTTTGCTTCTTACTCTTTGCAGCGCTTCTTCAATGGCTATGTTAAATAACGTTGGTGACACCCCATCTCCTTGCCGTACTCCAGTATTAACCTCAAAACTCCTTGTGGTTTTCCCATTCACTTTACCTTGCATCTTGAATCTAGAGTACTAAGCTTAGCTAGCCGTATCAATTTACTTGGTATCCCAAAACTCTCCATCCTTTCCCAAATCGTAAAATCCTTTCCCAAGTAAAGTATATAACGTTTTTAAATAATAAGAAAACATATAAAAGTATTTTAAAAAAAATTATAATTTCTTTTATTCTTTTTGTTTGTAAAAATGTATTTTTAACAGATTATGTATATTGTAAGCATTGATTTTTAAGTTCAATATGAAAAGTGAAATATAACCTAAAAACTGTGCGGTACATCCACACAGACCAATCGCTAAAAACATGTTTTTTTGGTTCAGGAGGTCTAAAAATGTGTAGATTTGGTGAAAACTCTTTATTTCGAAAAATTGACATGAAAACAGTACTTTCCTTCCTATATATTCATATAGGCAAGAGAAAGGAAAAAACTAGTTTGAATATTTTTAGTGTTATAACAATTTTCTTTATGAACACTATAAAAATAATTTTTAACATGAAATTTTATTTTCTCTAACGTTGAAATTTTGGTCAGCAATGGCAGGCCTATGCCTACAAGATTTC
The DNA here is from genome assembly GCA_035578175.1 of Catonia carolina. Classification (NCBI taxonomy): domain Eukaryota; kingdom Metazoa; phylum Arthropoda; class Insecta; order Hemiptera; family Achilidae; genus Catonia; species Catonia carolina. The sequence goes on from JAQMRL010000016.1 coordinate 8,480,373, forward strand.
AAAATAAAGGCTGGCACTTTTTGTACACCCTTATTCAAATTTAATGGCACTTTAGATTAAACTTTTAAATATTGTTTCGGCACTGAAAGGGTTAATTTGGTGTTTTGCAATATTGTTCTTTTTTGGTGTGAGAAAATAGTTTCTCAAACTTTTATAGTTTTTCTCCATTGGGTTTTTTTGTTTTGGTTTTTTAAAAAAACCAAAAAAAATATGTTTTTTCTCCATATTTTCATTTATGGAGAAAATATGTTTCTCCATATTTTGTTGTTTTGATTGTTTTCAATGACTACCATTTTTTTTTGTTTTTCGTATTATAAATATTGTCCAGCAGTTTTTTTTTTATAGATTTCTTCTTTTATTGCTATGAAAAAAAATATTTTATTATATAATTTTTTAAATATATTTATCGTAAAAAAAACTAAGTAAAGTATATAACTAGTTTTTAAATAATAAGAAAAATATAAAAGTATTTAAAAAAAAAAAAAATTTCTTTTATTCTTTTTGTTTTTGTAAAAATGTGTTTTTAACAGATCATGTATACTGTAAGCATTGATTTTTAAGTTCAATATGAAAAGTGAAATATAACCTAAAAACTGTACGGTACATCCAACACTAGTGGAGAAAAATGTGTTCTGTGATATCACAGGATCTTTTAACATAATAAATTTATTTGCTGATATGAAATTTGTTTTGATAACGTCAAATATAAGTAAGTATATTACGTTAAGTTGTTTTCGTTTGCGGTCGTCCAACAGTCGATTTTTCGTGTTTGTTTACATTATTTGTGGAAAATCATATGGTCACTTTATATAGTTTACACCAATCAGTGTTTTTGTTTTATTGTTATTATTGATGTACCTTTTAATTACAATAGTTAAAATTTACGTATTACGTGAATATTATTTCTTTTCTAAAAATATAAACTAAATATTGTCGGTCGTAATCTAGAAGTTTGTTTACAAAAAGGCGATGTATCATTTTTGAAAAAAATAACAAAATAATGATTGGTTTTGATTTCATTTAAAATCACATTATCGTTTTGTTTTTTTTTGTTTTGTTTTTTAAACTACTCTGTTGTTTCTTTTCTTTATTTTTTTTTTGAAAATGATGACGCGTAATTTTGTATCGTTTTGTAATAATATTGTTTTGTTTTTGGATCGGATAATAATCTGGCTCTTTACTAAATAATACGGTAAATTATTGTGTTTTATTTAAAATAAATATAAAAGTATAATAAAAAAATTGTTTAATAAAAATTTTAAATTTTACGTACAAAATTTCATAATTACATAAAAAAAACAATGATAAAAATATTACAAACATTTAACACATCAGGTAAGTTATGTTGTATTTTTTTTTTTTTTTTTTTACTTTTGAGACCTCTTAGGGTAATCGCATGGTGAAGAGGGAGAGGTGGAGGTAGAGATAGAGGTGGAGGTCATGGTACCTCTAGGTAACATAAATACATTGTGTGTTATGAGCGTGCGCATAGTGAAGAGGTCGAGGTAGAGGTGTAGCTCGCGGCCCTCCAGGAGATCTTGCCCGCCCGCTTTTGAAGATAAAATAGTTTGTCTTTTGGAGCGGTGTATCAAGCGGCTTCTCTGTGATTGGTCCATTCAAGGCCATAGGTGACATGAAGGTTGCAGTATTTTGTACAGTTTTCCAATATTGGTGATATGTTGTCAAATGTATGGAAATGTATGAAAATGTTTCAGGAGTCATCCTCATGTATTATTGGAATTTGTCTGTGTATTCCCTAAGCTGCAAAAAAGTTGGTGATATTCTCCCAGATCTTGTCGCACTTGGTTTATGGGATGAACACTAAACTCACGATTACTTAAAGTGCCAATCAGCCACCATTTACACGCTGTTGACATGCCATCACTATCTTCACTGCTGTTGCTTAACATTGTAAAAAGATAAACTATCCTAACAACCTCTCTCCTAGCAACACAGTAAGTGAAGTGCGTCTAGAATGTATGCAGGTCGTAATGAGAGGTTACGCTAGACGGAGAAAGACTGCCCTCAAATCGTGTGAGAAAGTAGCGCGGTAACCCTCTTCACTATGCGACACTCCCTCTGCCTATACCTCTACCTCCACCTCTATTTCTACCTCGACCTCTCCTTCTCCACCATGCGATTACCCTTAGGATACCTCTAGTTCAAGTTTGGGTCTGTTCCAGTGTTGGGTTTCTTTGAAAAGCGCGCTCTCCTAAGCGTGGCTTCCTTTCGTTTGGCCCACATTTTCTTAAAACGTTCAGATCTCTGTTTCCACTCTTCGTCAGTAAACACCCTGTTTTACACTCTTCTGCTTTTTGGTTCGAATGTTACCACATAAGTCTTGACTAGTTGGTTGTACTTAGCTGATTTTGTTAGCAGGTCTTGTTTAGTGATTCCAAGTAGAGAAGAGACAAAAGAACTGTCACTGTGAACGAGTCACGGTTACTTATAATTCACGGTGACCACAGTTATTCAAATAGGCGAGTAACCGTTCCCCAGTCACTGTTACATAGATTGCTTACTCTTCTGTCACTGGAAGACAGGACGACACGCCGAATGTTCACCGTACTTCTACAATTTAGTACAGATATCTTGTTCCCCAGTCACTGTTACAAAGATCGCTTACTCCTTCTCTGTTCACTGTTTAAGGCAGGACGACACGGCGACTGTAATTCTACAGATAGAAGAGTAACAGACCTCTCGTTCCTTCAATGACTTTTATAAAAATCAGTTACTTACTCATGCGCTGTTCACTGTCACTTTTAAGAGAGAACGAATTCTTTACCTTAGAAACTAGTGAACAAATTCACTCACTCATTCACTGTTCACAGTTAATAGACAAAACGACTGAATATGCTTAAAAACTCTTCTTCAAGGCCCCTACGATAGCTACGTAAGATATGTTGGTCTGTTCACTGGGCTTAGTGGTCTTCTTGTCGCCTCTCCTTTGATAACCGGCACGTCCATTTTTTGTTTGAAGTGGTGTATAACGGGAATTCAAGAAATCAAAGTCAGAATTTGGAAACAAAAATAGTGTTTTCTCGATTCCTCTTAACACTTTCACTGAGCTATGGATGTAGAAACGTTATTTGAGCTATCCGGTCTCTTAGACCGGTCAGTGTGTCTTGGTTTTTACCGGTCAATTTATTAACTATTTCTTATTTAATACATATTTTTAGTAAACATATTTAATGGGGAACGTATATAAAAAACAATTAAACATTTTTACTTTTTTATTTGAAAACCGTTAAATATATAGATAATTACAAAATGAAATACTGCTGCTGTTGTACTGCAAACAAACAAACTCTTGCTCACATCGAAAATTTAATTGAAAAGAACAATTATGATAAAATAATACTTTGTAAGATATTTTTCAGTAATTTGCTATAATAATGGATGATAATAATAAACAAAAGAAATAACTGTTCAGTTTATGAGTTTACACAGTATTTTGCACATTCATTGCAGACTTAGCGACTGCACTCTAAACAAATGGGATTAGAACACTTAATGCATTTATATTGGGTTTTCCTCTCTCGAACAGATGGACACTTGCTGCATGTTTTTCTCTTTTCCATTCGGTTGGAAGGGACATTTTCCTCTCTTGCATGAAGAGGGTTATTTTCTGCCAACAGCATCAAAATAGTTTGCCTCAAATCTTGCCGGAGATTGGGAATTTGTAGTCTTCTCTGAAGGTGAGGTCTGATGAGGTCATAGCCCAAGGCTTTGACAAATTCAAAACGTGGAGTCACTTTATAAACTAGAATCACTTTCATTTGGCAACACAAAGTCTGGATCTTCATCGGAATCGTGTATTTCACTCTGAATATCTGAATCATCTAAACTAGACTCATCATCCAGCATTCTACGTATACGAACGGCAAAATCATCGTCTTCCACGTGTACAGATCGACTGGTAGAAGGTCGATCCATTTCACTAACACTGACGCACCAACACATATGAGCTATCCGGTATACAGGACTGGCTAAATAGTGCACGATAACTGAGCTATCCGGTATGACAGACAGGGTGGTTTTCAAAAAGCGGTTGTCACAAGAGAACGACTAACGGAAGCTAAACTAACGCTAGTGTTTAGTGAAGAGGGGGAGTTAGAAGGCAGCTACTGAGCCTATGAACGACCTTGAACAAACAGGGCTGGAACTGTGGAAAACTTAATATACCTCCCGGTCTGAGAGACCGGTAGCTCAGTTAAAGTGTTGAATAGATCATTAATGGTTTTTGTCTTAGGTCAAATTTAAGCCTTTTTAAAAATTGCTCCAGCCATGAGAAGGCTTAAAAGGCTAGAAAAAGGCTTAAAAATTTAAGCCTTTTTAAAAATTGTTAGAAAAAGGCTTAAAAAAAGGCTTAAAAATTTAAGCCTTTTTAAAAATTGCTCCAGCCATGAGAAGGCGAAAAAGGCTTAAAAATTTAAGCCTTTTTAAAAATTGCTAGAAAAAGGCTTAAAAATTTAAGCCTTTTTAAAAATTGCTAGAAAAAGGCTTAAAAATTTAAGCCTTTTTAAAAATTGCTCCAGCCATGAGAAGCGTTGTTTCATAAAAGGGAATTTTCGGTTTAGTATTCTTAAAACGATTTATTTTGGTGAATTTTTTTATAAAATTGAGTGTGTTTTTGTTACAGATTTACTGTTTTATGATATATAATAAAAGTTAACATTACTTATCGGAATGAAAATGGGATCTGGTACGACAAAAAAAGCTGAAAGAGTGGAAAGAAAGAAAAAGAAATTAAATGCTCTCCTCGAGATTACAAAGCTTAATGATAAAGACAGAATCAAAGAGGTAAATGTGAAAGACTTGTTTGCTTTTAAATGATTTTTACTTTCTCTCGTCCATATGATATATAGGAAGGAAAGTATTGTTTTCTATATTAAAGTATTGACCCACCGGGTTGGTCTAGAGGTAAAGTCGTCGCCAAAATCAGCTGTTTAACAGCTGAATTTAACAGCTGATCGGAGACGAAGGTTCCTGGTTCAAATCCAAGTAAAGGTAGTTACTTTTATACGGATTTGAATACTAGACAGTGGTTACCGGTGTACCTTGATGGTTGGGGTTTAATTAACCATACTCTCTCAGGAGTGGTCAGCCTGGGTCTGTACAAGACTATACCTCATTTACACGTCATACACATCATCCTCATCTCATTGGGTCATGGGGTTGCTTATTGTTCTAAATTGAACAGATTGCAACGTACATAAATTAGGAATAAAAAAAAAATTATAGTATTGAAAGTTTTATTATTGTAAGGGGGGGGATTAGAGGAGATTAGATTGGTAATAGATAAGAAAATGAAACTTTACACACTGTCTGACATTTTTTCAATTTAATCTGTTGGAGCATATAATTAAAAACAAAACTAATAGCATGTAATTTTTACAAATTATTTTTATGTTTTTTGCATATTACTAATTTTTGGAGTATCAAAGGAAGTCATAAAATTGCTGATATAATTTTTTACATATTATGTGCATGTGAAAAGATGAATAACTGGTAAAAATTATATGCTATTCGTTTTGTTTTTAATTATATGCTCCAACAGATTAAATTGAAAAAATGTCAGAAAGTGTGTAAAGTTTCATTTCCTTATCTATTACCAATCTAATCTCCTCTAATCCCCCCCCTTAATATAATAAAACTTTCAATACTATAATTTTGTTTTTATTCCTAATTTATGCACATTGCAATCTGTTCAATTTAAAACAATAAGCAACCCCATGACCCAATGAGATGAGGATGATGTGTATGACGTGTAAATGAGGTGTAGTCTTGTACAGACCCAGGCCGACCACTCCTGAGAGAGTATGGTTAATTAAACCCCAACCATCAAAGTACACCGGTAACCACTGTCTAGTATTCAAATCCGTATAAAAGTAACTACCTTTACTAGAATTTGAACCAGGAACCTTCGTCTCTGAAAAATACAAATGAAAAGATGAATAACTGGTAAAAATTTCAGCTTGTTAAGTTTAATGGTTTCCGAGAAAAATGTACATAATTGTTAAAAATCTAATTTTACAGGAACAGGCAAAAAACAAAATGTACACGAACAAGTAAATTTCCTGTCAACAGTTGGTTAGAAAGCTAAACCAACAGCTGAGAATATTAAAAACAGTGATGCAGGTATTTTAAAAAACTAAAAATTCCCTTTGCTCTAAAAGATCAAGTATAAAATTATGAAAAATATTCGTTCTTGGTGACATGATTATTTTTCTGGGTAAACTTGTTAAAAACTTAATTTTTTTAACATAATTTAATGTTTTTCTGTTAGATCTAGGTCTAAACTATTGAAACACATAAAAAAAATGAAAATCGTAATTTCAGTCAAAACCATGTCAGTCATAATGTCACCTTTAAGTTTTTTCAACTCCTTTGTTTTTTAAATTTTTTTTATGTTTATATTTAATTATTCTGATCCTTTTTTGTTTCTTTGACAGATTAATAAATTTCAATTCTTTTTATTTGCAGAATAAGTGTTATTTTTAACTACAATCTTTATTTTGCACTTTTGGTATTTCATTTATTTTAGTTTAATTTGATTTATGATCGTACATTTTATTAAAGATTTGTTATTTTATCAAACATCCTATCTAGGATTATAAACAGCCGTATAATTTAAAAATGAAATATATATTTATAACCACCACAATATGATAACAGAAAACACTTACCAATGTTTATAAACCCACCGGGTTGGTCTAGGGGTAACGTCATCGCCGCTAGTCAGCTGTTTAACAGCTGATCTTCGGAGACTAAGGTTCCTGGTTCAAATCCAAGTAAAGGTAGTTACTTTTATACGGATTTGAATACTAGACAGTGGTTACCGGTGCACTTTGATGGTTGGGGTTCAGTTAACGATACTCTCTCAGGAGTGGTCGACCTGGGTTTGTACAAGACTACACCTCATTTACACGTCATACACATCATCCTCATCTCATTGGGTCATGGGGTTGCTTATTGGTCTGAATTGAACAGATTGCAACGTACACATATTAGGAATTGAAAAAAAAGAAAAAAGTTAACAGTGCTTTCGTGTATCTTGAACACATCTTTCGATCGATTCTTATCTTTCGACTATTCCTTATGTACCATGATAGGAGTAGGAAGTTTTAAATTTTGATGTGAAAAGTTTTTAAAAAATTTTAATTTACTGAAGATGTGTACAAGATGCACGAAAGCGCCATAAACATTGGTAAGTGTTTTCTGTTACCATATTCTGGTGGTTAAAAATGTTGTTGTTTAGGTCATCAGTCGAGAGGCTGGTTTGAACCTGTAGAGGTTTTACTAAGTAAATCGAGGAGTGAAGTTGATTACCATGCCTTCCTCACTGAATGGAAAAGTATGCTTATCAACATGCCGGGCCCTCTGAAAAGCACATATTTTCCACTCTGCAAATGACACCTTCACTTCATTCACCACAGGGTCTGGCTGTATAATGAAATTCATTACTTTCAGAGGAGATAACTCTGATTAGTGTCTTTTACACCTCTACCTCTTCTGTTCTTAAATGATCCAGTCATTAAACGAGCTGACCATATGAGAAGAAACAGAACTATTTATTTTAGCCCTGCAACGAACAGATTGAGTGTAAATAATTTGACACTCCACCTGTCTGTTATGGGCAGTGGTTAGAAATATATACAATAAAACCTCACTAATTTGGACTAATTGGGGGGAAGTGAAGTCCGAATTATCGCGAATATTTGTTTACATATAAAAATTGAATAATTTAGGCAATTAAAATTAAAAAATAAACGTTACTTGTCTGAAATATCGATGTTTAATGAATTTACAGTACAGTATATTGAAAAACAACAAAGTTATTAGTATAAAAATAAAAATATTTATGGCAGTAAAAATATTGTTAAATAATAAATATCTAGTGTAAAATGATGTTTAATTAAAACACTGTACTTACGTACCGATTATTTGGCACTTGTTGAAGTAGAGGGTTGATAAATATCCTCAGGGATCATTTGAGGTTGCTTAGAAAAAAAACTTGTTATATTTTTCTGTGATTCTTTGCTACACTGTTTTCTTATAACTTGTTGGCGCATCTCTCTTAGGACAAGATAATAGTCATTGAATTCCGGATTGAAGTCTACAAATTCAATAAGTTCGTCTATGTGGTTTCTCACTTCGCTAGCTTAAATTGTGGAACGTTTTCTTCACTGAGTAACCAATAATGTATTACAGGATGAAACAATTTTTATTAGACAGTTAAAAGGTATTATTTTTTGAAGTAGCACTTTATTAATTTTTAACTAAAAAACTTCTAAAAAAATTAAAAAAGCTCCTCTTCTTGGAGTAGTCCGAAATATCACGAATTCCGAATTAGTGAAGTCCGAATTAGTGAGTTTTTACTGTATTAGTACTCAAACATGTTTAGTGTGTAGTTTATTTCATTGCCTTTCTGTAGAATTAATATAAACTGTTTTCTTAGTAGTGTTTAGGATTGTAAAACTATAAAATTAGGTAGTGTGTAGCACGTAACAATTTTGTTTTTCATAATTTTTTGGTGTATATTTAAATAACTCTCATAAATTTAGTAAGTATAATAATTTCAATGTAAATTAATAGCAATAAACTTTCTGATTTTTAATCAATTTGATGCCAAAATCATTAAAAGATATGATGGAAATTAAATCTTTTAGAATGTTTTGAAGTTTACTGTAAAACCCCCAGGATACCGTGACATATTATCATGTTTTTATAGCTCAGGCTTCAAAGTGTTAATAAAACACCCGTTATATTTCCATTAAAAATTTATAACGTCTTAATTTAAAATGAAAACAGTTTGTTTTCGTAAAAACAACAAACAAAAACAACAAAATACCCCCTATTAACCCCCTATTCCCCCTAATAGGGGGTTATCGACCCCCTGTTGATAATGGTTCATGTGACGTTGTTTGTTGTAGCATTCAAAATTGCATGTGGAAGAAGTTCAAAATTCAGAAAAATACATTGAAGAAAAGGAGGAAGGAGAGATTGATGATCGGTTGCCATCTGCAGTCTCCTCTGATGGTCCGCATTGCAAAAGGCATAAAACTAACGATGGCCATGTGTCGTACCGTCATAATGGAACACCAAAAGAGGTAATTATTGGTTATAATTTTTTACATAATTATTTAGTTATACAGTAGACTCTCAGAAATCCGGACTAATGTGGCGGACGGCCGGTCCGAATTTCGAAAAATCCGGATTTCCCGGAGGTTGGCAATTTCGTCTTTATGGCGAATAATTATGACAATAAGCATTAACGTTTATCTGCTTATATAAGAGTGAGCTTCTGAAAAAACTTTAAAACACTGTAGGCCTAATAAATTACAGTAGGCTACTGGTACTGTAATTATTCAATATACGAAGTGCAAACATTGACTAAACTTAACGCTACTGTACCGTAATAAGATTCGATTGCACTCTTTGTAAGATTTGCAAGTTACGGATTTCAAACATGTAACAATGAGTGTCATATATGTCTCAATTATAGAGTAATTACACGATCAACTAAATAAAATCTAAATGTACTGTAGTGGTACGGTACTGTGCTTAGTAAAGTACGGTTCTGGGATTAAATAAAATGCCTCGTAAAATCATAAACATAGATTTTACTGAAACACAGAGCTCCCGACGACGCAAACTACTGTGGGCCCTAAATGACAATAAATGTCATTTACATACATTTTATATACGCAATTATTATTAAAAAGTAAATACACACAAATTATAGTGCTAATCGCATGATCGTACATCGGGCCAATCTCATGAAAACTTTTTACTGGTTGTTAATTTAAAAGTTGTAAATTTTCAGAAAATAAAGTAAAAAAAAAAATCATCGTCCGGACTAGCGCGATTCGGATTTTTGAGAGTCTACTGTACCATAATTTTGTTTTTGAATAAGAACTCGCTTGGTATAATTTATATTTACTCTTATACGAGGGTCATTTGTAAAGTAAGGTCCGAATCGCGGTAACTAGCCACACGGCGAGCGAACAGCGCAATGCGCATGCGCGACGACTCCCAGCATGCCTTGCGTACGAAACGACGCCATTTGCAGTAGTATCTTTGTTGTGTGCTGTTTACTGTGCATCTTTAAGATGTTAAAGACAATTGATCATCCCGCCGACTGCGAAATACGGTCAGTGATTCGTTTTTTGACAGCAAGGAACATTTGTGCAGTAGATATTCATCGACAAATAAGTGAAGTGTATGGCCCTAATGCAATGAGTGACAAGTAAAGTGCGCAAGTGGGGGAGAGATTTCAAGGAGGGAAGGGACAATGTCCATGATGAACCGCGATCTGGCCGACCATCAGTGATCACGGAAGATTTGGTCAAAGCCATTGAAGAAAAGATTCGTGAAAATCGGCGATTCACGACTTGGCGCCAAGCAACTTTCACTTGCTTCGCTACCTGAAGGAGTTTCTCAGCGGTAAGCGCTTCAACTCTGATGACGAGGTGAAAGAAGCTGTTCACGACTGGTTATATTCGCAGGCGGCAGATTTCTACGACACTGGTATTCAAAAGCTTGTAGAATGTTATGATAAATGTTTAAAAAAAATGGAAACTATGTAGAAAAATAGATTTTAAGACGTCAGGAATGAAATAAAACAAGGTTTTTGATCTAATCTGTTGTGGTTAATTTTTTATACAGAAACGGACCTTACTTTACGAATGACCCTCGTACATCGTTTAATCAACTTGAATATTTTTTACTTTCTCTTGCCTATATGAATATATAGGAAGGAAAGTATTGTTTCCATGTCGATTTTTCGAAATTGAGTTTTCACCGGATCTATACGTTTTCAGACCCCCTGAACCCAAAAAAACATGTTTTTAGCAATTGGTCTGTGCGTGTGTGTGTGTGTGTGTGTGTGTGTGCGCACGCGCGCGAAATATCTCAAGAACGGAACATCGTACGAAGTTGAAACTTGAAACTTAAGTTGCATACCACTACCGGACCCGACACGAACATTTTCATCAAAATCGGTCAACCGGAAGTAGTAGTTTTATTTGTATAATTTTTCACTTTTTTGCGATTTTCTCAAAAACTGGTCCTACGATTTTTTTTTAAATTGCCTGGTTTACTAAATTTTTTATGCCTAACAAGGTAGGGTAGGCGTCATGTTTGCTGAAATTCTTCGTGAGGCTGTTTTTACGTAAAAACATAGTTTTTTTAAGATTACGGCTTTAATATGCAATTTAGAGCAAAAATTAATATAATAAAAGTTGTAGAGAATTTAAAATTCTACAACTTTTATTCAAACATTTTTTTAGTATAACGCTTAGTTTAGCAGTAATTAGCGATTTTCTGTTTTTTTCTCAAGTGTGAAAAATCGATTTTTTTAACATTTCGGCCTTAGTATGCATTTTATGACAAAAGTGTATATACTAAATTTTATAGGAAATTAAAAAATCTACAACTTTTATTTTGAGTATTTTTCACTACAGAGCCTAGTTTAGCGTGAAAGAGTGATTTTCCATATTTTTAAGGCAAACAGAGATTGATTTTCATTTTTTAATGTTTTATTACTAGTGTTAGGTTATATTGTTAATTATTTGCATTGGCAAGAGAAAGTTGTGTGAGTGTTTCACACCAGATTTTTTTAATAGGCCTACTGTACTTGAAAATTTTCTGTTTTTCATGTATTTTTTTTCTTAATTTTCAGAGCAATAAAAATAACGATAGTAATATAGGAAGTGATAAACCATTTATAATTCCAACAGAAGAGCTCGTCAAACTAAGGAAAGAACTAAGGGAAAGGAGGAATAAATTAAAGGTATTTTTTTTATTATTATATCTATTATTCTATCGTTTATAATCCCTGGTTGCCTAGGGTGCGTCTCTTGTTCGGAGGAGTAAAAAAAAACTTTTATGATGATAAATACAAGATTTTATTTGGTATAGGTGCTATTTTCTCAGTTGCTACGTTCATAGCTATTGTCTATTTATAGAGAGCAGAGTCAGTAGATCAAAACAAAAGCATGCAGTGTTCACATTATAGGCGATTGGGTTTCAGCCGATGACAACAGTTCCTTGAATGCCCAGTTCACAATTGCGATTGGATGCACATATGCTGTATTTCATTGTTTCACGAAAGAATGAAAAAATATTGTTTCGTTGTGTTGTTTCATGAAACAGTGTAAAAATATTGTGATTTACGGTAGTTTTTAACCATTCTTTTTTCAATTAACCACGTCAAATTTAAAGTGGAAAAAGAAATGTGGGAACTGGACGGTACAATTGGAAGTGCGATTGAACCATTTTATTATTAACGTCAATGAAAGTTTTTGTTTTATCGCTGGATTCTGGTTAAAAATAGTAGTTAAAGTGGTTAAAAACTTAGTTGTGCCTCTAATCGTAAATTAAGTATGTACTGTTACCTTCGTTAAGTGACTTGAGTTATATTTATTTAGTCTTGCAGATAATCTTTGTTTTAAGTTTTATTTACTGTAAAATAAGCGTGAAGTGTGCATATTTGTGTGAAACAATTTATGGTTAGCCCTTAATTTTGGAAATTTTGCCTACATTACATAATTCGCTAACAAGGTATGTTGTTATTTTACATAAATAGTTAAGCAATATTGTGTATTATCAATTACTAGTAATAACAATTTAGTATTAACCCAATGAGAACGGAGATTTTTAACGATCACGCGGACTGTCATTTTCCGCCTAATAAAAATTCTTTTATTTCATTCAGTTTCATTTCTAAAAATTTCAAAAAATTACCATTTATTTATAAAGAATTTGTTATTAGAACAACGTTTGAACCAATTTTTTCCGTTTTCATTTACGACCAGAATAAAAATTGAAATTTAAGAAAAAATATTTTCTTTTAGTAATATCACTTTAGTACGAAAAAGTGTCACAAAATCAGTAAAAAATACAAAAACATATGTTTAGCTATATATACATAAATAAAGCAATTCATTGCAAAAAAATTAACGTTTAGATATTGCAAATTGATAGACGCATTCAAAAGATATCACACTTTTTGTTCAACAAAGTAACGTGCTGGATGAAAAAAATGGCGAAAAAATCAACTAAAAATAAAGTGGTGTCTTTTTTAATTTTTATTTACTCTTCTTCTATGCAAGTTCTATCTCTTGTGCGCCTGTTACGGTGTGTATTATCCTTTTCTAAACAGGATAGCATAAATCAAAATATGTTATCGTTTATTTTGACGCTAATTGTAAGGTTTAACCGAGGGGTAGACGAGACAGGTAGTGTTAATCTTCTTTTTTCGATTTTAGGGTCATAAAATTTGTTGCCGGCACTTTTAATTTATTGATTTCGATTGTTACATTTTAAACTAACTGATGATGTCATTCCCAAACAAATACGTTTTTTTGTTGAAAAGTTATGGATAAAAACGTTCAAATTTTAGTACTGGCTGTTCAAAAAAAGATACATTTTTTTCGCGTTACACCACGTCGTCAATTTTCATTGTACAAATATGCACGATACATCAAATGAAAGAAGAAAAAAGTCTCTATCTAATAAAACTAAACCCGTTAGAATATAATGAACAGTTGTGGAGATATTTGAGTTTAAAGAACGATGATGACGAATGGGTGATATTGGGCTTCCTGGTTAGTAAGGGTTAATTGTATTAATATGCAAAACTAAAATAGAACCGAATACAATAATTCAAGTCTTACATATGAACTGGACTCTGACTGGTTACGACCTTCAAGTCAGCTGATCACGTGCTCAGGGTTGTTTACGCCTTCTGATTCGACTCGATAAATAGACTATAGTAAGAAAATAAGTCCTTTGGCCACATTACAGACGTTTCGCGAAGTGTTTTGGTGGTAGGGCTGTTACCTCACTTCATCCAAGCTGGCAAATATTTTCCTTCATGGTTTACTCCCCTGGACTTTTCCACCCTTTATGCCATTGTGAATTTCTTGCGTGTTTCACTGCTGATACAGTTATAATATTTTTCACTAGTCTTCCCTGATAAGGGGCCATTACTGAGTGCCGGGCCTGATAGACTCAGGTTAGTTAATCTGGCTGTTACTCCTCTTTCTCCACATTTCCCCCAATCACTTGCGAGACAAGACCCTTCAAGTCAGTAATCGGTTGTCTAAATTAGGTTCCTGCCCATAACAGACAGGTGGAGTGTCAAATTATTTACACTGAATCTGTTAGTTGCAGGGCTAAAATAAATAGTTCTGTTTCTTATTAAATGGTCAGCCAATTAAATGACTGGACCATTTAAGAACAGAAGAGGTAGAGGTATACTGTGACACTAATCAGAGTTATCTCCTTTGAAAGTAATGAATTTCATTATACAGCCAGACCCTGTGGTGAATGAAGTGAAGGTGTCATTTGCAGAGTGGAAAGTATGTCCTTTTCAGAGGGCCTGTCATGCTGATAAGCATACTTTTCCACTCAGTGAGGAAGGCAATTGTAAACCACCTCACTCCTCGTTTTACGTAGTAAAACCTCTACAGGTTCAAACCAGCTTTTTGGCTGATGACCTAAACAACAACAAATTAGGTTCAGTACATCGTGTGTTTTTTTGGTTTATTTCAGTTTTCTCAACTCTCTGACTTCTTTAAATCACTTATCCAACATGTTGGGTCTTCTTTTTTATTCACTTAATTGGTATTCACTTGGATAACAGATACAGGAGTAGGTATCTCACTTTCAGTACTTGGGTTGCGACGTAACATATCAACGAGATAAAGATACCTTCAATAACATGCACCGATTCTTACATATATGTGGGAATATACACAGAACCGTAAAAAAACAACACCAGTAGGGATACAAGGTTGAAATTTTATAAAACAATAGCAATGCCAACTCTACTTTATGGCAGTGAAACTTGGGTGCTAGCAAAGATAAGAGGAGAACAGATTGCAGGCATCTGCAATGAAATTTTTATGGTAAATTTATGGATGTTGTAGAGAAGACAGCAGCTGTAGGAATGTGGAGATAAGGAAAGAGCTTAACATCTTCGCCTAAATTAAGGTACTACAAAACAATTTACAGTGGATAGAACATGTGGATAGGATGAGTGAGAATAGAATAACTAAGCAGGCGCTGGGTTGCAAACCAGAGGGAAGGAGAGACCGAGGTCCCTGAGGAAGCGATGGGCAGATTTCAAAGATTCGGAACAGACACGATTGCCTAATCCTTAAAGGGTTGAAGAAGAACCAGATTATTTGGTACACGTGCCATTTTATTACCAGTCATACGTTCTTAGTTAGTAAGAAAATAAGTTCCCTGGTCACATTACGAACGTTTCGCAAAGTTGTTTGGTAGTTGATTTCAAAGATTCGGAACTGGCAGGAATGCCTAATCTTTAAAGGGCAGAAAAAGAAGATTAATACCAGATTATTTGGTACATGTGCCATTTTACCAGTCGTACATTCTTAGTAAGAAAATAAGTTCCCTGGTCACATTACGAACGTTTCGCAAAGTTGTTTGGTAGTTGATTTCAAAGATTCGAAACTGGCAGGAATGCCTAATCCTTAAAAGGCAGAAGATGAAGATTAATACCAGATTATTTGGTACATGTGCCATTTTACCAGTTGTATGTTCTTAGTAAAAAAATAAGTTCCCTGGTCATATTACAAATGTTTTGCGAAGTTGTTTGGTGGTAGGTCTGCTATTTCACTGCCTCCAAACTGGCAAATATTTTCCTTCAGGGATTTTTCTGCTAGACTCTTCCACTCGTTATCCTGTTGGTGTTCCACTGCTGATACAGTTGATAATTTTTCTCTAGTCTTCCCCAGCAAAAGGGGCTGTTACCGAGTTCTGGGCTTGATAGACTCAGGTTAGTTAAGATGGCTGTTACTCGTCGTTCTCCACATTTCCCGATCACTAGCAACATGAGTCAGAATTATTGAATTATAGAATTGTCGGAATTAGGTTCAGTAGATCATGTTTTCTTGGTTTATTCCAGTTTTATCACCTTTCTGACTTCTTTGAATCATTTATTGAACATGTTGGGTCTTTTTTTGTATTGTCTCGGTTTTATTATCTAAAATTTTATGGGTTTTTTTGACATTCTGTCAAATATTTAGATTTGCCATGAAATTTTTAAATTTTTGTGAGGAAATTGGCTGAATAAAAATTATTCTTTTTGTTTGTTAAAGTTTGTTAGATATAGATTGTATAAGCAATTCGTTTTTGGAGGGTTAAAGTTAACTAATTCTTAATTGTATTAAGAATTTTTGTTATTTTCTGAAAAACTTACTAATGTTGTATGATTTATTAGTTAAATTGACCGTAATTATATTAGTGTGAATTAAAACGTTTAAAAAATTTTCCAAATCATTTATCAATGTCATAATTTATATTTATTGCTTGTATTTTTGGCACAATTTACATTTTTTAAAGGTCAGTAACTTAGCTATTTTTATTATCGTTCGTTTTGTTTAGTTTTTAAATGATAATAGTATACTTTTGCAGTCATTATTTTTTTAAGCTCTGCTTAAATTTTAAGTTGAAGAAAATATGCATTGAAAGTTTGTTTTGTTTTCTAAATGTAATTTCAAAATTTTTAAGTTTTATTGTTTTGATTTAGTGCG
Source organism: Catonia carolina (assembly GCA_035578175.1). NCBI lineage: Eukaryota > Metazoa > Arthropoda > Insecta > Hemiptera > Achilidae > Catonia > Catonia carolina. The sequence continues at coordinate 8,496,941 of JAQMRL010000016.1, forward strand.
CGTGAAAAATTATTCGAAAAGTGTTTTGTTTGTTTATTTATTTATGGATTTTTAACGAAAGTGGTGAATAAATCTATATATACTATTAGTATAAAGAAGTAACAATCGTTTGTTTGTACAAGGTAATCTCTGAAACTACCAAATTGATTTCAAAAAATTATTTTACTGTTCAAAAGCTTAGAGCTTCCTGAGTAACATAGGGTGGCTATATGGCATTACTAGCAGTACCCGGTGCACGTTGCTACACTCAAGAACAGAAAACATGTTTTTATGGAAAATATCAAATTTATTTTATTTTATCTAAGGCCCGTTACCGTAGTGGTTAGCGCAAGTGGTTTCTATGCCGGTAACCGGGTTCAATGCCCGGTCAGGTCTGTAATTTTTTTACCACTCATTTTCATTACCATCATTATCCACTGGCTGTATTAGCAGAATTGCAGAACAGTCAGATGTAAAATAAAAAAGAACTAATGCCAGGGTCATTAAATGATAACAGTAAACGTCACTTCTACGATTGATGGAGAAACAATAGTGTAATGGCCGAAAACAGTATAGGGAGTGAGAGAAAGCTTATTACGTGAGAAAGACCAGAGACCGGCTTCATTCTCATCCCTACTCTGTGCTGTTTACGAAGTGAGAGTGACACCGGTAGATGCCTGGGGGGAATAACTGATCAAGTGACAACTGATCAGTAATCTACCGCCAAGAGTAGAAAATTATTAAATTACTAATATTGCTATAAAAAAATAGGGGTTGGTGGTAGAAGGGTGAAAATTTAGGTGTGTATGTATTTTTTAATGCCACATTATAAAAAAATAAAAATTTTGTCCAAAAAACAAAAAAAAAATTTTTGGGGTGGACCACCCTTATCACTTAGGGGTAAAAAAATAAATAAAAACCTATTCTCAGACCTACCAAGTGTAGATATAAAATTTCATTAAAATCGGTTTTGCCGTTTCGGAGGAGTATGGCAACTAACTCTGTGACACGAGAATTTTATATATTAAATTTTATGTAATTTTAAAATTTTCATAAAATCTTAAAAACAGTTTTTTGTGCAGTATTTTATTGGGAATTTTAAAAATCAGTAAAAAAATTTGTCAACGTTATTTTGTAAAAGTATCTGATTAAAATGTTCTGAATTTTCTTACAAAAAACGAAGATATCTTTACTGGTTGTTTAGAAAAAGGTACGAACGTAACATGGAGAAGAATATGGGTGCACTGCTTCCCTTAAGTATTACAAGGGTTATCCAGAAAATAACCTCCGTTTTGAAATAAAAAGTAAATGAGTGAAGATACAAAAAACTTTATTATATACATATTAAAACTACAGTTTTTCTCTATTTTTCGACATAGTCGCCAAACAGATTCAAGCACTTGTCGTACCTTGGAACAGTCTTTGAAATACCCTCTGCATATAAATCTGCCGCCTGTGAATGTAACCAACCATTCACGGCGTTTTGAAGCTCTTCGTCATTGGCGAACTGCTGAGATGCAAGCCACTGCTTCATGTTTGGGAACAGGTGAAAGTCACTAGGAGCAAAGTCCAGGCTGTATGGGGGATGATCGAAAACGTCCCATTTAAACCTTGCCAAAGTTTATTTGTTCTTCGAGCTGTATGAGGGCGAGCGTTGTCATGCACAAACACAACAACATGTGTCAGAAGGCCACGACACTTGTTTTGGACTTAGCTCCTAGTGACTTTCACCTGTTCCCAAACATGAAGCTGTGGCTTGCATCTCAGCGATTCGCCAATGACGAAGAGCTTCAAAACGCCATGAATGATTGGCTACATTCACAGGCGGCAGATTTTTATGCAGAGGGTATTTCAAAGACTGTTCCAAGGTACGACAAGTGCTTGAATCTGTTTGGCAACTATGTCGAAAAATAGAGAAAAACTGTAGTTTTAATATGTATATAATAAAGTTTTTGTATCTTCACTTGTTTACTTTTTTATTTCAAAACTGAGGTTATTTTCTGGAAAACCCTCGTATTTTGTGATTTCATTAAATTTAAAAATTTATTTTTCTTGAAATGTATCTAAAAACTTTTTAACACATCGTAACTATTTTTTTTATCAACTTAACTCTTTTGTTAAGTTAAGTCTTTTGTTAAGCTTGCTTCTTATTTAAAATGAAACTTTAGTCTATTATCTTTTAACGGTATATCTTTTATTAATTTGCGCTTAAAATATATCGAGTAATATATTTTTCAAAATGTCATTAAAACGCTCAGGATTCTAGGATTTGTTGCGACGTAACTCCTCAAGACACTTATTTTAAAATTAAATTTTTAATTAATTTAAAATAATATCTTTAGAAACCGTGAAGCGAGAGATTGGGTAGTTTGTTTAATAATGTGTTAAATTTTGTATATTGTTTATTTGCTATCTTGAATTTTTGTTTATGTGTGTTTGAAAGATTGTAAATTTTTGTTCAGGCTGGAAATTACGCAAGGTATGATTATTGGTCCTATAGAAAACCTAACACCTATTTTCCTTTCCCTCGTAAACATGGAATGCGTCCTTGTACTTATAATGTAAGTTTTACAAATTTCCTTCTTTTCCTGTTTGGTTAGTTAATGTTTTTTTTCTTCATAAAAACAAAGTAGACAAACTTTTGAATGAGAATAGATATTGTAAAATATTAAATAAAAGGAATTCTGTATAAAAATTTCAGAATAACGCAGAGTTGAAATTGAGTTAATGTGTAATTCTAACAGAAACATCTGCTTCGATTAAAAAAACGCCCAAGAGAGAGATATCTATTAAGACATTGATGCATTAGAAGAAACAATTAACAAGAAAACAAAGTTTTTGGTCTTGTAGTTTAAATGGATTCATGCAGACTAAATAAGGCGATGTATGACGGAATTCGCAAATTTAAAATCATGAAAGGGTTAGTGTTGAAAAACAAAAAAAAAATTGAAAATAGATAAGAAGGAATTAATTTGTGGAATTGTGTCTGGAGAGAGGGGAATAGAGAAGGTGAATACAGAATATCAAGAAAACCCATGCTGCAGTAATATCATCAAAAGGCTGCGCCATCAAATTACGGAGAAGCGGAAGAAAGAATTTGAAGAAGTGATTATGGTTTCAACTTTGTAATGCCATTAGATTACAAGAAAAAATTCATCAATTTTGTTGGGGCTTCATAGCACTGGTTAGCCCATTCTTTGTACTTGCGTAGTTTCTCATGAATATTTCTATCAATCTTCTATGCTCAACTTATCTGTCGTTTTTCCTTTTGAAAGCGTTCCAAACATTTTGTCCTTACTTAGAACCATTTTTGAACTTTATTTCGTCCAACCCCCTCTGTCTGACTTTTAGTATTTTTTTTGTAACGCTGTTTATCTTCTTCTTCTTCTTACAAAGTATAAGGCCCAGAGCCTATTACGTTACTCAATGAAATTTGTCTTTCCATTTTGTCTTTGGTCCACCCAAAACCATTCTATCCTCAGGCTGATACTCTTCACTTCATCATGGAACTGCCGGCCGCATTGGCGCAGTTGGTAACGTGCTCGCCTCTCATCATGCGGTCTTTGGTTCGAATCCCATTCAGGCACGGCATTTTTTCATACATTACAAAAAATCATTTCATCCTTCACCATCTGCATTAGCAGTAATTGCAGAACAGTCGGATGTTAAACAAAAAAAAAAAAAAATCATCATGGGAGTCTCGTCCCCTCCGTACGTCTCGCTCGATCCCACCAGTTCTGTCCATATTCCTGCATTATCTCATTCACCGATCAAAGGCCCAACTCTCTGCTGAACATCACCTTTCCTCCTCATATCCCATCTGGTACAGCCAGCCACCAGTCTCGTAAAACACCACATCTGCGCTCCCTGCAGTCTCACCTCGCGCGTAGGAACAGATGGTAATCTGAAGGCGCTAAATCTGGACTGTACGGTGGGTGTATGAAAATTTCTCATCCAAATCTTCGCAGTAAATCGAGCGTCTTACGTGCCACATGTGGATGTGCATTATCGTGCAAGAGTACAATGCCGTCTGTAAGCCGTCCACAGCGCTGATTTTGAATGGCACGTCATAACTTGCGTAGAGTTTCACAGTAATATTCTGCCATCATTCCACGTGGCGTAGAGTCAATCAGCAGTTTGTCAAATCGATCCTAAAAAACCGTGGTCATCAATTTCCTTCCAAACGGCTCAGTAAATCGAGCGTCTTACCTGCCACATGTGGATGTGCATTATCTTGCAAGAGTACAATGCCGTCGGTAAGCCGTCCACAGTGCTAGTTTTGAATGGCACGTCGTAACTTGCATAGAGTTTCGCAGTAATATTCTGCCATCGTTCCACGTGGCGTAAAGTCAATCAGCAGTATGTCAAATCGATCCTAAAAAACCGTGGCCATCAATTTCCTTCCCAACGGCTCAGTAAATCGAGCGTCTTAGCTGCCACATGTGGATGTGCATTATTGTGCAAGAGTACGATGCCGTCCACAGTGCTGGTTTTGAATGGCACGTCGTAACTTGCGTAGAGTTTCGCAGTAATATTCTGCCATCGTTCCACGTGGCGTAAAGTCAATCAGCAGTATGCCAAATCGATCCTAAAAAAACCGTGGCCATCAATTTCCTTCCAAACGGCAGTGGCTTGATCTTTGTCGGTTTCGTTGTTGATCGAGGATGACACCATACACATGACCGCCGTTTTCGTTTTGGCGTGTAATAGGAAATCACGTTTCATCGCCGGTAACCATTGAATTAAGGAATTAATCACAATTTTCTTCGTAGCGCATCAGAAATTCCATTCGGATTTGTTTGTGACGTTCCGATAACACGTATGGCACCCAACACGCACAAACCTTTCTGAAGCCTAAATGGTCACGCACAATGTGACCAATAACTGGTTTAATGTTTTTTGATTGTTTAAAAAACGTATCATTCCCAAGTATTTCACAATCGGCGGCAACTTCAATTATCTGATTAATTTCGAAACGCAATAACAACAAACGTAAATAAAGATACAACAATGTAGTGTGTATATTATCCCCAACCTCAACCTCAACCTCAACCCCAACCTCAACCTCAATCTCAACCTCAACCTCAACCTCAACCTCAAGGCGAGAAATTTCCTAACGGTCTTTACTTTAGAGACTACCCTCGTATGGTTACTGTATGTCTAATTTTGCAATGTTTACTTTTTCAATGGTTTAATTAATTTTTCGTTCAAATTTACTTTACTGTATTCTTAAGACAATAATTAATTGTGTGATAAATTCAGTGTTTTTTCTTAACTGGTTGTGAATGCTAAAAACGTTTGCGTTGAGACCGGATATTTATAATCTCTGTGTATAATAAGAATGTGCTTATAACGGGTGTTTTTTTTAGAGGTGTAGAACTTCAAAATGAAATAAAACACAGAATAATTGAACAATTGACGTGGAATTGGTTTTATTTTAAAGATAATTATTTGCCATTTTTAGTTAAAAATAATTTCCGGCATGTGGCCACCGCGGCTGGTTCGGATGTGGTATAATCAAGACGTCCAATTTGTGACCACTTTTTGCAGCATTTGTGGCCGTATATTGGTAATAACGCGGCGAATGTTGCCTTCCGAGTCGTCAACTGTCTGTGGCTTATTGGCATAGACTAGCGACTTCACATATCCCCACAGAAAATAGTCCAGCAGTGTTAAATCGCACGACCTTGGAGGCCAATTTACAGGTCCAGAACGTGAAATTATGCGTTCACCAAACGTTTCCTTCAGTAAATCGATTGTGGCACGCGCTGTGTGACATGTTCCACCAACTTGTTGAAACCACAGCTCTCCAACATTAAGGCGATTCAATTCAGGAACAAAAAAGTCATTGATCATGGCTCTGTAGTGGTCACCATTGACTGTAACATTCTGCCCGGCATCATTTTTGAAGAATTAAGGACCAATGACTCCACCAGCCCATAAAGCACACCAAACAGTTACTTTTTCGGGATGTAAAGGCTTCTCAGCAATGTATCGAGGATTACCTTCACTCCAAATGCGGCAGTTTTGTTTATTCACGTAGCCATTCAACCAAAAATGGGCTTCATCACTGAACAAAATTTTCATGTGAAAATCGGGATCAACAGCGATAAGTTTCATGAACCGAACCATGATTTTCAAAAAAAATCTGCACAATTTGCAAGCGTTGTTCAGGCGTCAGTCTATTCATTATAAAATGGCAAACCAAACTGAACATAAATTACAAAACAGTTTTCAAAATGGCCGCCATGAAAATCAGTACTGCCAACTTAAAGTTCTATACCTCTAAAAAAAAAACACCCTTTAATTGTAAATACATTATATTGTACTCGGTTTACCGCTCGTGTTCTTAAATCGCCTGATTTATCCCGATTATCTTGAGTAAAGTTAGTTACATTTGGTAATCCGGAAAAATCTGTATTCCGACATCACCAGAATCCCGGAATTGCTGGACTAAAGAGAGATTTCTTTATGTGAATTCCTAGGTATTAAATTAAGAGTTTAACCTTTATTGATATGTTGACGTATGATTATATTGTTAATAGTAAAATTTGTCGAAAGTTGTTACATTTTCTTTTAATGATTTTTTTTTTAGGCACTTCCGCGTTTATTGTTGAATGAGATGGGCGAAAAAGCGTTATTAACGAGAGATAACCGAACGCCTTTGTTTATTACCGACATTCAACATTTGATTATGTATTCACAGTTAGCTAATCTAACGCCTGTTCAACCAAGGTATGTTATTTTTCTCTTAAGTTAGTTGTATTGAATTAATTTTTTTTATTTCCATCCCAGAAACTTTCAACATCCTGGTGTAGCATCTCATCGTCAAGTTGTTTTTTGTTACTGGTGGCAATTTTTTTAAATTGTCATCTGTCATTTTCCTATGTTCGTTCGTCCGTCACATCCAGATATCAGAAACGTAAGAAATAGCCACTAACGGTTTTCAGAAGTCAAGAAATCAAAGTCGGAATTTTTAAACACATAGTATTATTAGATTCCTCTTAAAGAGTAGATACAAAAATCATTGGGTTTGAAGTTCTGATTTTGACCAGAAGCACCAAAAACAACCTCATAGGATTCATAAGTCGGAATTTGGAAATACAAATAGTGTCATTCGATCCTCTTTAAGAGTAGGTACAAAAATCATTGGATTTGAAGTTCCTGTTGCGACCAGAAGCGCCAAAAAACTGGAAGTCAAGAAATCAAAATCAGAATTTGAAAACAAAAATACAGTAATCCCTCAGTATCCGAGGGGGTTACGTTCGGAGGGTTACTGCGGTTCGTAAAGCCGCGGATAATGATACCTTATATGAACGAAAAGGTGGGGGGTTAGGTTTTGATGGAAAAGTCCTGCAGTTGTTTTAAGTGTTTAATAGTTTTAGGAACCTTTTACCATTATTATAACGTATAAATATTTAATAGTATTAAATAAATATTTATTTAAACAGTACTGTACGTATAAAAAATGCAAGTTGCTTTAAAATTTTGTTAGTTATGGCTGTTTGCTTCTGCTTTTTAAACTCCTTGTGGACTTCGTCGTATGGTATCATCAGCTCCTGGAGTCCTCTTTTGAATTAAAAGGCCCTTTCCATGATGGGATCAGCAAGCTGTGTTATCATGCTGAGGATCTCGTTGATGGTTTGTGAAGAAATGCTTGGCTTCATTTTAGGATCGTCAAACAAATAAAGAACGGTATGTACGTATGAATAAGTTAGACTGACACATGGAGGAACACTTACGGAGAAATTACAGTATGGCGTATGAGTGTATGTATGATGGTTGGAGATGGGGGTTGTACTGGCGGGCCCCGGTACCCAGTGATGTGCTCACTACGTACAGTACGTGGAAATCTAGCTTGGCTCATGGTGCTGTCGCCATAGTCTGTGACTCAACATGATATGAACCCCAAAACATTTATTTTAACATGTAGGGTGTCAAATGTTTTTGGAATTGTATGACTTCCCCACCTCCCACCAAGTACGGTGTACACAAGGTGAGATTACGTAAGTATTTTAAGGTTTTAGGCCCACAAACAAAGTCTGCGGATAACCGAAACCCGTGGATACCAAGGGATTACTGTAGTGTCATTCGATTCCTCTAGAAGAGTAGATACAGAAATCAAAATTTTTGGTGAGGTAGCGATCACCGTAGGACCCCGATCTAAAATTTAATAAATTCTCCGTGACTCAATGGGTATGTGTAACGTTTTGTCAATAAAAATTTGCAAAAAACACCCATTGTGAAGGTGTAAAAAAAGAAAAAAAACTTGAAAACGGCAAGCCCTAGAAGCCGAAATGCTAGTGTTTTGAGTTTTCTTAGCGAACTGGTAGGTTAAGGGTAACTTTAGCTACATGGCCTTGAAGTACTTCAGAAGCACAAAAAAAATTCTATACAATTGTTCAAAAATTTTGTTTTGGCACCGAAAGGGTTAAAATAAACTGTATTTTCTTTTCTTTTAAGTGGTGTGTAGAACATAACCTTATGAAAAATCAATTTTGTATGACAAAAATGTTTTATTGTACGTGAAAGTCAATTGACAGGTCTATTTTGTTGTCATTTTCAGATGGTGTTCATTTGAGAAAATTACCAAACTGTCGCATACAGTACTGTTAGTAGTAGAAGGACCTACTGTGTATGATTACTTGTCAAATGAATCCAGTTATCCTTTTTTAGCCGGTATGAATCACAGAGTCGAAATCGTCTCTCCGACGTCGTACGATGGGAATTTAGTTGAAGAACTTGCCACTGTACCGCTGTCTAGGTCACAAAAAGATAAGTTAGAAAAAAGTAAGTGTAGATCTCGTTTATGTGTTGGAAGTTTTTCTACGATTTCTGTATGCTTGCAAGTATATGAGGGTGGTCTGAAAAGTTTCTGACCTAACAATAATACAAGACATTTTTTCTGAATTTTTTTTTTATTTTTCAACATAGTCTTCTTGTAACTCTACACACTTCTCCCAGTGATGCTCCCATCTCTTAAACCCGTCCAAATAGTACTCGGCATTTTTCTCTGCAAAAACGTTGTTCACGAAGGTGATTGCCTCTTCATTTGACAAAAATCACTGTCCTCCGAGCGCAATTGTTAGATGAGAGAACAAAAAGAAGTTGCTTCGGGATAGATCTGGTGAGTAAGGCGGTTGATCAAGCAGTTCAAACCGTAATTTGTGGATTTTCGTCTTGGGAACCGCTGAGGTGTGGGACGGTGCATTGTCTTGGTGAAACAGGATTTTCTATTTCTGCAAATGTGGCCATTTTTCCACAAATTCTGCCTGTAGCTTGTCAAGCAATGATGAAAAACCCGTATGCTTCTGTAATGGTTTTTCCTTTTTTAGATAATCAATTAAAATAACTCCATGACTATCCCAAAAAAAACAGTCGCCATCACTTTCCCAGCCGAAAAAACAGTTTTTGCTTTTTTGGAGCCAGTTCCTCCTTTGCAGTCCATTGTTTGGACTGTATTTTTGTTTCGGGCGTATAATGGTGTATCCAAGTTTCATCTACTGTAATTAATCGGCGCCAAAACTCGGATTTATTGCGCCTAAACTGCACCAACAGAGCGTTGGAAATATTCATTCGAACACGTTTTTTGTCTAACGTGAGCAAATGCGGCACCCAACGTGCGGACAGCTTCTCATGCCTAAATGTTGATTTAATATGTGACAAACACGTGCTTTTGACATGTTCCTCTGCTGTCTCTCTCACTTTGATTCGGTGGTCGTCTAGCACCATTTGGTGAACTTTGGCGATGTTTTCGTTGGTAGTTGCAGTTTTTGGACATCCCGAACGTTCATCGTCTCCCAAGCTCTTACGACCACGTTTAAATTCAGCTGCCCAAAATTTCACTGTGGTAAATGATGGTGCAGAGTCCTCATACACAGAATCCAACTCATCTTTGATTTGCGTAGGGGTATTGCCTTTCAAAAACAAATATTTAAGGACAGCTCGATACTCGATTTTGTCCATTTTCACAAAAACACTCACATCAACTCACTCAAACGACTGTTACATAACAACTGCACATCCAAAATGGCTGAAACTTTGGTGAGTAACTGTCAGCAGATGAACAATGAAATTCACTAGCTTTTGTTTACGAGTGCTGTTATCTTCACATAGAGGTCGGAAACTTTTCAGACCACCCTCGTACTTTGGAAAATTTGAATTGGCACAAGCAGCTTTGGCGTTTATCTACTCCACTCTTCGCCCCTCGCCATGCAACGACGGTACAGTCACAAAAGTTTACAATCGCTACTGTAATGTGCGACTCTAGCATTGTCACTAAGCTTTGTTTTCGCTGTTGTTATTAATAATATGTTGTTGTTGTTTAGGTCATCAGCCAAAAGGCTGGTTTGAACCTGTAGAGGTTTTACTAAGTAAAACGAGGAGTGAGGTGGTTTACCGTTGCCTTCCTCACTGAGTGGAAAAGTACGCTTATCAGCATGCCGGGCCCTCTGAAAAACACATATTTTCCATTCTGCAAACGACACCTTCACTTCATTCACCACAGGGTCTGGCTGTATAATGAAATTCATTACTTTCAGAGGAGATAACTGTGATTAGTGTCTTTTGCACCTCTACCTCTTCTGTTCTTAAATGATTCAGTCATTTAATTGGCTGACCATGTGATAAGAAACAGAACTATTTATTTTAGCCCTGCAACTAACAGATTGAGTGTAAATAATTTGACACTCCACCTGTCCGTCATGGGCAAATTAATAATATGTCAGACATAATGATGTGACTAATTTGTTTTCATACATGATTTTCTGTTCATTATAATATATTCAGACCAATTTGTTTAGTTAGTTGCGTGCGTCTGTAGAGTATAGTTTAGTGAGTTTTTACAGTTTGGTTCTTGTAATTTATAATTAAATTTTTTACTGGGACAAATGAATCGCTTCATGCTAAATGGGCCTCAGTCCGGTAACCTAAACTTTCAAATAAATACAAAAAACTGATTTCACATCGAAAATAAACATATATCATTGCGATGCTAGAATTTTAGTTTTTGACTTAAAATAGAGAATGATGTTATGATTTGATGTTATGTTATAAAATAAAATGTTTTATGAAATAAAATGATAGTTTCATGATTTAAATTTTGCTATACTGTCCTTAAAATATGATGGACTGAGGGCCTTTTTGCATAAATTCGAAATCTTGTATTTAATTTTATTTGCAAAACTTCACAAACGCAACAAACATCTAACTATTGTGGACGCCCAAATCTTGAAAAAAAATTTTCTTTAAAAATTATAAAACGTAATAAACCCTACTTCGACTTCGACTTGTGGTATTTCACTTCAAATAAATCAAAAACTGTATTTATATTTAATTTTGCATCTAAATACTTGGACTTTTTTTCTTTGTAATGACAGTACAATTTTTAGAAGTTATAAAATATATAACGGTGATCGGCTGTTCAAGCAAGAAGGGCTTCAGCCCGTGACTGAGGCCCTTTCAGCATGAATTGTAAAAAATCTGCTGTCACTTACACTGCTCTGACTGAAGTCTTTTTATAATGAAAATGTGCGTTTACGTATAAAAAATACAGAAATACTCAAAAGTCAATTTCATAAAAAATTGGACTGAGGCTCTTTTTGCATGAAGCGATTCAAATTAAATACATATTTTAAAATGAAATAATTATTTGTATGTTTGTATGTTGAAATAAGGTTGTAGGCATTTGCGTACATTAAAATTTGTAGACCTTGTTTATGCCCATAACAGATAGGTGGGTGTCAAATTATTTTCACTCAATCTATTTGTTTCAGGGCTAAAATAAATAGTTCTGTTTCTTATCACATGGTCAGCCAATTAAATGACTGAATCATTTAAGAACAGAAGAGGTAGAGGTGTAAAAGACACCAATCAGAGTTTTATCCTCTGAAAGTAATGAATTTCATTATACAGCCAGACCCTGTGGTGAATGAAGTGAAGGTGTCATTTACAGAGTGGAAAATATGTGCTTTTCAGAGGGCCTGGCATGCTGATAAGTGTACTTCTCCACTTAGTGAGGAAGACAATGGTAAACCATCTCACTCCTCGTTTTACTTAGTAAAACCTCTACAGGTTCAAACCAGCCTTTCGGCTGTTGACCTAAACAACAACAACAGACCTTGTTTAAAGAATAGGTTATGGATATACTTTATGCGGAACTGTGTGTACACGTAGAGCAAGAGTTGTGCCAGTTCAATTTGTCCACAGTATAAATGGTTATATTCAGGATTATTTGTAAATTGTTTTTTCTCGAACGGTTGGTGAAGTAATATCTTAGGTACGGAAGGAAGAGGCTAACTTTAGATGCTTGCAGTGATAAAGGTTTTCCCAGGCTAGGTGCCCTGCGCTGTGTAGTCCAGTGGTAACGCTGCCACCTTTTAAAGCCTCTAGACCAGTGATCTTCAACCCCTGGGCCGCTTTCGGCCCGCCTTGTAAATTTTAGCGGCCCGCAGAACGATTTCAGTTTTTGAACAAAGAGCTTAGAACATTGCATCATTTTGTTGATTTTTAAACGTTGATTTTTAAACTAGTGAAAGAGAAAGAATGTCAAGTTTCCCATTAAACTGAAAAATCACCATTTTGATGTTTTTAGTTTGGTTTTGAGTTTTGTAACATGTTTAAGTATAAGTATATGTTTCAATATTGATATTTACTGTCGTTTTCAACCAATATAAGCTTTAAAAAAAAGTCATGTTATTTCTTTTAACCTGACACAAAATCTATTATATAAAAGGACAACCATATCCTGGGTGATTCATTTATAGATCAACCCACAGCCGAAACTACTGACGCTAGAGACTTGAAATTTGGAAGATAGCTTTGTGTTGTGTAAGCGCGCACTAAGAAAGGATTTTGCAAAATTTTGATTTTAAAGGGAAGAAATCGCAAAAATCCCCCCCCACTAATGCGAGGATGCGGGTCAGCGCGAAGCGCTACGCTTATGTACTGGTTTTTCTCTGACACACATTTACCCCCTCCATAGGCATATTCCGTTGCATCCAGTATATACATTCTTATCGTACGAAAATATCAGATCAACTACAAAACTATAGCTATTTTCCCAGAAGTTAAATTGACTTTAACAACGATTTTAATCTATGGTTTACTTTTGTCACTCCGGATGTTGTACTGTACGTAGTGTTTAACCTAACACTGGATTTACATTTTAACCAGAATTGTTGTAATTAGTATAATAAGTGATATGTTTTTTATGCTTTATAGTATTATTACTTTCTGTATTATTACTATTATTATTCAAGATACGGATTTCATTGCTTAGGTCACATAATGTATTTGACTGACATTGTAAAAATGATTTTTGCAATCGAACAATTAAAATTTAATTTAAAAAAAAAATGTGTCAACCAATTCAGTAAAATGCATACGGTAAAGTTATTTTCTTAAATCTAACTTAAATTATAATAAAACGACAGTTATTCATGTAAATTCAGGCATTATGCTATTATAATCCTTCTCTTTTTTATTTTTTTACCATAAGGGTCGATTTACACACATCCGTCCATGTCACATCTGAGTTCCGTAATTCCGAGAAGACAAGTATCAGTCACAGAAAAATATTCTTTCTTGAAAAATTAATGACATTGTCTACACTGAGCACCAGCACCGTCCCAATACCGGCGCGTCAGTATTGTCGCCGTCACCGAATCGTCAAAACGATATTTTTTCTCGACGATATTTTGTTTTTTACGGATGTATTTGTCTTTATGTAAAATGACTGAATGGAGTTTGACGTAAGGAAAACTGACGTACATGTGTGAATACTGTCATCATTTTTGACTTCGGGTGGCCGTATCGGTTCCGTTTCGGAACGGTGACGGTGACGTGTGAATCGTTCTTTATACGTAATTCAAAAAAAATTATATTTGTGACTTAAGTTATTAGCAAATTAAAATATAGAATCATAGCCTTAAAATTGCATGGGCGAAGCCACGACGGGGAGCTATCTATTATATAAAAGAGATGTCCTGATCAAGATCAAGATATCAAGATATAGATCATTGATCAAGATATAGATCAACTTAAGTTTTCTAAGCTGTCGCTAAGGAAGGATTTCGCAAAATTTTTATTTTAAATGGTAGAATTTGCAAAAATACCCTCCCATAAGAAATACAGAGAGTATACTTAAACAGCTGATTCTTCGTTTACGTTTGCGTGGGCGAAGCCACGCGGGACCCGCTAGTGTTCATATATGTTTGTACTATATATATATTCATATACAAATATACATACATATGGAGATCAATGCGGCCCTCATGCCCACCCATAGTAAAAATTTGGCCCTTTATTAAGATAAGGTTGAAAAACACTGCTCTAGACGGACCCTGGGTTTCATTTGGAGACCCACCTCCCAGGTTCTTCCATGCTCTCCACCGTTAGGAAAATTCCTTTGAGACTCTTGACTGTTTCTCAGGGCTCCATCTCCCCGGGATTTAACTTATTGACATGTAATGACGGCGATATGCCATCTACCATATTTGTGCTGTTGTATACAATGACGGTGATTCAACATCCTCATACTTTATTTAGTCCTGTCTACGTAGTTCTAATAAACTTCTTGATGTAGTAGCACTAATGAAAACTGCATAATTTTTGCTTTATTTACATACGAGGTGTGATTGGAAAGTTTTAAGAATGGATTTGCTACTGCTTATTTGTTTGGCGGGTGGGTGCACGGAGAGTGGGGAGTGAGTCATTGCCTTGTCCTTGAACGCCCTCTGACAGGAAACTGCATTTCCTTCAGTTATTCAGTTCGCTGTGGCAGCTGGTTGAGTGCGGGTCTGTTAGTGCTTGTTGCCGGATTCTGTCTGCGTGAAAATGGACGTAAAAACGGAGCAACGAGTTTGTGTGAAATTTTGTTTCAAAACCGGGAAATCAGCTTCTGAGACACGAACTATTAAAAACAGCTTTTGAAGATAATTGTATGAGCCAGCCAAATGTTTTTGTCTGGTTCAACACGTCGGTTGAAGGTTCAAAGATCGGAGTTCAAAAGTCGGTCGAAGGTGAAGACAATGTTGGTGATTTTTTTCAATTCTACCGGTATTGTGCATCATAAATTTACGCCTGGAGGACAGACAGTTAACCAGGAATTCTACAAATGTGTCCTTCAGCGTTTGTGCGAAAAGGTGCAGAAGAAAAGGCCTGCATTGTGGAAAGACAGGAGTTGGGTTCTACACCATGACAATGCTCCGGCTCATCGTGCCTTCTCCATCGTTGAATTTTTGACCAAATTCAACATTCCTGTGCTTCCACAACCGCCATATTCCCCTGATTTGGCCCTTGCAGACTTCTACCTGTTTCCTAAACTGAAATTTTCACTGAAAGGGAAGCGATTTGACTCAATTGAAGACATCCAGGCAAATACGGAGAGCGTTCTTAACACACTCCAGGAAAAAAATTTCCAGGAATGTATCCAAAAGTGGAAACACCGTTGGAGTCGGTGTGTTCAGTCGGAAGGGGAGTATTTTGAAGGAGATGCATCACAGTAGCATGTAAGTACCACCATTGTACTATTACAAGCCCATTCTTAAAACTTTCCAATCACACCTCGTATATTAGGGTGATTCAAAACTATACGGCAATCTCTTGGGATCTCATTCTATAGCTAAAAATAAGAAAAAAGTTCATATAAACATATGCCTGAAAACGCTTAGTTAGCAAGTTACGGCTAGCGAAAAATTTCACCTAGAACTCTGTACCCTCGGTGAAGTAAGGCCGTATAAAAATGTTAAACGTAGTTACAAAGATACAAATGCGATTGTTTCTTATGTTTTTTAATCTGAAAAATTGAATAAAATTGGTTGCAGAGCTGTATATGCAATACTTTCAGAGATATCTTACATAAAACACAAGAATTGGTGCAAAGAAATAACACATTTTTGTGTTTAACGTAAGATTACTTCCATAAATGGTAAATAAAGGTGTATTTTTTCTTAAATAAATTTTTAGAAAATTTAATTCTGAAAAGATTCATGTGAATTACTCAGGAAAAAAAATCAATAATAGATATTTAAATTTCGCTTTATTTAAAATCAAAACAGACGCACATAAGACGCACATTCTTAACTGCTTAAAATATTGACTAATATAGGTTGGGAGTAATAGCTGATAAATGATCAGCTGTTACTCCCAACCTAAATATTTGTTAATATTTTATGCAGTTAAGAATGTGCGTATACAGAATAACTACAAACCTCATATAACTACGAAAAAATTACGAAAAATCACGACAAAGTCCACATGTACATCAACAAAAACATAACCTCAAATACGGCTCAATGTTTTTCTACATAGTTCACAAAATATTCGGTAGATTTCGCTGCAAGCATAGAGAATTGAACTAAATAAAATATAGAGTGAATCTGTGCAACCGAAGCCCGGTATAACCTCGTCTGAATCTTACTACAGAATTTAATATGGCGGCTCGAGGTATACTTGGGCTTCGGACAACCACGATTTATGCTCGCCCCAAGCTATACTCGGGCTTAGGCTTGAAAGTGTTAATAATTCCCATCAATGGCTAAGTAAAGACATAATTTACTGTAGCACTTAAAGGAACATGCTGAATTGCAGTAACAATGGCAATGTGCCATATGTCACTGTCACCCCTTCTAATTAATCATTTACTGTGTTGCCGGCTTCAATACGGCTTCCGGCCTTTGATGGCATAGCGACAAACCTTTCGGCTCCTCACCGACAGAAGCCTTTGTTATCAAGGCCAAGCCAGTAGCCGCTCTCTACCACAGCGCTCTCGGTGACTATATAAAGAGCGCTGCACTGAGCCGGCCGATTCAATTCCGATCAAGACACCGAGGGATTCACTTCCACCTGACAGCACCGACAAGACGTCCACCACGGCACACGGCTGCTGGACTCCAGCGAGGACTAATCGATGACCTCGCAAGAGAGAAGATGATGCTTCCACTCGCCGACTGTCACCGTAAGCCGTCGACCGGACCGTCATCGCCCGCTGACGTGAGCGATGCCCACAGCGGTCCCTCGACCGAGCCTAACGCTCACCGGACCCGACAAAGCAGCCATCGACGCACTACTGCGAGGGAAGAAGTCTCTGCTGGACAACGGCACGCCGATGTCACCCAGCTCCTCGACCGCCACGATGACTACAACCGACGCCTCTCCAAGACGACCACCGTGTAAACAGCCCTTTTCAGGGCCACTAAAATATAAGGTTTGCCATTTAATGTCGCCATCTGGTGACACATAGTTTGAAAAAAAAAGCTAATCAAAACACGTAATAGGCAAAAATTTAATTTTGTTGATTTTTTGTCACTTTTTTGAATTTTTTTTTCCAGAATACGGTAGCTTAAGTCAAGCTGAACTGAACAGTGGTCTCGTATTCAGAATCTTACGTTCAATATTCCCGATAGAGTTACCTGCTTGTCGATCGAATGATAGCAAAAATTTACCAGGGGGTAATAAATTTTCTCGTACTGAATTGCTTTTATCGGCTTGGCAAATGATTGAAGAAGGCTACCCGATTCCTGTGAAGGGTGAACTTATGGACAGGTAAATGTAATTTTAATTGCTATCTTATTTGTATTGTATTTAAACGTAAGGTGAGTTAGTAAGTAAAACGATAATAACAAGAAATAAGAAAATTTATTTCACCTGTTGCAGACAGATACATTAACACATAAAATAAAACTTAGAACATAAAAAAATAATAAAAGGTGTTCTTATAATAAACAATAAAAACGATCATATTTAATTCTAAATAAAAAAAAAGACGCAAAACTAAAATCATCCTCAGTTTAACTTAAAAAAAAAACCGGAAAATCACTCTTTCACGCTAAACTAGGCTTTGTAGAGAAAAATGCTCTAAATAAAAGTCGTAGATCTTTAAATTTCCTATAAATTTTATTAGGTACAATTTTGTCGTAAAATACATACTAAGGCTGAAATATTAAAAAAATCGATTTTTCACACGTTTTCGTGAGAAAAAAACAGAAAATTGCTAATTATTGCTAAACTAAGCATGATACAAAAAAATGTTTGAGTTAAAAGTTGTAGGATTTTAAATTTCCTACAAATTTTATTATATACATTTTTGCCCCAAAATGCATATAAAGTGGCAATCTTAAAAAAACCATTGTTTTACGAAAAAACAGCCTCACCAAGAATTTCAGCAGAGATGCTGTCCTATCTTGTAGAGCATAAAAATATTAGTAAATGAGGCAATTTTAAAAAAAAATTGTAGGACCAGTTTTTGAGAAAATCGCAAAAATGTGAAAACTTAAACGAATAAACTGCTACTTCAGGTTGACCGATTTTGATGAAAATGTTTGTGTCGGGTCCGGTGGTATGTAACTAAGTTTCAAGTTTTAAGTTCGTACGATGTTCTGTTGTTGAGATATTCTGTTCACACACACACACACACACACACACACACACAGATCAATAGCTAAAAACATGTTTTTTGGATTCAGGGGGTCTGAAAACTTGTAAATCCAGTGAAAACTCAATTTCGAAAAATCGACATGAAAACAATACTTTCCTTCCTATATATTCATATAGGCAAGAGAAAGTAAGAAAAAAGAGACTATAGATAATGAAGTCATGAGATTGCCTTTTGCGTATGTACGAGGGTCATTCGTAAAGTAAGGTCCGAATCGCGGTAACCAGCCACACGGCGAGCGAACAGTGCAATGCGCATGCGCGACGACTCCCAGCATGCCTTGCGTACGAAACTACGCCATTTGCAGTAGTATCTTTGTTGTGTGCTGTTTACTGTGCATCTTTAAGATGTTTAAGACAATTGATCATCCCGCCGACTGCGAAATACAGTCAGTGATTCGTTTTTTGACAGCAAGGAACGTTTGTGCAGTAGATATTCATCGACAAATATGTGAAGTGTATGGCCCTAATGCAATGAGTGACAGTAAAGTGTGCAAGTGGGTGAGAGCTTTCAAGGAGGGAAGGGACAATGTCCATGATCAACCGCGATCTGGCCGACCATCTGTGATCACGGAAGATTTGGTCAAAGCCATTGAAGAAAAGATTCGTGAAAATCGGCGAATCACAATTTCATTAGCATTGGAATTGTCAAACGTGAGTAGAACAGTAGAAGTTTCTCGGCGGTAAGCGCTTCAACTCTGATGATGAGGTGAAAGAAGCTGTTCACGACTGGTTATATTCGCAGGCGGCAGAGTTCTACGACACTGGTATTCAAAAGCTTGTAGAACGTTATGATAAATGTTTAAAAAAATAATGGAAACTATGTAGAAAAATAGATTAAGACGTCAAGAATTAAATAAAACAAGGTTTTTGATCTAATCTGTTGTGGTTAATTTTTTATACAAAAACGGACCTTACTTTACGAATGACCCTCGTATAAGCTGTGAGGAAGGGAAGGAAATATTTGCAGTGCTGCCAACCTCAATAGTGAGACACTGCTCGTGCATTTCACTACCGTGCAGTTTCTAGATACATTTTGTAAGCTGTGGTTTATTCGGAGAAAGTGTTTTCTTCATAAACCTAATAAGAAATAAATATGACCTGTAATATTGCCTATAGTTTAATTACATGACTAGAAATATTTGATTTACTGTATGAATGAATCGCCTTCTTTACGATCGCTGTCATCGGCGTTTTCATTGTCAGTCTCTCTACTATCTACTTTACCAGGTGTCAACAAAACTGTTAAAGAATAGCTTCTTCACGTCCTTAATTTCCTTCTTTATTTTTTGAATTCTGGAAAGCGAAACATCACAGTAGTTAGCCACTCGCTCATGGCTTTTGTTAAGAGGGAGGGACAGGCATTTTTGTTAAGCTTCAACTTCACAACATTTTATTACATTGCATTCAGCACTGTGAATAATTCGACCACGTTTTCGAGAAACTGACATTTGTGTTTACGGCAACAAACCGTTATATTCGTACAGTTAACCCCCAAAAGGTTCAATCTTAACAAATGTGTGCAAGATAAGTTTCAGTTAAAATTTCCCCGTTTCCCCGAAACGTAACGGGAGAATGGGGAAATTTCAACTTACACTTATGTTGCACACATTTGTAAGATTTACTCGCTATGATGTAAGTCTCTACAATAAACATGCGTTCTTCCTTTGAAAAGACCATTGCTGACACAATATGACGAAACGACTGTTGTCACCACACTAATGCTTGACTGAAACATTTTAACTGTTGTAGGTAGTTGGCCTTGAGTACACTGTTGCCAACATACTGATTGGGGGACAGAAAATTTACCCATGTATTACTTCTATCTTCTTATAAACAGGGTTGCGTCCTTAATAAAACACCCGTTATAATAATGCCGCCGCAGTTGTTGTTTAGGTCATCAGCCAAAAGGCTGGTTTGAACCTGTAGAGGTTTTACTAAGTAAAACGAGGAGTGAGGTGGTTTACAATTGCCTTCCTCACTGAGTGGAAAAGTACACTTATCAGCATGCCGGGCCCTCTGAAAAGCACATATTTTCCACTCTGCAAATGACAACTTCACTTTATTCACCGCAGGGTCTGGCTGTATAATGAAATCCATTACTTTCAGAGGAGATAACTCTGATAAGTGTCTTTTACACCTCTACCTCTTCTGTTCTTAAATGATTCAGTCATTTAATTGGCTGACCATGTGATAATAAACAGAACTATTTACTTTAGCCCTGCAACGAACAGAGTGAGTGTAAATAATTTGACACTCTAACTGTCCGTTATGGGCAGAATGCCGCCGCTATAAGGTGACAAACAGAATGCCAGAACATTCCTAAAAATATTTTGGATGAACCGAACGTTTTTAAACATGTGATGTTCCAGTATATCACATGGTCCATCGAAGGGTTGAAAACAATGTATTACAACTGATTGTGAATTTTCCAGATATGCGGATTATGTGATGACTAAAGAAAAGTATGCTGCTGTTACACCTACATCACCTATGTGGGGCTTAGATTGTGAGATGTGCTTCACTTCGATTCGTAAAAATGAACTCACTAGGGTTTCTATTGTAGATGAAGATCATAAGGTATGTTTTAAGAATCTCATTTTTAAGGTTATCACTAGTGCTTGAATTTTGCATATCTTTTTTTAAATTCTAAAATAAGTTAATAATCCGAGTGTTTTTGAATGATTTGCGACCAAAAACCCCCAATTTTATTTTGAATATTTGTGCATATATCGGACCCTTTTGCATATTTGTGGTATTTTTGCATATTTTAGACAAATTTCCAGAAAACTTGTAAAAAAACAAAAGTATTTGTGAAGGCACTGAGCAGAATAAGGACATTCAAGAATGCTTATCCGAATGTTCCTCTCCCACCTCAACCTATAATCACAAGATGGGGTACTTGGATATCTGCAGCCAATTACTTTGCTGAACACCATGAAAAAGTGAAGGAAATAATTGGAAGTTTTGATGAATCAGAGAACCAAGCAATAGCTCAAGCTAATGCTGCACTAACCAAGTCTTCAGTAGTTCAACAACTTGCTTATGTTCATTCCAATTTTGGATTCATTCCTGATTTAATTACAGCATTAGAATCAAAAGGAATGAACCTATGTGATTCAGTCGACCTCATTGATAGGTTAAAAAAAAAAGTAAAGAATGGGGAGGACCTGTCGGTGAAATGTTGAGGAACAAATTGGACGCTGTGTTGAAAAGAAACCCAGAATAGAAGGCAGCTCAGGATGTTTCAAGAATTTTGAAGGGAGAGCTTGCGGATGAAATGGAAATGCAAATGAGTGACCCCGTAGCAATTTCAGCTCTGAAATTCCTACCAATTTGTTTCATGTGATGTTGAACGCTCCTTTTCAGCAATGAACAACGTCCTGTCTGACAAAAGACTGAGCTACAAAGTGGAAAATTTGGAAAAAACTGATTATTTTATGCAATTAACATAATTTATATGTTTAAAACTTCAATTTTTTTAAATATGATGATTACGGTTAAAGTGGTTAAATTATGATTAGATTAGCGTATTCATTATTTAAAACATTTTATAAATATAATGTATTTCAAAGTTAAATTAATAAAACAAAATTATTAAAAATACAGTAGAGTACCGATTTTCCGTGGATCGTTTAACCGGGGTTTGGATTAACCGTGCGATCACTAGAAATTTTTTTTTTTTTTTTTTTTGGTGTAACGTCCGACTGTTTTGCAAATTGCTGCTAATGCAGATGGTGAAGGATGAAATGAATTTTTGTAACGTATGAAAAAATCCCATGCCCGAGTGGGATTCGAACCCAAGACCGCGTGATGAGAGGCAAGCACGTTACCAACATCGCCAACGCAGCCGGCTAGAAAAATTAATTATGTATGTACTGTATAACTTTTACAAATTAAAACTTTTCAACTCCCGACATTTTCGTCATCGGTAATTATAACAATTATTGTGATTTACTACGATAATATTGTTTGATTACGACAACAATGAGTAGGTACATTAATGTAGACATAAACTAATTTTGTATCTTAGTAAAATGAAACAAAGTAAAATAACAGATTTTTTGTGATATTTTTTGTTACGTAGTTTAAGGTAAGATTTGTATAAATTTATGTAGTAAATTTTTTTATTTCAATACAATTTGTTTATTTATTTCCGATATCCGATAGTATTAACATGTATTAATCAGTAGAATAAAACATACGCGTAACTGATGGTTTTGTTTATGACGTAGGTGGTCTTGAACGGATTGGGTTGTATTATCCATGTTTTCCGGTTATCCGGTATATTTATCCCTCCAATTACCATGGATAATCGGTATTATACTGTAACTTGTTTTTTTTATTTTTGCATATTTCAACTTTTTTTGTGCATATTTTCTCTTTTTTTTGGCATATTTGCATGCATATTTTGGGTCAAAATAGTGCATATCGATCCGAGGTTATCACTGTGTTAACCCTTTCACTGCCAAACACGAGTATACACGTAGTGGGCTTACCATGCTTACATGCCAAACACGAGTTAACTCATTTGAAGTTTTAAATCGTATTGCCAAACTCGATTGGCATTGAAAGTGTTTGAATTAACTCCAGTAAGTGTTACTAACTGTATTTACGCATGTACTGTTGACTTTTTTTTATTCTTCTTTGTCGATGAAATCAAGTACGTAGTAAACAGATATTTTCATTTCTGCACAGCCTGTTTTGTTTGTAAACACGAAAATAGCGTCGATAATGATATTGATTTATTTTTATTCTTCTTCGATTGTGATTTAGCCGTTAGTGATAGTAATTGTGACATGGAAGAACTGTTGTGTTGTTTAGGTCAACAGCCGAAAGGCTGGTTTGAACCTCTAGAGGTTTTACTAAGTAAAAACGAGGAGTAAGGTGGTTTACCATTGCCTTCCTCACTGAGTTGAAATAGTATGCTTATCAGCATGCCAGGCCCTCCAAAAAGCACTCACTTTCAACCCTGCAAATGACACCTTCACTTCATTCACCACAGGGTCTGGCTGCATAGTGAAATTCATTACTCTCAGAGGAGATAACTCTGACTAGTGTCTTTTACACCTCAACCTCTTCTGTTCTTAAATAGTTCAGCCATATAAGTGGCTGACTATGTGATAAGAAACAGAACTATTTTTTTAGCCCTGGACCAAACAGATAGAGTGCAATTAAAATAACACTCCAACTGCCCGAAAAATGGAAGAACTATCTAGTGTAATTAAACCTCCACTTAAATACGTAAAAGGTTAGAACTACTTCGGAAAGCTACCAGTAGGCTTCCAATAAATTTATTCATGTTGTTCATGATTTTTAGCGATACAAATAGTGGAATAAATCTTAATATAAATTTTAATAAATCTGCTACAAAGAAATAATTTCAATTGATAAAACTAGTAACAATTAAAATGTTTAAAAACTTAAAGATACATCCAAAAAAATATTTAAAGAAACCTGGCTCACTGGTTTAACCCATGGTTTTATAACACTTGGCAGTGAAAGGATTAACTAACTGAACAGATAGAGCCAGGATCTGAAAAGGGACCTCTGTTTTTACTTTCTCTTGCCTATATGAATATACAGGGTGATTCATGAAGTTCTCCCCCCACTTCTACAGCACATTGTACTAGTAAAAATAATGAAAAAATGTTATATAAACATAGGTCCGAAAACGCTTCGTTAGCGAGTTACAGCTAGCGAAAGTTTCGCCTGGATTTCAGTTCACCAGGTGAAATGAGGTCTTCCTGGAATTGTGGTAAGGTAGATTAAGGGGCAAATTCAATCATTTCTTATGGTTTTTGATCTGATAAATTGAATAAAACAGGTCCCAGATCTGTAAGTTAAATAGTTTTTAAGAAAACCAGTGTCAAATGCAAAAAATGGAGTGAAAAACTTATTTTTTCATCTTTGGGCAAGGATAACTGTGTTATTTCACCAAGAAACAGTTAAAATTTTTCAATAAAACATGTAGAAAATTTTATTCTGAACAAACCGGTGTAAATTAAGTACACAGAAAGCGAATAGATGTTCGATTAAATGAGTTTTTATTCATAAGAGTACAAAGTAAAATTAACCGGAAAAACTAAAATGAAAAAATGTGTTTTTTCACTCCATTTTTTTGCATTTGACACTGGTTTTCTCAAAAACTATTCGCTTTCTGTGTACTTTATTTACACCGGTTTGTTCAGAATAAAATTTTCTACATTTTTTATTGAAAATTTTTAACTGTTTCTTGGTGAAATAACAAAGTTATTCTTGCCCAAAGATGAAAAAATGTGATTTTCACTCCATTTTTTGCATTTGACACTGGTTTTCTCAAAAACTATTTAACTTACAGTTCTGGGACCTGTTTTATTCAATTTATCAGATCAAAAACCATAAGAAATGATTGAATTCGCCCCTTAATCTACCTTACCACAATTCCAGGAAGACCTCATTTCACCTGGTGAACTGAAATCCAGGCGAAACTTTCGCTAGCTGTAACTCGCTAACGAAGCGTTTTCGGACCTATGTTTATATAACATTTTTTCATTATTTTTACTAGTACAATGTGCTGTAGAAGTGGGGGGAGAACTTCATGAATCACCCTGTATAGGAAGGAAAGTATTGTTTTCATGTCGATTTTAAGAAATCGAGTTTTCACCGGATCTATACGTTTTCGGAACCCCTGAACCCAAAAAACATGTTTTTAGCGATTGGTCTGTGTGTGTGTATGTGTGTGTGTGTGTGAACAGAATATCTCAAGAACGGAACATCGTACAAATTTGAAACTTGCAACTTAAGTTACATACCTCTACCGGACCCGACACGAACATTTTCATTAAAATCAGTCAACCGGAAGTAGTAGTTTATTCGTGTAATTTTTAACTTTTTTGCAATTTTCTCAAAAACTGGTCCTACAATTTTTTTTTAAATCGCCTGGTTTACTCATTTTCTTATGCTCTACAAGATAAGGTAGGCGTCATGTTTGTTGAAATTCTCGGTGAGGCTGTTTTCACGTAAAAAAATTGTTTTTTTAAGATTACGGCTTTAATATAAATTTTAGCACAAAAATGTAATTAATAAAAGTTGTAGAGAATTAAAAAACCTACAACTTTTTTATTTCAAACATTTTTTTGTATAACGCGTAGTTTAGCGGTAATTAGCAATTTTCTGTTTTTTTCTCACGAAAACGTGTGAAAAATCGATTTTTTTCAGATTTCGGCCTTAATATGCACTTCACGACCAAAGTGTATATAATTAAATTTATAGAAAATTAAAAGATCTACAACTTTTATTTATAACATTTTTCTCTACAGAGCCTAGTTTAGCGTGAAATAGTGATTTTCCGTATTTTTAAGCTAAACTGAGGTTGATTTTCATTTTGCGTCTTTCACTAATTTTTAAAAATTAGGTTATATTATTAAAGTTAGTTTTTTGTTTATTTCTAATGTTTTATTAATAATGTTAGGTTTATTGTAAATTTTTGCATTGGCAAGAGAAAGTTGTGTGAGTGTTTCACACCAAATTTTTTTTATTATTGTTGTTTCTTGTTCAGATCATCAGCTGTTTTGATCCTCTAAAAATTTTACTAAGTAAAACAAGGAGTTCAATGGTTCAGCTACTCCTTCCTAACGGAGTTGAAAAGTATTCAGCCTGCCAGGCCCTCTGAAAAGCACACATTTTCCACCCTGTAAATGACACCTTCACTTCATTTCCACAGGTCTGGCCGTATAATGAAATTCATTACTTTCAGAGGAGATAACACTGACTAGTGTCTTTTAAACCTCTACTTCTTCTGTTCTTAAATAATTCAGCCATTTAATTGGCTGACCGTGTGATAAGTTAAAGAAGTATTATTTGTAGCCCTGAAACTAACAGATTGAGTACTAATAAATTAATACTCCAGCTGTCTGTTATGGACAGTTTTTACTTTCTCTTACCTTTATGAATATATAGGAAGGAAAGTATTTTTTCATATCAATTTTTCGAAATAGAGTTTTCACCGGATCTACACATTTTCAGACCTTCTGAACCCAAAAAACATTTTTTAGGTCTGTGTGTGTGTGTGCGCGCGCACACACACACAGACCTAAAAAATGTTTGCGTGTGTGTGAACAGAATATCTCAAGAACGGAACATCATACAAACTTGAAACTTAAGTTACATACTACTACCGGACGCGACACGAACATTTTCATCAAAATCTGTCAACCGGAAGTAGCAGTTTATTCGTGTCATTTTTTTACTTTTTTCGATTTTCTCACAAACTGGTCCTACGATTTTTTTAAAAATCACCTCGTTTACTCATTTTTATGCTCTACAAGATAGTGTAGGTACCATGTTTGCTGAAATTCTTGGTAACGCTGTTTTCACGTAATAAAAAATGTAGAGAATTTAAAATCCTACAACTTTTATTTCAAATATTTTTTTGTATAACGCTTAGTTTAGCGGTAATTAGCAATTTTCTGTCGTTTTCTCACGTAAACGTGTGAAAAATCTGTTTTTTTTTAGATTTCAGCCTTAGTTTGCATTTTACGCCAAAAGCGTATATAATGAAATTTATAGGAAATAAAAAGATCTTCAACTTTTGTTTAAAGCATTTTTCTCTACAGAGCCTAATTTAGCGTGAAAGAATGATTTTCCGCATTTTTAAGCCAAACTGAGGTTGATTTTCATTTTGCGTCTTTCACTCATGATTAAAATAAGGTTATGTTTTTTGAGGTTAGGTTTCTGTTTATTTCTAATGTTTTTATGACGAATGTTAACGTTATATTGTTAATTATTTTCATTGGCAAGAGAAAGTCGTGTGAGTGTTTTACACCAAATTTTTTATTATGAGTTAGTAACTTTTTTAAATTGGATACTATTAAAGAACCTGACACGAATATTTTCATCTAATTCTCCTCCAAGCACGGGCTTTGCTTTTTTGGAGGAGTAATAAATTAAATAAATTAATGAATTGAAGTTATAAAAAATTTTTGAAAACCTACAACGTTTACTCAAAACATTTCTTTGTATAACGCTTAGTATAGCGGTAATTAGTGATTTTCTGTTTATTTTTTTTTCATGAAAATCTGTAAAAAAATTGATTTTATTAAGATTTCAGCTTTAATATGCATTTACAACAAAAGTGTGTATGTTGTTAAGGTCATCGCCGAGAGGCTGGTTTGAACCTGTAGAGGTTTTACTAAGTAAAACGAGGAGTGAGGTGGTTTACCATTGCCAACACTCACTGAGTGGAAAAGTACGCATATCAGCATGCCAGGCCCTCTGAAAAGCAAATTTTCGTCTCTGCAAATGACACTTTCACTTCATTCATCACAGGGTCTGGCTGTATAATGAAATTTATTACTTTCAGAGGAGATAACTCTGATTAGTGTCTTTTACACCTCTACCTCTTCTGTTCTTAAATGATTCAGTCATTTAATTGGCTGACTATGCGATAAGAAACAGAACTATTTATTTTAGCCCTGCAACTAACAGATTGGGTGTAAATAATTTGACACTCCACCTGTCTGTTATGGTGTGTAAAAGTGTGTATAATCAAATTAATAGGAAATGAAAAGATCTATGACTTTTATTTTAAGCATTTTTCTCTACAGAGCGTGAAAGAGTGATTTTCCATATTATTCAGCCAAACTAAGGTTGGTTTTAGTTTTCCATCATTATTCACTCGTGATTAAAGTAAGGTTGTTTTTTGAGGTTAGTTTTTTTTGTTTATTTCTAATGCTTTATTACTAATGTGAAGTTATATTGTTCATTATTAGCATTGATAAGAAAAAGTCGTCAGGGTGTTTCACACCAGATTTCTTGTTTCATTAGTGTTTAAATAATTACAATAATAGTTTTTGTATAGTTAATTCTTGAAAATATACATATTAAAAAGTCCTAAAATAAAATGTAAGTAATAGATAATTATCAAAAAAAATTTTGGTGGAGAAAAAATTGAGCAAAATAACTTTAATTTGGGCTAAATCAAGCGTTAAGGGGTTAACTCGAGTATTTTAGACCAGATGTTATTGTTGTTGTTGTTTAGGTCAACAGCCGAAAGGCTGGTTAGAACCTCTAGAGGTTTTACTAAGTAAAAACGAGGAGTAAGGTGGTTTACAATTGCCTTCCTCACTGAGTTGAAAGAGTATGCTTATCAGCATGCCAGGCCCTCCGAAAAGCACTCACTTTCCACCCTGCAAATGACACCTTCACTTCATTCACCACAGGGTCTGGCTGCATAGTGAAATTCATTACTCTCAGAGGAGATAACGCTGACTAGTGTTTTTTACACCTCTACCTCTTCTGTTTTTAAATAGTTCAGTCATATAAGTGGCTGACTATGTGATAAGAAACAGAACTATTTTTTTTAGCCCTGGACCAAACAGATAGAGTGCAATTAAAATAACACCACCCGCCCGTTTTGGGCATATTTTATTGTTATGTTTTGTTATTATTGCAGGTTGTTTATGAATCATTAGTGAAGCCGCATAACAGAATTATAGACTACTTAACCCAGTTCTCTGGTATCACTAAAGAGATGATGAAAAATGTAACGAAAACCTTGGAAGATGTCCAACAAGAGCTTCGTCAGCTGCTTCCTGCTGATGTCATTCTAGTTGGACAGTCTCTTAATTTTGATCTTCATGCTCTTAAGGTAAGTTAATTCTTGAATTAAGTATACTTTTTATATTCTCTTGTTCTGTATCAGTGTTCTTCGACACCGGCGTGGTGGAAGCGGAGCCCGAAGAGTGACGGCTCGGCTACCGGGTTCAGGCCTAGCCTTCCCTCAGCGGCAGTTGGGTTCCCACTGCAGCGTGACAGTGGTGGCCCCCAGAGCCACCACAATGTCAGGTCGGCGTAGGCCGCCTGCCAATAGTGCGGCCGAGGCGGCTCTCTCCAGGCTGGCGAAGGCTGACCGGTGCGGGAATGTAGCGTCCGCTTAAACGATTTAGTTTCATTTTTTTCATATTTAATGGCGTGTTTTGATACCCACAACCGTGTTATTTTGATGTATCAATCATATTTATGAAGAACAAAGAGTTTTTTGTGCAGCATTTACATCTGTGAGGAGTTATTTTCCAAAATGAAGAACGTGAAGTCAAAATTAAAGAATTGGGTTTCTGATTTTCATTTAGTAGAGAACTCTCTTCGAATTGCTTCATCCAAAATAAAAACTATTGTTGACAGATTAGTGAAGAGAGAAAGAGGGAGAAAGATTACCACATTTCTCATTGAACTAAAAAAAATCACCATTTAAGAGGATACCGAAGTCTTATACTGGAACATGTTATCATAAAGAACATTTTCTCAGCTCTCATTGGCCAGATCATTACCAAATTTTTTGTGCCTATCAAGAGTACTTTTATGCAGATTGTGTCATTGGGGTTTTGCCATTTTCCAATTTATGTCGCAGGAAAAATATATGTTTCGTACACAACTCTAATAAATATAAAAATGGCCATTAAATAGCACATAAAATTTTAATGGTGTCACCGGATGGCAACATTAAGTGGCAAGCCTTATTTGTTTGGTGGCCCTGAAAAGGGCCGTTTAAGCGGTAGTTGTCTTGGAGAGGCGTCGGTCGCAGTCGTGGCGGTTGAGGAGCTGGGTGACACAGCGTGTCGTCGTCCAGCAAAGACATTATCTTCTTCCCTCGCAGTAGTGCGTCAGGTCTAGGACTTGGCTCCTAGTTACTTTCACCTGTTCCCGAACATGAAGCGGTGGCTTGCATCTTAGCGGTTCGCCAATGACGAAGAGCTTCAAAACGCCGTGAATGGTTGGCTACATTTACAGGCGGCAGATTTTTATGCAGAGTGTATTTCAAAGACGGTTCCAAGGTACACCAAGTGCTTGAATCTGCGACTATGTTGAAAAATAGAGAAAAACTGTAGTTTTAATATGTATATAATAAAGTTTTTGTATCTTCACGCGTTTACTTTTTATTTCAAAACGGAGGTTATTTTCTGGATAACCCTCTTATAAGACTAACTGGGAAAAAATGTGGTTAGGTACCTCATTGAAAATCATGTTGAGGCACCATAAAATTGTGTTTTATTTTCTGTGTAAGGCTGTGTCCTAGCTGAATTCGGGTTTTGCGGTGCGGCTAATGCGTTAATTGTACAGAATAAAACATGCAGGTACAAGTAATGATGTTCTAGCTACATCCCGTGTGGTGCGATGCCTACATGCAGTTAAAACACCATCACTTGTACCTACATGTTTTATTCTGTACGATTAACGCATTTGCCACACCGCACCGCAAAACTCGGATGCAGCTAGGACACAGCCTAATACAGTAAAACCTCACTAATTCGAAATTCGCTATATTTCGGACTACTCCAAGAAGAGCAGCTTTTTTAATTTTTTCAGAAGTTATTTAGTGAAAAATTAATAAAGTGCTACTTCAAAAAATAATAGCTTTTAACTTTCTAATAAAAATTGTTTCATCCTGTAATACATTATTGGTTACTCAGTGAAGAAAACGTTCCACAATTTAAGCTAGTGAAGTGAGAAACCACATAGACGAACTTATTGAATTTGCAGACTTCAATCCGGAATTCAATGACTATTATCTTGTCCTAAGAGAGATGCGCCAACAAGTTATAAGAAAACAGTGTAGCAAGGAATCACAGACAAAAATAACCAGTTTTTTTCTAAGCAACCTCAAATGATCCCTGAGGATATTTGTCAACCCTCTACTTCAACAAGTGCCAAATAATCGGTACGTAAGTACAGTGTTTTAATTAAATATCATTTTACACTGGACATTTATTATTTAAAAATATTTTTACTGTCGTAAATATTTTTATTTCTATACTTTAAACTTTGTTGTTTTTCAATATACTGTACTTAAAATTCATTAAACATCGATATTTCAGATAAGTAACTGTTATATTTTTATTTTAATTGCCTAAATTATTCAATTTTTAGATGTAAACAAATATTCGCGATAATTCGGACTTTCAATAATTCGGACTTCACTTCCTCCCCCCCCCCAATCAGTTCGAATTAGTGAGGTTTTAATGTATTTTATACTTTATTATGCGTTCAACAGAAAATACATTTTGTTACTCTAATTGAAGCGTCAAAATTTTGTTTGTACATTAAGCGTTTTATGGTTATTGTTTCTTGTAATAATATATTTTGTTTCTTTTTTCGAAATTACAGTTAATGCATCCATATGTGATTGATACCAGTGTGATATACAATATAACTGGTTTTAGACCTCGGAAAACGAAACTAGCTGTTCTGGCAGAACAATTTCTCGGCGAACTGATTCAAACTGGACATGGTCACGATTCGGTCGAAGACAGTAGTTCATCATTGAAATTAGTTCAATTGAAACTTGCTAACAGTAAGTATATAATATATAGTGGGTGATGTGAATAAAAATAAGGATGACCTTTTTTACTTTCTCTTGCCTATATGAATATATAGGAAGGAAAGTATTGTTTTCATGTCGATTTTTCGAAATCGAGTTTTCACCGGATCTATACGTTTTCAGACCCCCTGAAAACCCCCCCAAAAAACATGTTTTTAGCGATTGGTCTGTGTGTGTGTGTGTGTGTGTGTGTGTGTGTGTGTGTGTGTGTGAACAGAATATCTCAAGAACGGAACATCGTACGAACTTGAAACTTGAAACTTAAGTTACGTACCACTACCGGACTCGACACGAACATTTTCATCAAAATCGGTCAACCGGAAGTGGTAGTTTATTCGTGTAATTTTTCACTTTTTTGCGATTTTCTCAAAAACTGGTCCTACGATTTTTTTTTAAAATCGCCTGGTTTACTCAATTTTTTATTCTCTACTAGATTGGGTAGGCGTCATGTTTGCTGAAATTCTGGATGAGGCTGTTTTCACGTAAAAACGTTTTTTTAAGATTACAGCTTTAATATGCATTTTAGCGCAAAACTTTATATAATAAAAGTTGTAGAGAATTAAAAATTCTACAACTTTTATTTCAAACAATTTTTTGTATAACGCTTAGTTTAGCGGTAATTTGCGATTTTCTGTTTTTTTTTCTCACGAAAATGTGTGAAAATCTGATTTTTTTTAGATTTCGGCCTTAGTATGCATTTTACGACAAAAGTGTATATAATTTAATTTATAGAAAATTAAAAGATCTACAACTTTTATTTAAAGCATTTTTCTCTACAGAGCCTAGTTTAGAGAGAAAGAGTGATTTTCCGTATTTCTAAGCCAAACTGAGGTTGATTTTCATTTTGCATCATTCACTCGTGATTAAAATAAGGTTATGTTTTTGAGGTTAGTTTTTTGTTTGTTTCTAATATTTTATTATTAATGTTAGGTTTATTGTTAATTATTTGCATTGGCAAGAGAAAGTTGTGTGAGTGTTTCACACCAGATTTTTGTACTGAATTATGAAATGATCCTTACGTTGGGAGTGAATAAAACTAAGAATTGTCTTATTTATGAGCAAAGTCTTACTTCATTAACACGTTCAGTGCGGCCCATGTTAAGCGATGTTATTCGCTGTGGCTGAACCGTCGCCTGCCGCATTTATATGTTCCCTGCACACAGAAATGCACAAGGCCGCGGCGCTTCATATCCTCATATTCTCTCTACAATTACAATTTCTCGTGTGTATTTTCATTCAATACTTTTATTTTATATTTATACGTGTATGTTTATGTATTTTACTATAGAAATGTATTTGTTTTCATTTTAAAAGTACACACGTAAAAGTATAAATACAAAACAAATGTAAAAGTCTGAATGTACTTTGCTTTTATCATGTAAACCTATGAGAAAAAATTAAAAACTTATAGGAATAAAAGGATAATAGTTCTATATGGCACTCTTAGCTGAATAACTGCAGTGTGGCCAAAGGTTTTTGAAAAGTTGAAAGTAAGTAATATTACGATACAGACGACAGACAGATATCGGTACCTCTGACAGTTTTACGATTTTTTCTTGTTTTCAACAATATTTTATTACCCTTTCTGTTCCCATGGCAGTAAGTCTTTCCGTTAACAGATAAAAATGCAATTCCAAAAATGGGGTCACCTAAGAAAAGAATTGAATAAACCTACTAGTATACTATTATAAGTAAATGACCCTGCTGCTTTGTTTGAATGTGCACACCACATAGGCTCCTAAAATTATAAGTACTAATAAAATATTTCTATAGCAAATTTTTAAATTGTGCAAACATTTAAAAAAAATTAATACCTACTAGTTTCTTTAAAAAAAAAGTTAACTTCAGGTCTGTATGTTCAAAAAAATAGGCCTACTAAATTTAAAGCATTTAGGTATTACATTTGTGTACTCATATTTATTTATTTAGTTGCATTTTTGCCACACTTAATATTTACTAAGTATAGTAAATGTTCCGTAATTGTAAGAAAAATAATATAATGAAATAACATTTTTTTTTTTTTTTTTTTACACCCCAATTGGAGCACTCAAGTCATGGACATGTGTTCCTTGAGGAGTTAGCCGTGGCGCCACACTGTTGCTTTCTTCGTTCCCACATCAATTTCATATTCCTTGACCTGGTGGCTCTCAATCTCTCTGCTACAGCTGCATTCGGCTGTCTTCTCCCTCTGAAAGGCAGTTGGGTTATCCTCTTTTCCTTTAGGATGGTCTTCTCTTCTCGTCTCTGGATCATTTCTTCATTTATATTCAAGTTCCTCATGTCTGACATGACTTCCTGTATCCATTTGTTTTGGATCTTATTCTTCATTTGGTAGTCAAGGAGCTGTTTAATGAGTCTTGAGTCAGGCAGTCTGCTAAGGTGGCCAAAGAAAGTGACTCTCCTCTTCCTCATTGTGTCCAATATCGGCTCATTTTCCTTATAAACTATATTTTTGGGGACTATCCACCATTTTCCTTGGACTTGATGCTTGAAATTAATGGCTGTTCTTAATATTCTTCTGTCTATCTTTTGAAGTTTGTCCGTGGTTGATCGAGTGTTCAAGTTGAAAAGGGTCTCACAAGCATGTGTAGCCTCTGGCTTGATTACAGAGTTATAATGCCTGATTTTGGAGTTAATTGATAGGGACTTCTTCTTATCTATGGGCCAGGTGATTCTTTGTGCCTGTTTCAGTTTGGTTACTCTGTTCTAAATTGTAGGCTTTTCATTCAGATTCCATGTGATTATTTCACCAAGATACTTAAATTTCTGAACTATCTTTATTTTTTCTCCATTGCTTAGTTGCAGGCTCTGAAGTTCTTGTTTAAAGCCTGGCATTATCTCTGTTTTTTCCCATGATATTTGGAGCCCAACTTTTGATGCTATTTCCTGCAGGGTTTCAATCTGATGCGTGGTTTCCTCCATACTGTTGGACAACAGTGCCAAATCATCCGCAAAGGCGAGGCAATTCACCCTGATCACTCTTCCAACTTTGACCCCAGGTGGGCATTTCTTGTTCCACTCTCTCATAATCTTCTCCAGGACACAGTTGAACAGCAGTGGTGACAGTCCATCCCCTTGACGAAGCCCAGTCTTGATCTCAAATCAATTGTGGAGACCAAACTCTTCCAAAATTTTCAGCAGAGAACCGCGGCTGATACAGTCATATGCCTTTTTAAAGTCAATGAAGGCAACAACCAGCTTTTTCGCTCTAGTTCTCATGTGTTTCATGATCCACCTGGGAGTGTTTAGGCCGACGCGATTCCACGTCAGCCGCAGTCAACGTGTTAAAAAATTGGCTTGGGAATTGAAACTTAAATAAGGAATAACTTAAAATGTAGTGAATAAAGCTAAGACTTTCTTTATGTCACATAAGGAAAGTCTTATAAATTATCAAGGCACGTTTTAGTTCGCTTAATTCATTTGCTTATTGAACAACTTGCTCGGAAATGGCTATGTTTATGCAAGTGTGGAAAGAAAAGCATTAAAAATTCAGTCTCCTATTGTGAGAGTTTTATTTTCCTGTTTCCAGTTTCAGTTTTATCGATTTTATGTTTCAAATCAGTTTTCATGTTACTCAATAGTTTTTCATTTTTCAGTCGTAATGTTCTCTCCTGTATTAATTACAAACTTTTGATTTATACACTTCCAAGCTTCATTCTTTGATGCTATAATTTTAGGCGTCAATGATCAATTTAAAACTACTAAGTGGTCTTTAAGTATCTGCACAAATATCATCCTTTTGTTATCTCTCTTCTCTGTGAAACTAAACTGCGTTTCATCGTCACTACCGTTAAAACCCATGTTAAATAAGACTAGGTGAACATGTGCGGGAAAACCCGCACAAAAGTGTAAATTTGTTTTTATAGAACTTCTCTGTAAACAAATTTTTTTGCTTTTTTGTACTACTGGTTCATTGAATCTTCTGTTCTCATTCGGCTCATGATGGAACTTCATAAAAAAATTGTATAGTGGCAGGCAATTTTCAGTTCGTGCAATTGCCTCTTCATATTTTTTACCATGTCACCCAGTTTCTTATAGCTTTGAGCATACGGATTGACAGGAGTCATAACTGCTCCAATTTTTTCTAAAATCTCATTATTTAATTCCACATAAAACCAAAACCAAAATATAGCAGATTGAACTGTATACAAATTTACAACAACTACGTTGGAAATTCCAAAGCGATCTGACCGTGACACTGCCAATGCGTTGGTAGACCTATACTTTAGTTCATTGAACTTGCCCCCTCTCCAAACTGAAATAGTTGTGCGAGATGTGGGAGGGATAGATAGAGAAAGAGAGAGGCCTATACTTCAGTTCGTTGAACTTGCCCCCTCACCAATCTATTTTAGACCTCCTATTTTACGGTCATAAATTGAAATATTTGATTTTGGATAGTTTTCTGCAAATCTACTCGAACAGACGATTCATTTGAGCCCACTTCGGGGAAAATCGGTGAAGGTTCAGGTGGTTAACATCGTGTTGGAAAAAAAGCTGCCCGCTGATGTAAACTGATGCGTGTATCTTACACAAATGAAAAATGTAACTTGAATGTGGAAGGCCTGATTGAGATCTCTTATCATGCACCCCTGAAAGTTATTTATCTTTAATAAAAAACACGTAACTTGACAAGAATGAACGTGTTTGTTCATAAAAAGAAGCTGATGAATCACATTAAGCAATTCCTTTTAAGGAAATTCTTACGCCAGTAAGACAATTCTTACGCAATTGAAATTTTCGAGCTTGTTAGTTAAGGAATGTCTTATAAGAATTAGCGAAAGGTTATTCACTCGAAAATAAGGTAATGCTAATTCTAGTAAGGTGACCTTATTATGAATTGTCTTAACTTTATTCACTTTGCCCAGTATTTAGTTTGTCATCCCTAACGTGTGTACGTTGCGATCTGTTCAATTCAGAACAACAAGCAACCCCATGACCCAATGAGCATTTTCCCAGGCTGACCATTTCTGAAAGAAAAAGAGTATGTTTAATTGAACCCCAACCATCTAAGTACACCAGTAACCGCTGTCTAGTATTCAAGTGGTATTCAAATCAAAAAAAGTAACCACTTTTATTAGGATTTGAACCAGGAACCTTTGTCTCCAAAATTCAACTGTTTAACCCCTTAACGGTTTATGAAGAGATATCTGGCAACGTAAATGTCG
Source organism: Catonia carolina (assembly GCA_035578175.1). Lineage (NCBI taxonomy): Eukaryota > Metazoa > Arthropoda > Insecta > Hemiptera > Achilidae > Catonia > Catonia carolina. Next base: position 8,533,874 of record JAQMRL010000016.1, read on the forward strand.
TAGAAAAGTGCCGATGGTAGATAATTTGCAACTGAATTTGTCTCGATTTATTCTGTTTTCTGTCGAAATATCTCGCTGTAACATTAGTTTATCTTATATCCGTAACTTTAATATTAGCGCTAGTAAAGGTTCCTTTCTATAGGTTAGATGACGCTATGTTATTTGTTTACGTTCTACTCTCCAATGTTGCGTAAAAGGTTATGTTTTGGTTAGTTCGGTGCGTTTCGTTGTAAAGTTATAAGTTTTATACAATATTACAATATAGAAATTGTAAGCTATTCGATATTGTTTATAGTTTTTTAGTAGTAGGTTTCATTTCATACATAGTATTTAGTCCGGTATTTCAATTCCGTTTATTGTAGTAGGATTGTTTATTATTTATTCGTAAGTGATGGCCGGTACCTCTTTTTTTTAAAAAAAATGATGTTTTTGAGAATGGAAATTGATCTATATGTCTTTATTCAGTCATATTATACAAAATTATGAAAAAAAAAATTGAGCAGGATATGAACATTTTTGGCTAAAAAAGGAACCGTTAAGGGGTTAACAGCTGATTTGCAGCGAGATTTTACAGTATATATATCGCACTGTGGGAAGAAGACTGTTACAACTCTTTACATAAACATACTTTTGAAGAAATAAGTATTTAAAGTTTTTGTCTGAGTTCATAAGTTTATACCATCTGCACCGATCCATTTAAACTGAATTTGATTGTTGAATCTGATTGATCATTCTTAATTAACATGGTAGTAAAATGAAAGAAAATATTCAAATTTTAACCATAGTACAGTAGAGTACCGATTTTCCGTGGATCGTTTGACCGGGGTTTGGATTAACCGTGCGATCACTAGAAATTATTTTTTTTGGTTTAACGTCCGACTGTTTTGCAAATTGCTGCTAATGCAGGCAGTGAAGGATGAAATGAATATTTTGTAACGTATGATGTGATGACGATCTACTAGACAGTGTAACCAAGCCAATTCCTGGACCGAGCTCCTTACTACAGCAAGACGAAAGCAGTGATGACGATTCAGAACCGGCTCCTAAAATCAGTTGCAAAGAAGCTTTAACCGGTGCCGAAACATTACTAACTTTCATGGAAAATCAGGATGACACAGATTACGTGGACATTTTACATATTTGTGGTTATATAAGAAAAATAAAAGAAAAAATATTGCGGCATAAAATGAAACAAAGTAAAATAACAGATTTTTTTGTGATTTTTTTGTTACGTAGTTTAAGGTAAGATTTATATAAATTTATGTAGTAAATATTTTTATTTTAATACAATTTGTTTATTTCCGATATCCGATAGCATTAACATGTATTAATCAGTAGAATAAAACATACGCGTAACTAGTGGTTCTGTTTATGACGTAGGTGGTCTTGACTGAATTGGGTTGTATTATCCGTGTTCTCCGGTTATCCGGTATAGTTATCCCCCCAATTACCACGGATAATCGGTATTATACTGTATTATTTAATATTAAGGTTTTTGAAGTAGTATGGTATTTTAGTGTAAAGATATGAAGATTTCAGCCTTAGTATGCATTTTACGACAAAAGTGTATATGTAATCAAATTTATAGGAAATTAAAAGATCTACAACTTTTATTTCGAGCATTTTTCTCTACAGAGCCTGATTTAGCGTGAAAGAGTGATTTACCGTATTTTTAAATCAAACTGAGGTCGATTTTCATTTTGCGTCTTTCACTCATGATTAAACTAAGGTTATGTTTTTTGCCCAAAACGGGCAGGTGGAGTGTTATTTTAATTGCACTCTATCTGTTTGGTCCAGGGCTAAAAAAAATAGTTCTGTTTCTTATCACATAGTCAGCCACTTATATGACTGAACTATTTAAGAACGGAAGAGGTAGAGGTGTAAAAGACACTAGTCAGAGTTATCTCTTCTGAGAGTAATGAATTTCATTATACAGCCAGACCCTGTGGTAAATGAAGTGAAGGTGTCATTTGTAGGGTGGAAAGTGAGTGCTTTTCGGAGGGCCTGGCATGCTGATAAGCATACTCTTTCAACTCAGTGAGGAAGGCAATGGTAAACCACCTTACTCCTCGTTTTTACTTAGTAAAACCTATATAGAGGTTCAAACCAGCCTTTCGGCTGTTGACCTAAACAACATGTTTTTTGAGGTTAGTTTTTTGTTTACTTCTAACGTTTTATTACAATTAATTGTTAAGTTTATTGTTAATTATTTGCATTGGCAAGAGAAAGTTGTGTGAGTGTTTCACACCAGATTTTTTTTTTTTACAGGTGTTGAATTTGGAGACGCTGTATTGTCGGGCCAAACTGAAGTGTACAACCCATGCAATAAACCGGTTCCTCAGAGTTCACCGGTTCCTCAGAATAAAACTGGTCCTCAGAGTAAACTGGTTCCTCAGAATAAATCAAACTCCATGAAAAAAAGTGTGTTTGCAACCAGTCTGTTCAGCCATGTCATAAAGAATGATAAAACTGGTAAGATATAGAATTAATATCATTATCGTAGTGTTTTTTTACTTTCTCTTGCCTATATGAATCAATAGGAAGGAAAGTATTGTTTTCATGTCGATTTTTCGAAATCGAGTTTTCACCGGATCTATACGTTTTCAGACCCCCTGAACCCAAAAAACATGTTTTTAGCGATTGGTCTGTGTGTGTGTGCGTGAACAGAATATCTCAAGAACGGAACATCGTACGAACTTGAAACTTGAAACTTAAGTTACATACCACTACCGGACCCGACACAAACATTTTCATCAAAATCAGTCAACCGGAAGTAGTAGTTTATTCGTGTAATTTTTCAGTTTTTTGCGATTTTCTCAAAAACTGGTCCTACGATTTTTTTTAAAATCACCTCATTTACTCAATTTTTTATTCTCTAAAAGATAGGGTAGGCGCCATGTTAGCTGAAATTCTTGATAAGGGTGTTTTTACGTAAAAAAAGTGTTTTTTTAAGGTTACGGCTTTAATATTAATTTTAGAGCAAAAATGTATATAATAAAAGTTGTAGAAAATTTGAAAACCTACAACTTTTATTTCAAGCATTTTTTTGTATAACGCTTAGTTTAGCGGTAATTAGTGATTTTCTGTTTTTTCTCACGAAAACGTGTGAAAAATCGATTTTTTTTAAGATTTCGGCCTTAGTATGCACTTTACGACAAAATTGTATACAATAAAATTTATAGAAAATTAAGAGATCTACAACTTTTATTTTTTTCTACAGACCCTAGTTTAGCGTGAAAGAGTGATTTTCCGTTTTTTTTTTTTGAAGCCAAATTGAGTTCGATTTTCATTTTGCGTCATTCACTCAAGGTTATGTTTTTGAGGTTAGTTTTTGTTTATTTTTAATATTTTATTAATAATGTTAGGTTTATTATTAATTATTTGCATTGGCAAGAGAAAGTTGTGTGAGTGTTTCACACCAGATTTTTTACTTTCTCTTGCCTATATGAATCTCCCTAGAATGGTGGAGTGGAGTAAATCTTATGCATATTACGTTAACAACGCTTGCCCCTCTACTTCAGTAGGTTGCACCTCCCTCTTCTTCCAGATATACTACGAAGCGTGTTCAGAAAGTAAGTACCGTTTTTAAAAAAATCAAGTAAAACAATTTTTTTTCAACACAATTTTATTTCTACATGAAAGCCCAAACCTTAAACTATTTTTCAACATAGTTTCCAACGATGTTCAAACACTTGTCGTAGCGGGTGATCAATTTGTCTATACCCTCTTCGTAGAAGGTTCCCGCCACTGACTGCACAAAACCAAGAGACTCGGAAGTGCTTTGACTTTTCTTACACGGTACAGTGATGATGGTAAGATTTTTTAAACAAAATTGTGACAGGTGATGAAACTTAAGTCCGTCATGTCACACCGGAATCTAAACAGCAGTCAATGGAGTGGCGACACACGCAATCCCTGAAGAAACAAAAATTGAAGATGACAATGTCTGCACAAAAAATCATGTGCACTGTCTTTTGGGATCAGAAAGGTGTTTTGCTGATTAATTTTCTCGCAAAAGGTGAAACCATTAATGCGGCAAGGTATTGCGAAACCTTAAGAAAACTAAGGCGGGCAATTCAGAACAAACGGAGAGGAATGCTCAGTAACGGAACTGTGTTGCTCCATGACAATGCTCGACCCCATACAGCTGGTGACACTCAAACATTGGTTCGACAATTTCGTTGGGAGCAGTTCGATCACCCGCCCTACAGCCTGGACTTGGCACCGCCTGACTACCACTTGTTCCTGCACATGAAGCGCGAGCTAGGCGACCAACGCTTTGAAACCGACGATGAAGTGAAAACTGCTGTGGAGTTGTGGCTACATTCGTGGCGGGAACCTTCTACGAAGAGGGTATAGACAAATTGATCACCCGCTATTACAAGTGTTTGAAAATCGGTGGAAACTATGTTTGGAAACTAAGGTTTGGGCTTTCATGTAGAAATAAAATTGTGTTGAAAAAAAATTGTTTTACTTGTTTTTTTTAAAAACGGTACTTACTTTCTGAACACGCCTCGTATAAGGAGCCAGTTGACTAATATCTCGTGACGAAATCGTATCTAATTAGTGTGTGTATTTATAGTACTGGTGCCTTTAACAAAAGCTAGTGAGTAATTTTTCGCATCTCCACTTATACATGATAATTTTAGTACGTAATTTTTTCGCATCTCCACCGATGCTGTATAAGTTATGCGTAAAATTTACGTATAACCACTAATAGTGCATTATAATTTTGTATGTTTGTAACACCATTTTATTTATATGTACAGTACCTTTGGGAACTGCAATTCAAGCATTATTGGGTGTAAAGGTACCGGCAATAAATGTTATGTGCCAAGAAAAAAAAGGTCCAAGGAAGTAATGCAGTGAGTGTTCATACACAAAAAGAAGACATAGAACTACGAGGGTCATTCGTAAAATAAGGTTCCCATGATTTTTAAAAATAGACAGCTATATTTTTTATCTTAGTGTTATACATCAATTTAAAGCTGAAAACTTACGCTATTTTTCTACATAATCGCCGTTTCTGTCCAAACACTTTTGCAGACGATGCTCCAAATTTTCTATCCCCTATCTATTAGGTAGAATTCTGCCGCCAATCCTTTGAGGAATCGAGTAAACTCTTCCTTGACTTCATCATCGGTACTGAAGCGTAGGCCACCCAAGTGTTCTTTTAATTTTGGGAAAAAGTGATAATCACTTAGGGCTAAGTCCAGGCTGTAGGGAGGTGGGGCACAACAGTCCAGCCTAAATCTGTCAGCAGTTCTTGAGTTTGATGTGAGACATGAGGTCGAGCGTTGTCATGGAGAAGCCTCACACCACTGGACAATCTTCCTCTCTGGCGGTTCTGGATCGCGCTTCTCAGTTTTCTTAATGTGTCACAATATCTGTCAGAGTTTACTGTTGTTCTATGATGAATGTCAATAGGTGAAATCCGTTTTGCATTTAAAAAACGTATCACAGCGCGAATTTCGTATTTGGTGGTAACAGCAATTGGGAGCTCCATCTTCGAAAGGTGCTAGGCCGGCACTGATCGACGTAGCGAGGCGGGAGTGGTGCGGAAAAAGAGAGGGAGAGCTGATGAGTAAGACAGTGTTGCCAGATTTCTCCCAGCACATCGCATTCTGTCTCGGCAGCTTAGGGAATCTTATTTTTCAAATGACCCTCGTACATACTGTCTCTTTTGCTGCAAACCTATATGCGGCAAACATCAAAAGAAAATATGTTTTGTTTGTGCAACAAACTGCCAGAATAAGTAGCCCCAGCAACAAGAACTCTCTGTTTGACTTTCGTGTTCACTTATTTGCATAATTTTATTTTTCAATTTACTACTTTATTTTTCCTACTTTTAATATCTTAATTTCGTCTATTATTTGGAGTTTTATAAAGTATTTTGCTCAGTTGATGTTAAGTATTTTGTATCATGTAATTTATATTTCTTTGTTTTCTGATTTATTTATTTATTGTAATAGTATTTATCATAATTACTTCACTCTTTGATTACAATGTATATACTAAAATATTTTTTGTATTTAGTAAATAAAATATTTTCAAGCTACATAAATAGAATAAAAGAGCTTGGTGATTTACTGGGAAATCTTTGTAACTATTAACCAATATTTGTCGAAATTTAAATAAAAACTACAAAAAAGAGGTAGAAAACATTATGAAAAGCAAAATGTTCCAAAACAAATAAAATTCACAACAAAGTTATCCCAAGAAAATCACCTAGTGAGTAAATTTTTCGCATCTCCACCAGTAATAGCTCAAGAGAATAGCCCCACCGTTCTAGGGATATATAGGAAGGAAAGTATTGTTTTCATGTTGATTTTTCAAAATCGTATTTTCACCGGATCTACACGATTTCAGACCCCACTGAACCCAAAAAACATGTTTTTAGTGATTGATCTGTGTGTGTGGGTGCGTGCGTGCGTGCCTGTGAGTGTGTGTGTGAACAAAATATCTCAAGAATGGAACATCGTACGAACTTGAAACTTTAGTTACATACCACTACCAGACCCGACACGAACATTTTCATCAAAATCGGACAACCGGAGGTAGTAGTTTATTCGTGTCATTTTTCACTTTTTTGTGATTTTCTCAAAAACTGGTCCTACGATTTTTTTTAAAATCGCCTAGTTTACTAAATTTTTTATGCTCTACAAGATAGGGTATGCACCATGTTTGCTGAAATTCTTGGTGAGGCTGTTTTCACAATGCAACACCTTTTGACAGCAGTCCTCAGCGTTTGCTTTGAATTGCATGCTTTAGTTTGGCAGTAAGCATCTCACTGTAACGTACACTGTTTATTGTTGTGCCCCTTTCCTGATAATGTTTCAGTACTGGACCTTGTGAGTCCCAAAAAACCGTAAGCATCAGTTTTCGTACGAACAGTTGGGTCTTGAATTTTTTCTTGCACGGCGAATCTGGATGTTTCCATTCCATACTCTGTCGTTTACTCTCCGGGTCGTAATGATGGATCCGTGTTTCATCACCAGTAATGATCCTGTCTAAGAAGTTGTCCCATTCGTTACCATAGCGATCCAAATGTTTTTTGCAGATGTCCAAGCGTGTTGGTTTATGCAACAGCATCAATTGTTTTGGGACCCATCTTGCACAAACTTTATGAAACCCAAGTATGTTGTGAATGATTTCGTAGGCAGAACTGTGGCTAATTTGCAGACGATGTGCCACTTCGTCAATAGTTACTCGTCTGTCTAAGAGAATCATTTCACGTGAACGCTCAATGTTTTCTTCATTTACAGCAGTAAACGGTCGTCCGGCTGCTTCATCGTGCGTAAAACTTGTGCGACCATTTTTGAATTTTTCAATCCATTTGTAGACACTACGTTGTGGCAAAACACTGTTCCCGTACTGTACCGAAAGTCTTCTATGAATTTCGGCCCCTTATACACCTTCGACCACAAAAAACTGATCACTGAACGTTGCTCTTCTTTGGTGCAAATAGAAAGCGGAGCAGCCATGATTAACAGCACGACAGCGATAACGAAACTAACCTAGCAGCTTGAAACTTGCATACATATAACCACAAATAAACAAAGCGTGCGTCATCAACGCAAAACGACAGTACTGCCAACATAAACAAAAACTTAATTGCAGATTATAATTGACTTACCCTCGTAGAATTCATTTCAAGCTGCAGGATGCATTATAAAGAATTATTTTTGAATGAAGTCTAACATTTAGTTGCAATAAAAAGTATCTGATATCTTTTTCTGTTTATAGCTGTTGTTGTTGGAAAAGATAAGGTTTTGTCGGAGTATAGACCGTTGGCGATGATTCCATCCTTAAATGAATCCTGTAAAAACGAGACACGTGTTAAATGTGAATCGATCGAGAACAACAACGAGGCGATCGCATACGCATGTGTGGAATCACAGTATCAGTCATTCTTACTGGCGCACTTACAGTTGGACAATAACGAATCGTTATCAGACGTGAACGTGTGGTGCAATCAACTATACGAATCGCTGGCTGCGAACGCATTTTTCGTGATGATTCTAGCGGGGAGACCGTACAGTAAAGCGCATGGGGCTTGTTTCGTACATATAAAAGGACCCAATTATAATAACGTAAGTAAACAACAACAAACGTGTTCGAAATATAACAACTCTGCGTAAACAACTACGACTGTACAGTTTTAATTATAATTAAATCAATACAAATAATATTAATAATAATAATAATAATAATAATAATAATTGTGCCTAGAGAAATAATTTCAAAATTGTACATTCTGTAATTGGTTAAAACTTATATACATATTTATATACTATGATAATATTCTGTCGAAGTAATTTGTTATTACCGCATGATTTTATATCGGACGGTAATAATGATTATATACTTGTAGAATATTATTATTTATAAGTACACCATATTTATATTTTACATGTAATTAATTAATAAACTTAAAATAATTAAAAAACAAAAAATAAAAATATGTACTTATATACTTTATGCAATTGTATATACGTATAATAAAAATGGTATCATTCGTTTTGTTTTATTTGGGTTTTTTTTGTATTTCTTGTATTATTATTGTTGTTGTCTCAATCTGTAATGTGTGTATAAGTATAGGCATTTCATCTGGCGTGTGGCTGCTTCGAATGAATCAGCTTGTATATACTACATCCACCTGTCCCTCACCTATTCTTATAGACTGTTCATAAAACTAATGTATACATTTTTCTACATTTTATAGTGACATTCTTTTATTGTAAACACAGTACAAAGCGAATGGGGAGTGATGTAATGTATTTATAATTAATCATCAGTTATTATTGTTATTATACAGTTATAGGCTTATATGTATGCATAGTTTATTTACAAATTAAACTGGTTTTGACAGCAGGTGACTCATCAACTACTTACGCCTAACTAACAAATGAAACGCACAGTGAAAATTATCATTCAGTGTTTAATCAATTGTCGTTCAGTACAATCATTATGGTTATACAATGTCGAGGGGTTTTTCATGTGTGCAGATCGAATTGTGTGTGTGTGTGTGTGTTAGCGGAGCAACTGGTGTGTCAAAACGTTCAATTACACGAATGAAACAAGAATTGAAAGTAATATTAGAAGGATCGTCACTGTCTTTTACGATACCTAAAAAAACATTCGGTATGGGCCAAACCGGTTTGAAGGTTTGGATGATTTTGACAGAAGTGTTATCCGTCAAAAAATAAATAAATTTTACACAGACGAAGATGGAAAATGCTTACTAACAATAAATAAATTAATGATTAATTAATAATTAAAATAGTATTAAAGACTATTAATAATCAATTAAAAAATTAAAGTAGCTCTGTTTCAAAACTGTTACCGAAATTTTGTTAAAGTATACATATTCTTAGAAATAGCTTTATAAATTACAATTGGTTCTATATGAATATTATTGTATAAATGTACGCTTTATAGAAAACTGTGTCGTCCATTTTGTTTTGAAGTGGGCATTTTTGATACACCTTATAGCATTACTCTCTGCAAGCCAGATGAGACGCATATAGCTATACATTGCAATCTGTTCTGTTTAAGAACAATAAGGAACCCCCTGACCCAATCAGATGAGGATCATATACGAGGTGTGGCTATTAAATAACAAGACTGACGTTGTAAAAAATTTTATTTTTATTTTATACACAATCACTTATTGTCACCTTTAATATACACTCCTTCTCTATCCCTACAACGCTCCATGCGAATTTTCCATTGTTGGAAACAGTGCTGGAAGTCATCTTCTGTTAGCTCCTTCAGGACACGTGCCGCTTTCTCTTTTACAGCTTCCACAGATTCAAATCTTGTCCCTTTTAATCCAGATTTCACCTTAGGGAACAGGTAGAAGTTACATGATGCAAGCTTTGGTGAATAAGGTGGATGCTCTAACACTGAGATGCTGTGCTTGGCTAGGAACCTCTTGACAGATTACACAGAATTAGATGGTGCATTGTGTTGGTGGCGACCCCATGATTTGTCCTTCCACATTTTGGGGCGTTTTTCCTTACTCTTCGACGTAGTTTAGAAAGTACCTCAAGGTAGTAATATTGATTGTTTGACCTTCAGGAACCTAGTGAAGGTACACAATCCCATGGATATAAAAACTACTATCATCTTTGCTTTAAATTTTGACTTGATCATTCGAGCTTTTTTGGCTCCGTGAAGTTCTTTGTTGGCAAACTGATATTAAACCAGTTGCACATGAGCACTGATGCTTTCCTCCCTTTACCCCTTGTTAAAAACAAAGGCAAACTTGTGAATCAAGTAACTATAATAACATAAAGCTTCTAGAATAATTATTGTGAAGACTGCATTGCCCTTTAACGACAAAGTAACTGTGCACACCGCGAAAGTAACAAGTTGGAGAAAAAGAAAGCAGTAAAAAAATGGTATAGTTGTGGTTAACTGCACAAATATAACTGTTTGTTACTGTAAACAGAAATGTTAGTTCCTCGAAATCTGGGCAGACTATTCACAGTGCCAAACAAAATCTAATATGCAGTGTAATAAATGCTGTGAAGTTGAAGCTAAAAAAAATTACCTTTCCCTTGCCTTTAAACAAAAGCCTTGAGTGAGTGGCTAACTACTGTGATTTTTCTCTTTCCACAACTATACCACAAAATGGTATACTTGAGTCACGAGTTTGCCCTTGTTTGCACTGAGGGGTAAAGGGGAAAAGCATCAGTGGGCACGCGAGACTGCTTTAATTTCAGTACAACAAACATAACAATTTATAGCATACCCAGAGCATATACAGTATATTGTGGAACCTTCTGTAGGTTAACTGCACAAATATAACTGTTACCGTAAACAGAAATGTTAGTCTCTCGAAATCTGGACAGACTATTCACAGTGCCGAATGAAATCTACTATGCAGTGTAATAAAATGCTGTGAAGTTGAAGCTAATCAAAAATACCTTTCCCTTGCCTTTAAACAAAAGCCATGAGCGAGTGGCTAACTACTGTGATGTGTCTTTCCACAATTTGAAAAAAGTGGAAATCAAAGACGTGAAGAAGCTATTCTTCAACAGTTTTGTTGACACCTGGTAAAAAAAGGAAACGGTTAGGTAGATACTACTGAGACTGATAGCAAAGACGTCGGTCACAGCGATCGTAAAGAAAGCGATTCATTCGTAAAAAGTTTGTTCCAGTGGAATAAGGTAGCTGGTAATTACAGCAAACAAAATATTTCTAATCATGTAATTAAGCTATAGGCAATATTACAGGTCACATTTATTTCTTATAATGTTTCTAAAGAAAACATTTTCTTGGAATTAACCACAGCTTATAAAATGTATGAAGAAACTGCACAGTAGTGTCTCACTGTTGAGGTTGGCAGCACTGTCAAAGTTTCATTTCCGTTCCTCACAGCCCAACCATACGCAAAAGGCAATCTCGTGACTTCAGTATCTATAAGTATTAAAAGTTTTTTTAAAATTAAAAAATCTGCATTAATCATTAAATTAATGTATCAGCTGTGAAACACTACTAGCACTTATTCATTCTCCCACGACTATAACAACGCACTGCATTTCTTCCAACTATGGAGTTTGGACTCTAGCAATACTGTCAACATTAATTTAATTACAAGGGTGTAATCTTACTTTTATTACTCCAGTCGTCTGGAAACAGAATAAAAGTGAGTCTACAAAAGATTTTAATTAGTAATTTTTATTCCTAATTTGTGTACGTTGCAATCTGTTCAATTTAGAACAATAAGCAACCCCATGACCCAATGAGATGAGGATGGTGTGTATGACGTGTAAATGAGGTGTAGTCTTGTACTGACCCAGGCCGACCATTCCTGAGAGAGTATGGTTAATTAAACCCCAACCATCAAAGTACACCGGTAACCACTGTCTAGTATTCAAATCCGTATAAAAGTAACTACCTTTACTAGGATTTGAACCCGGAACCTTTGTTTCCGAAAATCAGCTGTTAAACAGCTGATTTTGGGGACGACTTTACCTCTAGACCAGGGGTTCCCAAACTTTTTTGTACCACGCCCCCTTTTGTTGAAATGAAAGCTTCTCGCGCCCCCCCCCCCTTAACAATAAATTGTATGGGCCCAGGAACAAAACAAAAACAAATAAATATTACATTGGAAACAAAACATTTATTTTTGGGAGGGAAGGGGGAGGCAGTGCTTAAAAACGCTCGGTTGCCAAATGCGCACTGTTGCCACATTAAGCAGCTCACATTCGATTCTTTCAAGCCTTCGATTTCAAGTTTATATAGTAAAGTCAGATGTTACAGTGGTTTGTTTTAATTTTCTAAACATCATGGTTAATTTGGAATTTTACGAAGACTACCTAAATTTAATTTAATATTCAACTTGTCTCACGCCCCCCCTGGCATGTCCTCGCGCCCCCCAGTTTGGGAACTAAAGCTCTAGACCAACCCGGTGGGTTAATTAGTAATGATATAAAATTATTAATAAATAAAGGCAAAAATGTAATTTTAATTTTATGTAGCACGGTACTTTTATAAGAAAAAATGTTTGAATTTATTGTCTGAACATTGGCCAGGCGTGTAAAAGTGTCAATTAATATACTTTTGATATTTCATACGAGAGGCTGTGAGTTTGAATTCTACTCACTCTTTAATGTTTTTTTAATTGAACATTGATTGTTATTTAATAAAATAATGAAAACATTTGAAATTATAATTGTAATTTTTTAAAAGTAAAATTTTTTACTTTATGAATATATAAAGGAAGGAAAGTATTGTTTTCATGTCGATTTTTCGAAATTGTGTTTTCACCGGATCTACACGTTTTCAGACCCCCTGAACCCAAAACATATCTTTTTAGCGATTGGTCTATGTGGGTATGTGAAACTAAATATCTCAAGAACGGAACTTCGTACGAACTTGAAACTTAAGTTAGATGTCACTAGAGGATCCGACACGAACATATTTTCATCAAAATCGGTCAACCGGAAGTAGTAGTTTATTCGTGTAATTTTTCACTTTTTTGTGATTTTTTCAAAAACTAGTCCTATGATTTTTTTTTAAAATCGCCTTATTTACTTAATTTTTATGCTCTACAAGATAGGGTAGGGGCCATTTTTGTTGAAATTCTTGGTCAGGCTGTTTTCACGTAAAAAAATTGTTTTTTTAAGATTGCGGCTTTAATATGCATTTTAGCGAAAAAATGTATATAATAAAAGTTGTAGAGAATTTAAAATCCTACAACTTTTATTTCAAAGGTTTTTTTGTATAACGCCTAGTTAAGCGGTAATTAGCGATTTTCTGTTTTTTTCTCACGAAATCGTGTGAAAAATCGATTTTTTTGTAAGATTTCGGCTTTATTATGTATTTTACAACAAAAGTGTATTATAATCAAATTTATAGGTTAGTTTTTTGTTTATTTATGTTTTATTACTAATGTTAAGTTATATTGGTTATTATTTGCATTGGCAAGAGAAAGTTGTGTGTTTCACACAAGATTTTTTTTATTTAATTAAGTTAACAAATTATTTAATAATAATAATTTTAATAAAATTATTTAGCAAAAAAATATTAAACAGTGTGTGGGATTCGAACTCACGGGCTCTCGTACGGTTAATATCAAAAATGTGGTGTGAAACACTCGCACAACTTTCTCTTGCAAATGTAAATAATAACCAATATAACCTAACATTAGTAATAAAACATTATAAATAAACAAAAAACTAGGCTCTGTAGAGAAAAATGAATAATATAAAATTTAAACTAAGCGTTATACAAAAAAATGTTTGAAATAAAAGTTGTAGGATTTTAAATTCTCTACAACTTTTATTATATCTACATTTTTGCGCTAAAATGCATATTGAAGCCGCAATCTTAAAAAAAAACAATTTTTTTACGAGAAAACTTCACCAAGAATTTCGCAAACATGGCGCCTACCATATCTTGTAGAACATAAAAAATTTAGTAAACCTGGGGATTTTTAAAAAAATCGTAGGACCAGTTTTAGAGAAAATCGCAAAAAAGTGAAAAATTACACGAATAAACTACTACTTCCGGTTGACCGATTTTGATGAAAATGTTCGTATCGGGTCCGGTAGTGGTATGTAACTTACGTTTCAATGTCAAGTTCGTACGAGGTTACGTTCTTGAGATATTCTGTTCACACACACACACAGACCAATCGCTAAAAACATGTTTTTTGGGTTCAGGGGGTCTGAAAACGATAGATCCGGTAAAAACTCGATTTTGAAAAATCGACACGAAAACAATACTTTCCTTCCTATATATTCATATAGGCAAGAGAAAGTAAAAATAAAAATGAATTGACAACTTTACACGCTCGGCTAATGTTTAAAGAACAACAGACGCGAATTTTTTTCTTATGAAAGTACCGCGCTACGTCGAAATTGAATAACATTTTTGTTTATTTATTAATAATTAAATTTTTAGCTATTAAATTTTTTTGTAGAATCATTTTTATTGTGTTTCCACACGAATGGAGTAATAAGATTACATCTTACAAAAAGTAAGATTACATTTTATAATAAGATTAATGTTGACAGTACGTTCTCAATGTTAATTTCCCTATACGTGAGATTAGTTGGGAAGAACAGTATAAACTTCTCTAAAGTGTTAAGGCCAATTGTGTATTGATATACACGTAACCAAGTTAGTAGCAGTAATTAATTATTGGTAAGTAATGAATTAAACATATTTTTTAAATTTAAACATCAATTTTCTTCTTCCTTTTGTAGTCTCCTGGATGCAGTTGTAAAAAAAGCAAGCAGTTGGTAAATAAGACTACTTAGTAGGGATGAGTCGATTTACGATACTAGAAATACTTGAGAAATTAAACGGTATCGATAATCGACAGTAAAAAATCGATTAATCGATGTCGATTTTCTTGTTTTCAGACTGGCTAAATGCCGTACCTAAGTATCCGAGATAGACTATTTTAAATATTAATAAATATGAAGTATTATTTTAATACAGTTTATAATTTTGGCTTTAGGGAGCTATAAAATTGTTATCTTATGAAATAACAGATGCGATGAATCTTAATCATATACCGGAGGCACGTTATTTTTGCGAATACAACTATCCGAAAAAGGAACAAGCCCAATATTAAATATTGGGTTAAATTCAGCCGATAAATTTGATCGGCTGAAGATTCTGAACAATACGGATAGATTGTGTAACGTAAAATAGATTATCAACGAATTGGTTTAATGTAAGATTTTAAAAATATAAAATTTTGAGGACTGCAGTACGTAAACATATTGAAGAATATATTTGACTGAATGGAAAGGACGTAAATGAAAGCCCACGCTATCTACCGTATGGTTGGAAAGGTAAAAATGAAAAACTGTATAATATTTATTGTTAATGACTATTGATATTAACAGAAAGAAAAAGGGAAATTTATAGAATATTAGGTAAAATTTGATTATGGTGGTTGCACTGTACCACGATTAATATTAGTTATAAAAGAAAGAGAGCATATAGGGGTTCCATCAGAACCGGGTGGGCGGGCCACACACAAACAACTGTCCATTCTCTGCTTCCTAAAATCGTTGATACAATTTGTTCGTAGGTGTCTTGTCGACAATCTTAATATTGTTAGAATTCTAAAATACATCGTACATTTCAAGAAAGTTAGTTTTACCGCCATCCGCTAGATGGCATGAGAATGCACTTCCACACACAAACAACTGTCCATTCTCTGCTTCCTAAAATCGTTGATACAATTTGTTCGTAGGTGTCTTGTCGACAATCTTAATATTGTTAGAATTCTAAAATACATCGTACATTTCAAGAAAGTTAGTTTTACCGCCATCCGCTAGATGGCATGAGAATGCACTTTTACAAAATATAGTTCCAGCAAAATTCAATAGATGGAGTTCTCTTATTTTTATTGCTAGTTAAAGTAGCTTCATTTATAATTAAATAAATCTACTAAATCATCAGTGCAAAGGTTATATATATTAATATTTTTATTATTATTAATCAAGCGCCTTTTTAAAATGACATTTTCTTTATGACATACTTTACTTCAGGTAGAGTGAATGTTGGAAGGTTAACAAAAAAAAAAAACAATACAATTTACAAAGGTTCTTTTATTAACAAAAATATATACAATACAATAATAAACCAAAATTCAATGTTAACACTAAATTGAATTCACAAATATTTTAAATAAAAAAACTGTCAATTATAACATGAAAATATCTTCAATTTTGAGAAAATCATTAAAATAAATCCTGCAGCTTGTATAATTAATTCAAATGTAAAAGAACTATTAATTTTCACTAACTCTTTTCGCTTCTTTAATTTTGTTTTCATTTATTATTTAGCTTACTCATTAAATTTTTGATATAACTATTTAAGGTATGTTGTTTAGGTAATCAGCCGAAAAGCTGGTTTAAACCTCTAGAGGCTTTACTAAGTAAAACGAGGAGTGAGATGGTTTACCATTGCCACAACTCACTGAGTGGAAAAGTACGCTTATCAGCATGCCGGGCCCTCTGAAAAGCACAAATTTTCCACTCTGCAAATGACACCTTCACTTCATTCATCACAGGGTCTGGCTGTATAATGAAATTCATTACTTTCAGAGGAGACAACTCTGATTAGTGTCTTTTACACCTCTACCTTTTCTGTTCTTAAATGATTCAGTCATTTAATTGGCTGACCATGTGATAAGAAACAGAACTATTTATTTTAGCCCTGCAACGAACAGATTGAGTGTAAATAAATTGGCACTCCACCTGTCTGTATGGGCAGATTTAAGGTATAATACCTGTAATTATCCAGTTTCCCAGACATTATGGGAAAGTATGGTAATTACTGGTAACACGCTATAAGTTGACGATTGTGCCTATCATGCAGAGGACAGTATACTACCGTATTTACTCGAATGTAGTGCGCATTTTTTTTTCGAAAATGTTACCGCAAAAAATAGGATGCGCATTAGAATCGATGGCGCATTACATTCGAGTACAAAGTGTAGGGAACTGGGACCAGGCATTGTATAAATACAGTGAAACAACTATTTCAAGGTCAGCCGGTTTTTAACATCCGCCGCAGCATATCCAAAACCCCCACCCCACCTGTTGTGTTGTTTCCTTACAGAAGTCAATTTGCTTTGTTTGAATACGGTAGTGTTTATTCAGTTGGTTAGAGTGATATTGTAAATAATTTTCGTTAGTGAAATGGATTCAAAACAATGTCGGGTATCGTACCAAGCTAAATTTAAACGGACAGTTATACTTTACGCTGAAAAGTATGGTAACCGGCAAGCTGGAAGAGAATTTAGTGTAGCAGAGAGTAATATTCGTTTGTGGCGACAGCACAAGACATCGCTTTTTGCTTGTAAATCTACAAGAAAGAGGTTTAGTGGTCCGCAGCAAGGAAGAAATCCCGAAGTTGACTCTAAAGTTTTAGAATTTGTTTTAGAAAGGAGGAGAGATGCTTTACCTGTAACTAGTGATATTGTGAGACAAAAAGCACGTGAAATAGCGGCAAGCCTAAATATATCTCCAAACAATTTCAAGGCTAGTCGTGGGTGGGTTGACCGTTTTATGAGACGGACTGGTCTTTGTCTGAGGCATCGTACAACAATATGCCAGAAACTTCCCGCAGATTTTGAAAACCAGCTGCTAAACTTCCAGCGGTACGTGATCTTCCTTCGTAAGAAGAACAATTATTCATTGGCACAGATTGGGAATGCCGATGAGACGCCGATCTGGTTAGATATGCCACGTAATTATACGATCGAAGAGAAGGGGAAAAAATCTGTTCCGATTAAAACTACTGGGTGTGAAAAAACACGAATTACAGTGATGTTAGGAATAACAGCAGATGGACACAAACTTCCTCCGTTTTTAATATTTAAACGCAAGACAATGCCAAAAAAGCCCAGTAATCAACATCTTTTTCCTAATGACGTTCTTGTGCGCTGTCAAGAAAAAGGTTGGATGACAGAAGAATTAATGATTGACTGGATCGAAAACGTTTGGTGTCGTCGTCCAGGAGGCCTACTTAAACCGCCATCAATGCTTTGCATAGATGAATTTCGAGGCCACACCACGGAAGCGGTAAAAAATAAGGTTAAAAATCTCAAAACGGACCTTGTTTTAATTCCAGGAGGAATGACTTCTGTTTTACAGCCGTTGGACGTTAGCATAAACAGGTCTTTCAAAACAAAAGTTCGCCAACAGTATGAAAATTGGTTTTGTAATGCAAACCATCAGCTGACGCCAGCGGGGAAAATAAAACGCGCAGGTCCTGAAGTCGTAGCGCATTGGGTTTCTGCGGCGTGGAAAAGTGTTCCTACACAAGTGATAGAAAAGTCATTTAAAAAATGTTCGATATCAAATGACTTAACGGGAAGTGAAGATGACATTATTTGGAATGACGCAGATGCTGATGCAGAAGCCGACGACCTGAATGAAAGTGGCAGTTCTGAAGATGGTCATGATTCGGAAAATTACAGTCGTTCTGATTCAGATTAAGGAAACAATTTTACTTAGGTAAATTAATATTTTAATGTTTGTTTTCATTATTGTCAATAATATTTTGTTTATTTTAACTTCTCTTTAAAATACCCTATACCTGTTTCATAAATTGATGTACCTATACAAATTAATTATTGTGCATATTTAATCACGTAATTTTGATTGTTAAATAAATAATAATGTTAACTAGATTTTTGTACGTGTTTTTTTACCACAAATCAATAATGCCTTAGAGAAAAAAGTTTTTACTAATCGACTAGGTAATAGGTAATTATTTTAAAATTTCTGTTATGAGTGCTTAAATCGATGTGCGCATTACAATCGATGGCGCATTACATTCGAGTAAATACGGTATCTATCCTACTTACATCGGCCAATCCGAAAGCATAAGACATGTATCAACCACCACAAACCCTCGAGTAATAAAATTCAGTTCATGAACCGTCACACTAAATAAGTAAGGAGTAATGTAATTATTTAACGAAAGTGAATCGTTTAAAATTCAATTGCAATTTAACATAACTTTACTGAAAATAATGAAATATGAAAACCCTAAAAATACAATTACATTTTGAAATTACCGTAAAACTAGTATTACTCTTGATAATAAGCTCGCATCGACGGAACTCACGAACTAACTAGTCTATCCACTACAAATGCCAGAGTACAGTAATTCAGCTTACTGCTGATGACCAAAAAGGATACTAAATATAGCTTAGGCCTAGCATTATGGCTTATTTAGAATGAAAGTTGATTAATTTAGGATAATTATTAAGAATCAATAAATAATACAATGGGATGTTTATAAAACGACATAGTTGTAAACATAATAAATCAATGTAAGAGTAAAACTACAACATGATGTCATGGTTAGAGCTGTCTCTATGATGTATTTAGAAAATCACATACAGGGTGGACCAGGAGGAAAGGAAAACATTTTAACAGGTGATTGTAGACCTAAAACCAAGACAAAAAGTTCATATAAACATATGTCTGGAAATGCTTCGTTAGCAAGATAAGTCTAGCGAAAGATTTCGCCCAGATTTCCACTCCGAGGATTAAATGAAACCGGATTGAACCAATTAGAACGGTAATTAAGACAAACATTTGATCGTTTCATATGAATTTTGACTTGAGAAATTGATTACACTAGGTCCCAGAACTTGTAAGTCCCTTAGTTTGTAAAATAACTTGCTTAAAACACAAAATTTTACTGTCAAAAAACACTTTTTTTACGTTTGAGGCGCTATAATTCCATTAAATGGCTAACAAATGCATAAAATCCATGAACAACAATTAAAGAGAATTTAATTCTGAGAAAATTGATGTAAATAAAGTCAAAAGCAAACAAATTCTAAATTAATCAATTCAAATTTAATATAACTTGTATTAAACTCCAAAAAAGTAACAATACTGTATTATCATAATAAAATTGTAGAGAATTAAATTCTCTACAATTGTTGTTCATGGATTTTATGCATTTGTTAGCCATTTAATGGAATTATAGTGCCTCAAACGTAAAAAAAGTGGTTTTATGACAGTAAATTTTTGTGTTTTAAGCAAGTTATTTTACAAACTAAGGGACTTACAGTTCTGGGACCTAGTTTAATCAATTTCTCAAGTCAAAATTTATATGAAACGAACAAATGTTTGTCTTAATTACCGTTCTAATTGGTTCAATCCGGTTTCATTTAATCCTCGGAGTGGAAATCTGGGCGAAATCTTTCGCTAGACTTATCTTGCTAACGAAGCATTTCCAGACATATGTTTATACAAACTTTTTGTCTTGTTTTTAGGTCTACAATCACCTGTTAAAATGTTTTCCTTTCCTCCTGGTCCACCCTGTATTGCGTTACCAGCATATAGAATCAGGTCCCGTCACCGATTACAATGATTTTTTTGAAGTGGATACATTTTTGGGTGCTGATCCGAATAAGAGCTTATATTTTCCCGCAAATCACCATGAAATTATAGTTACAAGCCTTTTTTTATCATTTAACGATATAACCTCACTTTTTCGTATATATATTTTAATTTTTCCATTATATTACCCTTAATTATCATATTAATGCTCTCTAACAATTAATAATGTCGCTATATTTACAAATTTCATCTATTGGCCCTTTTCAGGGCCACCCACACAATTAAACGGCCTTTCTCAGGGCCACCAATTTTCCAAACAAGGTTTTGCCAAGTGTCATCGGCTACAAAACATAATACATCAATGTAGGAAGGAGTAAAACTACAACATGATGTCATGGTTAGACATCATGTCTAACCATGACATCATGTTGTAGTTTTACTCCTAGAGCTGTCGCTATAATGTATTTAGAAAAGCACATATGGTAGCATTTCCTCCCCCCGCAAAGTCCAGTCTTACTCCTGCTGATGATCGTCAACTTATATTGCGTTACCAGTACTACTGAACTACTAAACTGAAGGGGTTGCGATTTATAAAAAAATCATCGCATATAATTTTAGAAAGGAATGTGAAAGTTGTGAATTAGGGGTAACGACCTCGTAAAGTAGACCATGGCCTTCAGTCATGACCCCAATTTCTGCTTCTGACCAACCCTCTATTTTTTTGACCTTCATGAACGAGCATTGCAAATCTGATGTGCGCTCTTCAATTTTTTAAAAATTTCTTTGGCTAAATTACCCATTAGATCCATTCAATTCAAAATTGAATAAATTTCCGTAAAAGTAAACTTCCTTAGTCATTTTTACTGGTTTTGTCCGGTAAATCTTTTTGAATTTATTATTTCACCACCCCGCTTAATCCATCCCCAGATTTTCAAGGTACTACTGTATTTGGTGTAATTTTTTTTTTTTTTTTTTAATAATCCCTAATGTGTGTACGTTGCAATCTGTTCAATTTAGAACAATAAGCAACCCCATGACCCAATGAAATGAGGATGATATGTATGACGTGTAAATGAGGTGTAGTCTTGTGCAGACTCAGGTCGACCATTCCTGAGAAAGTATGGTTAATTGAACCCCAACCATCAAAGTACACCAGTAACCACTGTCTAGCATTCAAATCCGTATAAAAGTAACTACCTTTACTAGGATTTGAACCAGGAACCTTCGTCTCCGAAAATCAGCTGTTAAACAGCTGATTTTGGCGACGACTTTACCTCTAGACCAACCCGGTGGGTTATTTGGTGTAATTAAATTTTTAAAATTATTTTCTTACATTTTTTTACATGAGTTGCTACGTTCTCCTTCTGCAGGTATATTCTTCCACATCCATCACAACATATGTGCCTTCTAGAGTACATTCATGTTTCTCGTAGAATAGCCTGTTATGAAATATATTTAGACAAATTAAACATGAATCGTACAGCCTCTTCATTCTTCTCAACCACCATAATTAATGTGGAAGTTTACGTCGTTTTTCTTTTAACAAATCCTGTGGTATGCAACAATTTTGTTTTTGCTCTTAATATTGATGGTGGTCTTTTCGCATAACTTGCATAGTGAAGAGCTTCTACTGACTTGTGTAGTAGGATTTTCGTTTGTCACCTGCAACAATGAACAAATTATAATAACATTATTCTGGCTGATCCAAAGTCACACATTAACCCCTTAAAGGTTTGTGACGAAATATTACAGGGTTATTATAAATGATGGACCCAATTTAATAAATTCATATTTATTTAAGTATAAATGCAAAATGAACAATTCACATACCAATGGAAAGAGGAAGTTTCAAAGTTTTTTACACATTCTTAACCTGTACATGCGCGCAAGTGGGCGGCTGTAGTTGCAGAAACCCTTCCTCAGCGCTGCGCTGGATCGGACAGATAGGAAATCAAGACCTGGCTCTAAACTTCTGGCCACTGAGATCTCCTGATCTCACCCCATGTGACTATTTCTTATGGGGTTACGTTAAGGAAAGAGTTTTCATCCCGCCTCTACCAACAACTCTGGCCAACCTGCAGAACCGTATCACTGCTGCGGTGCACTCAGTAACGGAAGATACGCTTGCAAGTGTGTGGGACGAGTTTGGATATCGTTTAGATGTTTGCCGTGCTGCACAAGGAGGACAGATCGAACATTTGTAAATGTGTAAAAAAAAACTTTGAAACTTCCTCTTTCCATTGGTATGTGCATTGTTCATTTTGCATTTATACTTAAATAAATATGAATTTATTAAATTGGGTCCATCATTTATAATAACATTGGAAGCATTGTACATGAAAAGTGCCAGGGAAATAATATTATGATTCTGTCAAAATACAAACTCATTTTTGCTTTAAAATGTAATATTTTGTCGCCAACAGCCGGTAATGCGTACCAGTCTTTTGTAGTTCTGTTTTCATCCATTAGACCCTAATAGCGCTTTTGTTAACGTTAATCTTTCCATACTCAGTGAAAGTTCCTAGGCAACTATTATAAATTTGATTTCAACGTACAGTTGAAGGTCACGCTTTGGTTCTCCTTACACTGCTTAAGAATTTTTCTGAAACCCCTTACGCTACTACTAGCTAGCCTAGTCACTATATAAGCTTATTTTTAGGAAATAATTTATATAGTTTTCAAATTAGGTATACACACACTCCTGGCCCCTATCAAAATAACACATCGATTATATCCCCACTCTAAAACTTGAACTTCATCCTCCATACAGGAAAATAGTGGAAAACTCGTGTTCTTCATTTACGTTTTTATTTAAAGTGGCCAAACGGTTGTTCTAACTTAAAAATCTTAAAGGCAGCTTTGTAGAGAATTAAATACTCTACAAGAAAAGGTTCTAAGCAATTTTTTCGGTAAGTAGTGGACTAATACAGCAGTTACCTGTCATTAAAAAAGGAAGTCAAAGTAGCGTGTACACTGAACTTATGTGGTCAAACCCTTTTCAGCTGCTTAAAGTTCATGCTTAATCTACTACAAATTGTTTTATCTACTTTTAATCCATTTATATAGATACTGAAGTCACGAGATTGCCTTTTGCGTATGGATGGGCTGTGAGGAAGGGAAGTGAAAATTTGACAGTGCTGCCCACCTCAACAGTGAGACACTACTCGTACATTTCACTACCGTTCAGTTTCTACATACATTTTGAAAGCTGTCGTTTATTCCGAGAAATGTTTTCTTCATAAACCTTATAAGAAATAAATGTGACCTGTAATATATTGCCTATAGCTTAATTACATGACTAAAAATGTTTTATTTACTGCAATTACGAAAGCTACCTTATTCCATTGGAACAAAATTTTCAACGAATCACCATCTTTACTATCCCTGTCACCGGAATCTTCACTATCAGTCTCAATAGTATAGTAAGTACATAACAGTTTCCCTTTTTTACCAGGTGTCAACAAAACTGTTGAAGAATAACTTCTTCATGTCTTTTATTTCCTTCTTTATTTTTTGAATTGTGGAAAGAGAAACATCACAATAGTTAGCCACTTGCTCATGGTTTTTATTGAGAGGCAGGGAAAGGCATTTTTTTTCAACTTCAACTTCACAGCATTTTATTATACTGCATATATTAGATTTCGTTCAGCACAGTGAATAGTCTAATTACGTTTTCGAGAAACTGTCAAGACACATCTGTTTACGATAACAAACAGTTACATTCGTATAGTTAACCGACAGAAGGTTTTGCAATGTACTGTATGTGCTTTGGGTATAGTGAACATTGTTGTGTTGGCCGAACTGATACCAAAGCAGTCATGCATGAGTACAGGTCATTTGTTCTAGCTAGAAGCTCTCCCACCAACGGTCTGTGCCGCTGAGCTGTTCTGTTTACTGGTGGGGGAAGCACCTCGAAGGGAAGTGATCAGTCTCTCCACAGTGCTAGCAGCGTTAACAGCCTAAGTGTACTATAAATCCTAAAAACATTGACTGTATGTTGTAATTTTATATTTTTGTAGTTCTATTCCCTTCACAAGTCTTCAACTCGTGCATTCGGTAGTAGGCCTACTGTCTTATGTACATATTGTTTTTACTCTTTTGCTGTTTGGTTTTGTTTATATTAATTTTTCATGTAACGGATCAATTTTACTGACCATAAAATCGTGTAGCCAGAGCTATGGGGATTTCGCGTAGTACACAGTTCAAAGAATTTAAAAGAAAAAGAAAAAACCCTGATGTGCTAATCAGAATACCAAATAAGAAAAGAATGAGAAGGAAAGTGAAGAGTGAAGTGGACGATTTTGATAAGTATGTTTTGTGAGAAGAACAATAAATAATTTTCATAAAACAAACGCTGAATGGTCAACTTTGAATTTGTTACACCCCGTTTTGCGGGAGAAAATTAAATTCAAAGGAAGTAAATGGTCGCTGTGGAAAATGATTAAAGATATCAAATTCAGATGGAGAAAGGCAAAAGACAGCAGAAAATATTAAGTTTTTAGTCTAGCGTAGTAGTTGTAACAGAGTAGTAAACGGTTAGAAAGAGAGGGAATGATGATTAAGTGAGAAGGAGACAACACTTGCCCCTTTGAAACTATCCCTACTCTACCTACTCGCCCTCCCCTTACAAACTTCTTCCAAAAACAAATGCACAATACTAAACTAATGCTTTTTATCCTTTACCCCTCATTAAAACCAAGGCATTCTTGTGGCTCAAGTAATGACACCTCGCTATGAGAAATGTTGCATGACTCACCAGCATGGGTCAGAGGCAGTCCAAAACAAAAAAATCTGGTGTGAAACACTCACACAACTTTCTCAAAAAAAAAAAAAAAAAGATCAAAACTTTTAAGATATAAACACAATTTATAACATACTAGCCCTGCGCAGCTTCGCACACAAAATATGTGTAGGGCCTAATCATTTTTTTTAAAAATATGTAATGGAAATTGTATAGCTGCTAGATCACCTATCAACAATACTCCACACACATACACACACAACATTTTGATAAATTCCCCCATACTGTCTTCAACAATAGTGCACGTGTGCAATCTCTCTCTCTATCTCTCTCTCTCTCTCTCGCACCCATGCACACACAAAACGACAGCGTTTTCATAATTTCCTCCACGTACGTCTCTCGTCTACATCAAACTCGTCATCAAATCCACTTTAACAGCAATTCGTACTCACATATATACACACACACACACACACACATTTATGAAAACCTTCATTAGGGCCCTTAGGGTTATAATTTTTGAAAATTTTAAAATAAATTCTTGCTGTGAATATAAGTATAAATATGCTGTCAAAATTGCATGAAAATCCGTTCATTAGTTTTGAAAATTAGCCTAAACAGAAAACACGTTTTGTCTTTATAATATTAATATAGATTCTACAGTAAAATAAAATAACAAATTACGTACAGCCAGATTCTTTTAGAGACCAATTTTCATGAAATTGGGTTGACTGGATCACACAGGATTATCTCCTCAATGATTTTCTGAAGGCAGGAACAGTTGTCTAGTCAAAAGGAATGTTCTCCGTGTAGTGAAAATGTACTGCTACATTGCCTGTTTACAAAAATAAATGAAAAATTACACATCATTGATAAAAGCTGTTTACAATAATAGTCCAGTCAATCTGTGTTTTTTAGAGGAAAAAAAATAGTATAAAGCTAATTTTTTTTCCATCGATTACTATAGTTTAGACAAGCGTACTGCCAAAAGTCCCCACCCCTACCCCCCTTGCTTCCCCCCCAGCGACCCCCCAAAGTTACAAATTTCAAGGGTTTCGTAAATCGCGGTTATCTCAAAAACTAAACAAGGTATTGGATTAAATTTTTTTTTGTTGTCTTTCTTATGATATTTTCTACAATTAATGTCCTCATCTTTTTTATTGTATCTTTTACCGTTCGGTAGTTATTCATAAAAAAGCTGTTAAAACATTATAAATTTACTTACGTAATTTTACTTTTTGGTTTACAACTATTTACAATTACATTTTACACAAAAATGTTTCAAACAAAACTTTTAGTCCTTTTTAAGATCTATAAAATGATATATAACAGTACTTACTTTATTGTAGTAATATGGGAAAACCAGCCGCTGCAATGTAGAGTGCTCAGTTGTGGCGGCGTTCGGTGATAGAAGATCGAGACCGTCAGTTGCTATGTTGCAGTTATAATTTTTAGCGTAATTTAAGCGCCAGTAGGACATTTTTTTTTAATTAATAAACTTATTTCACAAGTGTCTTAGTATGTAGTAGTAGTAGTGTCTTAGTATTTTTAAGTGTAAGAGCAAACATTTATGTAATATAAAAAGTTTCCGTTTTTCAGACTACATTTAAGAACTGTATACAAAACCATTTTTAATTTGAGTTTAATAATATGATCAGGCCTAAAGGCTATTTATTGTACAAAAGATTATGCACGAGAATTATTCAGAAAGTAAAGTCAGATTTCTAAAAAAAAATAAACAATGTAAAATTTTTTCAAAAAACCTTTTTTATTGAATTTGTTACATCTTTCTTTATTTTCCCACATAGTTTCCATTTTTATTTAAACATTTATCATAACGTTCAACAAGCTTTTGTATGCCTGTATCATAGAAGTCCGCCGCCTGTGAGGATAACCAGTCTTGAACAGCTTCTTTCACGTCGTCATCTGTGCCGAACCGCTTGCCACCGTGAAACTCCTTTAGGTAGCGGAACAAGTGAAAATCACTTGGTACCAAGTCTGGACTATACGGCGGGTGGTCAACTTGTTCCCATCCAAATGATCTGATCAGATTTTGCGTTCGAATGGCAGAATGGGGCCTGGCATTGTCGTGCAGCAACAAAACTCCAGACGTCAGAAGGCCACGTCGCTTATTCTGTATTGCGTGGCGAAGATTAGTCAGGGTGGCGCAGTAAGCGGTGGAATTTATTGTTGTCTGTCGCTGCATAAACTCGACTAACAAGACTCCATGTCTATCCGAAAACACTGTAGCCATAATCTTGCATGTTGAGACTGTCTGGTTGTCCTTGACATTGACTTGCGATGACGTGTGACGCCATTCCATAGACTGACGTTTCGACTTTGGGGTAATGTGAGAAACCCATGTTTCGTCCCCTGTGGCAATATGTTCTAAAAGTTCATCACCTGGTATCAATCCAAAAATTTAAGAGAACAAGCCATTCTTTTCATTTTGTTATCCTCAGTAAGGAGTCTAAGAACCCAACGTGAACACAATTTGTGAAATTGCAAATTTTCAGACAGAATTTTGTACAAGGTTGTTCTGCTCACATTCAAAAACTCCAATGATAAACTTGAAACAGTGAATCGCTGGGCTTCACGAATCTTTTCTTCCATGGCATTAACCAAATCTTCTGTCACGACTGATGGTCGGCCTGGACTTGGTTCATCATGAATATTGTCCTGTCCATTCTTAAAATTTCTCACCCACTTACGAACTTTGCTGTCACTCATCGCATTGAGGCCGTACACTTCAGTTATCTGGCGATGAATTTCTGCCGCTGAAATGTTCTTTCCTGTCAAAACCCGTATAACGGAACGAATTTCACAGTCAGCGGGCTGATCAATTGTTTGAAACATTTTGAACTAATACTGTAAACAGCACATTGCAACAATACGAACTGCAGCATACAACAACTATGACCTATCACTGTGGCTCTTGGAGACGTTTATTGCCCTTTCAACTATTTCAATATCTGCATCTTCTTCAACAACAAATGCGGAGATATTTTCTGTTTTGTGACCCAACACGGAAACATACAGCAGAATCATGGAAAGATAATTAGACATCGTAGTCAAAAGGTATGGGTAGGATTGCCATATTGTGTTTGATGGCAAGATTAAACTAAATTAATTGTGTTTGATGGCAATTAACATCTTCAAGAGCCACAGTGATAGGTCAATAGTTGTTGGACAAGACGCTCATATATTTGTTTTATTAATTGGTCTACCACAGTGTGAAAAACTACAACTATTCTTCCACAAACCCTCTGGTACACCATCAGCATATGATATCAGGAAAATTCGTGAAGAGGTAGGAGAATTGAAGAATGCAATGTTGTTTATGTATGCTAAGACTGGATCTGACACGTCTTTTTTTTTTTTTTTTTTTTGGAAAAGACAAATTTAACGCGTACAATATGCTAAGTACTTCTGAGGAGCCACGCGCGAAAGCTTTACTTTTTTATGAAAAGGAAGCTAACAACAATACTCTTAAAAGAAATAGGAGAGAATTTTGTACTGAAACTATTTGGATGTACTAGGTCTAAAAGTTTAAACGAAAGTAGATATTCCTTGTACCTTAAAGCAGTTGCAAAAAATGTCATTAAAATCCAAATTTAACGTTGTGTCTCTTCCTCCAACATTTAATGCTGCTGAGCAACAATCATTTTGAACTTACTACCAGTTTCAAAAATGGATTGGAGATAAGAATATGGCTGCTACGGATTGGGGTTGGACTCTAACAAACAACATGCTATATTCAGTTCACTAAAAAATAATCACCGGTATCTGAAGAAGTAATAAACTTAGTTTCCTGCAAAACTGAAAACTGTCATGCAAAAGCAAATGCAGCTGCTTAAAGGCATTCCTGGATTGTACAGAAATGTGTGGGACTTGTGGAGGATTCTGCAGTAACGTCACGGTCGTTGAAGTCGAGGATGCTGAGAAACATCTCATGGATGTTTAAGCCATCATATACGTACATAATCTTTTGGACAATAAATAGCCTTTAGGCCTGATCATATTATTAAACTCAAATTAAAAATGGTTTTGTATACAGTTCTTAAATGTAGTCTGAAAAACGGAAACTTTTTATATTACATAAATGTTTGCTCTTACACTTAAAAATACTAAGACACTACTACTACTACATACTAAGACACTTGTGAAATAAGTTTATTAATTTAAAAAAAAATGTCCTACTGGCGCTTAAATTACGCTAAAAATTATAACTGCAACATAGCAACTGACGGTCTCGATCTTCTATCACCGAACGCCGCCACAACTGAGCACTCTACATTGCAGCGGCTGGTTTTGCCATATTACTACAATAAAGTAAGTACTGTTATATATCATTTTATAGATCTTAAAAAGGTCTAACAGTTTTGTTTGAAACATTTTTGTGTAAAATGTAAGTGTAAACAGTTGTAAACCAAAAAGTAAAATTACGTAAGTAAATTTATAATGTTTTAGCAGCTTTTTTATGAATAACTACCGAACGGTAAAAGATACGATAAAAAAGATGAGGACATTAAAATTGTAGAAAATATCATAAGAAAGACAACAAAAAAAATTTAATCCAATACCTTGTTTAGTTTTTGAGATAACCGCGATTTACGAAACCCTTGCAATTTGTAACTTTGGGGGGTCGCTGGGGGGGAAGCAAGGGGGGTAGGGGTGGGGACTTTTGGCAGTACACTTGTCTAAACTATACTAATCGATGGAAAAAAAATTAGCTTTATACTATTTTTTTCCTCTATCGGGTATTTTTTGACACAGGTTGACTAGACTATACAGGTCGGTCCATAAACTGATGTGATTTTTTACTTTCTCTTGCCTATATGAATATTTAGGAAGGAAAGTATTGTTTTCATGTCGATTTTTCGAAATCGAGTTTTCACCGGATCTACACATTTTCAGACCCTCTGAACCCAAAAAACATGTTTTTAGCGATTGGTCTGTGTGTGTGTGTGTGTCTGTGTATACAAAATATCTCAAGAACAGAACATCGTACAAACTTCAAACTTAAGTTACATACTACTACCGGACCCGACATGAACATTTTCATCAAAATCAGTCAACCGGAAGTAGTAGTTTATTCGTGCAATTTTTCACTTTTTAAACGATTTCCTCAATAACTGGTCCTACGATTTTTTTAAAAATCGCCTTATTTACTTAATTTTTTTATGCTCTACAAGATAGGGTAGGCGCCATGTTTGCTGAAATTCTTGGTCAGACTGTTTTCACATAAAAAATTTGTTTTTTTAAGATTGCGGCTTTAATATGCATTTTAGTGAAAAAATGTATATAATAAAAGTTGTAGAGAATTTAAAATCCTACAACTTTTATTTTAAACATTTTTTTGTATAACGCTTAGTTTAGCGGTAATTAGTGCTTTACTGTTTTTTCTCACAAAAACGTGTGAAAAATCGATTCTTTTAAGATTTCGGCCTTAGTATGCATTTTACAACAAACGTTTATATAATAAAATTTATAGAACATTAAAAGATGTACAACTTTTATTTAAAGCATTTTCTCTATAGAGCCTAGTTTAGCGTGATTTTCCGTATTTTTAAGCCAAACTGAGGTTGATTTTCATTTTGCGTCTTTCACTCATGATTAAAATAAGGTTATGGTTTTTTGAGGTTAGTTTTTTGTTTATTTCTAATGTTTTATTACTAATAATAGGTTATATTGTTTAAATTATTTGCATTGGCAAGAGAAAGTTGTGTGAGTATTTCACACCAGATTTTTAAGGATGGTTTGTTTACATTCAGTTAAAGCTGAAAAATGTACTGAAGGAAAAATGTGAAATTTTGACTTATGGGCTTTCTGAAATGGCTGATTCAAATGGTAGTAAATACCAAAATGCCACAACATTCTTTGGACAATTTGTCATCTGGTAGCGTTATCAAAAAAGCATTAGTGACTTGTAGTAGGTCTAAAAAAAATGCTGTATTAATTTAGTATTAGTAAACACAATGCTAGCCTGATTTTTAAGAATAAATATTCTAAGAAATGAACAAGTAACGGGTGATTCAAAAAGAGCGCCGGTTTTTAAACGGCTGGTAAATTTTTGTTTATCGGTTGGCAACATTGTTAGACCTCATTTCTATTTCGGAGAACATTCCGATTGATGATTCAGTTGTAGTTTCTCTTGTTCGCAGTGTAGTACTCTCGCAGTCTGTGTCTAACCATGGAGAAGTTTACTATTGCACAACGAGCGTTAATCGTCAAAACATTTTACCAGAGTGGAGAGAGTTATGCGGCTACTGTCAGGCGACTTCGCGGTACTCTACGACATAATGAAGCACAGAATGAATCAACAGTTCGCAGGCTCATGCAAAAGTTTTTTGAGACGGGTTCAACGGTCGACCTTAAAAGTTCTGGACGTCGTCGTTCTGGCCGAACTGAGCAGAACGTTGCGTTGGTTCGTGACAGTGTGGCAGTTAGCCCAGCAAAATCAATATGTCGCCGTTCTCAACAATTGGGTTTACGATGTTCTTCTGTACAGAGAATTCTTCGGTACGATCTCCAATATCACCCGTATAAAATTCAATTGACGCAACATTTGAAAGTGGCAGACCACCAGAAGAGACGACAGTTTGTTGACTGGGTATTGAGAAAACAGCAGGATGATGACACCTTCGCAAACAAAATCATTTTCAGTGATGAGGCGCACTTCCACTTAAACGGTTTTGTTAATACACAGAACTGCCGTATGTGGGGTTTAGAAAACCCTCGCGTGGTTAATGAAAGGGAAATGTATGCACAGCGAGTGACAGTTTGGTACGGCTTTTGGTCGGGCGGTGTCATCGGCCCTTACTTTTTTGAAAATCAAGAAGGACAAGCCGTGACAGTAAATGGAGAACGATACCGTACGATGATTAGGGAGTTTTTGTGGCTTCATTTGGATGGAATGGATATTGACGAGTTGTGGTTTCAGCAGGATGGTGCCACCTGTCACGCTGCACGAGAAACAATGTTGTTGCTCCGTGAACGGTTCCAGGATCGCATCATTTCTCGTAATTCCGACCATCAATAGCCACCCAGGTCGCGTGACTTGACGCCTTGTGACTTTCATCTTTGGGGTCATCTGAAGTCATTGGTGTATGCCAATAAACCCCGAAACATCAATGACTTGAAGGAGGAAATTCGACGGGTTATCGGGCAAATGGAAGTCGAAACTTGTCGTGCAGTAATATCCAATTTCATGGACAGAGTTGATACGTGCCAGCGCAGTAGAGGAGGACACATGCATGACATCATTTTTCATACATGAAATCGGAAGGTAAGATGAACTTGTTGATGTATTTATTTTCAGTTTTTCAATAAAATAAATCTCTTAATTTGATATATCAAAACCAGCGCTCTTTTTGAATCACCCTATATTTAACACGTTCACTGCGGCCCGGGTGAAGCGATGTTATTCGCTGTGGCTGAACCGTCACCTGCCGCATTTTATATGTTCCACGCACACAGAAGCGCACAAGTCCGCGGCGCTTCATATCCTCATATTCTCTCTACAATTACAATTTCTCCTGTGTATTTTCATTCAATACTTTTATTTTATATTTATACGTGTATGTTTATGTATTTTACTTACTTACTTTTACTTTACTATATGGGCGTTCAGGCTTCTGCAGCCCCTCCTCACCGCGACCTAAAAGATCTTTTGTGATTGCCCCTATTCCTTATTTAAGCAAGACCCACACTTTCAATAAAGCGCAGGATCTGCCTAGGATCTAGTGCACTTACCTGAGAAGGTGTTAACACATCCTTACCCATCAGCGCTCTTCTTTTGCAGCCAACCACTTTGCAACTGCATAAAATGTGCTCAGCCTTCTCTTCTGCCTCATGACAGAATCTACACAGGCTCTCTTCAGCAATTCCTATCTTGGATAAATGATACCCAAGATTACAATGACCAGTCATCAGGCCCACTACCCTCCTCAAGTCCTGTCTTTCTAGTCTATTATATATCCCAGCCTTCCTGCTGGAATAGGCAATGAATTTCTTTGCCTGCTCACAACCTGGCACCTGTTCCCAATAGGAGGTTTTAGCCTCCTCTTCCCAGGCCCTAACTATACCTCTATAATAGCCGTTTATGTATTTTACTATAGATACATGTATTTGTTTTTCGTTTTAAAAATAAACACATAAAAGTATAAATACAAAACAAATGTAAAAGTCTGAATGTACTTTGCTTTTATCACGTAAACCTATGAGAAAAAATTAAAAACGTATAGGAATAAAAGGATAATAATAGTTCATTATGGCACTCTTAGGTGAATAACTGCGGTGTGACCAAAGGTTTTTGAAAAGTTGAAAGCAAGTAATATTACAGTACAGACGGCAGACAGATATCGGTACCTGTGACAGCTTTACGATTTTTTCTTGTTTTCAACAATATTTTATTACCCTTTCTGTTCCCAGGGCAGTAAGTCTTTCCGTGGACAGGTAAAAATGCAATTCCAAAAATTGAGTCACCTAAGAAAAGAATTGAATAAGCCTACTAGTATACTATTATAAGTAAATGACCCTGCCGCTTTGTGTGACTGCACGCCTCGTAGGTTCCTAAAATTATAAGTACTAATAAAATATTTCTATAATCAATTTTTAAATGAGGTAAACATTAAAAAAAAATTAATACTTACTAGTTTCTTTAAAAAAAGTTAACTTTAGGTCTGTATGTACGAAAAAATAGTCCTACTTAAATTTAAAGCATTTAGGTATTACATTCGTATGCACATATTTATTTATTTAGTTGCATTTTTGCCACACTTAATATTTACTAAGTATAGTAAATGTTGCGTAATTGTAAGAAAAGTAATATAATGAAATAACATTTTATTAATAACAAATAAAACATCCCGTAAAACTTGAAACATAGAAGAAAATATATCAGTTTTTAAAATTCCGCTAAAAAAACCAGTGACGTTTCTTCAAAAGCCGAAGGTAAACTGGTATAGAATGAACCTTTTTCTACGGCTTAACAATAAAAGAAATACAATTTACCCTAGCTGAACGCAGAAAAAAGAGATTATAAAACTGTATAAACGGACCACATTTTTGTGGTGGCCCGCACCCTGGGACTGTTCAATATGCCACATACATGTGGCGCCCGCACTGAACATGTTAATCAGCATAAAAGCTGATGTATTACACACAAAGGATGTTACACACTGATGAAACACATTTACGTTTGTAAATGTGGGAACTCTATTCAGGGAAGATTACTTAAGACTAAAAAGATATAATTTAAACAAACCTTTCTGCTGTTAAGCTTATAGAAGGTCTGAAGTAGTATATTCATTCAAAAATAAATCTTTATAATGCATCCTGCAGTTTTAAATATTTCTATTTCATATAATGAATTAATACAATAATTTCACTAACTTCTTTTTAAACTGCGTCACCTTTATTTTAATTTTTACTTACACGTGTTTCGGTGGATCCACCATCATCAGAGTAAATAACATATAATTGAAACTAAAAACATTATTTATTAAAAATCTATAGAAGATGATACATCTTCAGTCACTTGTATAAAATAGTTTTATACAAGTGACTGAAGATGTATCATCTTCTATAGATTTTTAATAAATAATGTTTTTAGTTTCTTGTTTTTAGTTTTTAGATGATACATCTTCAGTCACTTGTATAAAATAGTTTTATACAAGTGACTGAAGATGTATCATCTTCTATAGATTTTTAATAAATAATGTTTTTAGTTTCAATTATATGTTATTTACTCTGATGATGGTGGATCCACCGAAACACGTGTAAGTAAAAATTAAAATAAAGGTGACGCAGTTTAAAAAGAAGTTAGTGAAATTATTGTATTAATTCATTATATGAAATAGAAATGAAGTAGTATACTAGAACTAGCAACCCCTGATCGCTTCACTTTACAGCAGCTAATGTAGGCCACATTAAATTATTTTAAAACCTCTATATATACAATATTTGTGGGTTTGTTGCCCCGTGGCAGCAAAATAAATTGTTTTTCTGCACTTCCAGCTCTAGAAAGTCCGACAAAGTTGTCCATGAGTGAAGAAAGCACTCGTCTCAAATCAATGCCCACCGTTTTAAATGTTTGTCCCTGCGATTTAACAGAAATGAATAGA
This sequence comes from Catonia carolina, assembly GCA_035578175.1. Lineage (NCBI taxonomy): Eukaryota > Metazoa > Arthropoda > Insecta > Hemiptera > Achilidae > Catonia > Catonia carolina. The sequence continues at coordinate 8,569,090 of JAQMRL010000016.1, forward strand.
ATGCATAGAAGAATACCAATGGAAAAGAAAGAGACAGTTGATATATGGCTGAGACAGTAATACCTGGGTGTGGTATGCAGAGTAATTGGATTATTACTAGATAATTATATTAATTTAGACCAGCTTATGTGTTCATACCAATCCGACTGATAACTGAATCATGTACTGTGTAACCAAACCGAATAAAATATCACAACATACTTTCCTCAAAGTAACATTCTACGCAAATTCTTACTAATTAAATAACTACGAATGTTTATCAAAATCTGCTTCAAAATAGTCCGATTGCTAAATGGACATAATAAGGAAAACATTTAAATTAACGTCTGGCTCAGAGTAAACCCAAGAAATCAAAATTTAACTTACTCGAAACAAAAAATTGGAGTAGCTTATGTAACGTCCTAAGCAGCAACGTTTATACTTGAATTAAAATCAATCGTAATACAATGATACTGATTATTTTTCTTGATTCGGAATTCAGTATACAATAGAACAGAAGATTTACTTACAATTACTTCTATCAATTTTTACAAACACACACAACACAGATGTTTACTAAATAACGGCAGTAGTGCCAACTGTATAACTGAAAATGAACGAGTACTCGAATAGCGTCTTTTATGGCGAGATAATTCCTACGACCGAACTGGAAACGAACACCATTTATTTACTGATGCATGTTATTGAAAGAACAATATTGCGTATTTTTTTCCTTTTAGTAATTGAATTTTAAAACCTGTTGAATTCCCATGATTTATCAACGAACGTAGGAAGTTTCGTTTATTTATTTCATATACGGTATACACCATTATACAATTAATTTAAGTAAATAACCATTTTATTCTAAATTTGTTGCTTTCAATTTACAAGGTTTTATATTGTTTTTGAAATTCTCCAGTAAACTTGCATTATGAAAAGAGGACGAATGTTAGTTTTACAAATTGTTATGGCTACCCCGATTTCAAATCGGCGGAACAACAGTTGGATTTTAAAAACGGATAATGTTATTCTAGGTGCCCGCCCACCAGCGATTCAGTCACGGGAGAAAAAAAATGTTCAAAATAGGGTGTGAAACACTCACACGACTTCCTCTTGCCAATGTAAATAATATAACATGTTTAATCGTAGAAAACAGTTTAAATAAAAAACAACCTAATTTTAATCATGAGTGAATGATGCAACGCAATAATTTCAACTGAAACTTATCTTGCACACATTTGTAAGATTTACTTGCTATGTAAGTCTCTACAATAAACACCCGTTCTTCTTCTCTGTAGAAAAAATGCTGGATGTAAAAAATTGTAAATTTCTCCATTTTCTATAACTGATTATATCAAAAAATAATATTGTTGTTAGCGTTAATTCATATTTATTATGTAAGATTTTTATTTTAATTCAATTTATTTATTTTGTTTACAATCTCTTCGTAGATCATATTCATCTTTAGAATAAGACTAAGTATTTTACGCAACCCAAAATGTTTTTGTCACATATTGTTTTTAGAATGTTGTATTATTTATGCATTACTGCTATCTATTGTTTTATAAATAATGTTACGGACATTGCTAATAATAACAAAGTATAGACATTTATTCTTAATTGATTAGGCATATTTTAAGATGAACGATTTTTCAAATCTTCGAGAACTTCCGCGGTTAACTTTGTTGGCTGGCAAGGTGGTTTCTCATCGAGTACACTCCCTGTTCTATGGAATTTATTTATCAAATGCAATATTGACGAATTATTCGGAACGGCAGAACGGGGAAATTTCAACTGAAACTTATCTTGCACACATTTGTAAGATTTACTTGCTATGTAAGTCTCTATAATAAACACCCATTCTTCCTAAGAAAAAACCATTGCTGACACAATATAACGAAACGACTGCTGTCACCTCACTAATGCTTGACTGGAACATTTTAACTGTCTTAGTTAGTTGGCCTTGAGTACACTGTTGCCAACATACCGATTGGGGGACAGAAAATTTACCGATGTATTACTTCTATCTTCTTATAATCAGGGTTGCGTCCTTAATAAAACACCCGTTATTTTGGTCACACGCACACACCAATTGCGGAAAACATGTATTTCCGGTGAATCACTGAACGTTTGAATCCAGAAAATTCTGAAGTATTAAAATGTGAAAAAAAATTTAACCTAAAGAAAAAACGTAAAAACAAAAAACATTTATTTTGAAACGAAATAATTTTATTAACATTTATAAAAGCTTTTATAATATTTTGTAAATTGTACAATATTAAGGCAATTATTTTTGACATTTAAACAATAAGCTTAGCTTTTTACACAATTACAATTTTGATTACAATGTTAAAATTATAACAATTAAATTTACAATGGTAACATTAAAAAAAAGATTGTAGTCTTTCTACTGTTAACAAAATCCGTTCCATGTTTTACAGTAAGCCAAGAGTGAATTTGAAATTACCGTTCAATGTGTGTTCCGTAGTGATCGCCCGAGTAATAATAATATTCATAGATGAATGGTTATTACTTCATGAAAATTAATAAGAATAAAACGAAAGTGTTGTGCAGCAGCAAGAGTGGTTTAAAAGAGATGGGAAATTTAAAAGTAGATAACGAAAACATACAGGAAGTTGGGGAATTCTGCTATCTAGGGAGTAAAATAACAAAGGATGGTAGAAACACAAGTGATATCAAAAGTAGAATTGCTTAAGCTAGAAAAGCCTTTGAAATGAAAAACAGCTTACCGATTACAAACATTGATTTACAGATTAGGAAAAATTTCTTAAAACACTATGTTTGGAGTGTAGCATTATATGGAAGTGAAACGTGGGTGATAGGGGTTGTAGAAAGGATGAGGATAGAAGCTTTTGAAATGTGGTGTTATAGGAAAATGTTAAAGATTAGGTGGGTGGATAAAATATGTAATTTAGAGGTTCTTAGGCGAGTGGATGAAAAAAGAAGTATATGGAAGCATCTTACCAGAAGAAGGGATTGGCTAGTGGGGCATATCTTAAGACATCCACGTATTGTGCTATCAATAATGGAAAGAAATATTGAGGGAATTAATTGAAGGGGGAAGCAAAGGTTAGAGTTTATAAAGCAAATTACAAATGATGTAGGGTGTTGCAGGTATGTAGATATGTAACGACTTGCACAAGATAGAACAGGAGACTCCCAAAAACTGAATATTATTTGTTATTTACCCTGATGGCAAGTTTACAGATCATTCCCATAAAGATTAATTTTACATACCACAAAAGATGCTTACGTGAAATTTGTTACAAGTCATAAACCAAAATGTTTGAGATTTACCTTTTCAGTAAATTAACATAGGTACTTATTAATTTTAATACTTATCTTTGTTAAATTTTATTCATCTTTGAAAGGCGCTCAAAAATTTATGACCCTCCATCATAACCATCCTCAAATACACTCGCATTTATTAGTGGCAATTTTAAAATTGTCATCTATCATTTTCCATTGTCTCTCTGTCACATTCACATGTCATAAACTAGAAAGATAACAACAAACGATTTTCAGATTTGTAATCTACACAAAAAGTTAACGGGCCTGGATTGGGTTTGAAGTTTCAGTTTTGACCGGACGTGATCCTAAACCGGAAGTCAAGAAATCAAAGACGGAATTTAGAAACAAAAATAGTGTTTTTCGATTCCTCTTAAATAGAGTCTGTCTACGCTAAGAGTACTCCGACGTACGCAACCAGCAACACAAGTGAGCATGCGCATTAATTAAAAATACCCACACCATTATCATAAACAAAATTCCATACAAAACTCATTATTCACTCTAAGCTTAATATAATAAAAACACGTTCAATTCATCTGTTAGAAAGTATTTTATGCCCAAAACGGGCAGGTGGAGTGTTATTTTAATTGCACTCTATCTGTTTGGTCCAGGGCTAAAAAAAATAGTTCTGTTTCTTATCACATAGTTAGCCACTTATATGACTGAACTATTTAAGAACAGAAGAGGTAGAGGTGTAAAAGACACTAGTCAGGGTTATCTCTTCTGAGAGTAATGAATTTCACTATGCAGCCAGACCCTGTGGTGAATGAAGTGAAGGTGTCATTTGCAGGGTGGAAAGTGAGTGCTTTTCGGAGGGCCTGGCATGCTGATAAGCATACTCTTTCAACTCAGTGAGGAAGGCAATGGTAAACCACCTCACTTCTCGTTTTACTTAGTAAAACCTCTAGAGGTTCAAGCTAGCCTTTCGGCTGTTGACCTAAACAACAACAACAGAAAGTATTTAATAAATCGAACATTAGTTTGCCATTAATAACTAAAACTTTTACTATTGTTACTATCAATACCCCCACCTTTAATTTAATCATTGGTAATTTAATTTAATCACCTTTAATTGTTATCATTGTTATTTTTCGTTACATTATTTACTATTATTACATTATTATTTTATGATTAGTAGGTTTTTAATAAAGACTCTGTTTTACTTTTGGTCATAAGTAATGTAAGACTTATGTGCTTGAATTATAACAGGAGAGTAAACAATTCCAGTGATTTATTGTTTATCATTTCAGATTGGTTACTTCATATCATTAAAAAATTAATGTCTGTGACTAGTTTAATACAACTGTTTGCACTTGCCCGTGTTGAACTCATTTTTTGTTTCATTAGTTATCTTTTGGTATTGTACCGGTTCGTTTCGATTTTTTTCATAGACTGTAGTTGAAAAGTTTTGTAAGCTGAGTTTTGTTAACATGTGTAACAGTGAATGTGTTGAGTTTTTGAAACATGAAAGCAGCAATTATTAAATAGAAGAAAAAAATTGTTTTGTTAATTTTAACGGTTAAAATAATTAATTAAGGAATCTTTTTAAGAAACTACAATAATTACAAGTAATCGGAACGGTATAATTGAAAACGCTTATAGGATTAATGTTTATTTTAGCTGGATGTAGATTTTTACTTTCTCTTGCCTATATGAATATATTGGAAGGAAAGTATTGTTTTCATGTCGATTTTTCGAAATCGAGTTTTCACCGGATCTATACGTTTTCAGACCCCCTGAACCCAAAAAACATGTTTTTAGCGATTGGTCTGTGTGTGTGTGTCTGTGTGTGAACAGAATATCTCAAGAACGGAACATCGTACGAACTTGAAACTTGAAACTTAAGTTACATATCACTACCGGACCCGACACGAACATTTTCATCAAAATCGGTCAACCGGAAGTAGTAGTTTATTCGTATAATTTTTCACTTTTTTGCGATTTTCTCAAAAACTAGTCCTACGATTTTTTTTAAAATCGCCTGGTTTACTACATTTTTTATGCTCTACAATATAGGGTAGGCGCCATGTTTGCTGAAATTCTGCTTGAGGCTGTTTTTACGTAAAAACATTTTCTTTTTAAGATTGCGGCTTTAATATGCATTTTAACGCAAAACGTTATATAATAAAAGTTGTAGAGAATGTAAAATTCTACAACTTTTATTACAAACATTTTTTTGTATAACGCTTAGTTTAGCGGTAATTAGCGATTTTCTGTTTTTTTTCTCACGAAAACGTGAGAAAAATCGATTTTTTTAACATTTCGGTCTTAGTATACATTTTACGACAAAAGTGTATATAATTAAATTTATAGAAAATTAAAAGATCTACAACTTTTGTTTAGAGCATTTTTCTCTACAGAGCCTAGTTTAGCGTGAAAGCGTGATTTTCCGTATTTTTAAGCCAAACTGAGTTCGATTGTCATTTTGCGTCATTCACTCATGATTAAAATAAGGTTATGTTTTTGAGGTTAGTTTTTGTTTATTTCTAATATTTTATTAATAATGTTAGGTTTATTATTAATTATTTGCATTGGCAAGAGAAAGTTGTGTGAGTGTTTCACACCAGATTTTTATGATTATGATGGAACGTAGTGCAAAATAATTGTGAGGCGGAGAGGTAGATACGTCCTAACTAGTGTAAAACTTTCGTTTACAACCTATAGGCGCTTGCCTCGCGCGGAGTACTCTTACAGTAGACAGACAATAGTAGATACAGAAATCACTAATGGTTTTGCCAGTGTTCAAAGGAAAGCCTTTTTCTTTCTTATGAAAGCTAACTCGACTTAATTTTATACAATAATATTTTTTTTTTAGAAAAAATTCCCACCAGCCATGAAACGTCGTGTTGTCTCAAGAAAAGGATTCCCATTTTATTTTCTATGGCATCTAAATTTACAGAAAATTAATGATCGTTATTAACAATATAAGCCTACATATTTTTGGTAAAAAATAAATAATTTAGTTCAATAAAACTCTAAACAAATAAAAATAATTAGTCATCAAAAAGTGGTGTGGCAGTCTCCTTAATGTCACAACGCCAATTTTTTTTGTAAATAACACCTTCAGATTCACTGGTTGCATTTTTTTACAGTTGTGAATAAATTAACTAAGTTAAAACAAATTATTAAAAAAAACATTACATATAAATATACAAATACATTAAAAATAAATAAATAAATAATCCATGATCCTTATATCTTAAATAAATAATAAAAAAAATCACATAATATTTACTATTAATAAATTAAGTCATAATTGTGTAATAAAAGTGTATACTAGTAGACATAGCAATGCGGACTTCAATCAAGTACTTCATTTTCTTCATTGCACCACAATTAATTGTGGTAAAAATTGTGAACAAAGATCTATACATGATGCAGCAACCACACTAAAGTTGAAGAGAAAGAGGAGAGGAATTTGACCTTGAAACCCACACTGATATATCGACTATAGTACGTAAAATGAAAGATGAAGCCTATGTTAGTAACTACGTAACTCATCACGTAAGAAACATAAAAGTTGTTAAACCTGAAAGTGTATAAGGCAATTTCTAGCGATTTAAAAACAAAATATGCTACCATTTTTTAGCGTATTCTTCACTTAGTCCATGTTTCAGAACATGTAGCACGATCAATTTTAAGAGGAAAAGTATAGTGTTTTAGAGAAGTGTTCCTGTATGTTTTCTAATTAATTTCAGCTAAAATTCAGCCTTTACAAAGGGTAAAGGAATTACAACATTTAAAAAAAAATTGTTATTTTCGTTCACGATGGTCGTAACGAGTTAGAACCAACGCGGTATCCCTTTAATTCAGTGATTTCTAACTGGTGGTTCGTGGAACACAGCTGGCCCGCGAGAGCCTCGGGAGTAAAAGGGTCGACAGCAAATATAAAAAGTTGCCAAATAAATGGGGAAAGGGATGTTCATTGAACTAGATGGGCTGAATATTCCAACGGCTATCAGATGTTAAATTAAAATTTCTTTTCTGAGACATTGTATTCCTATTGCTGTGAAGGGAGGTGTTTCGTACCCCGATACCACCGGAATAGAGGTGGTACCTACAAACATGATTCAATTTCTGGATTAGTGGTCCACAGACTTCTACGGGTTGGGAACCATTACTTTAATTAATAAGGGACTGAAATAACACTACAAAAATTTATTTTAAATTTAACAAATTTCATTATTTCAAAGCGGGCACTGGGCTAAATAGCGGGTAAGCAGGCAGTGAAGTGGTGTCACATTGTACGCTCCATTTTGAGTCAAACATGGGCAAGATATTATATAACTACATAAATTGAAATATTCTCATGTGGGTACTTCTATGTACTTCAAAACCAAACTGTACAGCGTTCCTCTGCTACATAACACAAACATTAACAACTTACTGCTAAATGCCCATTTTTAATGCACAAAAACTTTTTTTTTTTTTTTTTTAAGCTTTTATTTGTTATTGGGAACTGTACATTTTTGACAACTACCCAATTTGATCCCTGCTTTTTGCTGTATTTTTTAAACGTAGATTAGACATGAGTTTGAACAGGGACCCCCAGTAGAGTTTGTTCATGGATGGCTGTCAACTGATCACCATACAAAGTCGCTTGCCCAACCGGTGTTACTTAACAAATAATAGCGACTTTCTACCAGCTGACTGACTGGGCTGGCCCGAAAGCCCAAAAAAGAAAAAATTAAAAATGTACTGAAAAAACCTTCATATTCACAACATTTATATACATTTTAGTGTATTGTATTCACTTATTAATTAAAGAAATATAGCGTTGATTCTAACTCATTAAATTCATCGGGAAAGAAAATAACAATTTTTTTTTACAACGCTGTAATTCCTTTACCCTTTGTACTTAAAGGCTCAATTTTAGCTGAAATTAATTAGATAGTATTCTGAAACACTCCTCTTAAATGCCATATTTTTCCTCTTAAAATTGTTCGTGCTACATATTCTGAAACATGGATTAAATTAAAAATGCCTTAAAAAAATTAGCACATATTTTGTTTTCAAATCGCTAGAAAATGCCAAATACACTTCCATGTTTCGTAATGTAAATGAATAAATAAAAAAAACCAAGCTTTAAAATAAGCTGTACCAGAAATTTTTATGTTTCTTATTTGGTGAGACACAAGGTTCCAAACACAGGTTTCATCTTTTATTTTACGTACTATAGTCACAGTTAATAAAAGCTATAAAATAAATATACAGATCAACTGAAAAAGATCATAAAACACTTAAGGGATATTAAAAACAGATCTATATCAACATATAACTTAAACATAAGTTAATTAAATAACAAATATAAAAAATAACATGTTAAAGGAAGTAAGAAATAACACCATGTCAGGAATAAGGTGATAAGAGAGGAATGTGATACTCAACCACTGAAGGAAATCATCACAAATACAAAGTACAAAAGACAGATCATTTATTTAGAATTTCACAGGACCAACAATTACAGATGGGAGCAAACTTGACTGCTAGCGTAAGAAATTCGGTTGGAGAGGATTGCTTGTACGATTCCCCTCCTATTAATGAGTGTTTTATTAAGGACGCAACCCTGATTATAAGAAGATAGAAGTAATACAGCGGTAAATTTTCTGTCCCCCAATCGGTATGTTGGCAGCAACAGTGTACTCAAGGCCAACTACCTAAGAGAGTTAAAATGTTCCAGTCAAGCATTAGTGTGGTGACAGCAGTCGTTTCGTTATATTGTGTCAGCAATGGTTTTTTCTAAGGAACAACCAGGTGTTTTTTATTACGAACGCAACCCTATGTTAAAAGCCACAATCTACGGCATATTTTTATTTTCCGTACTTTACAAATTACCAATTACTATAAATTATTATTTTACAAATGAATAGCTAATTGCAATGAAAACATTGTATTACTTCTATCTTCTTATAATCAGGGTTGCGTCTTTAATAAAACACCCGGTTCTTCCTTGGAAAAAACCATTGCTGACACAATATAACGAAATGACTGCTGTCACCACACTAATGCTTGACTGGAACATTTAAACTGTCTTAGGTAGTTGGCCTTGAGTACACTGTTGCCAATGTACCGATTGGGGGACAGAAAATTTACCACTGTATTACTTCTATCTTCTTATAATCAGGGTTGCGTCCTTAATAAAACACCCGTTATAACCTAGTAGTAGTAATAATACCATTAGTACGCACCTTTCTAAAAATATTAGTCATAAACCATTTCAAATAACTACTGTAGCAACAAAATATTTTATTACATTTTAAACTAATAATATTCTAATATATTTTATTAACATACTAAAAGTTTATTACAATAGCCTAATAAAGTAAAAAAATGTATCAGTTTTTAATATTTTACTACCGAGTGTTATATTTTATATCAGTTTGTTTATAAATAGGCCGCGTATAACAATATTACATCATATACAATAGCTAGATTAATAACTTCACGAGCTGCGAGCGTAATTAACAGCACTACAGTGAACGATTTTACAGTAACAACTGTGAAGAGTAAATATTTTCAGAATGTACAGGACACATGTCGCCATGTGGATTTAAAGCAACTGTTACTATGACAGCATCATGTCTCACTGTCACCAGTCCCCCTTGCCCTTCATCCCGCACTAGCAAACACCTCAGCTCCCTACTATACCTTTGAATGCATGACTTTATGAACCAAAGGGTACAAGAGCTATAGGGAGTCCGAGAAAGAGATGGACACTGGAATAGGCTAAATTACAGCCTAATCCATGATGGACGACGACGATTATTAATTATGAAAATAAATAATTAATTGTTATAAGTTTACAATAAATCCGTTTGTTATTTATCATATCAAGATCCCGAAATTAGGTGTTACAATATCATGTAATTATTTTATAGATAAGAATTGCAATAGTAGTGATTAAAATATTGACTGGCAGATGGCTAAAGCCATTGCCATTTGTATGTAATTATAAATGTTATCAAGAACAGGTAAAAGTGGAAATATATTTTCTTGTTTATTTTTCCTTATTTTTGATTTCAGTTGAAATTGTATTATTTAAATGTATTACTTATGTTTATTTTAGTAAAATAAAGTACACATTATTATTAAAATATTGCACAATTGTCACAGTAATACAGTATTGCACAGGGGAAACATTAAAAGAAAGACAAGAAGATGATGATGAGGAAGAAGTTGATAAAATTGGAAGATTTCATGATAGGGAGACATTAGATAATATTAAAAGATACAATACAGGAATTAACAACACAGAGATATCATCATCGTCTTTATCATTCTTCTAGGTTTCTTTTTGGTTGGTCAGGACCAACACAATTCCTCTCTAACTCTCTCTATCACAGAACCATCTCCTTCCATTGCTCACTTAGCTTTGCCTACAACGGGCAGTGGAGTTTTAAATTATTTGCACTCAATCTGCTCGTTCCAGGGCTGAAAAAAATAATTTTGTTTCTTACCACATGGTGAACTATTTAAGAACAGAAAAGGTAGAGGTGTAAAAGACAATATAGTATATTCATCGAGCTTGTGCAGTACGGCCAAACAAACCGTGCATGCGTAAATGAAAGAGACAGGTTCACATAACAGACATGAATGACAATAAAAGTGACTAAAAACGTAAACAAACCTATGCGCATAATATATACGCATGCGTCAGAAAAATTATACATACTCAGAGCCGAAAAGTCCAGACTTGTGAACCGGCTGATCAACCATTTTTGGAATAAGGTGTCGAGACCTAGGTGGCTGAAGGAGGTACAGCGGGATGTGGAGGAACTTGAAATCACTAAACAAGACCTGCTAAGAAAATCAGCTAAGTACAACCAACTAGTCAAGATTAATATGGTAACATTTGAACCAAAAACCAGATGAGTGTACAAAAGGGTGTTCACTGATGAAGACCGGAAACAGAGATCGGAACGTTTTAAGAAAATGTGGGCCAAACGAAAGGAAGCCACGCTTAGGAGAGCATGCTTTTCAAAGAAACCCAACACTGGAACAGACCTAAACTTGAACTAGAGTGATCCTATGAGGTCTCAAAAGTAAAAAAAAAAAATAATTTTTTGATCTTGAAATCCAAAAAACCGCTTAATTATTCCTAATAAATAAAGTAAATTGAACACATTTTTTTGTTTATTTTGCAAATTTAATAAATTTGTAAATTTAACGATGTGAAACTTTGGTAACTGCTAGAGAAAGGCGTAAAGAATTATCTTATAAAAATAATGAAAATTTTAGTAGTGCTTATTTTTTTATCAACAAATAATGTTAAAAATGCCCATATTACCCCCAGTTACCCTATACCTAGCTCGTAGAACTAGAAAATTATTTAAATTGTGTTAAAACAAAAAGTTAAACCTAATGTCAAACTTTTAAAAATATAGACACTTAAAAATATTTAAAATTAACGACTGTAAAATACCTAATAATAATTTATTACAAATAACTGGAGCGCTTGTGTACACCGTGAATCACTGAGCAAATAGCAGTTGAACTGGTGCCACTATGAACAGGCAAGGTTACAGCAGGTAGAATTTAACAGATTTCCTAGAACAGATACCACACAAATGAAATGTTTACATAGGCTACTGCACAAACTTGGCGAGTACAGTATAGTCCGCATTATCTCCTCTGAGGGTAATGAATTTCATCATTATACAACCAGACCCTGTGGTGAATGAAGTGTCGGTGTCATTTGGAGAGTGGAAAGTAAATGCTTTTCAGAGGGTCTGGTATGCTGATAAGCATACTACTCAGTGAGGAAGGCAATGGTAAACTACTGCTTGACAACAATCGAAATAGGATTCCCTCCCTTCACCACTTCTTCCATTACCGTTCGCACTATGTGCCGGATCGAATACATCGGTACGTACAACACAAATGAGCAATTAACCTTTAAAACACGGGATGCTGTTTCAGTGGCTTTTAACAACAGATGTGTTCAGAGAGTTTTAAAAGAGACGCTCCGTACTAATTGTCAACTTAACCACAGGAAATAGTATAGTTTTCTTGCAGGGAATTTTCTAATGTGTGTAACAGTGCAATCAGAAATAAAATATCATGAAAGGGAAATTTTTTATTTCAGTTTAAAATGTTGGTAGCATGTAAGAAAATCCAGTTTTTTGTCGTAGAAGAAGAATGGTTGTTAACACCCACACAAATTAAAATACACGTGTTTCTTGTGTGTGTATGTGAAGTATGAATGTTTATACGTTGGTAGTTTGCCCTTGAAAAGGCAGAAGGTCTCATTTAACAGGTTTACGATTTTTGTTAGTTGTTAATGAATGATTTTTGTTAGTATTGCATTGGCTTAGTAAAAGCTCTGCCATTTGCGTTCCAGACCTCTTACAATGTTTATCAAAACATGTATTTATACAGTAAGCAATGTTCTATTCAGCTTTGCCCATAAGAACAGCCCTAAGTAAATAAGATAAAAGAGTTTATTCGCAAGATCGTTATGATAAATTTGAAGGACATTTTTGTAAAAACATGTACTATTTAAAAAATTTGTAACTCTTTACAAATTTTTCGGAAAATTAATTGAAAATTACCCATTTTTAAAGAAAATTCTTCTTTACAAAATATATTCTATAAAATATTTTGATAAACTGAATTTTAAGCCCTTCAGAGTAAAAAATGTACACCAAGTACTTTATATTACCGTGCGAAATTTTTCGCTAGCCACAGCGAAGACAATAGTAAAGTTATTTTCAAAATGTTATATTCAAAAAATTGGTACGTATTTCATAAATTAACTGTATTTTTTTCAGAATTTTATATCTATTAGTAAATAAGATAAAAGAATTTATTTGCAAGACTCTTATGATTAGTTTGATGTTTGGCAAAATTACTAAAACAGTCCGTACGTTAAAGGTTAATATGAATTATCACTTATACTAGATTCTTATTATCCATAACATTTTTTACAGATTATGTGACCACCAGCAGGAAGTCATTAGTGTTTCCATTATTTTTGTTTACTATTAAATAGTGTAGTCATAATATAACTCAGCAAGTTCTTAATTTATAATGTTGACTGTTAATGTAAATAATTGATACGATTTAATTAGTAAATGGAGTAAGCATTATTCTTTAGTTACTTGAGAGCAGCTAATTAAACTACGCTTTTACTTCAGTTCTACAGTGTTAGCGACCGTGAAATATTGGTTTTGTAGTCAGTACAGTTTTATTATGTTTTGGGTTTGATTGGTTGTTCAATATTCAGATAAATTCGTTTCGATTAAACAAATACAGTGTAAGTGTTTATTTGTGATTTGAGAACAGGTACAGGTTAAATAAGTGCAAATAATAATAAATAATAAAGTAATAGTAAGTATGAATATAAATACTGTTATAGTAATGAGCTGTACTAGTAGGCTGACTATCTGAGCTAATGTTTTTGGGACGGTACGTAATGCGACGTGGGGCGGATGAAGTACGGAAGGGAGGGAATCCTATTTCGAAACTTGTCGGATAGTACCTTACTTTTGTTTTACTTAGAAAAGCCTTATTGAGACATCACCGAAGCCTCGTGAGACATCATGGGAAAGGAATATAATACAGCCGCTGTGAGTTAGAAGCGAAACAGTACGGAACAGCTGGAGCCTTAAGGGTTGAATTGACTAGGGCCTACTAAACTTTATTCAGTATTTAGCATTACTGCATTAAAGCTAAACTATAAATTTCGTAGATAAAATAATTATATAATACATTTATAACTCAAGTCTAATGTGTGTCCATTTACTAAAACCCATTCAAAATTCTCATGTTCCGGATTACTTGACAACCCCAAAACTTGACACCCTCAGGTCCACAAAATGTCGAGTTAGTAAGGTTTTACTGCATAACCTAAAATTCACGATTGGAAGATTTTAATTTTTCTATATCATTATAACAAGTATACATAAATAATGACTACAACCAATATATAACACTTAAAAGCTACAATTACTAAGCAGTTACAATAAAAAACCTCTTAACAACAAATAACAAATAACAAATAATATAAAATACACTCTAGGTCCTATTTAATAACAGCCCTTTTAATAAATGTTACAAATTCTATTTAATAAATAAATAAATAAATTTTTACAATTTAAAAATGGTCCTAACAATATATAATAACCAATGTTTTGTTTTAAACAGAATAGGTCCCAGAACGCTAAATTGTGGCAATATATATTATACCTTTTTCTAAATGCAAACAAACATCAAACATAGCCATACTTCATGAAAATTACAAAACAAGTAAATGATACATGATCCTTGGACTTAAAACCAAAACACTCCTGAAAGATTCTTGTATACGAATATATCATTAGAAAATATTAATACTATGTGGCACATATGTTACTTCTTCTATCCAAATTATAATGGGGATCTTACCTTATTGCCAGATAAAGTGTGGAGTAAAGATGGACTTACAGCTTAAATTTTTAATTTTGAAGAATTCTTTGAACTATTTTCATGATTTTCTTAGTTTAGAAGAAGCTTTTAGAGTTCATTTATTTAATTGGCTACAAAAAGCTTCATCAACCTATTTTAGGGTTCTTCATTAGTGGCAATTTTTAAAAATGTCATCTTTCATTTTCCGGTGTCCATCTGTCCATCACACCCAGATGTCAGAAACTACAAAAGAGAGTAACAAATGATTTTCATATTCGTAATATACAAAAAAAGTTAATGGGCTTAAATTAAGTTTGAAGTTCCAATTTCGACAGGAAGTGGCCGAAAACCAAAAGTCAATATATCAAACATCAGAAGAGATAGCAACAAATGGTTTTTTGATTCATAATATACACAAAAAGTTAGTGGGAAGGATTGGGTTTGATGTTCTGGTTTTGACCAGAAGTTGCCCGAAACTGGAACTCAAAAAACCAAAGTCGCAATTGGGAAACAAAAATAGTGTCATTTGATTCCTCTTAAAGAACACATACAGAAATCACTACTGGTTTTTGCCAAAGGTCAAAGGTAAGCCTTTTTAAAAATGATCTCATGAAAGGGATTTTTACAAAACGATCATGGCCAATCTGTGCATTTGCAATGTTCTCTGTTGTTTAAAATGCCTTATTTAGGTTTCATAATTTTGTCAAATTGGTAACGATACACCAGGAAAATGAGCACTAAATTCATTATGAACATCAGCAGTATTTTTATGATAATTTCACTGCAAGTGCAGTATATAAACTTGTTTTTTAGTGAACATCTTAAGATTCTGCAAAATACTACAATGTGGAGATTAACAAAGGGCTGATTTGTTTTTTGGGGGGGTTTTAAATCTGAATGTTTTGCAAATTCTGGTAATGCAGACGGTGAGAAGGATGATAGATGAAAATAAGTGATGAAAAAATGCCAGACCAGACCGGGAATCAAACCTGGGACCCCAGTGCGCTAACCAGAAGCCAGTTGCGCTAACCACTATGCCAACGGGCCAGCCAAAGGGCTGATGAAGTAAACAAAGGAATGCTAATATGATACTGCCAAATTATTGAAAAAATTGTCCCATTGCATGAGGTAAGTGACATACATGCAACTAGTATATATATTGTTTTTCTAATTAGCCTTTTAACAACGCATGATTATACAATAAATAAAAATTGGAGACCAATGTTAAGACTTTAAAATACTCAAACAATAAAAAGTAAGTACAACACAAAAAAAATTACTTTTTAAAATTACTAAAATATCTTAAATTTAATTAAGTTTATATTAATAATTAAATAGTAGCTTGTCCTGGATTCACCTGGGTAATTTTGTTTGATTCGAAATTTTTTAATTACAGTAGAGTACCGATTTTCCGTGGATCGTTTAACCGGGGTTTGGATTAACCGTGCGATCACTAGAATTTTTTTTTTTTTTTTGTTTAATGTCCGACTGTTTTGCAAATTGCTGCTAATGCAGACGGTGAAGGATGAAATGAATTTTTGTAACGTGTGAAAAAATGCCATGCCCGAGTGGGATTCGAACCCAAGACCGCGTGATGAGAGGCGAGCACGTTACCAACATCGCCAATGCGGCTGGCTAGAAAAATTAAAATCACTAGAAAAATTAATTATGTATGTACTGTATAACTTTTACAAATTAAAACTTTTCAACTCCCGACATTTTTGTCATCGTAATTATCACAATTCTTGTGATTTACTACGATAATATTGTTCGATTACGACAACAATGAGTGGTTAAATGTTGATACGTGTGATTCGGGCTATGAGAAAATTAGTGATGACGATCTACTAGACAGTGTAACCAAGCCAATTCCTGGACCGAGCTCCTTACTACAGCAAGACGAAAGCAGTGATGACAATTCAGAACCGGCTCCTAAAATCAGTTGCAAAGAAGCTTTAACCGGTGCCGAAACATTACTTACTTTCATGGAAAATCAGGATGACACAGATTACGTGGACATTTTACATTTTCGTGGTTGTATAAGAAAAATAAAAGAAAAAATATTGCGGCATAAAATGAAACGAAGTAAAATAACAGATTTTTTGTGATTTCTTTTTTGTTACGTAGTTTAAGGTAAGATTTATATAAATTTATGTAGTAAATATTTTTATTTCAATACAATTTATTTATTTATTTCCGATATCCGATAGTATTAACATGTATTAATCAGTAGAATAAAACATACGCGTAACTGGTGGTTTTGTTTATGACGTAGGTGGTCTCGACCGAATTGGGTTGTATTATCCGTGTTTTCCGGTTATCCGGTATAGTTATCCCCCCAATTACCACGGATAATCGGTATTATACTGTAGTTATAAATAAATAAATAATTTGCTCAAAACCAATAATGATGCAGAGACAAACATTCTGTACAATTTTATATACCGTGCATCCAAACAAATCTGACGTAAAGGGAAATTAACATTGGACTTTTTACTGTCCATTTTAACTTATTACAAGAACGTAATCTTGCTTTTATGATGCCAGGTCATTAGGAAACAGAATAAAAATGAGTCTAGAAAAGATTTTAATAGCTAATAATTTAATTATTAATAAATAAAGGCAAAAATGTTATTTAATTTTGATATAGCACGGTACTTACATAAAACAAATTTTGCATAAGTAGTTCTCTGTTCAGTAGTTGTGCGCATTTACAGATCAATAAAAATTTTAATTTTGATGTTATCACACAAGATTCATGGTTTGAATCCCACACTTAACTAAATTTTTTAAATTTTATTTAATTTAATTTATTATTTATTTTATAATATATATTTTTTTAGTTAAAAATTGCAATTATAATTTTAAATGTTTTACATTATTTAATTAAAATAGTAAATGATTTAACAAAAAAAATTAATTAGTGTCAGATATGAACTCGCAACTCTCGTACAACAATTTAAAAAGTAAAATTTTAAGCAACATCTAAACACACACGGCTACTGAACACATACCAAGATATGCAAAATTTTTCTTATCTAAAAACAGCGCAACCCACCGGGTTGGTCTAGAGGTAAAGTCGTCGCCAAAATCAGCTGTTTAACGGCTGATTTTCGGAAACAAAGATTCCTGGTTCGAATCCTAGTAAAGGTAGTTACTTTTATACGGATTTGAATGCTAGACAGTGGCTACCGGTGTACTTTAATGGTTGGAGTTCAATTAACGATACTCTCTCAGGAATGGTCGACCTGAGTCTGCACAAGACTACACCTCATTTACACGTCATACACATTATTATCATCTCATTGGGTCATGGGGTTGCTTATTGTTCTGAATTGAACAGATTGCAACGTACACACATTAGGGATTACAAAAAAAAACAAAAAAAAAACAGCGCGCTATATCAAGATTGAATAACATTTTTTACCTTTATTTATTAATAATTAAATCATTAGCTATTAAAATCTTTTGTATACTCATTTTTATTCTCTTTCGTAACGAATGGAGTAATAAAAGTAAGATTACATCTTTATAATAAGAGCCGGCCGCGTTGGCGATGTTGGTAACGTGCTCGCCTCTCATCACGCGGTCTTGGGTTCGAATCCCACTTGGGCATGGCATTTTTTTCATACGTTACAAAAAATTCATTTCATCCTTCACCGTCTGCATTAGCAGCAATTTGCAGAACAGTCGGACGTTAAACCAAACAAAAAAAAAAAAAAATTTATAATAAGATTAATGTTGACAGTATATTGTCCAATGTTAATTTCCCTATATGTCAAATGTTGGTAAGCGTGGTGTAGACAAACATTACAAAATACAGGCACAATTTAAGAATAACTCTGTACCAACGAGGTAAAGAGTGTTAACTCCAATTTCGGCAAAATTTAGTTAACACTGCCTTTAAAATCAGAAAGAAATGCTCTAATGCTTGAATTTTGTAGTTGATGTTCAAGATTTTTTTAAAAATCGTTATGGAATATGTTTTACTAATAACCAAGTAAATTTTGTTTAAATTTGTTGTTTTATTCGTCTGTTACTGAACAATAATAATAATTTACTAAATAATTAATAATAATAATAATTTACTAAATAATAATTAATAATTTACTGGTAAATTTTGAAATTTTTCAAACTTGTATAAAATGCTGCTTCTTTATAAAAGTAGTGTTAGCACTAGGTATTTCACTTAAGTTTTTTCTTCAACTTATTGTACATTGGAGTTAACACTAATGCAAAACGTAAAAACGTGACAAAACACAGAAAGCCGTTAAGGTTTTAAGTCCTGTTTGGGTGGGAAGGAGTATAGAAGTTGACAAAGTTATAAAATAATAAATTTGTAGATAAGAAGCATTTTCTGTAGAAACTGGGTGTAAATTTAAAGTTTCCTACACCTACTGAAATTTTGGTACAATAATGAAAAGATAATAATGCTACTCATTGACTCTTCTGAAAAATCACCAAAATGGAGTTAACACCTTTTACTTCTCAGGTACAGAACTAATAAATAACATACTGAAATGATTTTACAGATTAGTTGATGGACTTAATAAGAGATTATTTCATTAAAAAAAAACACTCGACTAAAGCTGTCAGACAAGCTCTATACCTTAGGTAACCTGTTCACTAGTTTAAAACAAACTTAAAATATATTACAAAAAATGTATCATTAAAATATACAAACAGTTTTACTTAGACTAGAGATATTAAGTACAGTACAAAATTTCTAGCTAATATATAAAGTACAAAAGCACTTATGGACTATAATATAATATTATAATTAATAATAAATATGTTTTAGAATATAATTAAAGTTATCAGAATAATTTGAGATTCTAAAATTAAATGAGATTTACAATTACTACAGAACAATCTGGAATAATAAAATTAAGAATGATGATGAAAATTTAATAAGTTAAATAAATACTACTAAAGATGTAACATCTTCTATAAATTTTAAATTTTTTTAGTTTCAAATGGTACAATATACTCTGCTGCCCATAACAGACAGGTGGAGTGTCAAATTATTTACACTCAATCTGTTTGTTGCAGGGCTAAAATAAATAGTTCTGTTTCTTATCACATGGTCAGCCAATTAAATGACTGAATCATTTAAGAACAGAAGAGGTAGAGGTGTAAAAGACACTAGTCAGAGTTATCTTCTCTGAAAGTAATGAATTTCACTATACAGCCAGACCCTGTGGTGAATGAAGTGAAGGTGTCATTTGCAGAGTGGAAAATATGTGCTTTTCAGAGGGCCCGGCATGCTGTTAAGCGTACTTTTCCACTCAGTGAGGAAGGCAATGGTAAACCACCTCACTCCTCGTTTTACTTAGTAAAACCTCTACAGGTTCAAACCAGCCTTTCGGCTGTTGACCTAAACAACAATATACTCTGATGATGGTGGATCCACTGAAACACGCGTAAGGATTAATAATAAAAAAAGGGAGCTTAAAAAAATCTGGTGTGAAACACACACAACTTTCTCTTGCCAATGCAAGTAATTTACAATAAACTTAACATTAGAAATAAACAAAAAAAACTAACCTCAATAAATATAACTTTATTTTAATTATAAGTGAAAGACGCAAAATGAAAATCAACCTCAGTTTGGCTTAAAAATATGGAAAATCACTCTTTCACACTAAACTAGGCTCTGTAGAGAAAAAAGCTCTAAATAAAAATTGTAGATCTTTTAATTTTCTATAAATTTGATTATATACACTTTTGTCGTAAAATGCATACTAAGGCCGAAATCTTTAAAAAATCTATTTTTCACATGTTTTCGTAAGAAAAAAAAACAGAAAATTGCTAATTACCGCTAAACTAAGCGTTACAAAAAAATGTTTGAAATAAAAGTTGTGTGATTTTAAATCCTCTACAACTTTTATTATATAAATTTTTGTGCTAAAATACATATTAAAGCCGCAATCTTAAAAAAACAAATTTTTTATGTGAAAACAGCTGCACCAAGAATTTCAGCAAACATGGCGCCTACCCTGTCTTGTAGTGCATAAAAATTTAGTAAACCATGCGATTTTTAAAAAAATCGGACCAGTTTTTGAGAAAATCGCAAAAAAGTGAAAAATTACACGAATAAACTACTACTACCGGTTGACCGATTTTGATGAAAATGTTTGTGTCGGGTCCGGTAGTGGTGCCTAACTTAAGTTTTAAGTTTCAACTTCGTACGAGGTTCCATACTTGAGATATTCTGTTTACACACACACACAGACCAATCGCTAAAAACATGTTTTTTGGGATCGGGGGTCTGAAAACATGTAGATTAGGTGAAAACTCAATTTCGAAAAATCGGCATGAAAACAATACTTTCTTTCCTATATATTTATACGGTGTGTTGTTTAGGTCAACAGCCGAAAGGCTGGTTTGAACCTCTAGAGGTTTTACTAAGTAAAACAAGGAGTGAGGTGGTTTACCATTGCCTTCCTCACTGAGTGAAAAAGTACGCTTATCAGCATGCCGGGCCCTCTGAAAAGCACATATTTTCCACTCTGCAAATGACACCTTCACTTCATTCACCACAGGGTCTGGCTGTATAATGAAATTTATTACTTTCAGAGAAGGTAACTCTGATTAGTGTCTTTTACACCTCTACCTCTTCTGTTCTTAAATGATTCAGTCATTTAATTGGCTGACCATGTGATAAGAAACAGAACTATTTATTTTAGCCCTGCAACGAATAGATTGAGTGTAAATAATTTGACACTCCACCTGTCTGTTATGGGCAGATTTATACGGGCAAGAGAAAATATAAATAAAGGCAGCCTAAAAAAAGGTTAGTGAACTTTATTATATAATAGTATTAAATAAATAAATTTGATAAATATAAAAATTTAAAAAAATTATTAGTAATTTGTACAGCTGTGGAACTGTTATCAGTCTGAATTATCCAGATTGTTCTGTATATTAATTATTTACTTTGAATATTCACATAATACGTACATGTGAACATTCCTCACATGTTTTAAAGTAATAATAAAAAAAATATTTCTTAAATTATTTAAAAATCTATGGAGAAATTCGGTACAATTATATTTTGTACACATATACCTTCAAAATCAATGAGATAAAAGGTATATAAATACAGAGTTTATCCAAAAAGTTCCTTTAATAAATTTCCACAGCAGCCATTAACGTTTGCAAGGCTCCCTGATGGCTTTCCTACGCTATTGGGCTACAACTTCACAGAACGAAACTTTTGAGTGGCACAAGAGGTTTTGGGAGTGTCAGGACACCATTGATGATGACGATTGCTGGGAGGACCCGTCAATAACAAAAACTGATGATACAGTTCAAAAAAGAGCACAACAAATTTTGGACAGTGATTGATGAATGAGTGTCTAGATGTTGGCTGAAGAAATTGGGGCACCGAAATCAGCTATTCAATGCATTTTAATTGACGATTTTGACATTATGAAGGTCTGTGCCAAAATGGTGTTGAAAATTTTCACCGACAACATGAAGAAACAGGGCCTATTGAAGTTCATGGAATTGCTCGAATCCTACAAAACAGCCTGACATTTTGGAAACAGGAGATGAAACATGGATTTTTTGAGTATGATCCTGAATCTACATGTCAGAGAAGGGAGAGGCACATAAAGAAGTCTTCTCGACTGAAAAAGCTAGGATAATCACGGATCAAGGTAATGCTCATAGTTTTTTTGATAAAAAAAGTGATTCAAAGTGTTTTTGTACCTCGAAAATAAACAGTGAACAGCCAGTTTTACTATAAGTAGTCAAACAGTTGAGAGACAGGATATATGTCCAAAAGGGCATTTGTGACAATTGGGTCCACCATCACAACAATATGCCGAGCCACATTGTGGTCATTGTTGCCGAGTTGTTTGCAAAAAATGAACAAGGTACTGTTGCCCCAGCTGCCCAACAGCCCTGAAATCACACCAGCTGACTTCTTTTTGTTTTTTAAGATAAAAGAACTCTGAAAAGACACCACCACGGGACGTTGGCGAAGATAAATGAAGCCTTAAGGGCCTGTCTACAAGAGGTACCCATCGAGGTCTTCCAGGAAACTTAAAAGGGGTGGATGAAGCATTGGAAAATGTGCAACGAGTCACAAGAAGAGTACTTTGAGAAATTCTAAAGAGCTTGTAAACTTATATTAAACTAGCAACCCCCGCTCGCTTCGCTTCACAGCAGCTAATGTAGGCCTCATTAAATTATTTTAAAACCTCTCTATATACAATATTTGTGGTTTTGTTGCCTTGTGGCAGCAAAATAAATTGTTCTTCTGCACTTCCAGCTCTAGGAAGTCCGACATAAAGTTGTCCATGAGTGAAGGAAGCACTCGTCTCAAATCGATGTCCCCGGTTTTAAATGTTTGTCCCTGTGATTTTAACAAAATTGAATAGAATGCACTGGCATAGAAGAATACCGATGGAAAAGAAAGAGACAGTTGATATATGGCTGAGAGAAACAGTTATACGTGGGTGCGGTACGCAGAATAATTGGAAATATATGACTCATTCACTACCTGTCGATTGAAAACAAATGAATTGCATGAATTGCAGTACGAAAACAAAAATTTTCAAAATTTCCAAATTTTTAATGTTTTTGGAATCGAATGTTATTCTTCACATTTTTCTATGAAATATAATAGTTGAATCATATTTCTAGCCCAAAAAATACACCATCCAGAGGATTTAGAAAAAATAAAAGTGCTATGCACCCGATAAACTAAAACATGCGACATCGTCACAGTTTAAGTTGCTTAACTCATTTAATTAAAGTTACTTAAAGTTGCAAAATAGCCTATATTGATCAGGAAGCTCTAAGCTATGCAACAATGAAAGATTTTTTAAAATCAGTTCTGTAGTTTCTAAGATTACCTCATACAAACAAACAAACAAACAAACAAACAGACGTTTCTTCTTTATTATATTAGTGTAGATAAATGATAAAACAAATACTGGAACTTTTGGAACAAACCCTATAAAACAATGTAAATTCAGAGATTAAAATAATGACTATGTCAATTATATTAATTAATAATAAAAAAGGCACTCATAAACATTTAAATGCAAATTAATAGTACAGATTAATTAATTGTAAATAAATACAATTAATTAATTATTAACAATAATATTTTTTTGTTAAGTACAGTAATATTTTAATTTATAATGGTACACTGATTCAAATTCGTTTGAATACTTTAAACAATATGAAACGTAATCAAATTTTATTTTAACTTAAAAATAACTTTGTGTTGTTCACAACAAAATTATTGACTATTTTGAGGTGAAATAACATTCAAAATTGCTAAAATTTCAAAATAATAATCCACTTACTGAAATTTTTTGAGAACTATTTATGAACCATTTATTTTGTAAGCGTAAGTGCCGAAAACAAAATTTTACAGGAGAAAGATAAAACACATTTAAATTAAAATGTTTTGACTTATGCAGATGTTTCTTGAGTATTAGAAGGGGTCCAGATATCCTTCTATATGATAAGGGATGAATTTTTTTTCCGTTAATTCTATTTTTTAAGGGAAAAACCTTTTTCTCAGGTTCTACAGAAGATATCACTTTGAAATTTTTAGGGTATATTTCTACCACCAATTAATTTATGTAATCTGTTAGAGAATTATTGTACAATCTTAGTTTTTGAGAACAAAATCTTATTTTAAAAATCAGTAAAAAATTTCTAAACAATATTTTGTAAAAAATCTGACAAAAAGTGTAAAACATTCTGAATTTTCATACAAAAAAACCAGAATGAAGATATTTTTACTGGTTGCTTATAAGCACGGCTTCGCTTAAAGCTGGGAATCATAATAATCCTTAATACGACCCAAAACAGTTCAATAATGTTCATCATTTTCTCAAGTATCAAACCATAAATAAGAATATGAGATGCCGGCCGCATTGGCGCAGTTGGTAACATGCTCGCCTCTCATCATGTGGTCCTGGGTTCGAATCCCACTCAGCAACAGCATATTTTCATACGTTACAAAAAATCATTTCATCTTCATTACAAACAGTTACACCCCAAAATCGTCGCTAATGACCTCGTAGTTGATGCGACGTTAAATAAATTAAAAAAAAAGAATATGAGATGGAACTAACACAAAACTTTTTCATTAATTCAACTTGAACAAAATCAAGTTTGGATTAATCAGATATTATAAGATTAAACAATACTTTTAATATGGTAACTAAATTACGCCAGCGGTGCTAAAATTAGTAACTTAAACCGTGACTTCAGAAATCTCACCGACATTTTCCGGTGTATGAACTAAAACAGCATCTTGAATTTCTTCTTTGGTAAAAGCTTGTTTCGGTGTACCGTTTCGTTTTAAAGATGCATTATCTCCAGTACCATCATCCATCGGGTTGCTTGAACCAGTAAATTCATTCACCCTTGATATAACATTTTTTAGATCTTCAACCGAATCAAAAATTGATGTATTATCTCTAGCACGTTTAGCTTCTTGTGCTATTATGATTTCATTTGTTATATAAGCTTCGCGTCTAATTTGATCTCTTAATCTAGAAGGCATATCAGGTACAACCCATTGTACAAATAATACAACCATTACAACAATATTCTGAAAATGAAATAAAAATTATTAATAATTAATTGTAATACAAATTTCTTATGCCCAAAACGGGCAGGTGGAGTGTTATTTTAATTGCACTCTATCTGTTTGGTCCAAGGCTAAAAAAAATAGTTCTGTTTCTTATCACATAGTCAGCCACTTATATGACTGAACTATTTAAGAACAGAAGAGGTAGAGGTGTAAAAGACACTAGTCAGGGTTATCTCCTCTGAGAGTAATGAATTCACTATGCAGCCAGACCCTGTGGTGAATGAAGTGAAGGTGTCATTTGCAGGGTGGAAAGTGAGTGCTTTTCGGAGGGCCTGGCATGCTGGTAAGCATACTCTTTCAACTCAGTGAGGAAGGCAATGGTAAATCACCTTACTCCTTGTTTTTACTTAGTAAAACCTCTAGAGGTTCAAACCAGCCTTTCGGCTGATGACCTAAACTACAACAACAAATTTCTTAAAAATATGAGGGTATGCTGTAAAGGATGCACACAAGTTTTTGAATTTAATCGAAATAATCTGATGTAAAACACTCACATGACTTTCTCTTGTCAATGTAAATAATAACGTATGTTTAATCATTAGTAAACAATGTAATATGAAAACTATAATGTAATTTTAATCATGAGTGAATGACCAAAAATGAGAAAAACCTCTGTTCAACTTAAAAATATGAAAAATCAGTAATTGCCTCTAAACTAGGCTCTGTAGAGAAAATAAAATTTGTAGGTTTCTTAATTTCCTATAACTTTGGTCATAAAATCCATACTGAAGAAGCAATCTTAAAAATCCCATTATTTTTAAATTTTGGCGACAAAAATCAACTGAAAATCACTAATTGCCGCTGAACTAAACGTTCTAAACAATAATGTTAGAAATAGAAGTTATAGGGTTTTAAATGTTTTACAACTTTGATTATACTTTTGCTCTAAGGCTGCAATCTTAAAAAAAAATCTGGTGTAAAACACTCACACTACCTTCTCTTGCCAGTGCAAATAATTAACAATAAACTTAACATAAGTAATAACACATTGGAAATAAACAAAAAACTAACCTCAATAAACATAACCTTACTTCAATCATGAGTGAAAGACGCAAAATGAAAATCAAACTCAGTTTGGCTTAAAAATACGGAAAATCACTCTTTCACGCTAAACTAGGCTCTGTAAAGAGAAATGCTTTAAATAAAACTTGTAGATCTTTTAATTTCCTATAAATTTGATTTTATACACTTTTGTCGTAAAATGCATACCAAGGCCGAAATCTTAAAAAATTTAATTTTTCACACGTTTTCATGAGAGAAAAAACAGAAAATTGCTAATTACCGCTAAATTAAGCATTATACAAAAAAAACATTTGAAGTAAAAGTTGTAGGATTTTAAATTCCCTACAACTTTAATTATATAAATTTTTGCGCTAAAATGCATAATTAAGCCGTAATCAACAAAACAATGTTTTTACAAGAAAACAGCCTCACCAAGAATTTCAGCAAACATGGCGCCTACCCTATCTTGTAGAGCATAAAAAATTTAGGAAACGAGGTGATTTTAAAAAAATCGTACGACCAGTTTTTGAGAAAATCGCAAAAAAGTGAAAAATTACACGAATAAACTACTACTTCCGGTTGACCGATTTTGATGAAAATGTTCGTGTCGGGTCCGGTAGTGGTATGTAACTTAAGTTTCAAGTTTGAAGTTCGTACGATGTTCCGTTCTTGAGATATTTTGTACACACACACACAGACCAATCGCTGAAAACATGGTTTTCGGGTTCAGGGGGTCTGAAAACGTGTAGATCCGATGAAAACTCGATTTCGAAAAATCAACATGAAAACAA
This sequence comes from Catonia carolina, assembly GCA_035578175.1. Lineage (NCBI taxonomy): Eukaryota > Metazoa > Arthropoda > Insecta > Hemiptera > Achilidae > Catonia > Catonia carolina. Next base: position 8,596,189 of record JAQMRL010000016.1, read on the forward strand.
TACTTTCCTTCCTATATATTCATACAGGCAAGAGAAAGTAAAAAAAAACCTAGCAGCCGTTTTTGAGAAAATTGCAAAAAAAGTGAAAAATTACATGAATAAACTACTACTTCCGGTTGACTGATTTTGATGAAAATGTTTGCGTCAGGTCCTCTCAAGGCACTTAACTTAAGTTTCAAGTTTCAAATTTGAACGATGATCCGTTCATGAGATATTTTGTTTACACACACACACAAATCACTAAAAACGTGTCTTTTGGGTTCAGGTAGCTTGAAAATGTGTATTTCTGGTGAAAACTCGATTTCAAAAATTTGACATGAAAATAATACTTTCCTTCCCTAAATATTTATACAGGGCAAAAGAATGTAAAGATAAAATGATTAGGATTTGTAGGTAAGAAAAATGACAAACCTCAAATAGAACTACAAATGCAAGTCTGGATGCTAAAACAGTCCAATACATATTTGTTTTTACATATTTATGTTCGGACCAGGGAGGTTCTCTGTAATCAGGATATCTGAAAAAAAAACAAAAGAAAAATGTACAGTCAAACTTAGTGCCAAGTGCAAATTAATAATTCCCTCAACACTTCACTTTCAGGATGGCACCCATATACGATACGGGCGCGCCATTTTGATCGACTGGACGGCACCCATATACGATTGCCGTCTATGCTGTCATTTAATTTAGTTCATTCTGAATCTAATAGAGTACACTCATAGTCCTAATGTTGCCAGATTATCGAATATATCGACTTTTACGACATTGAAGTTATCGAGCATGAGCAAGCGATCTGCCCTGCAAGGTACTTCTGCGCGTTGTTGTTAGTTATTAGTTCGTTATTATAATACGAGGCGTGTTTTTTAAGTAAGTACCGTTTTGGAATTAAAAAAAGACGTGCAAAGATATCGCAATAATTTTATTTTTACATGAAAGCCTGTACCTTAATCTACTTTTCTACATAATTTCCGTGAATATTGAGGCACTTGTCATAATGTGGCACCAGTTTTTGAATACCCTCCTGATAAAATTCTGCCGCCTGATTTGTTAACCACTGCATCACAAATGTTTTGACTTCGTTATCGTCTTGAAGACGCCGACCGCCCAGGTGTTTCTTCAAGTGCAGGAACAAATGGTAGTCGCTGGGCGCCAAATCAGGGCTGTATGGAGGATGATCTAGAGTTTCCCATTTAAATGATTTGATGAGATCTTTGGTCTGATTAGCCACATGTGGACGGGCATTGTCATGCAGCAAAACGATACCCTTACTCAACTTGCCACGTCTTTTGTTCTGGATTGCACGACGCAGATTTTTCAATGTCTCACAATAAGACGCTGCATTGATTGTCTCATTACGAGGCAGAAACTCCACTAGCAATACTCCTTTTCTGTCCCAAAAAACTGTGCACATGATTTTCCGGGCAGAAATTGTTGCACATTTGTGCGGCCATCTTTAAATGCTCTCACCCATTTCCTTACCATTCCATCACTCATAATGTTTTGTTCGTAAACTTCAACGATCTCACGATGAATATCGATCGGTTTTACGCCTTTAGCACTAAGAAATCGTATAACAGCCCGTACTTCACAATCAGCGGGACTCACGATTGTCGGAGGCATCTTAAAAACTCAGTAAACAACGTATACAATGAAGAATCAGACTGTAATGGTGTCAGTGCGTAGACAAGAGATGTAGGTAACCAGCGCGCATGCGCGGAACGCCGACCGTAGCGCTGCGGCGGCGGAATCGCAAAACGATACTTACTTAAAAAACACGCCTCGTACTTAGTTTTTTAAAATTTCACTTAAGAAATAAAAAAAAGTAAATTGGTTATTAGAAATAGATAATTAGTTTGAAGAATTTAACTCATATAATTAATTTTATTATTCTTTATATATTCATCATTATACGGTGAAAATTTTTTTAAATTCAAGAAAACATATCTCTCTCTCTCTCTCTCTCTCTTCAGGCAAACATCTTTATCATTATAATGTTAGTAATTCTAATCTTAATAAATGAAAAGTAATCTACTAATTATGATCTTTAATTTAATCTTTACTTTTTGAATTTATGACCAATGGTTGTTTTGTTTTTCTAATAAAACATATAATCTATGTTTAATCATTAGTAAACAATGTTAAATGAAAAACATAACCTAATTTTAATCATGCGTGAATGAGGCAAAATGAAAATCAACTATTGTAGAACTTAAAAATACGGAAAATCACTAATTGATGCTAAACTAGGCTCTGTAGAGAAGAATGCTACTAAATAAAAGTTGCAGGTTTTTAAATGTTCTAAAACTTTGATTATATACACTTTTGCCATACAATGCATATTAAGACCGCAATCTTAAAAATAAAAAATTTATCAATGAGTGCACAGCCTTCACAAGAATTTCAGCACACATTGCGCTTACCCTAACTTGTAGAGCATAAAAATGTTGTAAATGTGGCAATTAAAAAAAATCACAGGAGCCGTTTTTGATGAATATGGTCATGTTGAGTTCTGTAGTGGTACCTAACTAAAGTTCCAAGTTTCAACTTTGTACGCTATTCCGTTCTTGAGATATAGTGTTCATACACAGACCAATCGCTAAAAATATGTATTTCTTGCTTCTAGGGGCCAAAAAACCTGTGTATCCAGTGAAAAATTGATTTCGAAAAATCATCATGAAAACAATACTTTCCTTCCCTAAATATTCATTTTTTTTTTTGCGCCCTGGAGACTTCAGGAGGAGTATAGGACATGTCAGATATATCACCTGAAATACATATAAGAATCACACAATGTATCACTATTATCAAGAAAGAAATTCTTGTACGCTATAAAAAGTTTTACCGATCAAGTAATTTTTCAGATTTTTTTTAAAGGAATTCAAATCCTCACAACATTTTAAAAATTGGGGTAATTTATTCATGAATTGTCTCCCTGCATAAGTAGGTTTTTGTTCAAACAATTTTGTGGAGTGATTAGCCACATAATAATCATTTCTGTTTCTCGTGTTATAATTGTGAACATTGAAATTCTGCATGAAATTATTTTGCCTAACATACATAATCACCTCAAAAATGTAGAGAGAGGGAACAGTAAGCAATTTAAGCTCCTTAAATAGTGGCCTGCATGAGGTTAGCTGGTTAGCTCCCACCATACACCTAATAGCTTTCTTTTGAATTTTAAAAACCCTATTCATATTACCCATGCTAGAATTACCCCATACTAAGATACCATAACGGATATGAGACAGAATGAAGCCATGATAAGCTGCCATTAGTAATTTTTTATCATTATAGGGCAAGAGAAAGGAAAATTAATTCTGTTTTACATTAAAACAGTCAATATTACCTGCAGTAATCTAATGACACATTTGTTGGTGATATTCCATCCAATTTTTCCGTGTCCATGTAAGATAATGAATTATTTAAAAAACCATTCAATGTTCGATCTGGACTTGCGTAGAATGTGTAAACGATCCGTGGAATGAAATCAGATGTAAAGGCAATTATAAAGGCCTGAAACATAAAAAAAAATAATGATTCATCTTCTTCAATTCATAGAAGACACGCAATTTAACCTGTTCTAGCATCAAAATGTTTTATTTTTCATTAGAAAACATTAATAAACTATCCTCAGCATTGTATTTATTTTTTACATCCAACGTTTTGCACTTACTGCTAATACAGATAATGAGAAGGGCAATATATGAAAAAAATCCCTTTCATGAGACGATGAAAATCTCATGGCTGGTGGAAATTTTTAAAAAGGCTCACCTTTGACCTATGCAAAAAACCGTACGTTTTTTATTGTCAACTTTAACAATACTTTTGTCCTTCTCTGTCCCTACAACGCTCCATGCAAATTTTCTATTGTTGGAAACAGTGCTGGAAGTCATCTTGTGTCAGCTCCCTCAGGACACGTGCCGCTTTTTCTTTTACAGCTTCTGCAGACTCAAATCTAGTCCCTTTTAATGCAGATTTCATCTTAGGGAACAGGTAGAAGTCACATGGTGCAAGATCTGGTGAATAAGGAGGATATTCCAACACTGAGATGCTGTACTTGGCTAGGAACCTCTTGACAGATAACACGAAATGAGCTGGCGCATTGTCTTGGTGGAGAACCCATGATTTGTCCTTCCACATTTTGGGGCATTTTTTCCTTACTATTTGACGTAGTTTAGAAAGTACCTCGAGGTAGTAATATTGATTAATTGTTTGACCTTCAGGAACCCAGTGAAGGTACGCAATCCCATGGATATCAAAAAAAAACAATCAACATTGCTTTAAATTTTGACTTGCTCATTCGAGCTTTTTTGGCTCTCTATGAAGTTCGGCTCTTCCAGTGCATGGATTGGCACTTCATTTCCGAATAATAAGTAAAAAACCACGCTTCATCACATGTTATTATCTTCGACCTGTTGCCTAAGGTGAAATCTGTATTAAAAGGGACAAGATTTGAGTCTGTGGAAGCTGTAAAAGATAAAGCGGCATGTGTCCTGAAGAAGCTGACAGAAGATGACTTCCAGCACTGTTTCCAACAAAGGAAAATTCGCATGGAGCATTGTAGGAATAGAGAAGGAGTGTATATTGAAGCTGACAGTAAGTTATTATGTATAAAATGAAAATAAAATTTTTTACGTCAGTCTCGTTATTTAATAGCCACACCTCGTACTTTTGTTTTCGAATTCCAATTACTTCTTGAATTCTGGTTTTGAGCCACTTCCGATCAAAGCCGGAACTTCAAACCCAATTTAGGCCCGCTAACTTTTTGTGTAGATTACCAATCAAAAACTGTTTGTTGGCATCTCTTGTAGTTTCTCACATCTGGGTGTGATGGATGGACTTTGGAAAATGATAGATGACAATTTTAAAAATTGCCAACAAAATGCTAGACCTGATTGGGAATGAAACCCAGGCCCTCAGTGTACAAGTCAGTTGCGGTGACCACTACACCATGGACCGGCCTCAACATTGTATGGTCTTCCCAAACTTTTTCTTTGTTAAAGTCTGTACTGCAAAACCTATTTTGTAATTTTATATCCCTTCATTCATTCTTTGAAAAATCTTTACCAACTTATTGTGATAATTACAGATTCTCTCATTTACACTTTTCTGCAATAGTACCCTTAAATAGCAATTCTAAATTCTTTCCTTCATTGTATCCTTTAACCCTTTGTAGGTAATACATAACTTTTCTCTTACACCTTTTATGCTGTAGTTAAGCATTTCTGTCGCATATAATGCATATAATGCTTTTGGTAACACTACTGTTAGTATCAGGCTCTACAGTTAGTAGCGCCCGATTTTTATACCAAATCATCATACTGAGTTTTTTGTAATTATCTCTTGCCATATTCTTAAGTTATATTATTTTACAATCTGCATTAACAGAAATTGCAGAACAGTCAGACATAAAAAAAAAAAAAATCTTAACCCTTTCACTGCCAAGTTATAAAACCGTGGATTAAACCAGTGAGCTGGATTTTTTTAAATATGTTTTTGGATGCATCTTAAGTTTTTAAACATTTTAATTTTTACTAGTTTTATCAATTAAAATTATTTCTTTGTAGCAGATTTATTAAATTTATCTTAGATTTATTCCACTATTTGTATCATTAAAATCATGAACAACATGAATAAATTTATTGGAAGCCTACTTGTAGCTTTCCGAAGTAGGTCTAACCTTTTTACGTCATTTATAGGTGGAGGTTTAATTACACTAGATTGTTCTTCCATATCACAATCACTATCACTATCAGCTAAATCACAATTGGAGAGGAATAAAAAAAAAATCAATATCATTATCGACACCATTTCGTGTTTCCAAACAAAACGGGCCGCGCCGAGATGAAAATATCTCTTTACTACATACTTGATTTCGTCAACAGAGAAAAAAAGTCAACAGTAAATGTGTAAATATAGTTGGTAACACTTACTGCAGGGCTAAAATAAATAGTTCTGTTTCTTGTCATATGGTCAGCCAATTAAATGACTGAATCATTTAAGAACAGAAGAGGTAGAGGTGTAAAAGACACTAATCAGAGTTATCTCCTCTGAAAGTAATGAATTTCATTATACAGCCAGACCCTGTGGTGAATGAAGTGAAGGTGTCATTTGCAGAGTGGAAAATATGTGCTTTTCAGAGGGCCCGGCATGCTGATAAGCATACTTTTCCATTCAGTGAGGAAGGCAATGGTAAACCACCTCACTCCTCGTTTTACTTAGTAAAACCTCTAAAGGTTCAAACCAGCCTTTCGGCTAATGACCTAAACAACAACAACACTTACTGGAGGCAATTCAAACACTTTTAATGCCAATCAAGTTAAATCGTGTTTGGCAATACGATTTAAAACTTCGAAACAAGTTAACTCGTGTTTTGTGTGTAAGCATGGTAAGCCCCACTACATGTATACTCATGTTTGGCAGTGAAAGAGCTAAGGGTAACACATGATAGAACTTGATAGCACTACAGTAATGTGCCCGGGTCTTGTATTTATATTTTTGTTTGTTTGTACGGAACAAAAATTTATTATACATATTGTATTGAATATTAAAGCTATTAGTTCCAATTTTATTTATAGCAAATAGCGATAAATTGCAGATACTTACATTTGTGATAACAGCGAGTTTTCCGACAGAATTTAGAATTTTAAACCAAACGCCGATATCTCTGACACGTTGCGATACAGGTCGTCGATGAAACGTTAGCAATTTTTTCGCATCCAATCGCATTTCTAAGATATTATTTAAAAGTGCAAATAATGGTGCCAATGGAAATGCAGAAACAAATATCGTAACAAATCCGTATTGTAATACTGCAACAAAATATACACAGAAGTAAGTTTGATGAATGAGGTAATTATTCAAAATGAGTATGAAATATTCAGGTGTGAAATACACAACAGACACATGACTTCCTCTTGCCAATAGAAATAATGAAATATGTAATCTATGTTTAAATACGAATGAATGACACAATTAATGAAAATCAACCTCTGTTTGACTTAAAAATACAGAAAATCACTAATTGTAGCTAAACTAAGCTCTGTAGAAGTCATAGATTTAAACATTTTTACAACTGTAATTATATAACACTTTTGTTGTAAAATGCATACTAAGGCCGCATTCATCAAAATCCAGCTTTTCATTGATTTTTATGAGAAAAATACAGAAAATCACTAATTGACACTCAACTGAACGTTGTAGAAAAAAATGTTGGAAATATATTTAACTCAACTCAATGAGGAAGTGTAGGTTTTCAAATGTTCTAAAACTTTTATTGGCTTTTTCTCTCTCTAAATTACATGTGGCTGAAATCTTAAAAAAAATTTAAGACCAGCAATACAATTAAGCAATCAGTAAAATCTGGTAGTATTTTTAAAATTTTGATTAAATATGTGAATTTAAACACTCATCATTGTCATAAACTAAAAGTTATTTTAATACAGAACTGGAGAGGACCACTTACAAACAAAATTAACAATCTTACCCATTTCAAGATATTCAGGAAATAATCCTTGTGACCCCCATTCAACTAATTTATAATCTTGTTCCCATTGAGTTCTTCCGTGTTTCATACTTCTTTTCCTCAGCTGGAATGAATTCCACCATTTATATGCCAAACTGTAGAAAAAATACACAATTTTTCATCAATAAAAATCAACAGATAAATTTGATAGTGACCGCCTCTGTGGCGTAGTGACTAACGTTCTAGCTTATTAAGCAAAAGGTCCTGGGTTCAATTCCTAATTGGGGTCTGGAAATTGTTACATTTTTTTGTTTTTTTTTTTTTTTTTGTTTAACGCCCGACTGTTTTGCAATTACTGCTAATGGAGACGGTGAAAGATGAAATGATTTTTGTAACGTATGAAAATATGGCGTGCCTGAGTGGGATTCGAACCCAAGACCGCATGATAACAGACGAGCACTTATAACCCACCATTACAGTACAAAACTGACAGTAGTTGCTAATGGCTAAAGCTGTCAACACAACTTTAAATATAAACTAAAATAAGAAAAACATTTGACAGTTTTAGGAAGAATATTTGCCTTATAACAGCTTGATAATGTAGAAAGTCAATAAAAACTTATGCAGGTAACTCAATAGTCTATATAATAATATTATTATTTTATCACACATCCAATTGTCACCGACTGGGGCCGACGACACGTGGCGAAACCTTGCCTGTAAAATTGCTGATGGTCAGAAGCGGAGCCTGAAGAGTGACAGCTCAGCTACCGGGTTCAGGCCTAGCCTTCCCTCAGCGGCAGTTGGGTCCCCACTGCAGCGCGGCAGTGGTGGCTCCCATAGCCCCGCAGTGTCGGGTCGGCGAAGGCTGACCGGTGCGGGAATGTAGCGTCCGCCACCGGTAGCGTAGACTAGGGATGGTGCGTCCGGTCTCGGCTGGGCTTTTCTTCTTCTGGCTGGAGCTCTTCTTTCTTGTTCTTCTCCGGTTGAGAGTTCAGCGAAGAGTCAGTCTCGTGGACGAAGGCCCCCTCTTAAATACCTCTCCGTTGAGTCAACAGGGTGGTGGAGAGAGGCTGTAGGCTCTGCGCGTCTGTAGCGCTCCGCGCGGCAAGGCAGGTAGTGAGACTGTGTGCAGACGCTAATAATGGAAGGGCAGGCGGCGACAGTATATAGGATTATAAACAGCCGTATTATTTAAAATTGAAATATATACTTCTAACCACCAGAATACGGTAACAGAAAACAATTACCAATGTTTACGAGGGCTGTTCAAAAAGTATTGGACTATTGTTAATTAAAAGTGCATCTATTGAACTAGAGCTACAAACTTCTAATCCCCTTCAAAGTAGTCTCCTTGGTGATGCACACACATCTCCCAGCGCTTCTACCACAGTTCAAAACATTTCTGGAAGGCATCTTTTGGAATGCTGTTAAGCTCAGCCGTCATATTCTGTTTAATGTCTTCTCTTTCTTGAAATCGAGTTCCTTTCAGGGGCATTTTCAGCTTAGGAAAAGGGCTGTTAACTCTATAAACAATGTTGCTGTTGGTGGTGTCCCTGAAAAGGGCTGTTGTAGGTGGCCAGACGCGTTGAGCCGGTGCGCGCAGCACGGTGTCCGAAGGCACACTGCGCAATGGGCGCGTTCTTTTCTTCTTCTTCTTCTTCTGGCGTTCTTTCCTGGTCGGGAGCTGGATAATGAGTGGCTCTTGTGGTTCAGTACAGCTGTTTTTATACCCCTCCAGTGATTCCACTTCATGTTGGAGGAAGGGCTCTGCTTGCGCTGTGCGTTGGAAGCACTCCTCGTGGCAGGCTCTGGGACCGTCTGTAGGTGACAATATTAGAGGGGCAGTTGGCAACAGGGCAAATATTGATATACCCTTATTTATAACAGTGCAAACGAACAATGAATGTGTTACAGTAAGATATGGAATAATGTTCCAGCAACATGGCATCAGGCACACCCATGTATTCCGTTCACCCTACTCTTAAGTAATACTTGAACTAATTATAACATGGATTAAATACTTACGGATAAATCATTTCCAGAATAGTGTTGCTAGCTTGTTTACCGATCATAATAATGGCCAATTGGATACATAATTCCATTAAACAACCACCTGGACCGCACTGTAATCAATACAAAATGTTACTTAACCAATTATAATTTATACAAGATCAGATATAAACAAAATTTAATTAAAAAACAAATTAATCATTGAAAAATAAAAGGCGAATATAATTTATTTTTCTACATAGCTTCCTGCTTTAGAAATACATTTTTCCCAGTGTCACCGGATGGCAACATGAAGTGGCAAACCTTATTTGTTTGGTGGCCTTGAAAAGAGCCGTTTAAGCGGTGGTTGTCTTGGAGAGGCATCGGTCGAGGAGCTGGGCGACACGGCATGTCATCGTCCAGTGAAGATGTCATCTTCTTCCCTCGCAGTAGTGTGTCGATGGCTGCTTTGTTGGGTCAGGTGGGCGTAAGGCTCGGTCAAGGGACCGCTGTGGGCATCGCTTGCAACAGCGGGCGATGACGGTCCGGTCGACGGCTTATGGTGATGGGTCGGCGAGCGGAAGCATCATCTTCTCTCTTGCGGAGTCGTCGATTAGTCCTTGCTGGAGTCCGGCAGCTGTGTGCCATGATGGACGTCTTGTCTTTGTCTGGATCGGAAGCGGCGAGCTAGCGTGGTGGAAGCAGAACCCGAAGAGTGACGGCTCGGCTACCAGGTTCAAGCCTAGCCTTCCCTCAGCAGCAGTTGGACCCCCACTGCAGCGTGACATTGGTGGCCCCCAGAGCCCCGCAGTGTCGGGTTGGCGTAGGCCATCTGCCGATAGCGCAGCCGAGGCGGCTCTCTCTGGGCCGGCAAAGGCTGACCGGTGCAGGAATGTAGCATCCGCCACCCGTAGCGTAGAACAGGGATGGTGCGTCCGGTCTCATCCTCTTCTGTCTGGATCGGAAGTGAATCCCTCGGTGTCTTGATTGGAATTGAATTCCCGGCTCAGTGCGGCGCTCTTTATATAGTCGCCGAGAGCGCTGTGGTAGAGAGTGGCTACTGGCTTGGCCTTGATGACAAAGGCCTCAGTCGGTGCGGAGCTGAAAGGTTTGTCAGTGCGCCGCTAAAGGGCCTAACACTTCAACAAAGGCCAGAAGAAGTATTGAAGGCCGACAACACAGTAAATGATTAGTTAGAAGGGGTGGCGGTGACACCAACAAGAAGGAAAATTTTTTATCCCTAAATCATAGAACGAAACTGGTTTTGTCGAGATTGTGCGCAAATCCCTCCATGCCCTCATCATTTTCAAATCATTACTCTCCTAGTGCTTCTTTAAGCGACCAAATTGAATGAAAATCACCAGGCGCTAGGTCCGGGGTATAGGAAGAATAATCAAGTACAGTCCAGTGCAGTTCTTTTACTTTTGAGATCTTTAGAGCATCTCAACTTGCGATCTATGGTCAAAATGCAACGGACCCATTTGGCACACACTTTACGGAACTTTAGGTCATTTGTAATGATCACTTGACAGCAATTTGACCTGTTCTGCAATTTCAGATACACTCACCCGTCAATTATCTTCAAGAATGTCTTGAACTGCGCATGAATGTTCTCATCCGTAATGCTGATCATGTTCCTGATTTTTCATTTGTTCAGATCCATCCTTGAATTCTTTATGCCTGGCCTTGACAATGTTCAGTCCCTGAACTGGGCAATCAATCTCTGAAAAATTTCCTTCGCTTGAACTCCTTCATGGACAAAAATTTTTATAATTATGCGTTGCGCAATGGCGAGGTCTGACATCATGACACTACAGACCCACTGGTTGGGAGTGTGAAATGGCAACAAAAAAAAGGTGAATACTCATTTTTGCCCAGTCTTTAATATTTTTGAACCATAACATTTCCTTGTCTTTTTATGAGAGAGGCATAAAGGTTACTCGTGTTTGCGTGCTTGGCGATTTTTTGCTGTTGAAAATAATGGAGCAGAGAGTTTGTTATTAATTTTTGTGTAAAAAATGGTATTAAGTGTTCAAAAACTCTTGAAATGTAGACAGTGGGGTACGGTGAGTCAAATTTGAGCAAAAAAAATGTTTATAAATGGTATAAGTTATTCCAAGAGGGCCGAGAAAATGTTAACGATGAACCTCGCTCTGGATGCCCCAGCACGTCAAAAACCGACGAAAATGTTCAGGAAGTGAAAGAAATTGTGTTGAAAAATCATCAAATCACAATTAGAGAAATAGCTGATGATCTTAACATATCGTTTGGCTTATGCCAATCAATTTTAACGGATGTTTTGGGTATGTCAGCGAAATTCGTTCCAAAACTGCTTAATTTTGATCAGAAGCAGCGTCGCACGAACATCGGCCAAGACATGTTGAACGACATCAATGATGATCCTGATCTGCTCAAAAGGGTGACAAAACTGGCTCAAAACTGAAAAGGGGCTCAAAACTGGTGACGAAACATGGGTCTATGGTTATGACGTCAAAACCAAAGCCCAATCATCCCAGTGGAAGAGCCCAGGCTCTTCTTTAGAGATTTAGGCTGCATCGCTGGAGGAGCTTAAGGCAATACCCAAAAGTGCATTTCAGATATGTTTTGACGACTGGGAAAAGCGCTGGAACAAGTGCATTGTATCAGAGGGGGATTATTTTGAAGGGGATAACATAATTTTGGACGAAAAAATGAACATTTTTTTATAAAAATGAAAAATCACCTTACTTTTTGATCACACCTCGTAAGTAGTTCTACTGTGCCTTTCTCATTCTATTACATGGCTCTTTTTGTCTTTATTTTTAGAGACACTGGTCTGGGGTGTGTTATTGGTTTAATAACAACCCTATACTCTCCTACAGCTGGGGTTTTCTGGAGACCCAACTTCGCAAAAAATATAAACTCAAAAATCACATAATTTTGATAATAGAAATAAAATTTACCTCTTCTTGCCTTACTCCAAATATTCTATTATATGCACCTGGGTAGCCAACCAATTTCCCTTTACAAAAAGCAATATAGAATATCGATGCATAGTAATTAACAAACTGCAGAAGGTACATTTTTAATGTAAGTGAATCATCAAACTCGGTCTGTGTTCTTAACATCTCTAATTCAGTCAGGTAATTCGCCAACAATTCATACATCTAAAAATCAGATTGCAAAAGTCATACACAAATAAATAAATTACAATTTAGGAAATAACTATGACAAATGAAATACGAGGGCAGTTCGGAAAGTAATCTCCAATCTTTCACAACATTTAAATGACGCCAAAATAAATATCAGGAAAAATGGCACAATAAAAATGTTTACAAATTTAATTCGTAACAATTATTATTAATTAACAATATGTTATTTTTAATGACTTTTTGTCACTGTAGCACAGAAATATCAAATGATAATACATAATAAATTTTCAAATAAAAAATCTGGTGTGAAACACTCACACAACTTTCTCTTGCCAATGCAAATAATTTAAACAATATAACCTAACATTAGAAATAAACAAAAAACTAACCTTAAAAAACACAACCTTATTCATGAGTGAACGACGCAAAATGAAAATCCACCTGTTTGGCTTAAAAATACGGAAAATCACTCTTTCATGCTAAACTAAGCTCTGTAGAGAAAAACGCTTTGAATAAAAGTTGTGGATCGTTTAATTTCCTGTAAATTTGATTATACACACTTTTGTCGTAAAATGCATTCCAAGGCCGAAATCTTACAAAAATCAATATTTCACATGTTTCTGTGAGAAAAAAAAATTGCTAATTACCGCTAAACTAAGCATTATACAAAAAAATTTTATAAATAAAAATTGTAGAAGGTCAAATTCTCTACAAATTTTATTGTAATACAATATTGCGCTGAAATGCATATTAAAGCCGCAATCTTAAAAAAACAATTCTTTTACGCAAAAACAGCCTCACTGAGAATTTCAGCAAACATGGTGCCTACCCTATCTTGTAGAGCATAAAAAATTTATAAAATCAGGCGATTTTTAAAAAAATCGCAAAAAAGTGAAAATATTTATTAAAATAAACTACTACTTCCGATTGACTGATTTTGATGAAAATGTTCGTGTCGGGTACGGTATTGGTATGTAACTTAATTTTCAAGTTCGTACGATGTTCCGTTTTTGAGATATTTTGTACACACACACACACACACACACACAGACCAATCACTAAAAACATGTTTTTTGGGTTCAGGAGGTCTGAAAACGTATAGATCCGGTGAAAACTCGATTTTGAAAAACCAACATGAAAACAATTCTTTCCTTCCTATATATTCATATAGGCAAGAGAAAGTAAAAAAAGAAAAAATGATGTATTAAAATACGTAAATGTTCAAATGTGACTATTTTCAAATATTCACATGACTGATTGATCACATGACCAACCAGTCAATCATGTTTCATTATCATGTGACCGATTAGTCACATGATCAACCAGTCACATGAACATTTGAAATAGTCATGTTTGAACATTTATAATATATTGTGATAATATCGAAGAAGCCATGGTTCGCGAAGTTTCTAGTAAAATGGTAAAATGTTCATGAAATGGTAAAGTGTAGATAATAGAGTGAAAAAGTAACAATAGGACAATAGTAACAATAAAAGTTTACCTAGTTATAAAAGGTTATTGTTGTACAACTATCTATGAAAAGGTCGGCCTGTAACAACTTTCATTCTATTTACAAAAGATCTATTGTTGACTTGTTTACAATAGATTTTTCTAGCACTCATTTATAAAGGGTCATTTTTTGTACTTTATCATTTGCATGGAATTTCTCTGTTTTGCTAGAATTATCTTTTTGAATGACTATAAATAGAGACCTTCGAGCACGGTCAGGGGGTTAGTATTTGTTTGATCTTTGGTGAGTGGCTATAGGGCATAGTGCAGGGCACGTTCCGAGCATTGTGTTGGTCAACGATTACTGTCTCTGTTTGTGTGTGTATTGTGAAAAGTTGTTTTGTATCTATATTAAATTCAGTTTTTGTGTATTCAGTTTCATTTTGTATGTGTACTCTATAAAATTGATTGTAAATAGTGCTAAGTAAATTATTTAAGTTATTTATTGTATTACTTCATTATAATTAGTTTGTTGTTTATTTTGTAAATCTTTTAGTATAATAAATATTTGTAATTGTTAACTTTAGTGTATTAATTATTTAATTACCTAGATCCCGGAACGGACCTTAGCGATAAGTGTCACAATATTATACAACATGGTTTTTTCTTTATTTTATTAGGTATTATCATTTGATATTTCTGTGCTACAGTGACAAAAAGTCTAATTAGGCCACAAGTTGAGACGCAGGGTGACGCAGGACAGAGTCAACTGCAAGCAGGGAGTGCAAAAGTTGAGGCACAGTTGTGTTGTCACTGCGTGTCTGTACGTTGTGTTTAGAATGTGTGCGATGAATGCAATGTACTCTTATATTAATTCATTACTAAGTTCAGAATCGGATTCTGATGAATTAAACGAAGACAAATTAATTGCAAAATTATTTCTTAAAAAGCTTCCGAAAAGCAGCTATTTAAGAAAAAGAAAGAGCCACACAGAATTCGTCCATAAACATCAATATTCTGATGAAAAATTTAAAAATTATTGAGGTGTCATACAAAACTGGTCTTTCTCGAATTGCCTCGATAATTTTTTCCTCCATTGTACAAACACGAACCTTCAAAACTACAACTTTTCAATAAAACAAACACGAGCTGTGGTAGTCACTTGTGAAAACTGCGGCAGGAGCACAAATCTTTGCAAGGTGAGGTGATGAAGGAATTGTGCCACCTCACCCTACGTGTCAACATGCGCTGTTGTATTAATTTCAGAGATTCACAGAAACTGCTGGTGAGTCACCTCACCTCACGTCACGGAGCTGCGACTCAACTTGCGTTCAGCCTCAGAGTTTCACTGGTATAAAGTCCTTGCAATAAAATTACTGTTCTTAATGTCTAATTACTTAGATAATATATAAATACAAATATAAAATATTGCTTACCCAGTTGAACAAAAAAATACACGTTAGATTAATAGTAGCAGCTGTGGCCGTAGTAAACAATATCGCATGACTTGTAACTACTTCATCACCATAAACACTAAGCGCTGCTAGGACGGACATACGATATAGAACAACTCCTAAAACTGCTGCCAGAGCCAGTGTTACCTATAAAATATTTTCAAAATAAATTACAATATGGTTTCAATGTGTAAAATACAGTAAGACCTCGACTTACGAGAGTGATGTGTTCCGCAAAATCATCGCGTAACATGAAATTCATGTAATTTGGATTGTTCGGTTTAACCTTAAACCATTCGCTAATGGTCCGTACCATTTAAATCCGCAAATTGTTCGTAGTGTTGATTTACTAACCCAGTTGTTCCTTTTATGTTCTTACTGTCTGCATTGGCCGGCCGCATTGGCGTAGTTGGTAACATGCTCACCTCTCATCATGCAGTCTTGGGTTCGAATCCCATTCAGGCACGGCATATTTTCATACATTACAAAAAATTCATTTCATTGTTCACCGTCTGCATTAGCAGTAATTGCAGAACAGTCAGACGTTAAACCCAAAAAAAAAAAAAAATGACAGTCTGCATTAGCAGATATTGTAAGACAGTCAGATGTAAAACAAAAAAAAATTATGTTCTTCGTTTTTTAACCCCTTACGTAAATTTTAACAACTAACTTCTCCTTTAAAGTAATCGCTCTCCGTTTTTATAACATTTATTTGAATTCATACTATAGGCAAAGTAACAAAAAAACAAGAAAACAAAGACTTGCAAATTGTAGCACAATTAAAATCACGATTAAATCTAGTATACAACCTTACACGATCGATAGTTTTAACCCACTATACTGTACTAATGTTTAGAACAAAAGCAAATCAAGATAAAATAAAATTCCAGTGTATAAATGGGAAGGGCAACTACGATGACAGTTTCGAAAGGAATTAGCAAAAAAGGGGTCATAAATGTAAACATCCGTAAGATAAGAATAACTACTGTACACAATATAATATATTATGTTCACTAAAATCATGTTAACTTGAATTCGCGTAAGTCGAGAAACACTAGTACACTAGTCAGAGATATCTCCTCTGAGAGTAATGAATTTCATCATTATACAGCCAGACCCTGTGGTGGATGAAGTGAAAGTGTTGTTAGCAAGGTGGAAGGTAGATGCTTTTCAGAGGGCCTGGCATGCTGATAAGCGTACTTTTCCACTCAGTTAGGAAGACATAGGTAAACGACTTCACTTCTTGTTTTACTTAGTAAAGCCTTTAGAGTTTCAAACCAGCCTTTCGGCTGATGACCTAAACAACAACAACATCCACTAAAAACAATCATACAAATAATCGCTTCCGTAGCAACGTGGTAGCGCACCACCCTGCAATGTGGAGGTCACGGCTTCGATTCCCAGCTAGGGTCTGGAAATTATTTGAAGCTAAAACCCACCATAGTCACTACTAACCAAGGTGTTGATATGACTTAAAAACATCTGGTGTGAAACACTTACACAACTTTCTCTTGCCAATGCAAATAATTAACAATAAACCTAACATTAGTAATAAAACATTAGAAATAAATAAAAAACTAACCTCAATAAACATAAACTAATTTTAATCATATATGAAAAACGCAAAATGAAAATCAACCTCAGTTTGGCTTTAAAATATGGAAAATTACTCTTTCACGCTACACTAGGCACTGTACAAAAAAATGCTCTAAATAAAAGTTGTAGATTTTTTAATTTCCTATAAATTTTATTATAAACACTTTGTCGTAAAATGCATACTAAGGCCAAAATCTTTTAAAAAAATCGATTTTTCACACGTTTTCGTGAGAACAAAACAGAAAATTGCTAATTACCGCTAAACTAAGCATTATACAAAAAAATGTTGGAAATAAAAGTTGTAGATTTTTAAATTCTCTACAACTTTAATTATATACATTTTTGCGGTAAAATACATATTAAAGCCGCAATCTTAAAAAAACAATTTTCTTACGTGAAAACAGCCTCACCAAGAATTTCACCAAACATGGCACCTACCCTATCTTGTAGAGCATAAAAAATTTAGTAAACCAGGCGATTTTTAAAAAAATCGTAGGATCAGTTCATGAATCGCAAAAAAGTGAAAAATTACACGAATAAACTACTATTCCGGTTGACCGATTTTGATGAAAATGTTCGTGTTGGGTCCGATAGTAGTATTAAACTTAAGTTTTAAGTTTCAAGTTTGTACAATGTTCCGTTCTTGAGATATTCTGTTCACACACACACACACACAGACCAATCGCTAAAAACATGTTTTTTTGGGTTCAGGGGGTCTGAAAACATGTAGATCCGGTGAAAACTCGATTTCGAAAAATCGACATGAAAACAATACTTTCCTTCCTATATATTCATTTAGGCAAGAGAAAGTAACAAACAAAAACGCAATACTTACCAATAAAATAACAATAGAGAAACTAAATATTGTAGCAGGAAATCGTACTCTCCAAAATGGAACCTTTGGTTCAACAATATTCGTTATGACATTTATACGAGTCTGTGTTTTATCGAGACGAGCTAATCTAGCAAGGTACTGTGGTCTTGGATGTTCTTCCTTCGTATCCCATCCAGTTAAATCCCACCTATGCGTAATTTCAGCTGAATAACGTTTCCACAGTTCCAGAAACATTGTGGCTGGAATAAAATTAATAAAATTTTAATTTAAATCTTCAAAGTGAGGACAAGAAAAAGAAACACCAGTATACAAAAGGTGTTTCTGAATTCATGAAACATGATTGAAAACAAAGGAAAGTGCAAGAAATATCATTTCCTGTGTTCCAAAGTTGATCTTAATAATAATAAAAATAGTTCTGTTAGTATTTACTCTTTGTATCTAAAAAAATCTGGTGTGAAACACTCACACAACTTTCTCTTGCCAATGCGCATAATTAACAATAATCCTAACATTAGTAAGTGCACATTAGAAATAAACAAAAAACTAACCTCAATAAACATAACTAATTTTAATCTTGAGTGATAAACGCAAAATGAAAATCAATCTCAGTTTGGCTTAAAAATACGGAAAATCACTCTTTCATGCTAAACTAGGCTCTGTAGAGAAAAGTGCTTTAAATAAAAGTTTACTTTAAAAAGAGGAAACAGCCAAAAATTTCAAATAAACAAACATGCAAAAATTAAAATAAAATACTTTAGGTGTACTTACCCCAAAATGACATAAATGCAGCAAAAAACACAGTTGTGTTATTATCAAATAAATATGTAATTTTTGCATGGAAACAAGTTTCCGAAAGATCCCAAAAATCACAGAACCGATCACATAATGGACACATCTTTATATTTAATGACTCATTACAGACATCTTCACTGAAACACAAAAATACAATTATTATCAAACTATCTGATATTTTTACTTTCTCTTGCCTATATGAATATATAGGAAGGAAAGTATTGTTTTCATGTCGATTTTAACAAATCCACTCTTCACCGGATATACACGTTTTCAGACCCCCTGAACCCAAAAACATGCATTGCTTTTTTTTTTCAGATTATAGCTTTTTTTTCAGATTTCGGCCTTAGTATGCATTTTATGACAACAATGTATATAATCAAATTAATAGAAAATTAAAAGATCTACAACTTTTATTTAGAGCATTTTTCTCTACAGAGAGTAGTTTAGTGTGAAAGTGATTTTCCGTATTTTCAAGCCAAACTGAGGTTGATTTTCATATTGCGTCTTCACTCATGATTAAAATTAGGTTATGTTTATTGAGGTTAGTTATTTGTTTATTTCTAATGTTTACTAATATAAGGTTTATTTTTAATTACTTTGCATTGGCAAGAGAAAGTTGTGTGCGTGTTTCACACCAGATTTTTATGACAATGTGATCAAGTAACTTAAACTCAAATTTTGGCTGTTTATAAATTGACTTTACAATGAATAAATTACACGTATTATATCTATTAAAACAACAAACATCAATTGCAGAAGTTCGGTAATGGACAAAAAAGTGTATTTAAACACTCAATGAGACAAAATCACTTTATGTCGATTATACCAACAGAAAATTCTGGTGTGAAACACTCACACAACTTTCTCTTGCCAATGCAAATAATGACCAAAATAACCTAACATTAGTAATAAAACATTAGAAATATACAAAAAACTAACCTCAAAAAACAAAACCTAATTTTAATCATGAGTAAAAGACGCAAAATGAAAATCAACCGCAGTTTTGCTTAAAAATACGGAAAATCACTCTTTCATGCTAAACTAGGCTCTGCAGAGAAAAATGCTCTGAATAAAAGTTCTAGATCTTTTGATTTTCTATAAATTCGATTATAAACACTTTTGTCATAAAATGCATACTAAGACCGAAATCTTAAAAAAATCGATTTTTCACACGTTTTCATGAGAAAAAACAGAAAATCGCTAATTACCGCTAAACTAAGCGTTATACAAAAAAATGTTTGAAACAAAAGTTGTAGAATTTTAAATTCTCTCTAGGCTCTGCAGAGAAAAATGCTCTGAATAAAAGTTCTAGATCTTTTGATTTTCTATAAATTCGATTATAAACACTTTTGTCATAAAATGCATACTAAGACCGAAATCTTAAAAAAATCGATTTTTCACACGTTTTCATGAGAAAAAACAGAAAATCGCTAATTACCGCTAAACTAAGCGTTATACAAAAAAATGTTTAAAACAAAAGTTGTAGAATTTTAAATTCTCTACATTTTTTATTATATAAATTTTTGTGCTATAATACATATTAAAGACGTAATCTTAAAAAAAACTTTTTTTACGTAAAAAGCCTTACCAAGAATTTCAGCAAACATGGCACCTACCCTATCTTGTAGAGAATAAAAAAATTGAGTAAACCAGGCAAGTTTAAAAAAATCGTAGGACCCGTTTTTGAGAAAATCGCAAAAAAGTGAAAAATTACACAAATATAACTATTACTTCCGGTTGACCGATTTTGATGAAAATGTTCGTGTCGGGTCCGGTAGTGGTGTGTAACTTATGTTCCAAGTTTCAAGTTCCTACGATGTTCCATTCTTGAGATATTTTGTAAACACACACACGCGCGTGCGCGCGCGCAGCACACACACACACACAGACCAATCGCTAAAAACATGTTTTTTGGGTTCAGGGGGTCTGAAAATGTATAGATCCGGTGAAAACTTGATTTCGAAAAATCAACATGAAAACAATACTTTCCTTCCTATATATTCATATAACCAAGAGAAAGTAAAAAGTGTTCTAGTTCAAGTGAAAAATAATTATTAATCAAATTTATTTACAATATTTAACAACAGTAAATAATTGCAGATAAACCGATAACTAATTTCTGATACTGTGTAAATAATTCATAATAAACTAAGATTTTACTTAGCACTGAAAAAATTACTAAAATCATTGCTCCTGTAGTACCAAGTACAATTAAAACTTTCCATTCAAAAGAATAAATACGCCACACATTTTACTTTTCTGATACAATATACTAAATAAATAAGTTTATAAAATATTTAAATACCTTATCTTGTCATATCGTAGTGTTTTCCAACTGTATATAAAACAAGCGATGCCCACAACAGATGCAAACGTTAACATATGTGTATAAAAACCTAACCATGCAAAATATAGACCAATTTTAACACCAAAATAATTTTTAATATGATCAATTGGTTGGTAACGAAAACACTTGTGAAGCGCAGCCCATTCTGTGAAAAGTAAATAACGCATACTTCCTGGTTTCTTTACAGTTCCCTAGAACAAAAAAATAAAAAATGAATAAATAAAATTCATTAGAATTTTTTGTTGTTGTTTAGGTCATCAGCCAAAAGGCTGTTTTGAACCTGTACAGGTTTTACTAAGTAAAACAAGGAGTAAGGTACTTTACCATTGCCTTCCTCACTGAGTGGAAAAGTACGCTTATCAGCATGCCGGGCCCTCTGAAAAGCACATATTTCCACTCTGCAAATGACACCTTCACTTCATTCACCACAGGGTCTGGCTGTATAATAAAATTCATTACTTTCAGAAGAGATAACTCTGATTAGTGTCTTTTACACCTCTACCTCTTCTGTTCTTAAATGATTCAGTCATTTAATTAGCTGACCATGTGATAAGAAACAGAACTATTTATTTTAGCCCTGCAACGAACAGATTGAGTGTAAATAATTTGACACTCTACTTGTCTGTTATGGGCAGTAGAATTTTTTGTGAAATTAAAATTCAGAAAAATCATTACCATAGAGGTGTAGTAAAAAACTTATAACTTTTAAAAAATTCTAGATTCAAATTTCTTCATACTATTGAAAAACATCCAGAAAAATTCCTTTCATGAGATGATGCGTCTCATGGACGGTGGTAATTTTTTCTAAAAAAAATTGTAAGAGATCAATTTTTTTTTTTTTTTGTTTAACGTTCGACTGTTCTGCAATTACTGCTAATGCAGACGGTGAATGATAAAATGATTTTTGTAACGTATGAAAAAGTGCCGTGCCTGAATGGGATTCGAACCCAAGATTGCATGATGACAGGCGAGCACGTTACCAACTTCGCCAATGCGGCCGGCGTAAGAGATTAAACCTACTTAGTATTCGTAAGAAAGAAAAAGGCTTACCTTTGACCTGTGGCAAAAACCATTAGCGATTTCTGTATCTATTCTTTAAGAAGAATTGAATGACACTATGTTTGTTTTCAATTTTTACTTTGATTTTTTTTACTACCGGTTTTGGGCCAATTCCGGTTGAAACCGAAACTTAAAACCCAATTCAGCCCCACTAACTTTTTGTGTAGATTGCACTGGTCTGCAAAAAAAAGAAAGTTTTTTCCCCTTGGATTTTGAAGGGTGATCGCTATGTATCTTGACCCCCTGAATCCAAATCTGACCTCCCTTTCTCTCTATCACCCACCGTTTTTGAGGCCCCCCTGAAATTCTCGAAAAAAAAACACCTAAAAGCGGTTATTCCTAATAAAGCGAGGGTCGGGGGAAGGTTATAAATACCCCATCCTTCCCTCCATAGAAAATGTTATCTCAGTGCACGCACATTTATACATGAAGACCGAAGGGGGAGGGGTTACATCACCGTTAGTTCAGAGGTGTAGTAGGGTGGGAAGCCGGGCCAAGTGATAATCTTAGCTTAGTGAAAATTATGTTGAACTTGTCGAAGAATTGTTATCTGCATACGAGTCGATGGGTTGCAACATGTTATTAAAATTGCACCTTTTACACGCGCATTTGGACTTTTTCCCAGAAAACTTGGGAGCAGTTTACGATGCACACGGAGAAGGTTTCATCGACACATTGCACTCTTCGAAAAACTGTTCTCTGGGAAGTGGAACTCAAGTATGTTAGCAGACTATTGCTGGTTACTCTTGCGTGAAACTTCCAGAGATCAGTACAAGAGAAAAGCTACCTCCAAATAAAACCACTCTCTTTAAGTATATGTATTCGATGACAAGTATCTTGAACCAGAAAAATTTTATAAGCAAAAATGCACAAAATGTATCAATACATCAATACTCTCTTATTGTACTCTTTCAGTGTTAGGTAGGCCTTGAAGAACCGTAAAAACGAGATACAACTGCACAATTTCATATCATAGTTACACCAGACTGATAAAACGTTGAAATTTCCCAAATAAGGGGGAGTGGCCCACCCATTAAAAATGGTGGGTGATGGAGCAAAATGGAGGTCAGACTCGGATTCAGAGGGTCAAAATGCATAAAGATCACCTATTAAAGTTCAAGGGGAATTTTTAATGCAGACCAGTGTAATGAATCCAAAAACCATTTTTTGCTATCTCTTGTAGTTTCTGACATCTGGATGTGACAGACGAATGGACATGGGCAAAATGAGAGATGACAATTTTTAAAATTTCCACAAAAAATACCAACTACAATACTATCTACTTTTTTTTTTGTTAATTGCGTCCAGGAGACTCAGGAAGTATAGGACATGTCAAGAACTTATAGAAGATTATACAATAGTACCTGAATATACATGTGCTGGTTAGGTCAATAACCGAAAGGCTGGTTTAAACCTCCAGAGGTTTTACGAAGTAAAAACAATAAGTGAGGTGGTTTACTGTTGCCTTCCTCCCGGAGTTGAAAGAGTATGCTTATTAACATACCAGGCCTTCTGAAAAGCACCCACTTTCCACAAATGACACCTTCACTTCATTCACCACAGGGTCTGGCTGTATAATGAAATTCATTACTTTCAAAGGAGATAACTCTGACAAGTGTCTTTTACACCTCTACCTCTTCTGTTCTTAGATAGTTCAGTCATATAATTGGCTGACCATGTAATAAGAAATGGAACTACTTTTTGTAGCTCTGGAACCAACAGATTGAGTGCAATTAATGTAACACTCCACCTGCCCATTATTGGCAGGTGAATAAACATATTATTTTAATTACATATTGACCTATTACTAAAAGCTTACTTAATAAAATAAGAGTGTTATCTTCTAATATTCACACTATAAAAAAATACAGGAATGAAATTTTAAAACAGTTTAAATCTAAGTGACTGAATGGAAACACCATTCTAAATTTTAATTTTTAATTTTAGCAATATTGCTTTGAAGAAGATGGTACCACCGAAACGCATGTTGGTTTTTTAAACTTCAAAGGCAGCCAAAGGTAAGGCGATAAATTCATTTATACTGTAATTTACACAATAGTACACAATTTTCTTAGCATTCACTTTACTACTTATTTATTTCCAGTTATATCTCTATTTTATTTTAATAAAATATTATTTAGAAAGCAATTCTTGTACACAATAAAGAGTTAGATTAATTAAGTAATTTTTTCAGATTTTTTAAAAATGAATGCACATTAGTGAAACATTTTAAAAATTGTGGTAATTAATTGAAGTATTATCTCCCCACATTGGTAGGTTTTTGTTCAAACAATAATCATTTCTGTTTTTCTGTATTATGATAGTGAACATTCAAATTTAGCATAAATGTACGAGGGCAATCCAGAAAGTCTATCACGTTTTGCGTTGTAGCCGCTAGGGGCGGAGCTATCGCATTTTGGTGCCGCGGCGTTTCTCCGTTCAGTGGCTATCCAGCCGTGCTAACGAGAGGTCTGTGTCGCTCTTCGTTGTTTTTCAACAACAATTTAAAATGTGTGCTGCAATTCAAAATCCCACCAGTTGAGAAGTACGGTCGGTAATACGGTTTTTGTTGGCTAAACACAATAAACCAATTGTGATTTATTGCCAAATCTGTGAAGTTTATGAGAACGATGTTTACACTGAAAGTGGAGTACGGCGTTTGTGCATTCAGTTTAAAAATGGCCGAACTAATGTTCACGAGGAAGAACGAAGTGGACGGCCAAGCCTCGTGACTGATGACATTGTGAATAAAGTCAATGAGAAGATTAGAGAAGACCGTCGATTCACCATAAGAGAGCTATTGCTTTTTTTCCCACAAATTTCAAAAAGTTTATTGCATGAAATTGTAACAGAAAAATTAGGTTATCACAAATTTTGTGCAAGATGGGTGCCCAAAATCCTAACAGAAACCCACAAAAATCATCGTTTAGCTGCTTCGTTGTCATTTTTGCACACTTACGAGGAAGATGGTGACTCACTACTCGATCGAATCGTTACAAGAGACGAGACTTGGGTGAAGCCAAGACATGGCTTGCGACGCAGCGCTTTGACGATGATGCGGAGCTGCAGGAGGGTGTGACTAACTGGTTAAAATCACAGGCGGTAGACTTTTATGAGGCCGGCATTTCAAAATTACTTCACCGCTATGATAAGTGTCTTAATTTGTTTGGTGATTATGTAGAAAAATAGCATTTTAGTTGCAATTTCAAATGTATATAATAAAATTTTTTCTTGTACTTAGTTTTTTTTTTATATCAAAACATGACAGACTTTCTGGACTGCCCTTGTATTTGGCCTAACATAAATTATCACCTCATTAGCTCAGTGCAGCTCCTGGTTGCACCGTGCAAGCGTAATTGGCCAGTGGTGGAAATTCATTACCAGAACTTTTGGGACAGTACCTGTACATGGCAATATCATAAATCCAATATAACTTATGAAGTGAAATGTTAATAACCATGTTGTTTAGGTCAACAGCCGAAAGGCTGGTTTGAACCCGTAGAGGTTTTACTAAGTAAAACGAGGAGCGAGGTGATTTACCATTGCCTTCCTCACTGAGTGGAAAAGTGCGCTTATCAGCATGCCGAGCCCTCTAAAAAGCACATATTTTCCACTCTGTCAATGACAACTTCACTTCAATCACCACAGGGTCTGGCTGTACAATGAAATTCATTACTTTCAGAGAAGATAACTCTGATAAGTGTCTTTTACACCTCTACCTCTTCTGTTCTTAAACAATTCAGTCATTTAATTGGCTGACCATGTGATAAGAAACAGAACTATTTATTTTAGCCCTGCAACGAACAGATTGAGTGTAAATAATTTGACACTCCACCTGTCTGTTATGGGCAGATAACCATGATAACCAGAATAACCATGAACAGAACTAAAAGGAAAATAGGACAGGAATATCGGAAAAGTATTGGACAGAAAATGGTGAATTAATTTTTGGAACATGGAGTAGCTGAGGACGTTGGTGAAGGACACATGAGAATTTGGAAGATAGCCCAACACTGCAATGCAGAAGGGCTAGATAAAGAAGAAATTTTCAAACAGTAACTTACATCATGCAATGGATAAGCAGCGCTATATACGTAACTAGAAACCAGACGTTCTATTCCAAAATGAAAAACATCCGTTGTATCATCTTTTGAAAACGATGTGCGATCAAGGATGAATTGAACTATACGAGAACGAACTGCAGGTGTGAAAAAATCTGATGAGTTAATATCAAACCTATTAAATCAAATAATACAATTTTAAAAAAATTTACAATAATATAAGATTTTGCATGTAATTAGGTCATCAGCCGAAAGAATGGTTTGAACCTCTAGAGCAGTGGTTCCCAACCTGCAGTGGTCTGAGGACCACTCAGCCTGAAAGTGAACTACCACGGACCACCCATTACATTATTGCATATATCTTATCAGTTGTAACCAAATTAAAAGGTGATTAAATAAAACAAATTTTCAGAAACAAACTATTATTATTAATTAAGAAACTATTATTACAAACATATATAATTGTTATTTTCAGAAAGTAGGGTACATTGTACATCACAAAAAGTAAAAATATTTTAATTGTAAATTGTCTTTTAATAAAATAAGAAATACAGAATTTACTTAGTCGAAAATAACAATGAAAATTAAAAAATGAATTAAGAATGAAATGAAAATTTCAATGCCACTTTTGTGCACGAATCTTTCTGACTAGCTGAGGAATGGAAAAGGTTTTTCCATTCCTTGGAATGGAAAAGGAATGGAGAGGTTGGAAAAGGTTTTAGGCTCTTGCTAAGAGCTACTCTCAAATCACTGCTTACACTTAGCCGATTTCGTTGTTTGTTTTTAATTAACAATAAACTAGAGAACCCCTGCTCACACAAATAAGTGGTTAAAAAAAATCATAAGATACCGCAAAGTTACTTGCCGAATCTTGGGAAAGCCCAGGGCTTTCTTACACCACAACTCTTCTACTTTTACTTAATCTGAATCTTGAATGTATTTACTTAATCTTGTTCAATGAAAATCGTAGCTTTGATTTAATTACAGGAAAATATTACTTTTTTATAAGTAGTCACCGGACTCTCATGGACCACCTTTGGTCCGCGGACCACCAGTTGGGAAACACTGCTCTAGAGGGTTTATTAAGTAAAACGATGTGAGGTGGTTTACAAATTGCCAACACTCACCGAGTGGAAAAATATGCTCATCACCATGCCAGGTTCTCTGAAAAGCATCTACTTTCCACCCTGCAAATGACATCTTCATTTCATTCACCACATGGTCTTGCTGTACAATGATGAAATTCATTACTCTTAGAGGAAATAACTGTTACTAGTATCTTTTGACACTTCTACCTCTTCTGTTCTTAAATACTTCAGTTATATAATTGGCTGACTATATGATAAGAAACAGAAAATATAAGAATCTTTTATAAATTGAGCTGAAATATAACATATTTTATAGTTGTTTAAAAGTTTTACTAAGTAAAACAGATGCCCAAAACGGGCAGGTGGAGTGTTATTTTAATTGCACTCTATCTGTTTGGTCCAGGGCTAAAAAAAGTAGTTCTGTTTCTTATCACATAGTCAGCCACTTATATGACTGAACTATTTAAGAACAGAAGAGGTAGAGGTGTAAAAGACACTAGTCAGAGTTATCTCCTCTGAGAGTAATGAATTTCACTATGCAGCCAGACCCTGTGGTGAATGAAGTGAAGGTGTCATTTGCAGGGTGGAAAGTGAGTGCTTTTCGGAGGGCCTGGCATGCTGATAAGCATACTCTTTCAACTCAGTGAGGAAGGCAATGGTAAACCACCTTACTCCTCGTTTTTACTTAGTAAAACCTCTAGAGGTTCAAACCAGCCTTTCGGCTGTTGACCTAAACAACAACAAGTAAAACAGAGAGCAAAATTGTTTATTGTTATCTTCTTCACAATAACAAACCCTTTGCAAGCTAGTCTGTACATAACAATTATTAGGACTAGAGCTGAATATTTTGCCAAAAAAAAAAAATCTGGTGTGAAACACTCACACGACTTTCTCTTGCCAATGCAACTAATTAACAATATAACCTAGTATTAGTATTAAAACATTAAAAATAAACAAAAAATTAATCTCAGAAATATCACCTTATTTTAATCTTGAGTGAAAGACGCAAAATGAAAATCAACCTCAGTTCGGCTTAGAAACATGGAAAATCACTCTTTCATGCTAAACTAGGCTCTGTAGAGAAAAATACGCGAAATAAAAGTTGTAGATCTTGTGATCTCCTGTAAACTTGACTATACTCTTTTGATGTGAAATGCATACTGAGGCTGATCTTAAAAAATCTTATTTTTTTACACATATTCGTAAGTAAAAAACAGAAAATCGCTAATCACAGCTAAACTAAGAGTTATACAAAAAATTGTTTGAAATAGAAGTGGTAGGATTTAAAATTCTCTATAACTTGTATTATATACATTTTTGCGCTAAAATGCATATTAAAGCCACAATCTTGAAAAAACAATTTTTTTACAAGAAAACAGCCTTCCCAAGAATTTCAACAGACTTGGCACCTACCCTATCTTGTAGAGCATAAAAAAATGTAGAACATACAGCAATTTAAAAAAAAATCATAGGAACCACTTTTAAGAAAATTGCAAAAAAGTTAAAAATGACATGAATAAACTACTACTTCCGGTTGACTGATTTTGATGAAAATGTTCGTGTCGGGTCTGGTAGTACTATCTATCTTAAGTTTCAAAGTCTCAAGTTTGTACAATGTTCCGTTCTTGAGATAGTCTGTTCACACACACACACACAGACACATAAAAACATCAATCGCTAAAAACATGTTTTCTGGGTTCAGGGGGTCTAAAAACATGTAATGAATTAATATAATAATTTCACTAACCTTCTTTTTAAACTGCGTCACCTTTATTTTATTGCTACTTACACGTGTGGATCCACCATCACCACGTGTGGATTCGGTGGATCCACCATCATCAGAGTAAATGAAAAATTGAAACTAAAAATTTTTTCATTTATTTAAAATAAACAGTTTTATACAAGTGACTGAAGATGTATCATCTTCTGTAAATTTTAAATAAATGAAAAAAATTTTTAGTTTCAATTTTTCATTTACTCTGATGATGGTGGATCCACCGAAACACGTGTAAGTAGGAATAAAATAAAGGTGACGCAGTTTAAAAAGAAGGTCAGTGAAATTATATTAATATTATATTAATTCATTATATGAAATAGAAATATTTCAAACTGCAGGATGCATTATAAAGATTTATTTTTAAAAACATGTAGATCCGGTGAAAACTTGATTTTGAAAAATCAACATGAAAACAATACTTTCCTTCCTATAAATTCATATAGGCAAGAGAAAGTAAAAAGGATGTTACAATATATTAGAAATTCATTAGCATTATGTAAAATTTCGTATTAAGGAGCTTTTATTAACTACTTTAAATATGAAAATTCCTAAAAAATTATTATTTCAAATTTAAATTAATAGAATTTAATGAGAAGAAACTAATTATGTAACAATTATAGGTACTTACAAGTATTCTTTATCTCGACTATAAACAGCAGTAAATGTGTGGCAATGATCAGGAAAATATTTTTTATCAACATACACATGATTTTTCATAAATTTACTAAAAATTGTTGTAACTGAATCAATGGCAGACCATGTTCTCTCATGTAAAGGAAGCTGAAACATACGTGCAAACTTATTACTAAACATCAAAACAAAGACTGTCCAAAACTTATAAAAAAAAAATATCTGTCAAGTTTATTTGATACAATTTTTAATAACCAGTTTCAAGACGGTTGTTTGAAGAACCAAGGTAATTTTAAAGAGGTCAACACCCATGACTAAATTGTTTAACAGTAACAAAGGTGTGATTAAACAGCGGGTAATGAGATATGAAGTATGATCAAACAAAGGAAAGAACAGGGAATGCAGTAACGGAACTGAATGGATTTCACAAAAGCAATTAGATTAATCAATATACACAAAAGCAACCACTTATAAATATAACCAACTACGGTGGCATGCGGGCCGCACATGCGCAGAAAGTAGCTCCCCCACCACAGCATCGTAGCCTGATACAGGCTGCCTCTAAAGTAAAGGGTGATTCAAAAAGAGCGCCGGTTTTTAAACGGCTGGTAAATTTTTGTTTATCGGTTGGCAACATTGTTTGACCTCATTTCTATTTTGGAGAACATTCCGATTGACGATTCAGTTGTAGTTTCTCTTGTATGCACAGCGAGTGACAGTTTGGTGCGGCTTTTGGTCGGGCGGTGTCATCGGCCCTTACTTTTTTGAAAATCAAGAAGGACAAGCCGTGACAGTAAATGGAGACCGATACCGTACGATGATTAGGGAGTTTTTGTGGCGTCATTTCGATGGAATGGACATTGACGAGTTGTAGTTTCAGCAGGATGGTGCCACCTGTCACGCTGCACGAGAAACAATGTTGTTGCTCCGTGAACGGTTCCAGGATCGCATCATTTCTCGTAATTCCGACCATCAATGGCTACCAAGGTCGTGTGACTTGACGCCTTGTGACTTTCCTCTTTGGGGTCATCTGAAGTCATTGGTGTATGCCAATAAACCCCGAAACATCAATGATTAAAGGAGGAAATTCAACGGGTTATCGGGCAAATGGAAGTCGAAACTTGTCGTGCAGTAATATCCAATTTCATGGACAGAGTTGATGCGTGCCAGCGCAGTAGAGGAGGACACGTGCATGATATCATTTTTCATACATAAAATCGGAAGGAAAGATGAACTTGTTGATGTATTTATTTTCAGTTTTTCAATAAAATAAATCTCTTAATTTGATATATCAAAACCGGCGCTCTTTTTGAATCACCCTATAGTACTCACTACTCATTGTGTTCTGTTTATGTGGTAATCATTTTGACATTTGTGTTGCTGTCGAAAGCCACACCCCGTAGAAATTAGTTGCGCGCGCACAAAATACGGGGAAAATGTCAGCGATTCATTTTAGGGTAATAGGCAATAAGGTTTTTTCTAAATGATGTACCTACCATAAGTTTTGACAGGCCCAAAAGAAAGCTACGTCATAACCCCATTCTGTTATATTTTACTATACGGTTCTTTTTGTTAAAATTTCAAACAACTGATATTGTGCGTGTGTAGTTGATTTCTAAAAATTGACGTATGTTTCGTATAAAATTCACAACTATAAAAATTGATTCAGCTTCTTGGAATATTAACAGGAAGGAGACACCAGACACGATGATCTATCTTTGACTTCCCTTCAAAAAGTGATTTTTTCAAGCTCGTTTATTATTTCTCTTTCTGCCCTACATACATCAAATTACAGATAAAATTTTATATTTTATAACAAAATAATAAAATGCATATTATGTAATCCTGGAAAAGAAGTTATATTAGCCTACGTGATATGCAAAAAATGCGATGAGATGCGATGAGAAACGTCTAACTTTGTACGAGCGTATCTTATATAAAATCAGAGTATAATAATAATATTTTTAGTGTAATAAAATAAGATTTATTAGGAAGCGAAAGTAATATTTTCAGAATTTTTTGATGAAAAATGAGCTTGTTAGAGTGTAGTGAACGAAACTGGCCGGCAGAGTGCCCTACCGTACTGCGTATTGTCACTATTGTGCTTGAACACCGTGCACTGATTGAAATGAGTTGAGGGGAATGGCGGATGCGACACATTCTCTCTCTGTCCCGCTACCCTCCCTACATGCCACCGTTATTGGCGAATAGTATACCAGAAGATCCAAAATTAAATGGTAAAGTGTTTACCATTGAAGTAGTTGGAGTCGTCACCGGTTGAATCCATGTTGGAATCATTGAAAGCACTAGCAGCAAAAGTTAGAATAGCACATAAACATACAGTATTAAATAGATAATGGAATCTGTAAGCCATGGTCGTAAGATTTATCAGTATATATGCACAGCCTAAGTACATCCAGCTATCGTCTGCTGGAATATACAACATACGCAACATGCATGCGTACACTTCAGAAGCCAATAGTATAAGTGAAGGGAAAGGAAGCTGGAACGGAAGTTGGTGAGGGTGCAATAGAGAATTTAGTGGTTAATTAAGATGAATCACACAAGATAAGGCACGGGATACAAACAAGATAGCCGGGAGAAAAATAACTATATAACCCGACAGCAAGTGGGATTAACAATATTGGTTTAACACGTTCACTGTGGCCCGGGTGAAGCGATGTTATTCGCTTTGGCTGAACCGTCGCCTGCCACATTTATATGTTCCCCGGACACAAAAAGCCCTCAAGTCTGCGGCACTTCATATCCTCATATCTCTCTACAATTACAATTTCTCGTGTGTATTTTCATTCAATACTTTTATTTTATATTTATACGTGTATGTTTATGTATTTTACTATAGATAAATGTATTTGTTTTTTGTTTTAAAAAATACACACATAAAAGTATAAATACTAAACAAATTTAAAAGTCTAAATGTACTTTGCTTTTATCACGTAAACAAATGAGAAAAAATTAAAAACTTATAAAAATAAAAGGATAATAATAGTTTATTATGGCACTCTCAGCTGAATAACTGCGGTGTGGCCAAAGGTTTTTGAAAAGTTGAAAGTAAGTAATATTACGGTACAGATGGCAGACAGATATCGGTACCTGTGACGGCTTTATGATTTCTTCTTGTTTTCAACAATATTTTATTACCCTTTCTGTTCCCACGGCAGTAAGTCTTTCCGTGGATAGATAAAAATGCAATTCCAAAAATGGGGTCACCTAAGAAAAGAATTGAATAAGCCTACTAGTATACTATTATAACTAAATGACCCTGCCGCTTTGTGTGACTGTGCACGCCTCGTAGGCTCCTAAAATTATAAATACTAATAAAATATTTCTATAACCAATTTTTAAACGAGGCAAACATTTAAAAAAAATTAATACCTACTAGTTTCTTTAAAAAAAGTTAACTTTAGGTCTGTATGTACGAAAAAATAGGCCTACTCAAAAATAGGCCACTTTAAAGCATTTAGGTATTACATTCGTATAATGTATTTATTTATTTAGTTGCATTTTTGCCACACTTAATATTTACTAAGTTTAGTAAATGTTGCGTAATTGTAAGAAAAGTAATATAATGAAATAACATTTTATTAATAACAAATAAAACAGCCCGTAAAACTCGAAACATATAAGAAAATATATCAGTTTTTAAAACTCCACCAAAACAACCGGTGACGTTTCTTCAAAAGCTGAAGGTATACTGGCAAAGAATGAACCTTTTTCTATGACTGAACAATAAAAGAAATACAATTTACCCTAGCTGAACGCAGAAAAAAGAGATTATAAAACTGTATAAACGGACCACATTTTTGTGGTGGCCCGCACCCTGGGACTGTTCAATACGCCACATAAATGTGGCGGCCGCACTGAACAAGTTAAGGGTTGAACACCATTTGCAACCTGTCATGAGTACATTTTTGTAATTGTTAGTTAAGCAGTAGTTTTATTAGGTGCACTATAGGTAACACCTCCTTCGAGTTTCAGGTATCTAGCTTGTCTGTATCTGAGTAAACTGAAAATATTGATTTAAGGGTTGAACATCTTTTCCAAACCCTCGAGTAAATTTTTGAAATCGTTGAAACGTAACTTTTTAGCGTCACTATCATAACATCACTTCTGAGTTTCAGTCATCTAACTCGTCCGGAATTTAGTAAATAAAAAATATTGGTTTAAGGGTTGGACACCCTTTCCAAACTTTTAGGGGTACATTTTGAAATTGTTGAGTGGTAATTTTTTAGATGCACTATAAATAAAATAACCAGAATTCAGCCATCTACATCATTCGGAACTTAGTAAACAATAAATATTTGTTTAAGGGTTGAACACCATTTTCATTCCCCTTTAGGGATACATTTTAGAAATGTTTAGGGGATTTTTTTTGTTATTAAAGTATAAATAACATCTCCCATCAAGTTTCAGCCTTTTACTTTAGCTTTAAAAAAATAATTTTAAAAAATGCACCACTTATTAAAATCATTGCAAAAACTTACCTTTTCAGTAATAAATGTAGTTGCTTGTAATATTCGGTTATGCTTATTATGTTTGTGCATAGTACAAAGCTCCTACAAAATAAAACAAAAACACAAGAATTACAATCAGCCTCAGCTCTGGATCTGATACTCGTTTCCTGATAAACTGAAATCATTACGCACAGCTCAACTGAAATGTCAAAAGAACTTCAGTAGCTACTCTTAATTGATAGCTTTACGACGTTTGTTCAAAAAAAAATCTGGTGTGAAACACTCACACAACTTTCTCTTCCCAGTGCAATAAATTAACAATAAACCTAACATTAGTAATAAAACATTAAAAATAAACAAAAAACTAACCTCAAAAACATAACCTTATTTTAATCACGAGTGAAAGACGCAAAATGAAAATCGAACTCAGTTTGGCTTAAAAATACGGAAAATCACTCTTTCACGCTAAACTAGGCTCTGTAGAAAAAAATGCTTTAAATAAAAGTTGTAGATCTTTTAATTTTCTATAAAATTAATTATATACACTTTTGTCCTAAAATGCATTCTAAGGGCAAAATCTTAAAAAAAATCGATTTTTCACACGTTTTCGTGAGAAAAAATCAGAAAATCGCTAATTACTGCTAAACTAAGCGTTATACAAAAAAATGTTTGGAATAAAAGTTGTAGGATTTTTAATTCTCTAAAACTTTTATTATGTAAAGTTTTGCGCTAAAATGCATATTAAAGCCGTAATCTTAAAAAAACAACGTTTTTACGAGAAAACACCCTCACCAAGAATTTCAGCACACATGTCGCCTACCCTATCTTGTAGAGAATAAAAAATTGAGTAAACCAGGCGATTTTTAAAAAAGTCGTAGGACCAGTTTTTGAGAAAATTGCAAAAAATTGAAAAATTATACGAATAAACTACTACTTCCGGTTGACCGATTTTGATGAAAATGTTCGTGTCGGGTCCGGTAGTGGTATGTAACTTAAGTTTCAAGTTTCAAGTTCGTACGATGTGTCGTTCTTGAGATATTTTGTATACACACACACACAGACCAATCGCTAAAAACATGTTTTTTGGGTTCAGGAGGTCTGAAAACGAATAGATCCGGTGAAAACTCGATTTCAAAAAATCGACATGAAAACAATACTTTCCTTCCTATATATTCATATAGGCAAGAGAAAGTAAAAAGACTGAACTTTTGAAATTCTGTTCGAACCATGTACAGTTAGAATTCATGGACCATGCTACACCTAGCGGCTTTCTTTCGAAATTAAACAAAATGCATGCTGCATTACGGAAGTTTGATCAGTTAGCAAACTGAGCTAAGTCAGTCCTCTGCGAAAAGTGAAAATAAAGGACTTTCCGGAGCAATATTATAACACTGAATTTTGCTTTAACATCAGTAAATATTTTTCTGAAACATGAGCGTAGCTTCAGCAAGCACATAAGGAGGACTGTATGATCCGTGCACAAGTTACGAATGGTTTACGTTTTTCAAATCGGGTAAATTATTGTCCTATAAAAATTCAAGATCGGGACAACCCTTGACACCAACAAATGGCAAAAAGATTAATGCTGTTTGATCTGTGATTCATGGAAATCGTCGTTTAATTGTGGTGGAAATTGCAGAAGAAATCGGGATCAGCATCGGGTCAAAAATTTTCTTGAATTTCATTTAAACTTTGAAAACTATGTCCTTTTAAAGTAGATTTCGGTTTTGGAAATAGGATAAAGTCTGCAGTAGCCATATCTGGAGAATACAGAGGGTGAAGAAGAACAGTCGTTACTTTATTGGTCAACAAGAAGAGACGAGTGACTTGGGTGACTTGCTAGGACAATGCAAATTTCATATGATAATACAGTAGACTCTCAGAAATCCAGACTAATGTGGCGGACGGCCGGTCCGGATTTCGAAAAATCCGGTTTCCCGGAGGTTGGCAATTTTGTAAATTTTCAGAAAATAAAGTAAAAAAAAAAATCATCGTCCGGACTATCCGGAGTTCGGACTAGCGCGATCCGGATTTTTGAGAGTCTACTGTATCATGAAATTTTGCACCAGGACAATGACCCACCAAGTCACTCGTCTCTTCTTATTGACCAATAAAGCAACGACTGTTCTTCTCCACCCTCTGTATTCTATAGATATGGCTACTGCAGACTTTTTCCTTATTTCCAAATTGAGATCTACTTTAAAAGGACACAGTTTTCAAAGTGTAAATGAAATTCAAGAAAATTCACTGGCATAGCTAAAAGAGACCACACCAAATGAGTTCCACGGAGCATACGAACAATGGATAAAATGATGGACCGTTGCATAGCAAGCAAGGGCGAATACTTTGAAGGAAACAAACATATCCTGTATCAAGTTTTAAGAATTAAGTTAAACATTTTATGATGAAAGTTCAGTATTTTTTGAACAAACCTCGTATATTTTAAATAACCATCAAGCGAGTAAAACTGAATTTTCTTTCTGATCTTAAAAGA
The DNA here is from genome assembly GCA_035578175.1 of Catonia carolina. NCBI lineage: Eukaryota > Metazoa > Arthropoda > Insecta > Hemiptera > Achilidae > Catonia > Catonia carolina. Next base: position 8,632,837 of record JAQMRL010000016.1, read on the forward strand.
ACTCATTAATCAACAAAATTTTTTTTTTTTTTTATTTTGTTTGTTTAACGTCCGAATGTTCTGCAATTACTGCTAATGCAGATGGTGAAGGATGAAATGATTTTTGTAACGTATGAAATTATGCCGTGCCAGAATGGGATTCGAACCCAAGACCGCATGATGAGAGGCGAGCACGTAGTAGGTGTAGTTGGTACTCAACAAAATTTTGAGTTCTTAATCTTGTATACATTTGGTTTGTTAAATAAATATCTACTCATTAAAATAATTTCATGTAAAATTGTTTCATTTTAAGATAGAAAAGAAAAATACATTTTATTTTTTTTTTATTTTGAGTCACGCAAACTGCTATCGTTCATAATTACTTATACCGATTTAAAAAAAAAATTAACAGTACCATAATAATGTGAGAAATCAGATATAAACGTTGACAATAACTAGAAAGAAATCAAAATGAAGAGGATATACCGGACTCTATGAGGCATGTCCAGAAAGTAAGTACCATTTCATTCTAATGCCACCACAGAGCTACTGTCAGCACTCCGCACATACCTCTAATTTTAGTCAAAAGTATAAAACCCTTTCAGTATCAACATCCGCAAAACAGGACATTGATATCGCACTGTGGAAAGAAGACTGTTACAACTCAAACATATACTTTTGAAGAAATAAGTGTTTAAAAGTTTTTATCAGAGTTTGTAAGTTTATGCCATCTGCACAGATTCATTTAAACTAAATTGGATTGTTGAATCTGATGGATAATTTTTAATTAACGTGGTAGTACAATGAAAGAAGATATTCAAATTTTAACCTTAGTATTATTTAAAATAAAGGTTTTTGAGGTAGTACAGTATTTTAGCCTAAAGATATGAATATTAGCTGCACCGTAATGTGTAAAACTAAAAACTTCAAAATTTGAGTAGTTACAGTCTTCTTCCCACGGTGCAATATATTTTACATAGTCATAACATTCGATTTTCTGCCCATAACAGACAGGTGGAGTGTCAAATTATTTACACTCAATCTGTTCGTTGCAGGGCTAAAATAAATAGTTCTGTTTCTTATCACATGGTCAGCTAATTAAATGACTGAATCATTTAAGAACAGAAGAGGTAGAGGTGTAAAAGACACTAATCAGAGTTATCTCGTCTGAAAGTAATGAATTTCACTATACAGCCAGACCCTGTGGTGAATGAAGTGAAGGTGTCATTTACAGAGTGGAAAATATGTGCTTTTCAGAGGGCCAGGCATGCTGATAAGCGTACTTTTCCACTCAGTGAGGAAAGCAATGGTAAACCACCTCACTCCTCGTTTTTACTTAGTAAAACCTCTAGAGGTTCAAACCAGCCTTTCGGCTGTTGACCTAAACAACACACAAAATTCGATTTACCGGATGTCCCTAAGTTATGCATTAAGTGCCAACGTCCTGATAACCGAACATTTCCAAAAAAACTTTTAAACAAAACTTAATGGAATAATGTATTTTGAAACCGGCTCCGTGGTGTAATGACCAACACGCAAGCCAACAAAACAAAAGGTCCCAGGTTTGATTCCCGGCTAGGGTCTGGAAATTTTAACACATTAAAACCACCGTTAAGGTACCAAAACCAACAGTAGTAGCTAATGGCCAAGATTTTAGAACAATTTCTTTTTCTTATGAACACAATAAAAATTAACTTTTAACAGGATATTTTATTTTTCTGTAAAGTTGAAATTTTGGTCGACAATGGCAGACTTACGCTTGCAAATTTTCAAAATAAGGGCTGGCACTTTTTGCCCTTATCTTTTTTTTTTTTTTTCTTTTTGGCCCTTATTCAAATTATATGGCTTTAGATCAAAATTTTAAAATATTGTTTTAGCACTGAAAGGATTAAGGTACGATATTTCATGTTGTTTAGGTCATCAGCCGAAAGGCTGGTTTGAACCTGTAGAGGTTTTACTAAGTAAAACGAGGAGTGAGGTGGTTTACCATGCCTCCTTCCTCACTGAGTGGAAAAGTATACTTATCTGCACGACGGGCTCTCTAAAAAGCTACTTTCCATCCTACAAATGGCACCTTTATTTCATTCACCACAGGGTCTGGCTGTACAATGAAATCATTCTCAGAGGAGTTAACTCTTGACTAGTGTCTTTTACACCTCTACCTCTTCTGTTCTTAAATGGTTCAGTCATTTAATTGGCTGACCATTTGATAAGAAACAAAACTATTTATTTTAGCCCAGCAATGAACAGATTGAGAGTAAATAATTTAATATTTCATACGATATTTCATATAAAACTAAAATTGTTTTGAAAAAAATATTTTAGTATTTTTTTTCAAAACAGTAAACTTTCCGGACACACCTTGTATTAAAATAATTTCTAATTCACAAAAAAAATCTCACAACGAAATACTGTATGTATTATCAAATTCCTTTCTCTGCACTATGAAAATTTGGCAAAATATAAAATTTAAAAAAAAATACTGTTTAAAAAACAACACCTAACCTCCTTCATGGGCATCCGAAGTTTTAAAATTTCACTGTACCTTCTCAATACTTCCAAATTAGCATGTAATTTAATAAAATGCAATCCACCTCCATCTGAATGTTCGTATTCCAATTCCAAACCTTCATCTCTTAGGTTCGATTCAAATATCTGTAATAACAGAAAACAATAATGTTACAAAAAAATCTGGTGCGAAACATTCATACAACTTTCTCTTGCCAATGCAAATAATTAACAATATAACCGAACATTAGTAATAAAACATTAGAAAAACAAAAAACTAACCTCAATAAACATAACCTAATTTTAATCATATATGAAAGACGCAAAATGAAAATCAATCTCAGTTTGCCTTAAAAATACAGAAAATCACTCTTTCACGCCAAACTAGGCTCTGTAAAGAAAATGCTTTAAATAAAAGTTGTAGATCTGTTAATTTTCTATAAATTCGATTATATACACTTTTATCATAAAATAAATACTAAGGCCGTAATCTTAAAAAAATCGATTTTTCACATGTATTCGTGAGAAGAAACAGAAAATTGCTAATTACCGCTAAACTAAGTGTTATACAAAAAAATGTTTGAAATAAAAGTTGTAGGATTTTAAATTATCTACAACTTTTATTGTATAAATTTTTGTGCTAAAATGCATATAAAAGCCATAATCTTAAAAAAACACCCTTTTACGTAAAAACAGCCTCACCAAGAATTTCAGCAAACATGGCGCCTACTCTATCTTGTAGAGAATAAAAAATTGAGTAAACCCGGCGATTTAAAAAAATTCGTAGGACCAGTTTTTGAGAAAATTGCAAAAAAGTGAAAAATTACAAGAATAAACTACTACTTCCGGTTGACTGATTTTGATGAAAATGTTCGTGTCGGGTCCAGTAGTGGTATGTAACTTAAGTTTTAAGTTTCAAGTTCGTACAATGTTCCGTTCTTGAGATATTTTGTATACACACACACACACCAATCGCTAAAAACATGTTTTTTGGGTTCAGGGGGTCTGAAAACGTGTAGATCCGGTGAAAACTCGATTTCGAAAAATTGACATGAAAACAATACTTTCCTTCCTATGTATTCATGTATACATGTGATAAGAAACAGACAAATTTGTTTGTAACCCTGGAACTAGCAGATCGAGTGCAAATAATTTAACACTCCATCTGGCTGTTATGGTCAAGCGGGGGCACGCCCCAGACCACACAGATCGTGCCCATAGAACTGCAGTTTAGCTACCCAATCCTTGCCTGCTTTTGAGGTAACGGGCGCTGGCTGTAGCACCTCCGTGTGCTATTCGAAGTACACGGTTGGTTGTGCGCAGAACATCCATGTGTGGTAGAGCCACGTGCAAAGCATTAACGGTGTAACAAGCTCGATGGTGACTCGTCCAACATTTACACGAGTACTTAGGGGAGTGGGGCGCCCTGTGGACGTGACCGCACCTACTCATTTGCGTTGGCCTCTCAGGGGTTGTGGGTTCCTAGGTAACACTTCGGAGCCACTAGGCTGCCTAAATACCTTCGGAATGGGCGTACCTGGCCGAGGGGTGTACAGATAAATACGCATTCTATGGGCAAGTACCCAATAGTCCATTTTATTAAGTCCAAAAGACTGAGATGGTTGAGGAACATTAAAAGGAAGGAGTCAATGAGGATGGTTAAAATGATATGGATTAAAATATTGTATAAAAGAAGAAAGAAGCGTCTTAAAACGAAGAGGTAGATGGATGATTTTTTTTTAATGGCTGAGAGGATGAAAGGAGAGGAATTGGAGGAAGATTACAGAGGAAGCCAAAAGCCTACCAAGAGCTGTAGAGCTAAAAGATGATGATGATTTTACTGTTATTATTATTTTATGTAGTAAATAATGGTGTTACATAAAGCACGGCGAACTGCACCATTTTGTAGTAAAAAAAAAGGCACGGCGAATTACACTAATGTGTAAGGTGTTTTGCAGAGATAATGCGGGGGCTTTCCACCATCCAATTTTAGAATCCAACCAGAAGCTGAAATTGAATTCAGGGATTAATTGGCAACCCAGCGATTTGAATAACGTAGCTCAATTGATGGTAAAAACTCGCTTTTAGTACTGCGAAGGTTTGGTTAAAGAACCACACAGGTCTAGACGCAATGACATTTGACACAGAAAGAAAATAATAAAAAAATTAATGAGCAGCTAAAATAATTTATTAATGAATAACTAAAAACTAAATAAAATAAATAAAATTATGATTTTTAAGTAAAACGGTTAATTCATTTAAAATTTGAAAAAAAAAATAATTAGTTAAATAACAATACAGTTTAAAAAAAAATTGGAATAAATTAATTTTAATAAAACTTGATTTAACAATAGAAAATACTTAATAAGAATATAATAAATTAATAGGAATATTTAAGAAAAACTATTTTTAAAGTCCTTGGACTGAAACGGGAAAAAAAAAATCTCTTGGGAAGAGTTTAATAAATGATTTAAGGTGAAGAAAAATAAATATAGTAATGTATTTATTTTTCGGGGAAAAAACTAAATAAAATTAAGACATTAAAAAAAAATGAATTGCAAGATGAAATTTAGTAAAAGAGTTACTTAGAAAAAAAGTTTAAGTAACTCAGTGGTCGTAGAACAAGAGTTTAAAAGAAAATTTGTCATATTTAAGATTTAAAAATTTAAAAGAAGAAAAATATACTGAATTTAATAAAGTTTTGTTTTCTTAAAATTAATTAAACATTTTAAAGAGATTTATTTAGTCTATAAATAGGATATTTAAAACACCATAATAATATTAAGAAACATTATGAATTTAAATTAAAAAAAATAGATTAAAAAAAAATTGTTTAAGTTAAAACCTGAAAAATTATTAAACATGGTACTTAAATTTAAATTTAGGTAATTTTCCCATATTGGGAAAGAAAAATTATTTACCTGTAAAATTTGATCCTATCGGTACGACATCCTGCCCAAGACAAAAGCGTAAAAACTCAACGCACACAAACGTAAAAAAAGGTCATTCCCCTAACGATCACAAATGGAAGCGTTCGAGGCGGCGAAAAATGCCGATACATCGGAAATACTAAGAATTTAAAGGAGGAAAATTATATGGAAAATAAAACGACGGTAACAGTGGGAGTGAGAGAGAGAATCAACCGTGTAAGATAGAAAGAGAGAGAGATACAAATTACACGTGTGAGTAACTGAACAATAAAGAAGTAACGACAAAAATGAAATCGGACACCGGACGTAAGCCTAAGAATTAAAAACGTAAATTTAAATACGGAATAAAAATCTAGTGAAATAAAACCAACTGGAAATAAATGAATAAAATAATTAGATTCAATGAAGAAAAATACATAACCCTTAAAATAAAATAAATCCGGCACAAAAATCAGAAAAACGGGATTGTAAATGAATTGAGAAGATTTTGGAGACAAAATCTTAGAAATTCATTACACTCCCCCCCCTTAGGAAGAAAAAAAAAAGAAAAACTAGATCTGAAGAAATCAAAGGTAGTGGCGTTGATGACAAGAAGAAAAATCTCTCGTTTTCTGCAGAAAATGGTCAAGCAATCTTTACATTCAATGAACGTTGATAACATAGCATATAATTAAATTGATATGATTATGTGTTTGTTGAAAATTTGATTTAAATTACTCTATCATATAGTATTAATTAATTTCTATCATAATCATATATCATTAGTTTTATTTTGTAAGTATACTTGGTGTGTTGTATATATTTTTAAAGAATTGAATCAAATCTTAATGTATTAGAATAGATTGTAATTATATGATAATTTGTTAGTTTGATTACAAAAATTACTAAACATTTTTCCTGAACAATGTGAATTTGAAAGTAGTGTATGAATTTTAAAATGTATGTGTTATTATACCTAAACATATATACATAAACATAATAGTAAAATAAAATTGATTAACAATAGCACCCCAAGGATTTGGTGTTAGGGTAGGTGTAAGAGAATTTTAAGGGCAGGAATTAATAAAATGTATGGATTAGTTGGGATGGAAAAGCATCCTATTGTATATTAGAGGAATTATCGGTAATTGGTATAAAGGAAAAGTAGGAATAATATCAATTGGACGATGACTATTTTAGGAAAGCTATGGGAGAGAAAGGTATTGTACTCAACATGTGACCTCTTGTAGATGGACATCAAAATGGCTGAATTGTAGTTGAAGATGGAAAATTGTTCAAGTTCTGGGATTGAAGTTTCTTCTAGGTGGAATGTTGTATTATCGAACCAAATTGTAATGTTGGAAGTTTATATTGTTGAACGGGATATGTGATGAGTCCGTAAGCAGAAAGTGTCGGTATGTTCTCATAACAGCTCTATGTTGTTTATTTTAAATGTTGATACAATTGGCTTTGATGTACAGGAACAACCAGTATTGTAAATTTGAAGTCGAAGTGGTAATTCTTGAAGATCTGGTAATAGAATTTCTTTAGGTAAAATCTTTGTTGAAATGTGTTATGAAAAATAGCGTTCTTGAGTTTGTTGTAACGACGTTTTTAAGTTGATACAAAAATGTGATAAATAAAATACAAGAAATTCTTCATAATGGAAAAGATTGTGAGTTCTTCTGCGTTTCATTAGCTTGAAGTCAAAATATGATATCTTTAAAATCATGATATTTTTGTTAGTTGAAAAAATCTTGAGGATTGTGAACTGTTGCATTCAGATGCTGCATTGTAGACTGGTACGATACGCTGGAAGTCCATTGGTCCTCTCGTTGAAAAGACAGCTGATGGTTGAGTAAAGTGGGTGAAAAATTCTTAGGAAAAATATACAGGAATACTTGGGTATGACCTAGGAATTGATTAAATTAGGGATATGGATGCTTTAGAAATAATTGTGTCAAGAATAGGTATGGTATGTATGTTATGAAGTACATTATTGGAAGTTGGATAAACAGCATGAGGAAGCATAAGGGAAATTTTGATGAGTATGATAATTTTTGGAAGGAAAACTCGTGTGAATAGGTCGTATGAGAATACTAATGGATGGAGTGTACTATTTTACAAAAAGAAAATTTGTCTTTTGAAATGGAAATTAAAATAACCTAATTAATGTTTTTAGAAACACATTGTAACCAGATAAAAGTATTTTGTATAGTACTATATTTATCTGTAAAGATTTATTAACTTTAATAATAGTTTGTTTTAAATTGTGCAAATTATTTTATGGATCAAATGAAAGTTTTATAAGTTAATTAATTTTGTAATTTCATCAACATAGTTGAAGTTAAATGAGTATGGCAGTTATTATAAAAATGTTATAAGTTGGTATTTACTATTAGTACAAAAGAATAGGTCACTTGAGCATCTAACATATGAGCAGAGAATGAGATATAATTGTAATATAGCATTTATGAGTTTAAAACATGGACAGAAGAGTAAAATATAAGATTTAGCTTGATATGAATAAAATATCAATATGTTAATTGGTGTTTTAAATATATATGTAACTTAATTCTAACTTAAATACTAGCTTATGAAAATATAATATAATAAATTCGCCGTGTCGCAGTGATCGTTGTTGTATACTTGAAAGTTTACGAAAAAGATTTTTTTTTAATTGTAATATTTTTAAGTTAAAAGTCCAAAGGAAAAATATTTTTCTAATATATTTATTGAACGTTAAAAGTTCCACTTGTAATAATTGTTTGTCCATGACAACGCGTAAAACAAAATTTGTTGTGTGACAAAAGTATCTGTTGTAATAAATGTTTATTTACGAGAAATCTTTTTATTAACACTAATTTTTTTTTTTTTTTTATGCGATTGTATAAGTTCTTTTGCGATCAATGTTTATCAGAGAAATTGATTGTTTAATTTAAAAAAAAATATTGTGTAATAGAGTCTTTAAAATAGTTGTTTTTGTGTGAAAGGTATTTGTTACACTGATTATTTTCACTGTAATAAATGTTGTTTCAATAAATTTTCGCGAACATTTAACTGTATTAAGTAAAAAGAAGTTCGGTCATTGATTATGTAAAAATGTATTCTTGTACGTAGGTAAACCTGGTAACTGTAGGTTGATGATCTCCGACGGATGATCATAGCTGACAGGAACTTAGTAGGATGCTGGTAGTTGAAAAATGTAATCGGTCACTGCGTCTGTCGGCTCTCTTAATGACTAATGGTCTATGACTCACTTGATCTGCGGTGATTCTGGGAGTACTTAGGAAAATGTCTCCATCTGTTGACAAGTTAAAAGCAATTTAAGCTCACAAAAATAATATAAATTGTTAATATGTGTTCCTAACAAGCTTCGTTGTAGTAAAAAAAATCATCATAGAGGGAAATAATTATTAAATACATGAATAAATAATTAATGATTATAAATAAATATATGTATAATGACAAGTGATTATAAGTTTATAAGATTATAAGTATATAAGATGATAAGTCGTGAGGAGTACATTTACATACTAGTTTAGAAAAATTATCCCATTGTAATGCGCAAAACAAAAAATTATCTGTAGACTGTGAACTATTTTGTAATAAAAATCTACTATGTTCTTCTTAAACAGGAAGCATCAATTGATAGACTAACTAATCTATTAATATTTATTTCATCGCTTAAAAACTAAAACTCTTCTTGAGTAAATACTGTCTTACAAACTTAAGTTCTTGTTGAACAAATATATTGTCTTAAGGTCTAAAGTAGAAAATTAAATCAACTGAAAACGTAGTACTGACTGAATAGCACATACATTACTACACCTAGCCAGAACCTAGGCATAGAAGGCACAAGGCTCCTTTCTAGCGATGCCAGAAACCATGACTTCCTTGTACTTGAAGTTGGAGATGAGAAAATAAAAACAGTAATATACTTATAACTAAAATGCTTGTAGTGCAACTTGTAACTCATAAAATCATAATTCCTTAACCTAATATTCAATAATAATCATTCATATAATATAATATCAATTGTTTAACGGGTGACTGCTGAAGATTAAAAACATTGCGCTGAAGGTGATGCACTAATGTAACTATGTCTAGCCAGATCCTAGACACAGAGGGCACAAGGTTCCTTTCTGGCGGATGCCAGAAACCATGACTTCCTTGTACTTGAGATTCATAAATAATAAAATAATAAAATCATCCATTGTTGGAGTGGCTTAAAAACTAAAATGAAGGCTGAAAATAATCTTATCACTAACTTAAATCTATGTTGTAGTAAAATCTGAGAACAGCAATGTAAAATGAATGTATTTAGAAGTAGAAGGAATGGAATGGGATAAACTCACGACGAATTCTAAAAAAAATTAATAGGAAAAGTAAGGGCATGGATATAAGGAAAAAAAAACCAAAATTAGCATACAAGCTGTTTACAAAGATAGGAAACCTAATAAAATGCTAACATGTCTTCAAACAAGTCGTACCTCATTCTAATTATTGAAAAAAAATCTAGGGATAGCAAAGAAAATCCTAACAGGACATTGTATGTGGTGTGAAAATTTGGGAAATACCTGAAAATTTAGAAATAAGTTTCATGAATCAACGGAAAGTTAACTCCGGACAAAACTGGGCAGGAAACAGAGTAAAGAAATCCAAAAATAAGAAGAACGGGCACACGTCGGGCAAAAATTTGGAGAAACAACAAAAAAAAAAGATAGAAGGAAAAATGCACTACGATTGCCCCCTGATTCAAACGCTCACAAACACACACGCAATCACACAATCAGAGACAGCCAACATTCATTTGCATTCATCCATCACATACAATCTTGATTGGATAGAAAATCTTACTCTGTGGGTTAAGTACCCCCCTTCTCGGAACCCAAACCGAGAAGATAGGTAAAGAATAAGACTTTGTACTCAATCGAGTCAGGGCAACTGTAGACATTGGAAAAACAAAAGGACAAGGTAAGGGATCGAAGGAAGCTACCCCTCAATACAAACTGAACACAATTAGGCGTCCCTAGGAGCTTTCCGAAGTGTGATAACTCATGGAAGAAAGGTAACTTAAATAAAAATATGTGAAATGAAATGAAAGTAAACTGGTAAAAATGAATGAAAAACAGCTGACACTAATGAAACATACTGAAGGCTACCTAACAATAAATAAGAATAAAATGGAAAGTACTTCAGAAAACTAACTGTTTGTGAAGAAAATTGGGAAATATAGGTAAAAACTTGTTGAAGTACGATGACGTATTGAGAGCAACATGAAGTAAATAATAAAAGAAACATCTTATAAAAGGTAAACCTAAAAATAAAATTCAAAGCATCAAAATAAAAGATAAAAATGTAACTACAGTAAAATCGAATGCCTAGTGAAAACTGGTCACTAAATCGAGACATTAAGAATAGAAGTCTGTAATGAATAAATAAATAAAATAAAATCACATAATCCAAAAATGAAAATCAAAATCTAATGTAAATTGAATCATAATGTTAAAATGATGAGAATATAACAGAAGCATTGGTAATTATAGAAATAAAATATGCATCAAAAATTAATTGTAAAATCTAATGTATAATAAGAATAGAAACCACAGATCAAGAAACCCAGAGTCGAGTAGTCATGAATATTAAAAAAAAACTAGAAATAATTCTATGAACTTAGGATAATTATAACCTAACTGAAATATAGGTAAATATATCATCTAATACCCTAAAATCTAAATTAAGTTTAAAAACCCAAATAAAATTCAAAATGACAGGAAAATAATCATGGAATCGTCACTCTTTAAGAACTGTTTAACGTAGCAAATCCATACGTAAGTTTTAAATGATAATGAATAAAATGTAATATTAAATTTGTAACAACAGTAGTTATATTTATAAAGTGTGAAGGTGATTGAACTTTCATTTTAAATAAAAATGTAGATTAATAAAATTCAGTGCGATCAGCACTATGTAAATATCATCAAATCATGTAAAATTCTAATTTAAATCCAAAATTAATTTGAAAAATTAATTCATACTACAGTTCTTAAGAAGCTACCTATTTCATGTTTATTAAACACTGGATAAATAAAATAATCAAGTAGATAAGACAATATCTGTAAGATAACAAACATAGGCATGATAAAACCTCCAAAAAAAATAGGCATGAAGAAAAAGAATTATAAACTTATTACAGGAGGAAAATAGTGACTGAATAAAATGAACAGAGAAGAGCCAAAATTAAAGGGTCAGAAAAAACTAAATTGAAATATGGATTGGAAAGAAAACAACAGCTGTAATACTTGAAAACAAAAAGTCAACATTTGCGGGAAAAAATTGTGAAAAAAACGCGAAAATTAAAACCCGTAAAAGTACATTATAGAAAAACTAATAAAATGACCATATGAAGTGAATAACATGTAACCAGAAGCGAGATAACGCGTAAATAAATCTAAGTACATAAGAATTTATGTATTAAAGTATATAAAAATGAAAACAGATTATTTAAAATCGGTAACGTTAGGCTTAAATTACATAGAAAAAATAAACACATAGTAATCATTAAAACTGAATATAAAAATTATGAGTGTAAAATGAATTGTTTATACTTGCGATTGTTTTACTAATGATACTTAGTACAAAGATTCCTGTAGAATATAGGTAGTAGAGTTGATTGAACTGTCTTGTCAGAATGAAACAGCTGTTCTGGTAATGCAATGAAAACTGTGTTGACTTAGTATTCTTAAGAATGATCTCTGCTTTCTCTCAGGCAATTACCCTGGTATATTATGCAAAAACAAGAAAAACATATATTAGTTTGAGTTTTATGACATAAAATTATTAATACTAATTAAAAGTATTTTGAAAAATTTACTGCCTAAATATGAGTTAGACAAATTCGCCACTGACGGCAACTAAAAATTTTGCATAAAGTGAAAGTGTTTAAAAAAGCACCCAAATTTAACGTAGGTACATAGTCTTGTGATTTATAAAATGCACCTAAAATTGAGCAATAACTCGGTAATAAACCGCTGTAGAAATTATCATAATTTTATAAATTAGTTATTTTATTGAATTAAGAAACATCCAGTCGTGACGAAAAACTTTATAATTAATTTTCCACACAAATTGTTCTGTAAATATTGGATTGCATAGACAAATCATTGAATAATAGTACAGAACTTGTTTTGCTGTTAACAGCTATTTACGCATAGAAATAGCTTAACTATAATTTTAACAACAGCAAAAAATTATATTACCACCTGAAAATATGTCAAATTTTATTAACAAATAAGTAAATATATGCAACACAATACAAAAATTAATTTTAAAACACAGTTATAGTATTTATTAGGAGATTACAGAAAAAGATAGGAAAACCTAGTGTAACTTAGAAGACATTCAATGAAAAAAAAAAGTGCATTGGAAAGGCCTGAAAATCAGATACAATAAAAACCTAAATTGAACAAACAATAAAACAAGTAGGCCTATGGTTAAAAACTGATCGTAGCTGCAAGGCAATAGGTGAAATAACGAAAGATGAACAAACAAAAGAAAAAAATACAGAAAACGAATTGAACCAACCTGCGTCAGACGTAAGACGTATCAATACTGAATAGAAACGCAATATTGCACCAGACTGACTAATGTGAAACCAAAATTTTCAAATAGAAGGGGACAGAACAATGAACATAGAACAGGTTTAGGAAGACTAGAGCCTAAAAACTGCCCGATGTAAACAAACGAAGGGTCGAGTGCAGGCCAAACTCCTTATAAAAATACAACAAAATTTATCTTTGGACTAGGCATAAAATTGTAAACGAAATCTCTGAATGGAAGAAAAGTAAGAGAAAAAAATACAGTATTTGTTACTTACAGAAACATCCCTTAATTATTCTTAACCTGAAAAACGCTTAAGATACAATAATTAAAAAAATTCAATAAATTAAAATTAACATGTAACTTAACTTAGCAATATAGGTATTAAATGTAACTAACAAAAATTTTTTAAAATCATGTGTCTTGTCATTGAATCAAAAATCACGGCGCTACTCCACCATTTTGTAGTAAATAATGGTGTTACATAAAGCACGGCGAACTGCACCATTTTGTAGTAAAAAAAAAAGGCACGGCGAATTACACTAATGTGTAAGGTGTTTTGCAGAGATAATGCGGGGGCTTTCCACCATCCAATTTTAGAATCCAACCAGAAGCTGAAATTGAATTCAGGGATTAATTGGCAACCCAGCGATTTGAATAACGTAGCTCAATTGATGGTAAAAACTCGCTTTTAGTACTGCGAAGGTTTGGTTAAAGAACCACACAGGTCTAGACGCAATGACATTTGACACAGAAAGAAAATAATAAAAAAATTAATGAGCAGCTAAAATAATTTATTAATGAATAACTAAAAACTAAATAAAATAAATAAAATTATGATTTTTAAGTAAAATGGTTAATTCATTTAAAATTTGAAAAAAAAAATAATTAGTTAAATAACAATACAGTTTAAAAAAAAATTGGAATAAATTAATTTTAATAAAACTTGATTTAACAATAGAAAATACTTAATAAGAATATAATAAATTAATAGGAATATTTAAGAAAAACTATTTTTAAAGTCCTTGGACTGAAACGGGGAAAAAAAATCTCTTGGGAAGAGTTTAATAAATGATTTAAGGTGAAGAAAAATAAATATAGTAATGTATTTATTTTTCGGGGAAAAAACTAAATAAAATTAAGACATTAAAAAAAAATGAATTGCAAGATGAAATTTAGTAAAAGAGTTACTTAGAAAAAAAGTTTAAGTAACTCAGTGGTCGTAGAACAAGAGTTTAAAAGAAAATTTGTCATATTTAAGATTTAAAAATTTAAAAGAAGAAAAATATACTGAATTTAATAAAGTTTTGTTTTCTTAAAATTAATTAAACATTTTAAAGAGATTTATTTAGTCTATAAATAGGATATTTAAAACACCATAATAATATTAAGAAACATTATGAATTTAAATTAAAAAAAATAGATTTAAAAAAAATTGTTTAAGTTAAAACCTGAAAAATTATTAAACATGGTACTTAAATTTAAATTTAGGTAATTTTCCCATATTGGGAAAGAAAAATTATTTACCTGTAAAATTTGATCCTATCGGTACGACATCCTGCCCAAGACAAAAGCGTAAAAACTCAACGCACACAAACGTAAAAAAAGGTCATTCCCCTAACGATCACAAATGGAAGCGTTCGAGGCGGCGAAAAATGCCGATACATCGGAAATACTAAGAATTTAAAGGAGGAAAATTATATGGAAAATAAAACGACGGTAACAGTGGGAGTGAGAGAGAGAATCAACCGTGTAAGATAGAAAGAGAGAGAGATACAAATTACACGTGTGAGTAACTGAACAATAAAGAAGTAACGACAAAAATGAAATCGGACACCGGACGTAAGCCTAAGAATTAAAAACGTAAATTTAAATACGGAATAAAAATCTAGTGAAATAAAACCAACTGGAAATAAATGAATAAAATAATTAGATTCAATGAAGAAAAATACATAACCCTTAAAATAAAATAAATACGGCACAAAAATCAGAAAAACGGGATTGTAAATGAATTGAGAAGATTTTGGAGACAAAATCTTAGAAATTCATTACATTTATCAAACATCCTATGTAGGATTATAAACAGTCATATTATTTGAAATTGAAATATATATTTCTAACCACCAGAATATGGTAACAGAAAACACTTACCAGAGTTTATAGCGCTTTTGTGTATCTTGTACACGTCTTCAGTAAATTAAAATTCTTTAAAAGTTTTTTTCACATCAAAATTAAAAACTTCCTACTCCTACCATGGTAGTTAAGGAATAGTCTTCAAGACTGTTTTAGATATGAGAATCGCCTATTCCTTATCTACCATGGTAAAAGTAGGAAGTTTTAAATTTTGATGTGAAAAAAACTTTTAAAGAATTTAATTTACTGAAGATGTGTATAAGATACACAAAAGCACTATAAACATTGGTAAGTGTTTTCTGTTACCGTATTCTGGTGGTTAGAAATATACAGGTTATTATAAATGATGGACCCAATTTAATAAATTCATATTTATTTAAGTATAAATGCAAAATGAACAATTCACATACCAATGGAAAGAGGAAGTTTCAAAGTTACAAATTCTTAACCTGTACATGCACACAAGTGGGTGGCTGTAGTTGCAGAAAAGGCTGCTAGAGTTCTCGCACCAATGCGTCGCCGGATCGGACGGATAGGAAATCAAGACCTGGCTCAAAACTTCTGGCCACCGAGATCTCCTGATCTCACTCCATGTGACTATTTCTTATGGGGTTACGTTAAGGAAAGAGTTTTCATCCCGCCTCTACCAAAAACTCTGGCCAACCTGCAGAACCGTATCACTACTGCGGTGCACTCAGTAACGGAAGATACGCTTGCACATGTGTGGGACGAGTTTGGATATCGTTTAGATGTTTGCCGTGCTGCACAAGGAGGACACATTGAACATTTGTAAATGTGTAAAAAAAACTTTGAAACTTCCTCTTTCCATTGGTATGTGAATTGTTCATTTTGCATTTATACTTAAATAAATATGAATTTGTTAAATAGGGTCCATCATTTATAATAACCCTCCCTGTATAAATTTCAATAATATATATTTCGATTTTACTCTTATATACTATTCTAATAAAAAATACTGATTAACTTAAGACTGACCGTTCGTTTTTCAACAGCAGGTAACTCTTTCGATTGTGTGTAACATTCATCCCATACCAGAACAAAATCAATAGGTCGAATTCCATCTCGAAAATACAAGGAATTAGGTTCCTGGCCCTGAAAAACAGTACAAAACCTATTAAAAATTTAAAGATTCAATTATCTATTACTTTCTCTATCAAGCTACACAACAAAAAAAATACAATACAATTTATTAACCTTAGTTGGTATATACATTACGTAAAATAAAATAATAAAAATTTGTTTTAGTTTCTACAGAATAAACCTAAGAAGATCACACAAAACCCGGCTTATCCGAAATCGGCTCAACCCAATTATTTCAGATTAGCGGGAGTTTACTGTATCTATTAGATGATGAAAACAAGTTTGAAGGATCAAATAGTTGTAGTTTTTCTGCAGCTGACTCAATGAGTTTTGCGTCATCGTCTTTGGAAAAATTCATTTTCAACTTCCAGACGCATGCGACTGCTGCAGGTGACTGGTTGCCAAAGCAGTCGATGCAACCGACGCATGTGATCTCTTGCGTCGGACGCATAAACGGAATCACTTCTTAAGAAATCTATTTGATGAGTAATGGCAGTGACGCATGCAGCGGCTGCATGCAGTAATCCATGCGATGATCGCACAAACGAAACCGCACCTTTATAGTACAAGTTGTAGGTTTCTAATGTTGGGTTCTATAACTTTTAGACTTTTACCACAGAATGTGTTGCCATATTACGATGGTAATCTTGAAACAAAAAAAATACAGTTTTTACCATAAGATCACAGCCTCCCCAAGAATTTCAGTAGACATAGTGCTAATCCTATCTTGTAAGGCATAACAAATGTAGTAAATGACGCAAAAAATTCAAAAGAGCTATTTTTAAAAAAATGGCATGAATAAATTACTACTTCCAGTTGACCAATTTTGATGAAAATATTCGTATTGGGTCCAACAGTAGTACCTAAACGCAAATTCAACGTTTCAACTACATATATTATTCTGTTCTTGAGATATTTTGTTCAAACACAGACCAATCGCTAAAAATATGTTCTTTTTTTTGGTTTAGAGGATCTGAAAATGTGTACAGCCTGTTAAAACTTGATTTTGAAAAATCAACAT
This sequence comes from Catonia carolina, assembly GCA_035578175.1. Lineage (NCBI taxonomy): Eukaryota > Metazoa > Arthropoda > Insecta > Hemiptera > Achilidae > Catonia > Catonia carolina. The sequence goes on from JAQMRL010000016.1 coordinate 8,650,090, forward strand.
GAAAACAATACTTTCCTTCTTTATGTTTCATATAGAACAAGGGAAAGTAAAAATAAATTGATTAAAAAATTAAAAACTTTTTAAATAAATCACTTTTAAATAACAGCCCGTAATGTTACAATCTTAAAAATTATTTAGTGATTAAACTGGTATTTCGGAGATGAAGGTTCCTGGTTCAAATCCTAGTAAAGGTAGTTACTTTTATACGGATTTGAATGCTAGACAGTGGTTACCGGTGTACTTTGATGGTTGGGGTTCAATTAACCATACTCTCTCAGGAGTGGTCGGCCTGAGTCTGTACAAGACTACACCTCATTTACATGTAATACACTTCATCCTCATCTCATTGGGTCATGGGGTTGCTTATTATTCTGAATTGAACAGATTGTAACATACACATATTAGGAATTTTTAAAAAAATGGTTAACTTAGGTTAATGACCTTCAACAATACCATAATAGAACTAAATCCATTTTGGAAAAAATCTAGTTCTGAACTATTCAAATGAACACATACTGGACAACATAAACATAAACACTATAGTGCATTTCGTGGTTGATAAGTTCTGCTGTTCCACACGTTTTAACCAATCAGAATGTTTACCAGTGTTGTCAGATTGTACCTGACAAACATTACGCGTGCATGCGTATAAGAGCCACAATAGTTCACTTGTGTCTTGCATCTCATACTGAACACATCGATTATAGAGCGCATTTACATGCAATACTTTATATAATAATACAATCAGCTGTTTTATGTTTATAGGTTATAATTGTTATTGAAAGGCCAAAAAAATGGCTGACAAAATATATAACAGAGCTACGAGAGCAAGTATTGGCAACGTTGCTGGCAAGTCATTGGCTAGCTATTAAGTAGGTAGGGGGCAATTCGCACGTTCAGAGGTCATCAGCCTTGAAAAAAGTATAGCTTATAGTTTCTTCTTTGTACATTTTTAAAGTGATAATGAATGTAAATCAAGATACAGTATTCAGATGAACTAATGTCCCCTAGCCGTGGGAGTGAGAGAATGCATAACGCTCTCACTCGCACAAGCCATACGCGCCGTTCCAATAACATTGTCTTTAATTTTACTGATTGTTGTGAGCAAGCGTTTATGGATGCAGTAAACTAAGCAAGAAAACGACTGTAGTATATTTTTACTTTCTCTTGCCTATATGAATATATAGGAAGGAAAGTATTGTTTTCATGTCGATTTTTCACCAGATCTATACGTTTTCAGACCCCCTGAACCCAAAAAACATGTTTTTAGCGATTGGTCTGTGTGTGTGTGTGAACAGAATATCTCAAGAACGGAACATCGTACGAACTTGAAACTTAAGTTAAGTACCACTACCGGACTCGACACGAACATTTTCATCAAAATCGGTCAACCGGAAGTGGTAGTTTATTCGTGTAATTTTTCACTTTTTTGCGATTTTCTCAAAAACTGGTCCTACGATTTTTTTTCAAATCGCCTGGTTTACTCAATTTTTTATTCTCTACAAGATAGGGTAGGCGTCATGTTTGCTGAAATTCTGGGTGAGGCTGTTTTCACGTAAAAACGTTGTTTTTTACGATTACAGCTTTAATATGCATTTTAGCGCAAAACTTTATACAATAAAAGTTGTAGAGAATTGAAAATTCTACAACTTTTATTTCAAACAATTTTTTGTATAACGCTTAGTTTAGCGGTAATTTGCGATTTTCTGTTTTTTTTCTCACGAAAATGTGTGAAAAATTGATTTTTTTAAGATTTCGGCCTTAGTATGCATTTTACGACAAAAGTGTATATAATTAAATTTATAGAAAATTAAAAGATCTACAATTTTTGTTTAGAGCATTTTTCTCTACAGAGCCTAGTTTAGAGAGAAAGAGTGATTTTCCGTATTTTTAAGCCAAACTGAGGTTGATTTTCATTTTACATCATTCACTCATGATTAAAATAAGGTTATGTTTTTGAGGTTAGTTTTTTGTTTATTTCTAATATTTTATTATTAATGTTAGGTTTATTGTTAATTATTTGCATTGGCAAGAGAAAGTTGTGTGAGTGTGTCACACCAGATTTTTAGATTTGGATTATAACGGTAAAGACCTTTGAGCGCATGCGTAGTTATGCCACATATCTCCCTCTTGCTTGCTCGGCTACGGGACATTAGTTCGTCTGATACCTACGCCATCTCACTGAATTTAAATGGGTGCTACTATTATATACCGCCTATCGCATTATATTTAGTGAAGTTTGTATTTGTTGATGAGCACTGTCCACTAGCACTTTTCATGCGTAAAGATTCAAAATTTTACATTAAGGTTATGTTTTAACTAAAGTTAGGTTATGTGTTAAATAGACGTAAAATGTTGTTAAAAGATTTTATAGAAATGTAATAATTGTTAATGAAGAAACAGCTGTGGCTTCTTTGAAGCAGTATAACCTACTTGACAGTCGACACAGTGCAAAATGCTCCCTCATGTGATCGATGTGGGAGTATCATGGACTTTTTAATTCGGATTATCAACGTTCGACTGTATATACTTTTGTTGTAAAATGCATACTAAGACAACAGTCTTAAAATCCCATTTTTTTTTATCCCATTTACTCACTTTGATGAGAAAATTACAAAAAATTACTAATTGACACCAAACTACTAAGCACTGTATTTAGAAAAAATAATGTTTGAATTACAAATTGACATTGTTAATACTGTTATAATAAGCTAATAGTTAATTGGTTTAAAAAAAATTAATTGGTATTGTCAAACATAAATAATTATGTAGATTAAAAATAATTAGCTCCTTATAATATTTACTTTTAGTTTAGCATACACAATCCTTCCCGCACACCGGGCTACTAAAAATAGCTACTAAAAGTAGGGCATGGAGGCCTACTAGTATCTACTTAACTGTTTCTTTTTTTTACTAGGTGTTAACAAAACTATAGAAGAATACCTTCTTCACGTCTTTAATTTCCTTCTTAATTTTTCAAATTGTGGAAAGAGAAACATCACAGTAGTTAGCCATCTGCTCATGACTTTTGTTACGAGGAAGGGAAGATATTTTTGTTTAGCTTTAACTTCACAACATTTTATTACACTGCATATTAGATTTCGTTCAGCACTGTGAATAGTCCGACTTCGTTTTCAAGAAACTAACATTTCTGTTTATGGTAACAAACGGTTATATTCGTACAGTTAACCTATAAAAGGTTCCACGATATACAGTATGTGCTATGAGTATAGTAATGTAATAAAATTAAACCAGTCGCACATGCGCACTGATGCTGTTCCCCCTTTACCACTCGTTGCAAACAAAGGCAAACTCGTGACTCAAGTAACTAACTATATATAAACCGAATTCTCAATTTGTTAATTTATTAATAATTAAACTTAAACACTAATTAGTAAAACAAAATAGGAAAAGTTATGTTTAAAAAAAAAACAGTTTTATTAAACGAAAATAATTACACAATATTGTTTGTTATCTTGAGTTGTTATAATGTTATCATGCAGATCTTGAGCGCTGTAATAAATGCTATTTGCATTGAAAGGTGCTTCTGTTTTTATACTGACTTGTGATGGCGTTAAAGCTTCTTGGTCCGTACCTTCAACCATTCTAAAATCTGTAAGAAATTGTTCACATCACTCATCATTATACTATATTATTACAAATACATTAAAATTTAATATTTTTTACGAAAAATTTGTTAAAACACTATGTTTGGAGTGTAGCATTATATGGGAGCGAAATGTGGGTGATATGGGCTGTAGAAACGCAGAGGATCGAAGTTTTTGAAATTTGGTGTTATAGAAAAATGTTAAACGATTAAGTGGTTTGGACAAAATAAATAATTTAGAGGTTCTTAGATGAGTGAATGAAAGAAGAACTATAGTTCAGCCGTTCTTAGTTTGTTCCTACTGTCAACAAACAAAAGCCAGCTACTAAAGGGTGCACGCTAGAGTCCGCAACTTTACGGATGTCGTATTCCTATTAAGTTAACTATTTTTTAAATTATAAGTACTTAAAGTACTAAAAACCTCAGTCATGATATGAAGTAGGCCTATGAATTTCATTTAGAAAAATACTTTTAAAAGTATTTTGTAATTAAATACTTTTGAAAGTATTTTGTTGTTACTTTTTAATCAGCGTGTACACTTGTTGATATAATGTGCATATGCTCAGTGACGTCATTATTTGCTTACATTAGGAGCAAACTAAGAGAGGCTGGACTTTATATAGAAACATCTTATCAGAAGAACAGAAAGGCTAGAGGGCATATCTCATGACATCCAGTTATTGGTCTATCAAAAGCAAAGATCTAAAGTTTGGTTACTTTTTGTACTTTATTATTTGCATGGAATTTCTCTGTTTTGCTAGAATTATCTTTTTGAATGACTATATAAAGAGACCCCCGAGTGCGGTCAGGGAGTTAGTATTCATTTTGATCTTTGACGAGTGACTGTATATATCTTATCAGAAGAACAGAAAGGCTTGAGGGCATATCTTATGACATCCAGTTATTGGTCTATCAACAACAAAGATCTAAAGTTTGGTTATTTTTTGTACTTTATTATGCATGGAATTTCTCTGTTTTGCTAGAATTATCTTTTTGAATGACTATATAAAGAGACCCCCCGAGCATGGTCAGGGAGTTAGTATTCGTTTGATCTTTGACGAGTGGCTGTATATATCTTATCAGAAGAACAGACATCCAGTTATTGGTCTGTCAACAATTGAGGGTAATATTGAAAAAGCAAATTTAAGGGGGGAGGCAAATGTTAGAATAGTTAAAAGAAATTACAAAAGATGTACGGTGCTGCAGTTATAGATATGAAACAACTTGTACAAGATAGAACAGCTTGGAGAACAGCATCAAACCAGTTGAGAGACCGATGACAAAAATAAAGATTTTTGAAAACATAATAAAGTCTAGCTTAGTTTAGGATGGAGAAGTTCTTGTGTACTGTAAGAAAATTATGTCTAATGAATACTGCCAGTACTGACTCGTTCGTAAAAAAAGTTTGTCAATATTGTAATTAAAGTGTTTTTATTTTGAAAAATCAAAACAAATTATATAATATCAATGAAACAAAACAATTTCTTTAATATTTTAGTGTACAGCAAACACCAAATAAGCTTGCTGGTTTCTGATGTGCGCAGAAGGTTTATTTTGGTAATGGCGTGATTGGTTGCCTCAGCAAGTGGTGGGGGTGAGTGCTGTACCAGCTATGATCAGAATCACGTCGCTCTCGCAACGTTATATATCAGCTAACGTGAAAACATTAGTCTAGTGAAGAGCGTTCACTGTTTCAACCAGTCACCGTGATCACGGTGACAGTGATTTTGCGTTCACCGTTACTTTTAATAGTTACTTGTGATTTAGCAATAACTTTGTATTTTCTTAGTACATATTTCATTTGTTATCATGAAACAATAATAATGTTTTCAGTTGCTATTTCATGATAAATGAAGTTTTGATAAATTAAAAAAATGGGCTACATATATATAACTAAAATAAAAATTTAGCCTAAAGCTGATTAACACAAGGTATCCTAAAATAGTAATAAAAATAACATTTTGTATAAAAAAGAGAAAGTACAAGAACAATATTTACAACTGAAAAATAACAACGCACATTAAAAATAAAATAGCTAGGTAGAACACGGCGTGCAATAAAAATAATACTGTAATGTAATTGTGTTACTGCGATCAGAGATGTAAAGGAACTACCCTCGTTTTGTTTAGTCTAGTAGATGGCAAACATAACAAGGGGAAAAGACTGAGAGAGGTAGAGAGAAAGAGAGAGAGAGAAGAGTGCGCAAAGATTGAAGTAAAAAAATAATGGACGTGCCGGTTATCAAAGGAGAGGCGACAAGGAGAGCACTAAGCCCAGTGAACAGACCAACATGTCTTACGTAGCTATCATAGGGGCCTTGAAGAAGAGTAACCATATTATGTCGTTTTGTCTGTTAACTGTGAACAGTGAATGAGCGAGTGAATTTGTTCACTAGTTCCTAAGGTAAAGAATTCGTTCTCTCTTAAAAGTGACAGTGAACAGCGAATGAGTAACTGATTATTGTAAAAGTGATTGAAGGAACTGTAGAATTACGGTCGCCGTGTCGTTCTGCCTTAAACAGTGAATGAGTAAGCGATCTTTGTAACTGTGACTGGGAAACGAGAGATCTTTGTAACTGTGACTGGGGAACGAGAGGCTGTGCTATATTGTAGAATAGTACGGTGAACATTCGCGGTGTCGTCCTGTCTTCCAGTGACAGAAGAGTAAGCGATCTATGTAACAGTGACTGGGGAACAGTTACTCGCCTATCTCAATAACTGTGGTCACCGTGAATTATAAGTAACCGTGACTCGTTCACAGTGACAGTTCTTTTGTCTCTTCTCTAGTCTGTAATGTGTTGTATGTGGTAGGCGTTAATTTGTTGTATACAATGTTTACAATTGAATGTTTTTAACGTCACTAATAAATGGTAGCTGCCCATAACAGACAGGTGGTGTGTCAAATTTTTTACACTCAATCTGTTCGTTGCAGGGCTAAAATAAATAGTTCTGTTTCTTAACACATGGTCAGCCAATTAAATGGCTGAATCATTTAAGAACAGAAGAGGTAGAGGTGTAAAAGACACTAATCAGAGTTATCTCCTCTGAAAGTAATGAATTTCATTATACAGCCAGACCCTGTGGTGAATGAAGTGAAGGTGTCGTTTGCAGAGTGGAAAATATGTGCTTTTCAGAGGGCCCGGCATGCTGATAAGCGTACTTTTTCACTCGGTGAGGAAGGCAATGGTAAACCACCTCACTCCTCGTTTTACTTAGTAAAACCTCTACAGGTTCAAACCAGCCTTTCGGCTGATGACCTAAACAACAACAACAATAAATGGTAATTTACATCGTTTAGAACATGTGATTTAATAGGCAGTTTGGTACTAAGACACAAAATGTACCGACTGAATCCGAACTATTTGCGCAGCTACACTGGCAAGCTTATTTGATGTCCACCTCTGTTTCAGCTCATGGTTACGCCGCTTTTCCTTAAACAGCAGCAATGGTGCTTTATACCTGGTCTTTTGAGGTGAATGAATGCGGCTGTCTGTAATGCCAGTAAATCAGGGGTGTGGGTCACAGAAGCGGTAGGTTTTAATAACAACATCCTTTGAGCCAGTTCAGTCATTCAGCTATTAATTGTTAAGAAACAATGTTTAGCCAAGTAACTTTGGATGGAGACTAGATTAGCTGAAAATTAACAAACTTTAACTGGGGTCTCTGTTCAAATTCATGCCTAATCCATTTCAAAATATAGGAAAAAGCAGCGATCAAATAACATATTTGTCAATAATTTATAGTTGTTCCTAATAATTAATAAAATGTTTTAAAAATTACTAATTTATTAAGAGTACAGTAGTTGGAGTCTATAAAACTGCTTTAAAATGTTTCCTAAAGAAATTTTTTTAGTTTTTTCAAGTTATATAAATAGCTCAGTTATTAGTGAATACAGTGGGTTTTAACTTGTGAAAATTTCCAGACCCTAGCTGGGAACTGAACCAGGAACCTCCGTTTTATAGGTTCGTGCACTACCAGGAGGTGGCCAGTAAAAATTTTATTAACTACATTTTGAAAGTCACTTCTCAAAATATTTATATGACTATTTCATGACTCAAGAATGACGACTAAAGCTTATTCATATGATCAGAATTTTTTTATCTCAGTAAGGAATGACATCATTGTCACATTTTAACACGTAATTATTATTTCACAAAATGTGCTCAAGGTCAAATCATGCCAGAAAAGCTGTAACATTTGATAAGTATATAAAAATTAAATGCTCTAACAGAAAAAAAAACAATAGTGATATACTGGTAACGTGCTATAAGTTGACATTTGCGCCTAACATGCGGAGGGAGGACAGTATACTATCTATCCTACTTACATCGGCCAACCCGAAAACATAAGATATGTATCAAGCGTGTAACTCAAAACGTAACCCCTACAAAATCTTAAGTAATAAAATTCAGTTCATGACCCGTCACACTAAATAAGTAAGGAATAATGTAATTTTTTAAAGAAAGTGAATAATTGTTTAAAATTCAATTGCAATTTAACATAACTTTACTGAAAATAATGAAATATGAAATTCCTAAAAATTCAATTACATTTTGAAATTACCGTAAAACTAGTATTACTCACGATAATAAATAAATAGAATAAATAAATAAATAAATAGTTCTGTTTCTTTTCACATGTTCAGCCAGTTAAATGACTGAATCATTTAAGAACAGAAGAGGTAGAGGTGTAAAAGACACTAATCAGAGTTATCTCCTCTGAAAGTAATGAATTTTTTTTTTTTTTTTTTTTTTTTTTTTTTTTTTATTATTATTTCATTATACAGCCAGACCCTGTGGTGAATGAAGTGAAGGTGTCATTTACAGAGCGGAAAATATGTGCTTTTCAGAGGACCCGGCATGCTGATAAGCTTACTTTTCCACTCAGTGAGGAAGGCAATGGTAAACCACCTCACTCCTCGTTTTACTTAGTAAAACCTCTACAGGTTCAAACCAGCCTTTCGGCTGATGACCTAAACAACAACTCACGATAATAAGCTCGCATCGATGGAACTCACGGACTAACTAGTCTATCCACTACAAATGCCAGAGTACAGTAATTCAGTTTACAGTTTAGTTTACTAATGACCAAAAAGGATACTAAATATAGCTTAGGCCTAGCATTATGGCTTATTTAGAATGAAAGTTTATTATTTAGGATAATTATTAAGAATCAATAAATAATACAATGGGATGTTCATAAAACGACATAGTTGTAAACATAATAGATCAATATAAGAAGAGTAAAACTACAACATGATGTCATGGTTAGAGCTGTCTCTATGATGTATTTAGAAAATCACGTACAGGGTGGACCAGGAGGAAAGGAACATTTTAACAGGTGATTGTAGACCTAAAAACAAGACAAAAAGTTCATATAAACATATGTCTGGAAATGCTTCGTTAGCGAGATAAGTCTAGCGAAAGATTTCGCCCAGATTTCCACTCCGAGGATTAAATGAAACCGGATTGAACCAATTAGAACGGTAATTAAAACAAACATTTGATCGTTTCATATGAATTTTGACTTGAAAAATTGATTAAACTAGGTCCCAGAACTGTAAGTCCCTTAGTTTGTAAAATAACTTGCTTAAAACACAAAAATTTACTGTCAAAAAACACGTTTTTTTACGTTTGAGGTGCTATAATTCCATTAAATGGCTAACAAATGCATAAAATCCATGAACAACAATTGTAAAGAATTTAATTCTGAGAAAATTGATGTGAATAAAGTCAATAGCAAACAAATTCTAAATTAATCAATTCAAATTTAATTATAAGAAAACAAACACTGAGGCAAATGTACTTAGTTCAGTCTGAATGCAATAACAACAGCTGTTACTGTATGTATGTATACATACAATATGTTACTGTAATGGGATTATAGCGCCTCAAACGTAAAAAACGTGTTTTTTGACAGTAAATTTTTGTGTTTTAAGCAAGTTATTTTACAAACTAAGAGACTTACAGTTCTGGGACCTAGTTTAATCAATTTTTCAAGTCAAAATTCATATGAAACGATTAAATGTTTGTCTTAATTACCGTTCTAATTGGTTCAATCCGGTTTCATTTAATCCTCGGAGAGGAAATCTGGGCGAAATCTTTCTAAGACTTATCTCGCTAACGAAGCATTTCCAGACATATGTTTATATGAACTTTTTGTCTTGTTTTTATGTCTACAATCACCAATTAAAACGTTTTCTTTCCTCTCGGTCTACCCTGTAGTATAGTAGCACTTCCATTCTCCCCGCATAGTCTATTCTTACTCTCACTGACGATCGTCAACTTTTATTGCGTTACCAGAATGAAGTGAACCAAATGTAAACAAGGAGGGTAACATTTTTAATTTTTGGTCAGTTTTCGTGATAAGGTACATAATGTAATATGAAGATATGTAAAACCAAAAATGACACAATTTTAATAACTAAAGAGGGAAAGATACGGTTCAAAAGAACTTTAAAAAGTCAAATATTAAACTTTTTAAAAATGATACGAATAATTTAAAGAAGAACACTCAAAGATTTGTTTTAAGTATAATATTTTCTAAAATATGTAAAATTTCAAGAGAAAGATATTGTAAAAGTTGAAAATGCATTTACTCAGAACACCAATATTTTATAGAAAATATTCAAGCTTCCATAACTTACAAAATATCTGAGATTAAAATCTAAATTTGGAATCAAATTGTTCAGTGCTAAATTTGATAATGTTAATACACTAATTCAAAATCAAAAATTTCAATGTGAGGTCCCTTTTCACATTCAAGCACATAGACAAAAACATTTTAAAGTGTTTTACAAAAATTCCAAACTACATTTATCCAAAATCTGATGAGTTAACAACTGTAAAGTAACACTGAATTTAACTAAGAAATAATTCCAGCACTAAAATGAAGAACAAGTTTACAATACAATATACTAATTATATTACACTCTTGTGACAACTGTTCATCTTTAAATGATACAGCAAGTTAATGAGCAGGCTTGCTAATTAAAACAGTGTTGGACACAAAACATAATATATTATTGACAACTGACGTAAGGAAAACTGTGTAACTACATAAGGAAAACTTATACGTTTACAAAAATTAAAACTATAGCAATTTATGCATTTAAGATTACAATAATCAAAATACCTGATTAAATTTAGAGTTCCTCGATGAATTCCTTTGTATATTTATTCATTATTTTAAATTTCCAGAAGTATTCAAAAACAAATAAAGAAATTTGTCAAATATTCATAAGAAAATCAACTAAGATTGTAAAAATTCAGTTCTAGTGCAAAAATAAACTGTCTAGTATAACTCCTAACTACATGTGAAAATTAGGAGTAAGGTTATGTAACTTTACACTTTGTTCAATACAATAATTTCATATTTCAATACAAAATTTTAAAAAAATATTTCATTAAAATCAAATATTTAGGCCTATATATTTTAAGGTACAGAATAACATATGTTATTCTGTGTAGATCAACTTAACTACATCGATTTGTATCAGTTTAATTAAAAACTATCAATATTACACTATTATAACTTTATTTTTTTATCTTTTTAACGAACACATAAAAATTAACTTTAACTTAACACTAGAAACTTACACAAAAACTTAAACACTTCGTTTTTTAATACTTCAGGTATACTAATAACATAATAATTATAGTAAAATAATAAATGTATAAACTATCATAATCTTACCTCATTTAATATGAACTATAAACTATTATGAATCATAGTTTAAGTTCGTGAAATTATGTAAAACAATAATACCGTAAAATAATGAATCATTACAGATAAATAATATATTTTTTATAGAGAGAATTTAATTGACTAGCAGATAGGAACACGTTTGTATACCGAGACATTACGTCAGGATAAAATTAGATACACTACAATAATACATTTAAAAAATAAAATAAAACCTATAACTAAGCACAACTTTGCGCTATGTTTAACTCTGTCTCATCTTACAGCAGTTTACTTTAGGTTACGTTCATCAGGTGATAGGCGTACAAAACCGATCAGCTGTTATGAAATAGACTGTAACAGCTGCTGTTCCAGCCAATCAGAACTCTGTATTGTACATACAAAAAAAACTGTACAAATTAAAACAAAATTACGATCCACAGCAATATTTTCTGGTTCATAAATCCTTGCAGAATCATTAATTCAAACTAATGCTATAATTCATCTGTTATATTTTCATAAATTACTGTATCAAGATGACGTAAAGGCAAAAAGATCAGATATTAGGTTATTCGACCCTAGATGAACTTTAGCTATTTTAATTTACAGAAAAATCTCAAATCTTATGAATTTCAGTATACGGCAAAACGTATTTATCTGAATACTCTTCTAGCTGGTCAAATTTCAGCAAAAACAGTTGTATTTTTTCTGATTTGAAACAGCTATTTGAATGGCTAATTAAAAACCGCTTACTTACAATGTGTAGTTTTCCAACTGCTGATGTTTAAAAAAACTTTTTGTCATAAAACCAAAATGCTTTATTAAAGTACAATTTGTTGCAACATATTAAATAGAATTTATAGATAACGCGTAAAAACTTTGACCCTAACAACACACTGAAAATAAATGCTTATAGAATACCCTGCTATAAAAATAATACGGCTTGTTTTTTAATATAATATCAGTAAAATACACTTATCGATTTTTACAGTTTCCGCTTTTAGAATCATTTATTTTCAACACATTATAAAAAATACAGTTATCTAAAAAGACTGAAAATAAAGGGTGTTACAAAAAGTGACTATTACACAGTTGATATGAATGTTGTACAAACATATTATATTAATGAAATATTCTTGTTCATATAAATCTAACATTGTAATAAAGTGATGGTTTAAGTCACGATAAATAACACCCCTGTACAGATTTATAAAGAAATAAAGTCTCTATTAGCCTACACGACACCGAGAGATCGCTCAACGAACACCAATTTAACTTGTCTGTAGGCCTAATGGTTGTTTGTGAAACACAAATGAAGATTTTCAGTACGCCATATTCGGCAGTTTTGACTGTTAACATAAAAATCCAAGTGAAACTACTCTTCATAACCTAAAATGAACCCGTCCAAAACCTCAATAACATTTTTATCGACAAGAGAATGAAACCAACGATAATACTGTAAACGTTTTCCGTGGTCTTCTTCTTGATGTTCAAACGCATTTTTTAGTAACCCTGAAAACAGTAGATACCAAGTGAAATCCCAGACTGTGAAGATATAGGTATCAGACGAACTAATGTCCCATAGCCGAATGATTGAGAGGGAGATATGTGGCATAACTACGCATGCGCTCAAAGGTCTTTACCGTTGTAATCCAAATCTGAAAACATACTACAGTCGTTATCTCGCTTGTTAGTTTACTGCATGCATAAACGCTTGCTCACAACAATGAGTAAAATTAAAGACCATGTTATTGGAACGGCGCGTATGGCTTGTACGAGTGAGAGCGTTATCCATTCTCTCACTCACACGGCTAGGGGACATTAGTTCATCTGAATACTGTACATTCCGAGAGATTTTCTAGTAGAGTGAGTCAAAAGTTCTTTTAGTTCCCACAGAACTTCCACGGTTATCACTGACGGTTTCCTGTGCTTTTACGATATTCTAAACTAACAATCACAAGATTGTCGACTTATTCGGCACAGTAGAATTGTGATCTGAAACTCGTCTTTTATTCGTTCCTAAGATTTATAAGTGAAATAAGTCTCATAAATAAACACAAGTTTGCCTTTGGAAAACGACAACGTTGGCACAATAGAGACGAATGGATACTGAAATAATACTGATGCACAAAAACGCCATTTCAATTGTCACAAGGTGTTACACTTGAATACAGTGTTGCCAACTGACTTTTAAGGAGACATGAAATTTACCTATGCGTTACTTCTGAATGTTACCGTTCCATCCTTTTTGAAACACCCGTTAGTATTTGAATACAATTAACGTTGTACCTACAATTAATGTTAATAGTTTTCGAATTACTCTTTAATTACCTTGACGTCTTTATTTTTGGAATAGATAAAACATATTTATTCTTACAGATAAAAAATTGTTTTAAATACACGGAAATACATGAAAATTAATACATTTATTTTAATAATATTGGAAAACTTACAGACTAATGTTTGAGTTTACGAAAATTGTACAAACACAGAAAATCTAGTAAAACCAATCGGAATGTTAATTTTTCTAAACCTTAAGCTAGATATATGAAAAAAATACGATCCTTAAATGTAAAAAGTGATTGCCATAAATATAAAAATTTAAGTACAGTGGAAATCCCTTATCTGGATAAATTGGGACCTAGGAAAAACCGGATATGAGAAAATCTGTTTATAAGAAATACAAAAATCTGGTGTGAAACACTCACACAACTTTTTCTCGCCAATGCAAATAATTAACAATATTAATAAACCTAACATTATTAATAAAACATTAGAAATAAACAAAAAACTAACTTTAATAACATAACCTAATTTTAATCATGCGTGAAAGACGCAAAATGAAAATCAACCTCAGTTTAGCTTAAAAATACGGAAAATCACTCTTTCACGCTAAACTAGGCTCTGTAGAGAAAAATGCTTTAATTAAAAGTTGTAGATATTTTAATTTCCTATAAATTTGATTTTATACACTTTTGTCGTAAAATGCATACTAAGGCCGAAATCTTAAAGAAATAGATTTTTCGCACGTTTTCGTGAGAAAAAAAACAGAAAATCGCTAATTACTGCTAAACTAAGCGTTATAAAAAATGTTTCACATAAAAGTTGTAGAACTTTAAATTCTCTACAACTTTTGTTATAGGCTATAAACTTTTGCGTTAAAATGCAAAGCCGCAATCTTAAAAAAACAATTTTTTTACGTGAAAACAGCCTTACCAAGAATTTCAGCAAACATAACGCCTACCCTATCTTGTAAAGCATAAAAAATTTAGTAAACCAGGCGATTTTAAAAAAATCGTAGACCAGTTTTTGAGAAAATCGCAAAAAAGTGAAAAATTATACGAATAAACTACTACTTCCGGTTGACCGATTTTGATGAAAATGCTCATATCGGGTCCGGTAGTGGTATGTAACTTAAGTTTCAAGTTTTAAGTTCGTACAATGTTCCGTTCTTGAGATATTTTGTACACACACACACGTGCGCGCGCGCACACACACACACACACACACACACACACACAGACCAATCGCTAAAAATATGTTTTTTGGGTTCAGGGGGTCTGAAAACGTGTAGATCCGGTGAAAACTCGATTTCTAAAAATCGACATGAAAACAATACTTTCCTTCCTATATATTCATATAGGCAAGAGAAAGTAAAAAAATAGGTTATGCTTTATATAATGTTGTTTACTCAAAAGTCGCTTGAGAGTTTCACACCATTTTTTTTAAAAGTTTTTTAGAATTTTTCCAGAAATTTGCTCTAAGAACCAATAACAGTCCCAAAATTATTTACCCAAGTTTTCACCAACCCTAGAAATATTTTTTCCTACAATATTAGCTTCATACTCGCTATTTACAACGTAAATGATTAGAATTCGCATTAAATAAATTGGCGGAAAGTGGAACAAATAGTGTTTAAATAGACAGTGTAGTTGTTGACAAGCAATCAGATATCTTTTCAATGTTATGTTACAAAGCAACAGTAAACTAACAACAATTCGAGACGTATAGGCCTACATTTCTATAAGTACGACAATTTCCGGAATCACCCAACCGAAGAGAGTAAAACGCACGAATGACATCTGAATGATATCAGATGATTTAGCCGACGTTAATAAAGCCGTGTGAAACATTCTGACTGCTTCATGGGTAATAAACGGTGAAATGTTTTCTTTTATTTTGATAAATGATATTTAAAACGATATACAAGATCCTTCCCTGCGTACACAGTAAATACCCGGTGATCCGAACTGAATTAAACGTAAGTCGTTCGAATTACCCGATTGTTTGATTGTCAATCGTATAAAATATAAATGTACGAGGGTAGGCTGATAAGTAATGCACACATGCTTGTAGAAGACAACTAAATAAACTTCAGTAGCGCGCCTGGTGGCATGTGGAAGTACTATTTCTCCTCTACAAGCCTGCGCAGTTTGAAGGCGTTGCTTTCATTCAGTTTGTTTTGAGTAGTGGAAGTATGGCGTCGTGTTCTGGTGCTATGTCAACGAGAATTAAACAACGCGCTGTTATCGAATTTTTAACTGCTGAGAAAGTGAATCCTAGTGAGATTTATCGTCGTTTAAAGGCTGTTTATTGTGACGATACTGTTGATAGGTCTACTGTGAATCGTTGGGTAATAAAATTTCGTGATTGCCAACCTGGAAAAGCCTTAATTGTTGACAAAACACGCAGTGGACGACCAATCACTGCCTCAGACGATAATCGTCGCAAACTCATCGATGATTTGATTCAAAATGACCGGCGAATCACTCAACAGCGTATCGCAAACCAAATTGGAATATCTAAGGAACGTGTTGGCTTCATTATTGAACAATTGGGATACCGTAAAATCTGTGCACGATGGGTACCACGCCGTCTGACAGACGAGAATAAACAGCGTCGATTGGAATGCTGTGAACAACTTTTGAAGCGCTACCGTGACGAAGGAGACGACTTTCTTTTGAATATTGTGACGGGGGACGAGTCATGGGTTCATCATTACGATCCCGAAGAAAAAAGGCAGAGCGCTGAATATCGTCATCCACATTCTCCTGTTGTGAAAAAGTTCAAAACACAACCGTCCGCAAAAAAAATTCTTTTGACTGTGTTTTGGGATGCTCGCCGAGTTTATGTGACTGATTATCTGGAACGAGGGGCAACGGTAAATTCTGCTCAGTATATACAGACTCTGAAACACCTCCGACGTCGAGTTTGTCGTGTTAGAGGCAACCTGGCGCCAATAATTTTGCAACACGACAATGCTCGTCCACACACTTCGCGTGCAACTGGAGAGGCTCTGAGAAACCTGAAGTTTCAACCAATTTTACACCCTCCGTATTCTCCCGACCTTGCGCCTTGCGATTTTTATTTTTTTCCTCTACTGAAGAGAGACCTTAAGGGTAATCATTACAGCTCGGACAATGAGGTGAAGGCAGCTATTGCGTCCTGGGTTCGAGGAAAGTCGGAAGAATTTTTCAGTGACGGAATGAAAAAACTTGTTAAACGTTGGGAGAAATGTGTAATGCTTAACGGTGACTATATTGAAAAATAAATAGATAATTTGGTAGGTTAAGATTTGTACTTTAATTTGTTATTTACCCCATCTTGCTATTTCTTTTTGTTCGTCTTCTACAAGCATGTGTGCATTACTTATCAGCCTACCCTCGTATTTTCTTTTTTAAGGTTTTATTTGTTATCGGGAACTGTGCTTTATTGACAACCACCCAATTTGATCGCTGCTTAGGTACTACAAGGGAATTCGACAATTTCATCAAAATCGGTCAACCAGAAGTAGTAGTTTATTCGGGTATACTGTGGTCAATTCGAACTGGCACAATTCTTGCTCTACGTGTACACACAGTTCCGCATAAAGTATATCCAAAACCTATTCTTTCAATAAGGTCTACAAATTTTAATGTACGCAAATGCCTACAACCTTATTTAAATTTACAAACATACAAATAATTAATTAATTTTAAAATATGTATTTAATTTGTCACAGTAAAAATTTAAATTATAAATTACAAGAACTAAACTGCAAAACTCACTAAACTATAGCCCTATTCTCCAGGCGCACGCAACTAACTAAACAAATCGGTCTGAATATAAATAACGAACAGAAAATCATAATTTTTTTTTAATTCCTAATATGTGTACGTTGCAATCTGTTCAATTCAGAACAATAAGCAACCCCATGACCCAATGAGATGAGGATGATGTGTATGACGTGTAAATGAGGTGTAGTCTTGCACAGACCCAGGTCGACCACTCCTGAGAGAGTATGGTTAATTGAACCCCAACCATCAAAGTACACCGGTAACCATTATCTAGTATTCAAATCCGTATAAAAGTAACTGCCTTTACTAGGATTTGAAAATCATAAATGAAAAAAATTAGTCACATCATTATGACTGGCATATTATTAATAACAAGAGTGAAAACAAAGCGTAGTGACCGTGCGTGGGTCGCACATTACAGTAGCGACTGTACACTTTTGTGACTGTACCGTCGTTGCGTGGCGAAGGGCGAAGAGTGGAGTAGATAAACACCGAAGCAGCTTCTGCCAGTTCAAATTGTCCAGGGTATAATTTTTCACATTTTGTATTTTTCTCAAAAACGGCTTCAACGATTTATTTTCAAACTCGAAAAATTTTGTCTAAGAAGATGTTCAAATATTGATTTATAAGTTCTCTTTTAATTTAAGTTTAGAACAATTTGCGGGACAATACATCGAACTTTGAAAAATAAGACAAGAAAGGATACAAGAATTAAACTGTACAAAACTATGGCAGTCCCGGTTTTGCTGTATGGCAGTGAAAGTTGGACCATGACGCAACGAGAGAGAACTCTAATACAAAGTGCAGAAATGAAGTTTTTAAGGGCGACGGCAGGCTATAACAGACTGGACATGAAACGTAATGAAAGTATTAGAGCAGAATTACAGGTCCAACCACTATTAGACGGCATTGCACGCTACAATTGCAGGTGGTGTGGACATGTGAATAGAATGCGAGAGGAAAGACTACCAGTCCAAATATTAAGTTATGCCCCACGGGGTAGACGTGATAGAGGAAGACCGCTACGAAGATGGGTGCCGGAACAGGCTTTAGGCCTATCCGTGTTTGGGTGATGATGATGATGAAGTTCTCTTTTCAATTAAATTAGAACTAGCCGTCCCTTAGCGGTAGCGTGGTTTAGTGGTAGCGCGTTAGCCTACAACGCGGAGGTCCCGGGTTCGAATCCCGGCTAGGGTCTGGAAATTTTATCACGTCAATTAAAACCCAGTGTAGTCGCTAATAACCGAGCTGTTGATACGACTTTAAATAATTTTAAAAAAAAATTAGAACTATTCAGTCTGCAATTTTTTCAAATTCAGTAATTTTCTTTATTCTGATCTTCAAAATCGGTAGCAAAATGGGTTTTTTCAAAAATAATTTTTCAAAGAAAATAAATGTGATAAAAGTTATATAAAATTAAAATAGCTACAACTTTCATTTCAAGCATTTTTTTCTACAGACCTTAGTTGGCCGGCCCGTTGGCGTAGTGGTTAGCGTAACTGGCTTCTACGCCAGTGTCCCGGGTTCGATTCCCTGTCAGGTCTGGCATTTTTTCATCAGTCATCTTCATCTATCATCCGTCTCACCGTTTGCATTAATAGCAATTACAAAACAGTCAGACATAAAACCAAAAAAAAAAAAATTAAAATAGACCTTAATTTAGCATCAATTACTTATTTTAGGTATTTTAAATCCCACAGAAGTTGATTTTCATTTTGCATCATTCACTCTCATGATTAAAATTACGTTATGCATTTAATTTTTCAATTTGTACTAATGATTAATTATAGATTATGTTTTATTATTTACATTGGCAAGAGAAAGCTGTGTAAGTGTTTCACACCAGATTTTTTTTTATTCATTTATTTAACGTCGCATCAACATCAAAGGTCATTAGCGACGACGTTGGGGTGTAACTCCATTGTATAATGGAGGATGATATGATTTTTTGTAACGTATGAAAATATGCCTTGCCTGAGTGGGATTCGAACCCACGACCCCATGATGAGAGGCGAGCACGTTACCAACTGCGCCAATGCGGCCGGCACACCAGATTTATTTTAATGGTAAATGCAACATTGAAATTTCCCATCAAAGAACATTTGAAACCAAGTTACAAGAATAAAAAATCAAAGAAACGGCTTTAAAAATGTGATTATAGGTAGCTAGTACAATAAATTACTACAGCAAAAAGAAAAATACCGAATCAAAGTGAATACAATTAATTTAATTGCAGTAAATATCGAACAAGAATCTAGTTTTCTGTTCGATATTCGAGCCAATAAATTCATACAGACTAGATTAATAGGAGACGCCGCTTTAAGTCTAAAGTGAACCATACACAAGCTGATTGTGTAGTTACCCGATAGTTATGGTCTGGCATTTTTACTTTCTCTTGCCTATATGAATATATAGGAAGGAAAGTATTGTTTTCATGTCGATTTTTCGAAATCGAGTTTTCACCGGATCTATACGTTTCAGACCCCCTGAACCCAAAAAACATGTTTTTAGCGATTGGTCTGTGTGTGCGTCTGTGTGTGTGTGTGTGTGTCTGTGTGTGTGTGTGTGTCTGTGTGTGAAAAGAATATCTCAAGAACGGAACATCGTACGAACTTGAAACTTGAAACTTAAGTTACATACCACTACCGGACGCGACACGAACATTTTCATCAAAATCGGTCAACCGGAAGTAGTAGTTTATTCGTATAATTTTTCAGTTTTTTGCGATTTTCTCAAAAACTGGTCCTACGATTTTTTTTTAAATCGCCTATTTTACTCAATTTTTTATTCTCTACAAGACAGGGTAGGCGCCATGTTTGCTGAAATTCTCGGTGAGGCTGTTTTCACGTAAAAACGTTGTTTTTTTAAGATTACGGCTTTAATATAAATTTTAGCACAAAAACTTATTTAATAAAAGTTGTAGAGAATTTAAAAACCTACAACTTCTGTTTCAAACATTTTTTTGTATAACGCTTAGTTTAGCGGTAATTTGCGATTTTCTGTTTTTTTTCTCACGAAAACCTGAGAAAAATCGATTTTTTTAACATTTCGGTCTTAGTATGCATTTTACGACAAAAGTGTATATAATTAAATTTATAGAAAATTAAAAGATCTACAACTTTTGTTTAAAGCATTTTTCTCTACAGAGCCTAGTTTAGCGTGAAAGCGTGATTTTCCGTATTTTTAAGCCAAACTGAGTTCGATTGTCATTTTGCGTCATTCACTCATGATTAAAATAAGGTTATGTTTTTGAGGTTAGTTTTTGTTCATTTCTAATGTTTTAATACTAATGTTAGGTTTATTGTTAATTATTTGCATTGGCAAGAGAAAGTTGTGTGAGTGTTTCACACCAGATTTTTTACTTTCTCTTGCCTATATGAATATATAGGAAGGAAAGTATTGTTTTCATGTCGATTTTAAGAAATCGAGTTTTCACCGGATCTATACGTTTTCAGACCCCCTGAACCCAAAAACATGTTTTTAGCGATTGGTCTGTGTGTGCGTCTGTGTGTGTGTGTGTGTGTGTGTGTGTGTGTGTGTGTGTGTGTGTGTCTGTGTGTGAAAAGAATATCTCAAGAACGGAACATCGTACGAACTTGAAACTTGAAACTTAAGTTACATACCATTACCGGACGCGACACGAACATTTTCATCAAAATCGGTCAACCGAAAGTAGTAGTTTATTCGTATAATTTTTCAGTTTTTTGCGATTTTCTCAAAAACTGGTCCTACGATTTTTTTTTAAATCGCCTATTTTACTCAATTTTTTATTTTCTACAAGATAGGGTAGGCGCCATGTTTGCTGAAATTCTCGGTGAGGCTGTTTTCACGTAAAAACGTTGTTTTTTTAAGAATACGGCTTTAATATAAATTTTAGCACAAAAACTTATTTAATAAAAGTTGTAGAGAATTTAAAAACCTACAACTTCTGTTTCAAACATTTTTTTGTATAACGCTTAGTTTAGCGGTAATTTGCGATTTTCTGTTTTTTTTCTCACGAAAACCTGAGAAAAATCGATTTTTTTAACATTTCGGTCTTAGTATGCATTTTACGACAAATGTGTATATAATTAAATTTATAGAAAATTAAAAGATCTACAACTTTTGTTTAGAGCATTTTTCTCTACAGAGCCTAGTTTAGCGTGAAAGCGTGATTTTCCGTATTTTTAAGCCAAACTGAGTTCGATTGTCATTTTGCGTCATTCACTCATGATTAAAATAAGGTTATGTTTTTGAGGTTAGTTTTTGTTCATTTCTAATGTTTTAATACTAATGTTAGGTTTATTGGTAATTATTTGCATTGGCAAGAGAAAGTTGTGTGAGTGTTTCACACCAGATTTTTTACTTTCTCTTGCCTATATGAATATACATTTCATGTCGATTTTAAGAAATCGAGTTTTCACCGGATCTATACGTTTTCAGACCCCCTGAACCCAAAAAACATGTTTTTAGCGATTGGTCTGTGTGTGTGTGTGTGTGTGTGTGTGTGTGTGTGTGTGTGTGCGCGTGTGTGTGTGTGTGTGTGCGCGCGCGCGCGCGTGTGTGTGAACAGAATATCTCAAGAACGGAACAACGTACGAACTTGAAACTTGAAACTTAAGTTACATACCACTACCGGACCCGACACGAACATTTTCATCAAAATTGGTCAACCGGAAGTAGTAGTTTATTCGTGTAATTTTTCACTTTTTTGCGATTTTCTCAAAAACTGGTCCTACGAATTTTTTTTTAAATCGCCTGGTTTACTCAATGTTTTATTCTCTACAAGATAGGGTAGGCGCCATGTTTGCTGAAATTCTTGGTGAGGCTGTTTTCACGTAAAAACAAAGTATTTTTATGATAACGGCTTTAATATGCAATTTAGCGAAAAAATTTATACAATAAAAGTTGTAGAGAATTTAAAAACCTACAACTTTTATTTCTAACATTTTTTTGTATAACGCTTAGTTTAGCAGTAATTAGCAATTTTCTGTTTTTTTTTCACGAAAGTGAAAAATCGAATTTTTAAGATTTCGGCCTAGTTTATAATAAAAAATCTGGTGTGAAACACTCACACAACTTTCTCTTGCCAATGAAAATAATTAATAATAAACCTAACATTAGTATTAAAACATTAGAAATGAACAAAAACTAACCTCAAAAACATAACCTTATTTTAATCATGAGTGAATGACGCAAAATGACAATCGAACTCAAGTTTGGCTTAAAAATACGGAAAATCACGCTTTCACGCTAAACTAGGCTCTGTAGAGAAAAATGCTCAAAACAAAAGTTGTAGATCTTTTAATTTTCTATAAATTTAATTATATACACTTTTGTCGTAAAATGCATACTAAGACCGAAATGTTAAAAAAATCGATTTTTCTCAGGTTTTCGTGAGAAAAAAAACAGAAAATCGCAAATTACCGCTAAACTAAGCGTTATACAAAAAAATGTTTGAAACAGAAGTTGTACGTTTTTAAATTCTCTACAACTTTTATTATATAAGTTTTTGTGCTAAAATTTATATTAAAGCCGTAATCTTAAAAAAACAACGTTTTTACGTGAAAACAGCCTCACCGAGAATTTCAGCAAACATGGCGCCTACCCTATCTTGTAGAGAATAAAAAATTGAGTAAAATAGGCGATTTAAAAAAAAATCGTAGGACCAGTTTTTGAGAAAATCGCAAAAAACTGAAAAATTATACGAATAAACTACTACTTCCGGTTGACCGATTTTGATGAAAATGTTCGTGTCGCGTCCGGTAGTGGTATGTAACTTAAGTTTCAAGTTTCAAGTTCGTACGATGTTCCGTTCTTGAGATATTCTTTTCACACACAGACACACACACACACACAGACACACACACACACACACACACACACAGACACACACACACACACACACACACAGACGCACACACAGACCAATCGCTAAAAACATGTTTTTTGGGTTCAGGGGGTCTGAAACGTATAGATCCGGTGAAAACTCGATTTCGAAAAATCGACATGAAAACAATACTTTCCTTCCTATATATTCATATAGGCAAGAGAAAGTAGAAAGTATAAAATCGAATTTATAGAAAAATAAAAGATCTGCAACTTTTATTTAGAACATTTTTCTCTACAGAGCCTAGTTTAGCGTGAAAGAGTGATTTTCCGTATTTTTTAGCCAAACTGAGTTCGATTTTCATTTTGCGTCTTTCACTTACGATTAAAATAAGGTTATGTTTATTGAGATTAGTTTTTTGTTTATTTCTAATGTTTTATTACTAATATTAGGTTTATTGTTAATTATTTTTATTGGCAAGAGAAAGTTGTGTGAGTGTTTTACACCAGATTTTTTTATCTGTAAATCACCACATATCATTACCTACGCACAAGCCCAAGGCTTATGTAGGCATCATCACTCAAAAAAAACAATTACAAAAGATGTAGGGTGTTACAGGTATGTAGATATTAAACGACTTGCGCAAGATAGAACAGCTTGGAGAACTGCATCACACAGTCGAGAGACTGATGAGAAAAAAATTACAGTGTGAAGTCGATTATCCGAACCAATTTGGGATTTGATCGTCCGGTAAATTGATTTGTCCGGATAACAGATTTTCCGAACTTATTTAACGTTATAGAAGCTAGAACTGAAAACTGTGATATAATACGTACACGACACTATTGTACTTGTAACTTAATTTTTATTAAACACACAAATTTAAAAACACATAAATGTTATGTACTCATACAATTCACTATATCGTACTTTACAAAATAAATGAACATGTTGTACTACTATAAGTTAAAAACACTAAAAATCATAATTATGTACAGTAGGCTATAAATGTGTTACACAAAATTAGTTTTTAAAAAAATCTGAAATATTCCTTTGTTTAAGGGAAGCAACTCTCTTGCAAGCAGCCAAATCTCAAAGTCGTTTTAAAATTAAAATTGTAGCGGCGTCACATTCTGGTTGCTGTTCCAGCCATTTCATTCCATTTTCTGTGTATTAAAATGTGCATTTATAAATTACCACATATGACGTTTTAATACGATAACGGTATTTTAAATTTGTATGTCTACGAAATTCAGAAATAAATTAGTACATACATAAATGTACGTAGTACATACGAGGGTCGTTTGAAAAGTCCGTGCAAAAATAAAAACTACTTAATTGTTTGGGGTAAACCTTTTTTATTTTTCGACATAGTCTCCTTTTAGGCTTCTACACTTCGTCCAACTCTGCTCTAGTTTGTTGATCCTTTCCGAATAATAGGATTTGTCCAATTCTGAAAAATAGCCATTCGTTCCTGCAATCAACTCCTCGTTTGAATAAAATCTTTTTCCCGCTAGCCATTTCTTCAAATTGGGAAACAAATAGTAGTCCGAGGGAGCCAAGTCTGGAGAATAGGGGAGATGTGAAACGAGTTGGAATCCTATTTCCATTAATTTTGCGACCACAACTGCTGAGGCGTGAGCTGGTGCGTTGTAGTGATGGAAAAGGACTTTTTTGTGAGGCAATCGTGGGCGTTATTTTTGCAGCTCGGTTTTCAAACGGTCCTATAATGATGAATAATATGCACCTGTAATAGTTTTACCCTTTTCCAGATAATCGATGAAGATTATTCCTTGTGAATCCCAAAAGACAGTCGCCATAATCTTTCCGGCCGAAGGAACTGTCATCGCCTTTTTTTGGCGCAGATTCCCCCTTCATAACCCATTGTTTAGATTGTTCTTTGGTCTCAGGAGTGTAATGATGTATCCATGTTTCATCCACAGTGACGAAACGACGCTTAAATCCTGCGAATTCTTCTGGAACAGCTGCAAACCGTCCTTGCAACACTTCACACGAAATTATTTTTCATCCATTTTTTGAAAATCACTCGCCTTCCTCGATTAAAACGAATGTCAAACACAAAGAAATAGACTGATCTGGCTGAAACTACACAACATGTGTTTTGCCAACAGATGCTACTAACTAAACATATGCTCGATATGCGCCAGTAGTGCCATTTATCTGACTTTGCACGGACTTTTCAAACGACCCTCGTACGTACAGTATTTTACAAATTTTTCCTGAAGGGCATCCGGATAACCGTTCGTCCGGTTGATAGAAGTTCGGATAATCGAATTCTTACTATGTTAAAAAAATCTGGTGTGAAACACTCACACAACTTTCCCTTGCCAATGCAAATAATTAATAATAAACCTAACATTAGTAATAAAACATTAGAAATAAACAAAACACTAACCTCAAAATCATAACCTTATTTTAATCATGAGTGAATGACGCAAATGGAAATCGTACTCAGTTTGGCTTAAAAAAACGGAAAATCACACTTTCACGCTAAACTAGGCTCTGTAGAGAAAAATGTTTAAAATAAAAGTTGTAGATCTTTCAATTTCCTATAAATTTGACTACATGCACTTTTGTCATTAAATGCATATAAGCCCGAAATCTTAAAAAAATCGATTTTTCACACGTTTTCGTGAGAAAAAAACATAAAATCGCTAATTATCGCTAAACGAAGCGGTTTTTTTTTTTTACAAAAACATGTTTGAAATAAAAGTTGTGACATTTTAAATTCTCTACAACTTTTGTTATGTAGATTTTTGCCCTAAAATGCATATTAAAGCCGTAATCTTAAAAAACCAATTTATTTACGTAAAAACAGCCTCACCGAGAATTTCAGCAAACATGGCGCCTACCCTATCTTGTAGAGCATAAAAAAATAAGTAAATTAGGCGATTTTTAAAAAAATCGTAGGACCAGTTTTTGAGAAAATCGCGAGAAAAAAGTGAAAAATTACACGAGTAGACTACTACTTCCGGTTGACAGATTTTGATGAAAATGTTCGTGTCAAGTTTGGTAGTGGTATGTAACTTAAATTTCAAGTTTCAAGTTCGTAATATGTTTCGTTCTTGAGATATTCTGTTTATACACACACAGACCAATCGCTAAAAACATGTTTTTTTGGGTTCAGGGGGTCTGAAAACGTGTAGATCCGGTGAAAACTCAATTTCTTTAAAATCGACATGAAAACAATACTTTCCTTCCTATATATTCATACAGGCAAGAGAAAGTAAAAATTGAGTACGTAATGTGGGTATCATATATTTTGTAACTGCCCATAACAGACAGGTGGAGTGTCAAATTATTTACACTCAATCTGTTCGTTGCAGGGCTAAAATAAATAGTTCTGTTTCTCATCACATGGTCAGTCAATTAAATGACTGAATCATTTAAGAACAGAAGAGGTAGAGGTGTAAAAGACACTAATCAGAGTTATCTCCTCTGAAAGTAATGAATTTCATTGTACAGCCAGACCCTGTGGTGAATGAAGTGAAGTTGTCATTTACAGAGTGGAAAATATGTGCTTTTCAGAGGGCCCGGCATGCTGATAAGCGTACTTTTCCACTCAGTGAGGAAGGCAATGGTAAACCACCTCACTCCTAGTTTTACTTAGTAAAACCTCTAGAGGTTCAAACCAGCCTTTCGGCTGTTGACCTAAACAACAACATATTTTGTAACCTAATTATTATGTTAACAAAAATAAAAGCTACCTGAAATTTCCGTACTAAGATTAATTGATCGTGTATGGTCACCTTAAAAGAAAAGCAGCTGCCGTTTACTTTGTCAAACAGATCAGCGATCAGCGATGACGACAACAGCAGCAGGTGGACGGTAAATATTACCATCCACCATACAGATAGTCATGAGACAAAAAGACAGACAGACAGACATTACGACGGTATTTTCAAGAAATGCAACATGTTGATTATAAACCCTGATCATCTGTTATCAGTCGCAGGTCAATCTAATTACAATTACAATTTAAATTTCAATTGAAATTCTCTCTAATTATTTGTGGTTCATATAAATCAAGTTAGTTAATGAAGATTTATGACGGAGTTAGATTGTTTTCTGATTGGTTAACGAGATGTTAAGTTAATAACCTTTGATTTATCTATATTTCTTCAGCTTTTTATTTCAGTATTACAGTTTTGTATCACATAAATTATTTTGAAACGAGATTATATTGATTATATTATATTATATTACGGGTTTATGTTAAAATTATTCATAAGTCACTTAATACTTGTGATTAATTAGCATGAAATTTATGTTGATTTAATTAATATATTTATGGTAACTATTCGTCTAAATATAAATTATTACTTTCTCTTGCCCTATATAGGGAAGGAAAGTATTGTTTTCGTATCGATTTTTCACCGGACATACACGTTTTCAGGTGCCTTGAACCCAAAACACATGTTTTTAGCGTTTGGTGGTGGTGGTGATGGTGGTTGTGGTGATTGTGGTGGTAGTGGTGGTGGTGGTGGTGTGGGGGTTGTGGTGGTGGTGGTGGTGGTGGTTGTGGTTGTGGTGGTTGTGGTGGTGGTGTGCGTGTGTGTGTGTGGGCGCAATATATCTAAAGACAGGAATATATCGTACAAAAACAAAACTTTTTTAAAAAGTTCAAAAAGTTTATCAATATTTTTATAAACTCGAACAGGTAAAACTACATTTACAAAATTATGACAAAACTAGTAGGTACTTTAGTAAGTATCCCCGAGACTTTCGAGAATAAAAAAATGTAAAATATATACATAAAAAACAACTGTGTGACACCAGAAATACAAAACAACTAACGTACACGCATACCTCACCCGGCCATCACTATCTCTATCTCTCTCCTGCAGACATGCAATCTTATACGCCGGCAATAATCGTCAATATGAGTGCTCTCTCATGGGCAGTTAATCAATTCAACATGCGGTCTTGGGTTCGAATCCCATTCGGGCACGGCATATTTTCATACGTTACAAAAAATTATTTTATCATTCACCGTCTGCATTAGCAGTAATTGCAGAACAGTCGGACGTTAAACAAAAAAAAAAAAAAAAATAATCAATTCAAACCTGTGGGGCATGGAAGTACAGATATCAGATGACTTAATGTCCCATAGCCGAGCGAGTGAGAGGGAGATATGTGGCATAACTACGCATGCGCCCAAAGGTCTTTACCGTTATAATCCAAATCTGAAAACATACTACAGTCGTAATCTTGGTTGTTAGTTTACTGCTTGCATAAACGCTTGCTCACAACAATGAGTAAAATGATACAATATTATTGGAATGGCGCGTATGGCTTGTGCGAGTGAGAGCGTTATGCATTCTCTCACTCCCACGGCTAGGGGACATTAGTTCATCTGAATACTTTACATAGAACATGCAGATGCAGTAGGCTGGTCGACCCACCGCAACCTTTTCACTATTCGGGGTCGGGTAAGGAGAGCTAGGCGTGCATATTTACCACTGACATCTCCGTTGTCATGGCAACTGGAAGAGATTCGACGGCCACCCGTCTAACTCTTCACTAGGGCATTTATTACGTATATTAAGAGCATTACAAGGGCTATTTAGTTTTTTTTTTTGTGTAACGTCCGATTGTTCTGCAATTACTGCTAATGCAGACGGTGAAGGATGAATGGTTTTTTGTAACGTATGAAAATATGCCGTGCCTGAATGGGATTCGAACCCAAGACCGCATGATGAGAAGCGAGCACGTTACCAACTACGCCAATGCGGCCGGTTATTCGGAATTAAAAGATCTACAACCCCTGCTGGCCACTTACCCTTAAGAGACTCGATCACTAAAGAAAGAGAATTAAGTTACATAACTTATTCCTACCTCTTTTTTGTTTTCCAATTTTTCAGATGGTGAATGAATTCCATTGGTTAATTTTTCACCAACCGGATTATCCGCCGGATAAATCATTATATAAATTCAAAAAATTCAAACTACACACCAAAATATTTATTAAAAACACAACAAACTATTTCACTATTTTCAAATTTTTAAATAAAAAAAAAATTGTACTTAACGTCTACTTTGTAGTAAAGAGAACATGAAACTAACAAATAAAAATAATGATAATAATGAATATGACATGACGACATAGACTGCTAAAATATTTAAATATACTAATAACACGATATAGATAATGTTGTGTGTTAGTGAGTAAATGACACGCAAATCATGCAGGGATGATATAGCTGTTTATCACAGTGAACAATCATAATGTACCGAACTACTGTTACGGGTTATTAGAAGAACAAAATAAAATAAAAATTATTTTTTATTTTTCTGTTTAAAATTTAAATTTCTGGGGCCATTTAAGGGGATATGGCATGATGGTTTTAACACAAAATTTCGATTTTTGGTTTTTTTATGTTTTTTAATAGTTTAGGCTTAAATCTACCAAAAAATAAATAAATAAATCACGTCAAAAAATATTTTTTTATGAAAAAATTAAGTTTTTATCAAGTTTAAACAGAAAAATTATTATGTTACCAAGAACGAATATTTTTCACAATTTTATACTGCTCGTTTTAGTGCAAAAAGAATTTTAGTTTTTAAAATATCTGCATCACTGTTTTTTTGTATTCTCAGCTGTTGGTTCAGCTTTTTTTTTTAAATTCCTAAGTTGTGTACGTTGCAAACTGTTCAATTGAGAACAATAAGCAACCCCATGACCCAATGAGATGAGGATGAGATGTATGACGTGTAAATGAGGTGTAGCCTTGTACAGACCCAGACCGACCATTCCTGAGAGAGTATGGTTAATTTAACCCCAACCATCAAAGTACACCGGTAACTACTGTCTAGCACTCAAATCCGTATAAAAGTAACTACCTTTACTAGGATTTGAACCAGGAACCTTCGTCTCCGAAAATTAGCTGTATACAGCTGATTTTGGCGAAGATTTTACTCTAGACCAACCCGGTAGGTCTAACTGTTTAACAGCTGATTTTCGGAGACGAAGGTTCCTGGTTCAAATCCTATCTGTCATCAACAATAGCACACAAACACACACACACAAAACGACTTTTTGATAATTTCCCCGTGTACTTTTCTTACCATCATCAAACCACTTCATCTAGTTCAACTGCATACGTACTCCATGTACACACACACACACTCACACACACACACACGCGCGCGCGCGCGCGCACACACACACACACACACACACACACACACACATTTATGAAAATTTTCATTAAGGGCCTTACGGTTATCATTTTTGAAAAATTAAAAAGAAATTGTGAATATAAATATGAATATGGTGAGAACATTTTATGAAAATCCGTTCAGTAGTTTTTGGTCGTCGCCAAAATTAGCTGTTTAACAGCTGATTTTCGGAGATGAAGGTTCCTGGTTCAAATCCTAGTAAAGGTAGTTACTTTTATACGGATTTGAATGCTAGATAGTGGTTACCGGTGTACTTTGATGGTTCAATTAACTATACTCTCTCAGGAATGGTCGACCTGAGTCTGTACAAGACTACACCTCATTTACACGTCATATACATCATTCTCATCTCATTGGGTCATGGGGTTGCTTATTGTTCTGAATTGAACAACAGATTGCAACGTACACACATAAGGGATTTAAAAAAAAAATATCTGCATCACTGTTTTTTTTTTGTATTCTCAGCTGTTGATTCAGCTTTCTAAACAACTGTTGATGAGAAATTTACTTGTTTGTGTACATTTTGTTTTTGGTTTGTGCCTTTTTATTTCTTGCGTTTTCCCGTAAATTTGGATTTTTAGTACTTTGATGGTTGGGGTTCAATTAACCATACTCTCTCAGGAATGGTCGGACTGAGTCTGCACAAGACTACACCTCATTTACACGTCATACATAGCATCCTCATCTCATTGGGTCATGGGGTTGCTTATTGTTCTGAATTGAACAGATTGCAACGTACACATATTAGAAATTAAAAAAAAAGTAGTTTTGGAAATTAGCCTGCACAAAAACACGCTTTGGCTTTGTAATTAGTATAGATAGGCAAGTTGTTTGTTTAGGTCAACAGCCGAAAGGCTGGTTTGAACCTCTAGAGGTTTTACTAAGTAAAAACGAGGAGTAAGGTGGTTTACCATTGCCTTCCTCACTGAGTTGAAAGAGTATGCTTATCAACATGCCAGGCCCTCCGAAAAGCACTCACTTTCCACCCTGCAAATGACACCTTCACTTCATTCACCACAGGGTCTGGCTGCATAGTGAAATTCATTACTCTCAGAGGAGATAACTCTGACTAGTGTCTTTTACACCTCTACCTCTTCTGTTCTTAAATAGTTCAGTCATATAAGTGGCTGACTATGTGATAAGAAACAGAACTATTTTTTTTAGCCCTGGACCAAACAGATAGAGTGCAATTAAAATAACACTCCACCTGCCCGTTTTGGGCATAGATAGGCAAGAGAAAGTAATAAAAATTAAAAAAAAACCATTCTCTATGTTATTAAAGAGTTGGCGAGTAAATCAGGGCTTTTCCATTTGTATGTATTAAGTCGAAAGAGATTTATACAAAGAAATAAACAAATGAAAATTAAAGAGTTGGTCGTCGTAATAGTATCGATAAATTTCAGATATAAAAGAACTATGTTGTTATTATGATACTCTTTGTAAATGATGTAAAATGCGTGATCGGAATCATACCCAATAGGCTTTAGGCATTGTGGGTAGGCCTATTGGGCTGCGTGAACATCAGACAGCATTCCGTAACAGGTGGGTGAACATTGTACAAAAACCACTTCATATTTTTGCTTGGATGCATTATCATGTAAAAGAGAAGTCCTTTAAAAGTTGCAACGTCAATTCCCGGAATAAGTGCATCTTAGAAAGAAAGCTTTGTTCACACTAGAATTTTTATTAAATTATTTCTTTCAAAACGCTTCTTATCAAGTAATTTTTTTTTTGAGTGATGATGCCTACATAAGCCTTGGGCTTGTGCGTAGGTAATGATATGTGGTGATTTACAGATGAAAAAAATGCCAGACCTGACCGGGAATCGAACCCGGGACCCCAACATAGTAGCCAGTTGCGCTGACCACTACACCACGGGCCGGCCATATTATTTATTTATTTCAATAATTTATTTCAACAGTTATAATTTTTTTTTTTTTAACGTCGCATCAACTACAACGGTCATTAGCGACGAGGTTGGGGTGTAACTACTGTACAATAGAGGATGAAATGATTTTTGTAACGTATGAAAATATGCCGTGCCTGAGTGGGATTCGAACCCATGACCGCATGATGAGAGGCGAGCACGTTACCAACTGCGCCAATGCGGCCGGCAGTTATAATTTTGTATGCTCTTTAATGTAATTTAATAACAGTTTTATGCACTTATAATATTGCCGGCCGCATTGGTGCAGTTGGTAACGTGCTCGCCTCTCATCATGCGGTCCTGGGTTCGAATCCCACTCAGGCACGGCATATTTTCATACGTTACAAAAAATCATTTCATCCTCCATTGTACAATAGTTACACCCCAACGTCGTCGCTAATGACCCCGTTGTAGTTGATGCGACGTTAAAAAAAATATTTGCTATTAGACACGTGTGTCTATTTGAAAACTTCTCTAAAGTGGTTGTGAAACATTGTTTACGCGACTCAACTCAATTAAAAAATAAAAGTATGAAACACTTACATGGCCGGCCCGTTGGCGTAGTGGTTAGCGCAAATGGCTTCTACGCCGGGGTCCCAGGTTCGATTCCCGGTAAGGTTTTGTATTTCTTTTCATCACTCATTTTCATACATCATCATTTCCCACCGTCTGCATTAGCAGAATTTGGAAAACATTCAGACGTAAAACCAAAAAAAAAAAAATATACAAAAAAAATGAATCACATGACTTTTTCTTGCTAATGTAAATAATTAACAATACAACCAATGTTTAATCATCCATAAACAATGTAAAATGATTTTTTTTTTTTTTTTTTTTTTTTTTGGTTTAACGTCCGACTGTTCTGCAATTACTGCTAATGCAGACGGTGAAGGATGAAATGATTATTTTGTAACGTATGAAAAGATGCCGTGCCTGAATGGGATTCGAACCCAAGACCGCATGATGAGAGGCGAGTAAAATGATAAACATAACCTAATTTTAATTATGAGTAAATTACGCAAAATGAAAATTAACCTCTGTTCGACTTAACAATTCAAGAAATCACTTGTTTACGCTGAACTAAGAGCTGTAGAAAAAAATTCCCGCAATAAAAGTTGTAGGTTTTTTAATTTTCTTCAACTTTAATTATATATAGTACGCTTTTGCTCTAAAATACATATTCAGGCCGCAATCTTAAAAATACATTTTTTACCACGACAGCACAGCCCCCAAGAATTTCAGCAGAAATAGCGCTTACTCTATCTCGTAGAGCATAAAAATGCAATATTTTAAACAATTAAAAAAAATATTGGAGCCGTTTTGTAGACAATTGCAAAAAATTAAAAATCGATGCGCTAATCACTACGCTACGGAGGCGGCCGGTTAAATTTTACTTAGCACGAAAATTTGAGTTTGTACAGATCGAATTGTCATCCGTTCTAGCCGCATGCGGTTTAAGTGAACGTACGTATTACAGTGTGAACCCGGCTTCAGAGGAGAGAATGGATGTTATCAGCATGCGGTGGTATTTAAGAAAGAGCGTGTTTCATGATAGCGAAGAATCCGTATAGTGAGTTAATACACCTGATATGATACGCATGCGCTGTGTTACATTTTAAAACGACCGCTATTCAATGTTTCCACGATTCATTAACTGTTCAATGATTTTCATGTTACTACACTTAAAGCTATAACTAAAAATAATCTTAAGTTTGTATCATTATCAACATCCTCGGCGCTACAGACCCAGCGAGAACAGAATAAAGATTCTGTTCTCGCTGTACAGACCATGTAGGACCTCTTTACCAACTATTATCACAACCTCTCTATCCTCCTTGCCTTCTGACACTCTTTCTGCCGGCCGCATTAGCGTATTTGGTAACGTGCTCGCCTCTTATCATGCGGTCTTGGGTTCAAATCCCATTCAGGTACGGCATATTTTCATACGTTACAAAAATCATTTCATCATTCACCGTCTGCATTAGCACTAATTGCAGAACAGTCGGACGTAAAGCCAAAAAAAAAAACACTTCCTGAACATCATAATATTCATTTCTTCTTTGGTCTTGCTCCGAATCCATGCCTCCTAGCATGACAGTCCTCCTAGTCAAACAGTTTTTGGATTCGTAATTTACACAAAAAGGTAGTGGCCCTAAATTAAGTTTGAAGTTCCGGTTTTGATCGGAAGTGGGCCCAAAACCGGAAGTCAAAAAATCAAAGTCGGAATTTGGAAACACAAAATAGTGTCATTAGATTTTTCTTAAAGAGTAGATACAGAAATCTTTGAATTTGTTCCGGTTTGAACAGGAAATGGTCCAAAACCGGAAGTTAAGAAATCAGAGTCGGAATTTGGAAACAAAAATAGTGTTATTTGATTCCTGTTAATGAGTAGATACAGAAATCTTTGGGCTTGAAGTTCCGGTTTCGACAGAAAGTGGCCCATAACCGAAAGTCAAGAAATCAAAGTCGGAATTTACAATTAAAAATAATGTCATTCGATTGCTTCTAAAAAGTAAACACAGAAATCACTAATGGTTTTTGCCGGTTTCAACTGGAAATGGCCCAAAACTGAAAGCCAAGAAATCAAACTCGGAATTTAGAAACAAATGTAGTGTCATTCGATTCCTTCTAAACAGTAAATACAGACATCACTTATGGTTTTTACTGTTAAGTCAAAGGTGGCCTTCGGGCAGCCCAGTCAGTCAGCTGGTAGAAAGTCGCTATTATTTGTTAAGTAACGCCGGTTGGGCAAGCGACTTTTTATGGTGACCAGTTGACAGCCATCCATGAACAAACTCTACTGGGGGTGCCTGTTCAAACTCATGTCTAATCCACGTCAAAAAATACAGCAAAAGCAGCGATCAAATTGGGTAGTTGTCAACAATGTACAGTTCCTGATAACAAATAAAAGCTAAAAAAAAAACAAAGTCAAAGGTAAGCCTTTTTAAAAATTGCCGCCAGCCATGTGGTATCGCCGATGCGAGCATGGTGCGGTGCGTTTGTCCCCGAGCGGAGACAAAACGAAGTCAAACGAAAGATCCCGCGGGCCCTCC
The DNA here is from genome assembly GCA_035578175.1 of Catonia carolina. Taxonomy (NCBI): domain Eukaryota; kingdom Metazoa; phylum Arthropoda; class Insecta; order Hemiptera; family Achilidae; genus Catonia; species Catonia carolina. The sequence goes on from JAQMRL010000016.1 coordinate 8,685,427, forward strand.
TCCAGAGCAGTGGACTGTATGCGATGCGCGTTCATAAAGCGTGGCGGCGCACTACAATAGAAGCTGAGGACCGACTGTCTCCGGCGCGTACTGGCGAGCGAGTGTGCGGTCAGCGGTTACAACACAAACCACAGCGGCGCCCTCAACCCTTCAACTATAAATTCAAATTGTGGCGCAACCACCATGAGACGCTTCGTCTCATGACAAGGATTTTCCATTTTCTAAAATTAGGCTGGCCTATCGATGTAAAGGTCAGTGCAACTGGCTTCTATTTTAGAGGTCTCGGGTACGATTCTCCATCATGTATAGCATTATTTTATAACTCATTTGCGTTTATCATCCTTCAGCGTCTGAATCAGCCTTAATGTGCATAACAGAACGTACTATAACTAAAAAAGCAAATATTCGCAAATCCAGTTTATTTTAATAGCTATTTTACAGGTCTCGACATCTAAACATTACAAATATTACACCCATATATTACAAATTGTAATTCTTTATCTTCTTCACACTGCTTTACACTGAAACTTGAGTATAATTTGTACGTTATGGTAAAATTTATCACCAGCAAGAACTATTCTTCAATTTCATCACTTATTAAATTTATCATAAAAAATAAAAAATAATGGATCCAAAGCGTTTTGGAAAATGAGCTAAATCACAAATACTGGAATAAAACATAACTACGGTTAGGTCCTTATAAAAACGATGGAAAGAGAGGTGGTCATCAGAATCACAGAAGTAATAATATGGCAGATTAAATGGTACACCCAAAATACCACAATTTGGTAATTTATATAAAAACCTGTAATGAGGCTGTATTGAATACCTTCGCAAGATCTAAAAAAAAAATGTTATATCTATTAACGTTGCAATGAACGGCAAATGGATGAACTATCTTGCTTTTGCAGACGACCTAGCAATCATTTCTAGGAATACGGAAACAACAATGGAACAAATCAACGTGTTAAAAGAACAAGCAGAAAAAACAGGGATAAAGATCTCCTTCGAGAAAACTAAATACATTACGAACATCAAAACAGCCCCGCGTCACCTGATGACACAATACGAAAAAACTGAGAAAGATGATGGTCTTCAAGTACCTCGGGGAGATAGCACAACTAAAGACCAGCGACAAGGAAGCGAACAAAAACAGACGAAGAAAGATGGCCGGTGCACTCGGAGGATCTCACTACTTGTATAAGAAGAAAGCACTATCAAGCTAATCCAAGATTAGACATTATAATACTGTGATAAAACGTGTGAGTCTGTACGCGAGTGAGTGCCTTAGAATGACCGGGAAGGCTGGTCTAACAGAAACACAGGAATTTTGGCTGGTCTAAGAGAAACAGAGGATTTTCGGCTGGTCTAAAAGAAACAGAGGAATTTCGGCTGGTCTAAGAGAAACAGAGGATTTTCGGCTGGTCTAAGAGAAACAGAGGAATTTCGGCTGGTCTAAGGGAAGCAGAGGAATTTCGGCTGGTCTAAGAGAATCAGAGGAATTTCAGAGATACATCCTCTGCAAAATAAAGGGCTCGAAGATAGTAGACGGACAATAAAGATTACGAGGTCAAGAAGAAATGTAAAAGGAAAATGAACGATTAATGGAAACTATAAGAAAAAGAAGACTAAAATTTTACGGACACCTGTATAGAATGGATGACAAACGGTTGACAAAACAAATTTTTAAGACACTAAACAATAAAACTAAAGTGTTGGATAAATAGTTTAAGGGGAGACTGTACTTTGTATCCCGCCAATGTTAAATTTGCTATTTTTAGGTACATTTTTCATAGGATTGGTAAAAGAAAAGGAAATTAAATTTTACACACCATAGCTGTCAGGTTTCTTCTCGAGCTACTTTTTTTTCAATCTAATCTTTGGCCCATACTATTTTTTTTTTTAATTAGACTACGAATGTCATAAAATTTTTACAAATTGTTTTCTACGTTTTTTGCGTATTACTAAATTTTGGAGCACCTGAGGAAGTCATAAAGATGTCGGTGTGTTGTTTAGGTCAACAGCCGAAAGGCTGGTTTGAACCTGTAAAGGTTTTACTAAGTAAATCGAGGAGTGAGGTGGTTTACCATTGCCTTCCTCACTGAGTGGAAAGTACGCTTATCAGCATGCCGGGCCCTCTGAAAAGCACATATTTTCCACTCTGTAAATGACACCTTCACTTTATTCACCACAGGGTCTGGCTGTACAATGAAATTCATTACTTTCAGAGAAGATAACTCTGATTAGTGTCTTTTACACCTCTACCTCTTCTGTTCTTAAATGATCCAGTCATTTAATTGACTGACCATGTGATAAGAAACAGAACTATTTATTTTAGCCCTGCAACGAACAGATTGAGTGTAAATAATTTGACACTCTACCTGTCTGTTATGGGCAGAAAAAGATGTCGGTATATGTGGATATACAAGATAATTAACTAGTAAAAATTTCAGCCTGGTAGGTTTATTGGTTTCTGAGAAAAATGTACCTAGTGTTAAAAATTTAAATTTACGAGAAAACGCAAGAAATAAAAAGACACCAACCAAAAACAGAATGTACACAAACAAGTAAATTTCTCATCAACAGTTGTTTAGAAAGCTGAACCAAATGCTGAGAATACAAAAAAGAGTGGTGCAGATATTTTAAAAACTAAAATTTTCTTTGCACTAAAACGATCAGTATAAAATTGTGAAAAATATTCGTCCTTGGTAACATGATAATTTTTCTGTGTAAACTTGATAAAAAATCTGGTGTGAAACACTCACACAACTTTCTCTTGCCAATGCAAATAATTAACAATAAAACTAACATTAGTATTAAAACATTAGAAATGAACAAAAACTAACCTCAAAAACATAACCTTATTTTAATCATGAGCGAATGACGCAAAATGACAATCGAACTCAGTTTGGCTTAAAAATACGGAAAATCACGCTTTCACGCTAAACTAGGCTCTGTAGAGAAAAATGCTCTAAACAAAATTTGTAGATCTTTTAATTTTCTATAAATTTAATTATATACACTTTTGTCGTAAAATGCATACTAAGACCGAAATGTTAAAAAAATCGATTTTTCTCACGTTTTCGTGAGAAAAAAAGAGAAAATCGCAAATTACCGCTAAACTAAGCGTTATACAAAAAATGTTTGAAACAGAAGTTGTAGGTTTTTAAATTCTCTACAACTTTTATTATATAAGTTTTTGCGCTAAAATTTATATTAAAGCCGTAATCTTAAAAAAACAACGTTTTTACGTGAAAACAGCCTCACCGAGAATTTCAGCAAACATGGCGCCTACCCTATCTTGTAAAGAATAAAAAATTGAGTAAAATAGGCAATTTTAAAAAAAATCGTAGAACCAGTTTTTGAGAAAATCGCAAAAAACTAAAAAATTATACGAATAAACTACTACTTCCGGTTGACCGATTTTGATGAAAATGTTCGTGTCGCGTCCGGTAGTGGTATGTAACTTAAGTTTCAAGTTTCAAGTTCGTACGATGTTCCGTTCTTGAGATATTCTGTTCACACACAGACACACACACAGACCAATCGCTAAAAACATGTTTTTGGGTTCAGGGGGTCTGAAAACGTAAAGATCCGGTGAAAACTCGATTTCGAAAAATCGACATGAAAACAATACTTTCCTTCCTATATATTCATATAGGCAAGAGAAAGTAAAAATTAATTTTTTCATTAAAAAAATTTATTTTTGACGTAATTTAATGTTTTTTTCTGGTAGATCTAGGCCTAAACTATTGAAAAACATAAAAAACCAAAAATGGAAATTTTGAGTCAATCTTATCTAGTCGATCAACTGTAAGAGTACTCGGCGTGAGGCAAGCGCCTCACGCGGTTGTAAACGAAAGTTTTACACTAGTTGGCGCACTATTTGGCTCTATTTGGTGCACTACGTTCCATCATAATCATAAAAATCTGGTGTGAAACACTCACACGACTTTCTCTTGCCAATGCAAATAATTAATAATAAACCTAACATTATTAATAAAATATTAGAAATAAACAAAAACTAACCTCAAAAACATAACCTTATTTTAATCATGACTAAATGACGCAAAATGAAAATCTAACTCAATTTGGCTTAAAAAAACGGAAAATCACTCTTTCACGCTAAACTAGGCTCTGTAGAGAAAAATTCTCTAAATAAAAGTTGTAGATCTCTTAATTTTCTATAAATTTTATTATATACACTTTTGTCGTAAAATGCATACTAAAGCCGAAATATTAAAAAAATCGATTTTTCTCACGTTTTCGTGAGAAAAAAACATAAAATCGCAAATTACTGCTAAACTAAGCGTTATGCAAAAAAATGTTTGAAATAAAAGTTGTAGGATTTTAAATTCTCTACAACTTTTATTATATAAATCTTTGCTCTAAATTGCATATTAAAGCCGTAATCTTAAAAAAACTTTGTTTTTACGTGAAAACAGCGTCATCCAGAATTTCAGCAAACATGACGCCTACCCTATCTTGTAGAGAATAAAAAATTGAGTAAATGAGGCGATTTTAAAAAAAATCGTAGGACCAGTTTTTGAGAAAATCGTAAAAAAGTGAAAAATTACACGAATAAACTACTACTTCCGTTTTTGATGAAAATGTTCGTGTCGGGTCCGGTAGTGGTATGTAACTTAAGTTTCAAGTTCGTACAATGTTCCGTTCCTGAGATATTTTGTATACACACACACACACACACGCACACACACACACACACACACACACACACACACACACACACACAGAGACACACAGACACACAGACACACAGACACACACACAGACCAATCGCTAAAAACATGTTTTTTGGGTTCAGGGGGTTTGAAAACGTATAGATCCGGTGAAAACTCGGTTTCGAAAAATCGACATGAAAACAATACTTTCCTTCCTATATATTCATATAGGCAAGAGAAAGTAAAAATCTACAATCTACATCCAGCTAAAATAAACATAATCCTATAAGCGTTTTCAATTACACTGTTCAGATTACTTGTAATTATTGTAGTTTCACAAAGGGACTCCTTAATTATTATTTTAACAGTTACATTTAACAAAACAATTTTTTTCTACTTTTTAATGGTTGCCGCTTTTATATTTCAAAATTTCAACACATTCACTATCACGCATGTTAACAAAACACAGCTTACAAAACTTTTAAACTTCAGTCTATAAAAAAAATTGAAACAAACCGATACAATACCAAAAGATAACTGATGAAACAAAAAATGAGTTCAACACGGGTAAGTGCAAACAGTTGTATTAAACTAGTCACAGACATTAATTTTAATGATATGAAGTAAACAATCTGAAATGATAAACAACGAATCACTGGAATTGTTTACTGTATTGTTATAATTCAAGCGTATTAGTCTTAATTAATTTTTTTTTTCAATTTATTTATTATTTAACGTCGCATCAACTACTGAGGTCATTGACGACGACGTTGGGGTGTAACTTTTTGTACGATGGAGGATGAAATGATTTTTACTTTCTCTTGCCTATATGAATATATAAGAAGGAAAGTATTGTTTTCATGTCGATTTTTCGAAATCGAGTTTTCACCGGATCTATACGTTTTCAGACCCCCTGAACCCAAAAAACATGTTTTTAGCGACTGGTCTGTGTGTGTGTCTGTGTGTGTGTGTGTGTGTGTGTGTGTCTGTGTGTGTGTGTGTGTGTGTGTGTGTCTGTGTGTGAACAGAATATCTCAAGAACGGAACATCGTACGAACTTGAAACTTGAAACTTAAGTTACATACCACTACCGGACGCGACACGAACATTTTCATCAAAATCGGTCAACCGGAAGTAGTAGTAACTTAGTTTATTCGTATAATTTTTCAGTTTTTTGCGATTTTCTCAAAAACTGGTCCTACGATTTTTTTTAAAATCGCCTATTTTACTCAATTTTTTATTCTCTACAAGATAGGGTAGGCGCCATGTTTGCTGAAATTCTTGGTGAGGCTGTTTTCACGTAAAAACGTTGTTTTTTTAAGATTACGGCTTTAATATAAATTTTAGCGCAAAAACTTATATAATAAAAGTTGTAGAGAATTTAAAAACCTACAACTTCTGTTTCAAACATTTTTTGTATAACGCTTAGTTTAGCGGTAATTTGCGATTTTCTCTTTTTTCTCACGAAAACGTGAGAAAAATCGATTTTTTTAACATTTCGGTCTTAGTATGCATTTTACGACAAAAGTGTATATAATTAAATTTATAGAAAATTAAAAGATCTACAACTTTTGTTTAGAGCATTTTTCTCTACAGAGCCTAGTTTAGCGTGAAAGCGTGATTTTCCGTATTTTTAAGCCAAACTGAGTTCGATTGTCATTTTGCGTCATTCACTCATGATTAAAATAAGGTTATGTTTTTGAGGTTAGTTTTTGTTCATTTCTAATGTTTTAATACTAATGTTAGGTTTATTGTTAATTATTTGCATTGGCAAGAGAAAGTTGTGTGAGTGTTTCACGCCAGATTTTTGTAACGTATGAAAATATGCCGTGCCTGAGTGGGATTCGAACCCAGGACCGCATGATGAGAGGCGAGCACGTTACCAACTGCGCCAATGCGGCCGGCGCGTATTAGTCTTATATTATTACTTGTGACCAAAAATAAAACCGAGTCTTTATTAAAAACCTACTTATCATAAATAATGATGTAATAATAGTAAATAATGTAAAGTAAAATAACAATGTAAGAGTAACAATAGTAAAAGTTTTAGTTATTAATGGTAAACTAATGTTCGATTTATAAAATATTTTCTAACAGATGAATTGAACGTGTTTTTATATAATATTAAGTTTAGAGCGAATTAGTTTTGAATGGAATTTTGTTTTTGATCATGCTGTGCATAATTTTAATTAATGCGCATGCTCAGTTGTGTTGCTGGTTGCCTACATCGGAGTACTCTTAGCGTAGACAGACTCTAGTTATAAAATTTACAGTTATAAATAATTAAAATTTACTAAAAACCAATATTAGTATTCCTAAATTAGAAAAATTACACTATTATCTACAAAAAAATCCCCTCAGCTCACTAAAGAACATTATGCAGGATACAAACTATTATACAAGATCGTTAATTAATTATTTTTAGGGATCACAGATTAAATTTTTTCAGAAATACATTTATAAATACAGAAGAAATACTGGCAAAATTCTGTTTGAAATTTAAGTTTATAAGTGTTGCAAGAAAGTAATAAAAGGGATTTAATTACAGTAAAACCTCACTAATTCGGACTAATTGGGGGTAAGTAATGTCTGAATTATTGAAAGTCCGAATTATAGCGAATATTTGTTTACATCTAAAAATTGAATAATTTAGACAATTAAAATTAAAAAATAAACGTTACTTGTCTGAAATATCGATGTTTAATGAATTTACAGTATAGTACAGTATATTGAAAAACAACAAAGTTAAAAGTATAGAAATAAAAATATTTACGGCAGTAAAAATATTGTTAAATAATAAATGTCCAGTGTAAAATGATATTTAATTAAAACACTGTACTTACGTACCGATTATTTGGCACTTGTTGAAGTAGAGGGTTGACAAATATCCTCAGGGATCATTTGAGGTTGCTTAGAAAAAAAACTTGTTATTTTTTTCTGTGATTCTTTGCTACACTGTTTTCTTATAACTTGTTGGCGCATCTCTCTTAGGACAAGATAATAGTCATTGAATTGCGGATTGAAGTCTGCAAATTCAATAAGTTCGTCTATGTGGTTTCTCACTTCACTAACTTAAATTATATGGAACGTTTTCTTCACTGAGTAACCAATAATGTATTACAGGATGAAACAATTTTTATTATACTGTTAAAAGCAATTATTTTTTGAAGTAGCACTTTATTAATTTTTAGCTAAAAAACTTCTAAAAATATTAAAAAAGCTGCCCTTCTTGGTAGTCCGAAATATCACGAATTCCGAATTAGTGAAGTCCGAATTAGTGAGGTTTACTGTACATTTATAAATACAGAAAAAATACTGGCAAAATTCTGTTAGAAATTTAAGTTTACAAGTATCGCAAGAAAGTAATAAAAGGGATTCAATTATTACTGTATTTCAAAAAGGGATTATTCGTTACAATAAAAAACATTGGAAGTGTTTTTTTTGTTACCGTGCGCATGTGTGTTAATAATACAGTATTATCTTTTTGTTATTTGTGTGTGTGTGTAATGTTGTTGATCGTGTGGGAGCGAGTTTGTTAGTAACTCCGATGAAGAAGCTTCTAGTTCAGTGGGGCTTTAGTCTCTATACCAAACAGTTGATTTGAGGTTATGTTACTTTCATCTCTTACCCGAGTTGCACGTGATTCTTTTATATATACACATATTATTTTATAAACAAATACAGGTTTTAAAATGAAACTTTAAATGGTTTTATTAGTGTTTTAATTCATTTTATTAATAAATTAATTTGTGAATATATTAATTTTCAAGTGTAGTTTTGTTTTTAAGTGAAGTGATTCATTTTTACAAAAATAAAATGTGTTCTATGATGGATAATTCTGATTCCCGCCGTTTCAATATTGGTTTATAACTGAGAAAAAGTAAGTTATTTATTTATGTAATTAATTTTATAGTTATTTATAATTATTATAATTATCAATTATTCATTTTGAAATACATATTTAATAAATTATGCATCGAAAATTATAGTTTTTGCGTTTTCGATTCTTCATTATTTCTGTTTACTTTGATAACTAATTTTTATGATTCCGAACAGTATTTCTTGGAGGAAATAATTTGATTTGTATTGTACTAAGTGATTCTTTTTGTCGCAATTCACATAGTTTCGTAGATTGTTTTCAACGTTTATTTTGTTTGTCATCTCTAATTTCTTTTAGGTATCCGATTCTATCCAAGTAGGTTATGAATTAAAAATAAGATAATTTAAAACAAACACATTTATTCACAGTAATAATTCAAAAAAAATCTGGTTTGAAACACTCACACGACTTTCTGGTGCCTATATAAATAATAAAACATTTTAATCTATGTTTAATTTTATTAACCAATGTAAAATGAAAAACATAACCCAATTTTAATCCGATTTATTTTTACAAAAACAAAATTTGTGTTCTGTGATGGATAATTCTGATCCCGCCATTTCAATGTTAGTTCATAACTCCAATGTAAATTATTTATTTATATATTGAATTTTAAATTTATTATTAATTATTATATCAATTATTCATTTTGAAATACATAATTTAAGAAGCTACGCACCGAAAATTATAGTTTTTGCGTTTTTCGATTCTTGATATTTCTGTTTACTTTGATAACTAATTTATATGATTTGGAACAGTATTTCTTGGAGAAAAAATTTAATTTCTATTGTACTAAATGAATCTTTATCTCACGATTTACATGGTTTCATAGATTTTTGCAACGTTTTTGTTTTGTTAGTCATTTGTGATTTCTTTTAGGTTTCTGATTCTATTCAAGTAGGTTATGAATGAAAAATAAGATAATTCAAAAAATTCAAATTTTTCCACAGTAATAATTTAAAAAATCTGGTGTGAAACACTCACACAACTTTCTCTTGCCAATGGAAATAATTAATAATAAACCTAACATTAGAAATAAACAAAAAAACTATCCTAGATAAACATAACCTAATTTTAATCATGAGTGAAAAACGCTAAATGAAAATCAACCTCAGTTTGGCTTAAAAATACGGAAAATCACTCTTTCACGCTAAACTAGACTGTGTACAGAAAACTGCTCTAAATAAAAGTTGTAGATCTTTTAATTTTCTATAAATTTAATTATATACACTTTTGTCGTAAAATTGTCGTAAAACCTAAGGACGAAATATTAAAAAAATCGATTTTTCACAAGTTTTCGTGAGAAGAAAATAGAAAATCGCTAATTACCACTAAACTAAGCGTTATACAAAAAATAATGTTTAAAATAAAAGTTATAGGAATTTAAATTCTCTAATTTTTTTATTTTTTACATTTTTACGCTAAAATGCATATTAAAGTCGTAATCTTAAAAAAACAATTTTTTTACGTGAAAATAGCTTCACCAAGAATTTCAGCAAACATGTCGCTTACCCTATCTTGTAGAGTATAAAAAATTTAGTAAACCAGGCGATTTTTAAAAAAAATCGTAGGACCAGTTTTTGAGAAAATCGCAAAAAGTGAAAAATTACACGAATAAACTACTACTTCCGGTTGACCGATTTTGATGAAAATGTTCGTGTCGGGTCCGGTAGTGGTATGTAACTTAATTTTCAAGTTTCCAGTCGTACAGTTCGTACGATGTTCCGTTCTTGAGATATTCTGTTCTCACACACACACATACACACACACACACACACACACACACACACACACACACACGCACGCACGCACACGCACGCACGCACGCACGCACGCACGAAAACAATACTTTCCTTCCTATAGGCTTATATTCATATAGGCGAGAGAAAGTAAAAAACTCACATTCCCTAGTAATAATTTAAAAAAATCTGGTTTGAAATACTCACACGACTTTCTGTTGCCAATATAGCGAATAAAACATTATAATCTATGTTTAATCTTATTAAATAATGTAAAATGAAAAACATAACCCAATTTTAATCGTGAGAATGAGTAAAAGTGAAAATCAATCTCTGTTCGATTTAAAAATTCGGAAAACCATTAAGTGACGCTTATCTATGTTCTGTAGAAGAAAATTCTTGAAATAAAAGTTGTAGATTTTGTTAATCCATATTATTTTAACCCTTATAGTGCCACGAAAATATTGTGAGTCCGTCTGAAAAATGCCAGCTATTTTTCATTACGTACTGCTTTATAATGCCAGCCTATTTTTGTGTGATTTCTGGTTTTAATTAGTGGTTTTTTGGTTTTTCATGAAACTGTAAAAAAAAGGATTTTTTAAGATTTCTGCTTAAGTATGCAATTTACAACAGAAGTGTATATAATAAAATTTATAGAAAATTAAAAGATCTACAACTTTTATTTTGACCTTTTTACTTTCTCTTGCCTATATGAATATATAGGAAGGAAAGTATTGTTTTCATGTCGATTTTTCGAAATCGAGTTTTCACCGGATCTATACGTTTTCAGACCCCCTGAACCCAAAAAACATGTTTTTAGCGATTGGTCTGTGTGTGTGTCTGTGTGTGTGTGTATGTGTGTGTGTGTCTGTGTGTGTGTGTGTGTGTGTGAACAGAATATCTCAAGAACGGAACATCGTACGAACTTGAAACTTGAAACTTAAGTTACATACCACTACCGGACGCGACACGAACATTTTCATCAAAATCGGTCAACCGGAAGTAGTAGTTTATTCGTATAATTTTTCAGTTTTTTGCGATTTTCTCAAAAACTGGTCCTACGATTTTTTTTTAAATCGCCTATTTTACTCAATTTTTTATTCTCTACAAGATAGGGTAGGCGCCATGTTTGCTGAAATTCTCGGTGAGGCTGTTTTCACGTAAAAACGTTGTTTTTTTAAGATTACGGCTTTAATATAAATTTTAGCGCAAAAACTTATATAATAAAAGTTGTAGAGAATTTAAAATTCTACAACTTTTATTTAAAAAAATTTTTTGTATAACGCTTAGTTTAGCGGTAATTAGCGATTTTCTGTTTTTTTTTCTCACGAAAACGTGAGAAAAATCGATTTTTTTAACATTTCGGTCTTAGTATGCATTTTACGACAAAAGTGTATATAATTAAATTTATAGAAAATTAAAAGATCTACAACTTTTGTTTAGAGCATTTTTCTCTACAGAGCCTAGTTTAGCGTGAAAGCGTGATTTTCCGTATTTTTAAGCCAAACTGAGTTCGATTGTCATTTTGCGTCATTCACTCATGATTAAAATAAGGTTATGTTTTTGAGGTTAGTTTTTGTTTATTTCTAATATTTTATTATTAATGTTAGGTTTATTATTAATTATTTGCATTGGCAAGAGAAAGTTGTGTGAGTGTTTCACACCAGATTTTTTCTCTACAGAGCATAGTTTAGCGTGAAAGAGTGATTTCCGTATTTTAAAGCCAAACTGAGGTCTTCATTTCGCGTCTTTCACTCTGAAAGTTAGTTTGAAACTCTGAAAGTTTCACCGTAAAATAAAGTTAGGTTTTTTGACGTTAGTTTTTTGTTTATTTCTAATCTTTTAATACTTGGTTATATTGTTAATTATTTGCATTGGCAAGAGAAAGTTGTTTGAGTGTTTCACACCAGATTTATCAAGTTAGTTTAATGAATTTTTGTTCATAATGAATTGATCCTTTTTGACATTTAACTTATAACATATTTCTTACAATTTAAAAAATACAAAAATAAAAATTTCCACTTAAACATTCATTTTGTGGAAATTTCCTTTTTAATTAAAAAAAAACACTAAAAATTATGTTACCAAACTTCGCTTATAGACAATTTCATAAACAATTATAATTCAATTTATAGACGTCGCTTTAAGACAATTTCATGATGTAAACAGTCACAAAAATCATTTTATGTATTGTAGAAAATAGAAATACTGCCATGAATATTTTTTAAATTCAATTTTAGCTTTTTACTATCTCTTGCCTATATGAATATATAGGAAGAAAAAAATTGTTTTCATGTCGATTTTAAGAAACAAAGTTTTCACCGGATCTACACGTTTTCAGACCCCTTGAACCCAAAAAACATGTTCTTAGCGATTGGTCTGTGTGTGTGAGTGTGTGTATACGGAATATCTCAAGAACGAAACATCATACGAACTTGAAACTTGAAACTTAAGTTAGACACCACTACCGTACCCGACACGAACATTTTCATCAAAATCGGTCAATCGGAAGTAGTAGTTTATTCGTGTCATTTTTCACTATTTTGCGATTTTCTCAAAAACTGGTCCTACGATTTTTTTAAAAATCGCCTGGTTTACTCAATTTTTTATTCTCTACAAGATAGGGTAGGCGCCATGTTTGCTAAAATTCTAGGTGAGGCTGTTTTTACGTAAAAAATTTTTTTTTTTTAGATTACGGCTTTAATATGTAGCTACTTATTATAGCGCAAAAATTTATGTAATAAAAAATGTAGAAAATTTAAAATTCTACAACCTTTATTTCAAACATTTTTTTGTATAACGCTTAGTTTAGCGGTAATTAGCGATTTTCTATTTTTTCTCACGAAAACGTGTGAAAAATCGATTTTTTTTAAAATTTCGGCCTTAGTATGCATTTTATGACAAAAGTGTATATAATCGATTTTATAGAAAATTAAAAGATCTACAACTTTTATTTAATGCATTTTCCTCTACAGAGCCTCTAAAGGGTGATTCAAAAAGAGCGCCGGTTTTGATATATCAAATTAAGAGATTTATTTTATTGAAAAACTGGAAATAAATACATCAACAAATTCATCTTACCTTCCGATTTCATGTATGAAAAATGATGTCATGCATGTGTCCTCCTGTACTGCGCTGGCACGCATCAACTCTGTCCATGAAATTGGATATTACTGCACGACAAGTTTCGACTTCCATTTGCCCGATAACCCGTCGAATTTCCTCCTTCAAGTCATTGATGTTTCGGGGTTTATTGGCATACACCAATGACTTCAGATGACCCCAAAGATGAAAGTCACAAGGCGTCAAGTCACACGACCTTGGTGGCCATTGATGATCGGAATTACGAGAAATGATGCGATCCTGGAACCGTTCACGGAGCAACAACATTGTTTCTCGCGCAGCAACTGAATTTTATACGGGTGATATTGGAGATCGTACCGAAGAATTCTCCGTACAGAAGAACATCGTAAACCCAATTGTTGAGAACGGCGACGTATTGATTTTGTTGGGCTAACAGCCACACTGTCACGAACCAACGCAAGGTTCTGCTCAGTTCGGCCAGAACGACGACGTCCAGAACTTTTAAGGTCGACTGTTGAACCCGTCTCAAAAAACTTTTTCATGAGCCTGCGAACTGTTGATTCATTCGGTGCTTCATTACGTCCTAGAGTACCGCGAAGTCGCCTGACAGTAGCCGCATAACTCTCTCCACTCTGGTAAAATGTTTTGACGATTAACACTCGTTGTGCAATAGTAAACTTCTCCATGGTTAGACACAGACTGCGAGAGTACTACACTGCGAACAAGAGAAACTACAACTGAATCGTCAATCGGAATGATCTCCGAAATAGAAATGAGGTCTAACAATGTTGCCAACCGATAAACAAAAATTTACCAGCCGTTTAAAAACCGGCGCTCTTTTTGAATCACCCGTTACTTTAGCGTGAAAGAGTGATTTTCCGTATTTTTAAGCCAAGCTGAGATCGATTTTCATTTTGGGTCTTTCATATATGATTAAAATTAGGAAATGTTTATTGAGGTTAGTTTTTTGTTTATTTCTAAAGTTTTATTACTAATGTTAAGTTTATTGTTAATTATTTATTTATTGTTTTATTACTGGCAAGAGGAAGTTGTGTGAGTGTTTCACATCAGATTTTTTAAATTCAATTTTAGCTTTTGTCATTGTTCATGTCAATTTTAAGAAATAAAGTTTCCACCGGATCTACACGTTTTCAGACCTCTTGAACCCAAAAACATGTTTTTAGCGATTGGTCTGTGTGTGTAAACATCATCTCAAGAACGGAACATCGTACGAACTTGAAACTTAAGTTAGACACCACTACCGTACCCGACACGAACATTTTCATCAAAATCGGTCAACCGGAAGTAGTAGTTTATTCGTGTAATTTTTCACTTTTTGCAATTTTCTCAAAAACTGGTCCTACGATTTTTTTTAAAAATCGCCTGATTTACTAAATTTTTTATGCTTTACAAGATAGGGTTTCTGCTGAAATTCTTGGTGAGTTTTTCACGCAAAAAAATTGTTTTTTTAAGATTACGGCTTTAATATGCATTTTAGCGCAAAACTTTATATAATAAAAGTTGTAGACAATTTAAAATCCTACAACTTTTATTTATAATATTTTTTTGTATAACGCTTAGTTTAGCGGTAATTAGCGATTTTCTGTTTTTTTCTCACGAAACGTGTGAAAAATTGATTTTTTAAAAGATTTCGGCCTTAGTATGCATTTTACGACAAAAGTGTATAGTCAAATTTATAGGAAATTAAAAGATCTACGACTTTTATTGCGAGGATTTTTCTTTACAGAACCTAGCTTAGCGTGAAAGAGTGATTTTCCGTATTTTTAAGCCAAACAGCGGTTGATTTTCATTTTGCTTCTTTCACTCATGATTAAAATTAGGTTATGTTATTAAAGTTAGTTTTTCGTTTATTTCTAATGTTTTATTAATAATGTTAGGTTTATTGTTAATTATTTGCATTGGCAAGAGAAAGTTGTGTGAGTGTTTCACACCAAATCTTTTTATATTGGGGAGGGGTTAAAAAATATAAAGACAATCTGATATTAAAGTGTTGGAATTTAAAATTCTGTTAGAATCTTAATAAATTTGTCATTTTATACTCTTCAGAGTCGCGACAAAGTAAAAAATACATTAATTACCATAAAACGTGCGTAATTTATTAACTATTAGAACGCAATCAAATTGTAATACTGTTATATTATTAAGTCTATATCGATCATTAAATAATTTTTATTTGTTTCGATAATTAAATGAGTAATAAAAAAGTAATAAACAAAACATTAGATCGAAATCAGAGTAGGTTAGTTATTTAGTATGAGCTTTAAGATTGTTTTTATTTTTATAAACTTTTGAATATCTTATTTTTTACCGTAAATTTTTTATATTCTTCATTTTGTTTTCAGATTTTTATTTTTAAATATTTATTTGTTAATTTTAAGAATTTAACTTACTAAACACACGGTGTTCAACAATTTATTTCTATAGCCGACCTAAGAGTCGAAAGTTTACTTCGAACACATAGAGGTTTTACTGATTAAAACACGGAGAAAATTATAATGCTTTGCCTTCCTCACAAGTCTAAAAGTAAATATGGTGGTGTAGTGGTGTGGTGGTCAGCGCAACTGGCTACTATGCCGGGGTCCCGGGTTCGATTCCCGGTCAGGTCTGGCATTTTTTCATCTATAAATCACCACATATCATTACCTACGCACAAGCCCAAGGCTTATGTAGGCATCATCACTCAATAAAAAAAGAAAAAAAAATTCTGGTATGATATACTCACACGACTTTCTCTTGCCAATGTAGATATTGATCAAAATAACTGACTGATATTTGTTCAATTATGGTGAATGACACAAAATAATAATCAATCTCTGTTCGACTTACGCTGATGGCACATGGTCCGTGCGACGCACGGATGATATGTCCGTGCATAACACGGACAAGTAAGCAGCAAATGGAGAAGCATTGGGGTTGGAACATGGTCCGTGCGACCGTGCGCCGCCCGGACCTTCCCGCTTCAACTCATCCGTGCGAACGCCCGGATGGAGCTATGACTACATTTTTTTTTATTCCTAATTTGTGTACGTTGCAATCTGTTCAATTTAGAAAAATAAGCAACCCCATGACCCAATGAGATGAGGATGATGTGTATGACGTGTAAATGAGGTGTAGTCTTGTACAGACCCAGGCCGACCATTCCTAAGTGAGTGTGGTGTTCAACAATTTATTTCTATAGCCGACCTAAGAGTCGAAAGTTTACTTCGAACACATAGAGGTTTTACTGATTAAAACACGGAGAAAATTATAATGCTTTGCCTTCCTCACAAGTCTAAACCCCAACCATCAAAGTACACCGGTAACCACTGCCTAGTATTCAAATCCGTATAAAAGTAACTACCTTTACTAGGATTTGAACCAGGAACCTTCGTCTCCGAAAATCAGCTGTTAAATAGCTGATTCTGGCGACGACTTTACCTCTAGACCAACCCGGTGGATGACTACATCCACTGCTATAGTCCAGCCTCTCTTAGTTTGCTCCTAATGTAAACAAATAATGACGTCACTGAGCATGCGCATTATAACAAAATGTGTACACGCTGATTAAAAAGTAACAACAAAATACTTTCAAAAGTATTTAAATACAAAATACTTTTAAAAGTATTTTTCTAAATGAAATTGTTAGGCCTACATCATATCATGACTGATGTTTTTAGTACTTTAAGTACTTATAATTTAAAAAATAGTTAACTTAATAGGAATACGACATCCGTAAAGTCGCAGATTCTAGCGTGCACCCTGTAGTAGGTGGCTTTTGATTGTTGACAGTAGGAGCAAACTAAGAACGGCTGGACTGTAGATGACTACATCTAGCAGACCATTGTTTCAAATGAGTGCTGGCACACTGATACGTGCGTTATTCATCCGTGCGCTGTCTAGTTGACTACACTTGATTCAGTACACAGTATTCGCAGTACATATTTTTTGTACTATATTTATATATACTATATTTAATTACAATAGGCCTACATATTTTAAAATGCAGTATTTATTTTTTTAAATTTTTTGTATTTTTAGGGACAGTTTTTTCAGTAACATTTAATTTTCAGAAACAGCTGATTGTTGCAATGATTTTTTTTTTAAATTCCTAATGTGTGTGCATTGCAATCTGTTCAATTTAGAACAATAAGCAACCACATGACCCAATGAGATGAGGATGATGTGCATGACGTGTAAATGAGGTGTAGTCTTGTACAGACCCAGGCCGACAGACCCAGGACGTTAAACAAAAAAAAAAAAAAAAAAAAAAAAAAAAAAAAAAAAAAAAAAAAGGCCGACTATTCCTGAGAAAGTATGGTTAATTGAACCCCAACCATCAAAGTACACCGGTAACCACTGTCTAGTATTCAAATCCGTATAAAAGTAACTAGCTTTACTAGGATTTGAACCAGGAACTTACGTGTCCGAAAATCAGCTGTTAAACATCTGACTCGCGGCTTAACAGCTGATTTTCGGAGACGATAGTTCCTGGTTCAAATCCTAGTGAAGCTAGTTACTTTTATACGGAGTTCAATACTAGACAGTGGTTACCGGTTAACTTTGATGGTTGGGGTTCAATGCAATGATTTGAGAGGATAAAACAATTATTGTTAAAATTTTTAAAAGGAATATAAATAATTAATTTATTTTAAATTTTCAATATTTATTTACCTATAAAAATTTTACCGCAGATGGATTCTCGACCCACATATCTCTGTATCTCCACACTACAACGTCACCATTACTCCACACAGACATCGGAACCAATTAATAAAATTTACAATACTTAAATAGAAAACGGTTTATAATTGTATGTATTTTGAGCTAAAATACAGGTTAAAATGTACCAAAATTGATATATTTTAAAGGTCTAAACATTTTCTGTGCCCATAACAGACAGGTGGAGTGTCAAATTATGTACACTCAATCTGTTCATTGCAGGGCTAAAATAAATATTTCTGTTTCTCATCACATGGTCAGCCAATTAAATGACTGAATCATTTAAGAACAGAAGAGGTAGAGGTGTAAAAGACGCTAATCAGAGTTATCTCCTCTGGAAGTAATAAATTTCATTATACAGCCAGACACTGTGGTGAATGAAGTGAAGGTGTCATTTGCAGAGTGGAAAATATGTGCTTTTCAGAGGGCCCGGCATGCTGGAAAGCGTACTTTTCCACTCAGTGAGGAAGGCAATGGTAAACCACCTCACTCCTCGTTTTACTTAGTAAAACCTCTACAGGTTCAAACCAGCCTTCCGGCTGATCACCTAAACAACAACAAACATTTTCTAATGATTCCTGATTATAATAAGTCTTCATTTATTCGTGGGAAGGAAATATTAATAAACTAAGGAAAATTCAATGCTATTTCCCTATCGTTCAAATTCCGAGGGATACTCGGTATAATGTTCCTGATTGCCTTAATTTGGAACATTTGGATGGCATTTAAATAAGGCCTACTTCTTGCTTAATTTAAATATAGATCTGTTGTAATTTAGGTAATCAGCTTAGGTAAAGGCTGGTTTGAACCTCTAGAGGCTTTACTAAGTAAAACGAGGATTGAGTTAATTTACAATTACCTTCCTCACTGGGTGGGAAAGTATGTTTATCAGCACGCCGGGTCCTCTGAAAAGCATTTACTTTCCACCCTCCAAATGATACCTTCAATTCATTCACCACAGGGTCTGGCTGTATAATGAAATTCATTACTATCAAAGGAGATAACTCTGATTAGTGTCTTTTACACCTCTACCTCTTCAGTTCTTAAATGCTGCAGTCGTATAATTGGGCTGACCATGTGATAAGAATCTGACTTATTTTTTGTAGCCCTGGAACTAACAGATCATGAGCAAATAATTTAACACTCCACGTAACTTAAGGTCATATAAAAAAATTTACAGCTTACTGACTATAAATATTGATTTATAGATTAGGAAAAATCTCATTAAACAGTATGTTTAAAGTGTAGCATTATACGGGAGTGAAACGTGGGTGATAGGGGCTGTAGAAAGAAAGTGGATAGAAGCTTTTGAAATATAGTGTTATAGGAAAATGTTAAAGATTAGTTGGGCAGACAAAATAAGTAATTTAGAGGTTAAAAGACGAGTGGATGAAAGAAGAAGTATATGGAACCATCTTACCAGAAGAAGGGATAGCCTAGTGGGGCATATTTTAAGACATCCAGGTATTGGTCTATCAATAATCGAGGGTAATATTGAGGAAGTAAATTGTAGGGGAAGGCATAGATTAGAATATATAAAGGGTGTTATAGGTATGTAGTAGATATGAAACGACTTGCTCAAAATAGAAAGCTTGGAAAACTGCATAAACCAGTCAATATACTGATGATAATAAATAAATTGAGGGGTAAGAAAATCTTTGTTTTGTCTATTTTGATTTGTTGTTAAGGTCATCAGCCAAAAGGCTGGTTTGAACCTGTAAAGGTTTTACTAAGTAAAACGAGGAATGAGGTGGTTTACCTATACCTTCCTCACTGAGTGGAAAAGTACGCTTATCAGCAAGCCGAGCCCTCTGAAAAGCACATATTTTCCACTCTACAAATGACACCTTTACTTAATTCACCACAGGGTCTGGCTGTATAATAAAATTCATTACTTTCAGAGGAGATAACTCATAATTTTTTCATATAAGAAAATGTTAATTTTGTTCACTACAGCCCAAAATATAAGGGGTGAAAGGGGGAAAATCATATCTTCGTTATTTGCTTATAACTTAATTAATTTTAGGGGTACAGACCTGGTTTTTATGTCAAAATAATCAGAAAATTACGCTCTTTTTTGAGATGGTTCAATTTATACATTTAACTTTACAATGGAGAGAAAATTATTTTTTTTTAAATTTAACCTCAAAAATACAAATAAGGTCATTTTTTTAATTTTTTTAAAAACTCCTGTAAGTATCAACACAGCCAACCTACAAATAAAAAAGCAATAAATTCTGAGTACAATGGAAAAAAAATCATCGAGATAGCATTTATATAAAGAAAGTTATAAGGATTTTATCATGAAGAAAACCTGAAATACTAAATGCCGAGAAATTGAATGTAAAGTTTCACTTACACTTACACCGATTATGTAAAATAATGTTTTATAAATTACTAATGTCCATTTGATTTCTTCGTGCGGGTGAAGGTCACGCGCTTCTTCCCCTTCCTTCCGCAAGATTTCTCCTCATACCCCTTACACTACTCCTACATTACTGAATTGAACTGCTTCTTTTCTCTCTACAGACTAAAGTTTTGTCTATTAACGACAAGAAGTTTAATGGTTACTCTGATACACATACGACATTAGACCTACTATGATATGTGAAACCTTTTTATTTTACACAATATATTTTCCTAATTTTTGTGCTTAAATTAGTATATAATTATACTCGGATCGTTGGAACAGTTCTATCCTAATATTTCTTCATACAAACTGCACCTTAACAAAAACATCGCCAACCTTTTTACCTAAACGAAAAAAATGATTATTTATCTTTTATGTTTTAAAGCGTGGATACAGAAACTGGATTGTTACAAATTTGTATACGACTGAGAAATAAACTGTCACTTAACCTTTTATGTAATCTTGAGCGCCGTTCGCAAAGAATTAATTTCAAACACAGTCGCAGTCACAAAGATCAACACACAGTCGCAGTTGTTTTATCGATAAAAAATGAAACGAAATCACTGATTTAAACTCAAAGTTAATTTAAACAAATAAATAAAGACACTGAAAAATTTGTAATATGGTACACACAATCATTTCACAAGAGTCAATCATAAGAGTATCAAAAATCAAATAAATAGGCCTGTGTGTGGTGACAAACGTGCTGTAACATGTTTGTTTTTAAAACAATACAAGCTTCATAAAGTCATAAAATATCACAGAGTCACTGCTGACGCGTAGTATAATGACTGTGTTTCTATTTCAGTGACTTTTCTGTTATTCCAAATTACGTTGTATACTATTACGTTGTAATATTGCGTACATATAATATCTATAATAACCATAAAACAATATTAATAACAATTATAACAATAATATAATACAAATTACACTACGTATAAACTAATATTATTAGCCTACATGTAACAAAATGTTTGTCTAAATATACGTCCGGAAACGCTTCGTTGGCGAGTTATGCCTGGCGAAAGATTTTGCCTTGATTCCTGGACAAAGAGTGAAATAAAGCAATACTGAAATTTTGAGAAGGTAAATTTACGAAAATTTTTAGTGGTTTCTTAGGGTTTTTATTTAACCTGGGAACTTAAAAAAATGAGTCCCAGAACTGTATCGCTTTTAGTTTTTAAGAAAACTACGTGAACACATTAAAGAGTAGGCTTAGGAAATATACTTTTTAAGTTTAGCGTAAAATAACTCTGTTAAATTGCGAATAAAAACACGAAACATATTAATGAAAATTGTAGAGAATTTTATTCTAAAAAATTATATAAATAACGTCTATGAAAATTAAACTCATTTGAGAAGTTTTTTTAATTACAAACAAAAGAAAAACTGGATTTAGATTTTTTCCATTGCAGTTTTCCTTTTGTTTGTTATTAAACTTCTCGAATGAGTTTAAGTTTATTTAAATAACACATTTTTTTATCTGTTGGTCTCGTCAGATGTTTTAAGCGTACGCTACTTGACGAAATGAAATAATGTGAACCTGATGAAAGCGTAGGCACAAGTGCAAACACATACTCCGCGCTGCATCATTCAGACGACTGGTGGGGTAGGCGAGGTGAGGAAGTGGCATGACCTTCACCCGCACGTTGATTTCAAATAAATTATAGCTAGTTATCGTACATAAAAACAAAATATATAGCTGGATTAAAAAAATTCTGAAGTTTTATAATCAACAAAAGTTTTTTTTGATTATTTTTTTAATTTTTAGTGATAAAACTGGGTTGACTCCTCCCTTAAATAATTCAGTAATTTAATTGGCTGACCATGTGATAAGAAACAGAACTATTTATTTTAGCTTTGCAACGAACAGATTGAGTGTAAATAATTTGACACTCCACCTGTCTGTTATGGACAGTATTTTCATTTACCGAACCAATTTAAAAATTATGACATAGTATTTACTTAACACCCTGTGTTTTTTATTAATATAATTAAATAAAATTATCCAAAAAGTTTTGATTAGTTTCTCTAGTATTAGGAAATGGCTCAGAATTAATTTAGTAGTTTTTTTAAATGAATTATTTAAACATTCTTTTTAATATATATTATGAACGTATAATTAGGTCGCTCAGACCTTTTACCTGTTATATAAGGAGGAACGAGTTAAGGAAAAACGGAACTAGTTCTTGTAATTTATTTATTTCATTTAAAATAAAACAAGTAAATGATATATTTAAGTACATTATTTCATTTATCTTTAAAAACAAAAACAAAATATAAAAACATGTCCTGTTAATAAAAAAATATTTTAATCACCGTGATAAATAAACGAACATATATTTGAAATTTAAAATTTATATCGAACAAAAAAATACCGTACAAATTTGGTAGTATATATAATTAAAACATTAGCTAATTAAAAAAATAAAATCATTAAAAATTTGTAAAATTTCTTAATGGAAAAGTTGCGATTGATTTATTAAAAAAAAATAAATAAAAATAAAATTTTAAATTGAAAAGTTGTAGTAAAATGATTTCGTTGTTTATTTTTATCGAAAATGTAACATGTATCGATAGAATCGATTATTCATTTATATATCGATATTTAAATGCTATTAAAATGCTTTTAAAGTCTGTATAAAATTACTTAATCCGTTGGTAAAAAGTTGAATCGATTTGTTTTCATGTGATATAATTGGTTATATTTCTGTTATGAATGTGTATTTTTAAAATTGTGATCGCAGTTCGTGATTTAATTATCAATGTCAGTAGATAATTGTGGATCATGAGGACGTCTCATGAGCAAAAATCGGGTGTGAAACACACACACGTCTTTCTCTTGCCAATGTAAATAATAAAAAATATAAACTAAAATTAAAAATTCCTTTCATGAGACGACGCGTCTGATAATCTTATTGATTGCTCTAAATTAGGCCAATTCTGAATTTCAGGAAATTTTCTTTTTCGGAAGGCTTAAAAATAGCATTTTTCATCCAATTATCTACGACTTTATTTGTGTTAACGAACGTGGGTTTCGTCCATCCTCCCATTCCCCGACTTACATTACACAAAAATTTTAATTCCCTTAAGTCTCATAAATTCTTAAGGGTAGTTTTATCGTTAAGAAAAATTTTAATCTACGAGGCGTGTTCAGAAAGTAAGTACCGTTTTAAAAAAAACAAGTAAAACAATTTTTTTCAACACAATTTTATTCCTACATGAAAGCCCAAACCTTAAACTATTTTTCGACATAGTTTCCACCGATGTTCAAACACTTGTCGTAGTGGGTGATCAATTTGTCTATACCCTCTTCGTAGAAGGTTCCCGCCAACGAATGTAGCCACGACTCCACAAAAGTTTTCACTTCATTGTCGGTTTCAAAGCGTTGGCCGCCTAGCTCGCGCTTCATGTGGAGGAACAAGTGGTAGTCAGACAGTGCCAAGTCCGGGCTGTAGGGCGGGTGAACGAACTGCTCCCAATGAAATTGTCGAACCAATGTTTGAGTGTCACTAGCGGTATGGGGCCGAGCACTGTCATGGAGCAACACAATTCCGTTACTGAGCATTCCTCTCCGTTTGTTTTGAATTGCCCGCCTTAGTTTTCTTAAGGTTTCGCAATACCTTGCCGCATTAATGGTTTCACCTCTTGGGAGAAAATCAATCAGCAAAACACCTTTCCGATCCCAAAAGACAGTGCACATGACTTTTTGTGCAGACATTGTCGTCTTGAATTTTTGTTTCTTCGGGGATTGCGTGTGTCACCACTCAATTGACTGCTGTTTAGATTCCGGTGTGACATGACGGACCCAAGTTTCATCACCTGTCACAATTTTGTTTAAAAAATCCTCACCATCATCACTGTACCGTGTGAGAAAGTCAAAGCACTTCCGAGTCTCTTGGTTTTGTGCACGTCAGTGGCGGGAACCTTCTATGAAGAGGGTATAGACAAATTGATCACCCGCTAAGACAAGTGTTTGAACATCGGTGGAAACTATGTCGAAAAATAGTTTAAGGTTTCAGCTTTCATGTAGAAATAAAATTGTGTTGAAAAAAAATTGTTTTACTTGTTTTTTTTTAAAACGGTACTTACTTTCTGAACACGCCTCGTATGATTATAACAGCTTTAATCATGTACTGTTGTAAGCTGCAAATAGCTTAACAATCGACATTATGGTAATGCCGAATTATTGTAATTTCTAGTATTTTGGTAAAAACCCAAGCAACCAGTACGAGGGAAAACTATGAAAATAAAAAACTACATTTTATTTTATTTTATTTAGTAAAATATAGCTACATTAAAATTACAATTCATTACTATACTAAGCTATGTACAATACTTTAAACTAAATATACTTAGGCCCTATAGGCAAAAACTCTTCTTCACAAAGAGTTCTGTCCGCGCATAGGAGTATACCGAACAAAAATATTTAATCACTTAAATACTGTATTTATAACTTCTTCTTCTTAAAGTTCCATCTCCTATCGGAGGTTGGATATCATAATGGCTATGGTCACTTTACTGGCTGCTGCTCTGAATAGTTGCAATGAACTACAGTTGAACCATTCTCTAAGATTCCTCAGCCAGGAGATGCGTCTTCTTCCTACGCCTCTTCTTCCTCGGATCCTTCCCTGCATAATAATTCTCAGCAACTCATATTTTTCTCCTCTGGTTATGTGACCCAAATATTCTAGTTTTCTTGTTTTTATACTCTTCATAACTTCCAACTCCTTATTTAAACGTCGGAGCACCTCAACATTGGTAACCTTTTGGACCCACTGAATTTTCAATATTCTCCTGTAACACCACATTTCGAACGCTTCTATCTTCTTTATGTGTTGTTTCTTCAATGTCCAAGCTTCCATCCCATATAGTACGATAGAAAATACATAACATCTTAGAGCCCTCAATCTGAGAGGTAACTGAAGGTCTTTGTTTGTTAGCATTGTCTTCAATTTTATGAATGCTTGCCTTGCAGTTTCAATTCGTACTTTAATTTCTCTACTTTGGTCATTCTTGCCATCAACCCAGGTTCCCAGATATTTGTATGTCTCTACTTTTTCTATTTGGGTTTGCTCTATTGTTAATGTTTCATTTCCATGTTCTGCTTTCGAGACAATCATAAATTTAGTCTTTCTCTCATTTATTCTAAGTCCATATCCAATGCAATGATCGTTAACTCTATTCACCAACTCTTGCAGCGACTCCAGGGTGTCTGCCATCACAACAGTGTCATCAGCGAATCTTATGTTATTTACTATCCTTCCACCCACAGAGATTCCATCACTCAGTTCTGTTATGGCTTCTTGAAATATGGCTTCACTATACATGTTGAACAGTAGTGGCGACAAAACACAACCCTTTCTTACTCCTCTCTTTACATCAATATTCTCGGACTTTTGTTCTTCGACCTTTATATTGGCCTTTTGATTCCAATACAGATTGATGATGATTCGCAAATCTCGTCTGTCTATATTTTTGTTTTTCAATAATTCTATTAGTTTTTCATGTCGGACCCTGTCAAATGCTTTTTCAAAATCAATGAAACAGGCATATATATCGATGTTCATATCTAAGCATCTTTGAGAAAGGACATTAAAAGCAAACAATGCCTCTCTTGTTCCCAGTCCTCTGCGGAACCCAAATTGAGTATCGTCCATATCATCTTCCAGTTTTCTATATAATCTTCCATGAATTACCTTCAGAAATATTTTAAGGGTATGGCTTATTAGTGATATTGTCCTATAGTCTGAACAATCTTTGGCATATATTGTCTTTGGTATTGCTACAAAGGTAGAAACCAGCCATTCCTGTGGTATTTGTCCGGTTTTATAGACTTCATTAAACAGATCCAGCAGTATATGTAGAGTTTCATCATCCAGGCATTTCAATAATTCCGCAGGTATTTCGTCTGGACCTACAGCTTTTCCGTTTTTTGCATTTCGTATTGCCTGTTTGATTTCCTCCATCATGATCTCCGGTCCCGTTTCACTGTCAATTTCTTCCGGTTCTTGACGATTATCCTCAAACAGGTCTGTTATGTATGTCTTCCACTTACTCTACTTACATAGTTCTCATCTACTTACGTTGTTATTTATAACTACTATAAAATTACTAATTTAAATTACTACAGTTAAAAAGGTTACCAAGATTCCGTTAAACAGAATTAAAAAATCTGGTGTGAAACACTCACACGACTTTCTCTTGCCAATGCAAATAATTAACAATAAACCTAACATTAGTAATAAAACATTAGAAATGAACAAAAAACTAACCTCAAAAAACATTAGTGAAATACGCAAAATTAAAATCGACCTCAGTTTGGCTTAAAAATACGGAAAATCGCTCATTCACGCTAAACTAGGCACTGTACAAAAAAATGCTTAAATTAAAAGTTGTAGATCTCTTAATTTCCTATAAATTTTTTTTATACACTTTTGTTGTAAAATGCAGTCTAAGGCCGTAATCTTAAAAAAATAGATTTTTCACACGTTTTCGTGAGAAAAAACAGAACATGGCTAATTACCGCTAAACTAAGCGTTATACAAAAAAATGTTTGAAATAAAAGTTGTAGAATTTTACATTCTCTACAACTTTTACTTTATAACGTTTTGCGATAAAATGCATATAAAAGCCGCAATCTTAAAAAGAAAATGTTTTTACGTAAAAACAGCCTCACGCAGAATTTCAGCAAACATGGCGCCTACCCTATTTTGTAGAGAATAAAAAACGTAGTAAACCCGGCGATTTTTAAAAAAGTCGTAGGACAAGTTTTTGAGAAAATCGCAAAAAAGTGAAAAATTATACGAATAAACTACTACTTCCGGTTGACCGATTTTGATGAAAATGTTCGTGTCGGGTCCGGTAGTGGTATGTAACTTAAGTTTCAAGTTTCAAGTTCGTACGATGTTCCGTTCTTGAGATATTCTGTTCACACACAGACACACACACACACACACACACACACACACACACACAGACCAATAGCTAAAAACATGTTTTTTGGGTTCAGGGGGTCTGAAAACGTATAGATCCGGTGAAAACTCGATTTCGAAAAATCGACATGAAAACAATACTTTCCTTCCTATATATTCATATAGGCAAGAGAAAGTAAAAAAAGAAACATAAAATAAATGATAAATTCAATTACATTTTACATAAAATATCAATATTATATTTTAATTTTAATAACAGTAGACATTTAAAAAAAAAAACTAAGATTATGTTTGTATATTTGTAATAGAGAGAAAAAATATATATTTTTTAACTTTTATTTTATAACTATAACTACTTTACAATAATAAATTTTAACTAACACAATGTAAATATTTTAATTTTATGGGACATTATTCTTTTTCTATCTATTTTTTTTTTAAAATTTCGGCCTTAGTATGCATTTTACGACTAAAGTGTATATAATCAAATTTATAGGAAATTAAAAGCTCTACAACTTTTATATAAAGCATTTTTCTCTATAGAGCCTAGTTTAGCGTGAAAGAGTGATTTTCCGTATTTTTAAGCCAAACTGAGGTCGATTTTCATTTTGCGTCTTTCACTCATGATTAAATTTAGGTTATGTTTATTGAGATTAGTTTTTTGTTTATTTCTAATGTTTTATTACTAATGTTAGGTTTTTGTTAGTTATTTGCATTGGCAAGAGAAAGTTGGGGGAGAGAATTTTTTATGTTGAAGTTGTCCTCGAATAAATCTGTGTCTTACATTAGAAGATCTTTATTTTATTTATAATAAATCCTGTTTCATCTTCATTTTAGTATTTTCTTCTACCTAGTACTTCTTTTTCGTTGCACCCTTTGTCATGAAGACACTCTTCACTAACGTACGTACGCCAATAAAATCTTTGTGGGAAACTGTTAGATCCAATACCCTACGTTTAATAAATCTTTACTATTTAATCAAGCTTAACATCGCTACCTATCAAGGTTGACGTACCCTCCATTACTCCTCGGGTGGATAGTTTAATTAACGTAATTAAATTACTTGGTATTAATTAAATTTCAAGGTTATCTATTGAGAAAAAACATGAATTAACGGTCTGCGAATAAACATTTCAAATCTACTTTCAGCCCTTTGATATATTTATCGTCTACATATTCTTTAATTACATAATGAAATTAATGGGTTTTAATTACATTAATTTATTTAAGAAAAGAAATATTAATAAGCCTATATTTACATTAAGTAATAAATGAATTTTATTATGTATATTAGGTATTGATATAGATAAAAAAATAAAATTATTTTTTATAATGTAAATTACTCACTTGGTTGGTCTAGGAAACGTCGCTGCCGCGAGTCAACTGTTAAACAGCTGATTTTCGGAGACGAAGGTTCCTGGTTCAAATCCTAGTAACCCACTGGGTTGGTCTAGAGGTAAAGTCGTCGCCGTGAGTTATCTGTTTAACAGCTGATTTTGGAGACGAAGGTTCCTGGTTCAAATCCTAGTAGAGGTAGTTACTTTTATACGGATTTGAATACTAGACAGTGGTTGCCGGTGTACTTTGATGGTTGGGGGTCAATTAACCATACTTTTACCAGGAGTGATCGACCTGGGTCTGTATAAGACTACTAAAAAAACTACTGGTCGGACGTTAAACGAAAAAAATGTACAAGACTACACCTCCATTTACACGTCATAATACAAAAAACAACTATGATGTATTTTTTACACATCATCCTCATCTCATTAGGTCGTGGGGGTTGCTTATTGTTCTGAATTGAACAGATTGCAACGTACACATATTAGGAATTTTAAAAAAATCCTAGTAAGCCCCCTTTTTACGCGGTCAATTGATTTTTCATATCAAATTCCGTTTCAGTTGATATTCAGTTAAAACTGATGTGTAGACATGAAAACTGAAGGTTTCAACTGAAAGCTGGCTCGATGGTTTTCCCATTGACCTTTTTTTGGGAGTCTACCTTAATTTTTAATTTTTTACTGATACTCAGAAGCAATAAATTTTATTTTATTTTATTTTTCTAAAATATCGTTTGTAAAGAACAAAATAATTTTCTTAATTAGTAAGCAAAAATTTACTTCATTTTTATGTAATTCATTTCATTTTATGTAACTTCCGGCTATAAGGTTAAATTGAACAGATTGCAACGTACACAATTTTTTTTTATTTTTATTAAATGACATTATCTGCAATCAGTTTAAAAAAAAAATAAACTATAAACAAATCTTTTGAATTTACAAATCACAAGTTGAGGCCTCATTACCTTGAGTACCTCTCATTATATCAATTATTCATACGTTAAAAGAGAAAATGACTATGTACAAAGATATTTACATTTTACAATATGGAATACTTTTCAATATAATTTTATGTACATTTAAACTCTTTCAGACAAGTCCAAAACATGGTAACGTTTTAGGCGCCTAACTTCTTCTGCATTATTTAGAAGATTTATGGCTAATTCGTTTTCGTGGCTTTCAAGTCTTGCCTGATATTTTCTATTAAAACGCCTGACCTCGTCCATTACATCAGGAAGGTCGCAATAATGTTGTTTTTCTGCATTCCTTGCAAACCATGGTGCCCTTGTTATAGCCCGAAGAACCTTATTTTGGAACCTTTGAATTATCTCTATGTTACTTCTGCTGGTAGTTCCCAAAATTGAACGCCGTACAACCAAACTGGTTTTAGTAACATTTTGTAAAGCAGCAACTTATTCTCAAGAGAGAGTGAAGAGTTCCCACCAATCAGCCAGTACCCAGGTACTTAACATCTTCACTTTGTGGTAAATCAACACCTCCAAGTTTTACTGGTGGACAAATATTCCTCCGCATTGTAAATGTAACATGCTGCGATTTTGCAGTATTGATCTTCACTCTCCATTTTTGAAGCCATGGTTGGATTTGGTCTAAACATTCCTGAAGTTTGTTTGAAGCAACTGTAGGATCTCCACTTTTAGCAAGCAATGCCTTATCGTCAGCAAATGTAGCTTGAACTACCTCTTCAGTTGTTGGTAAGTCTGCTTCATACAATGAATACAAATACGGGCCTAAAACTGAACCCTGAGGTACACCAGAGGTAATGACGTACACAATTATGGTAAAAAAATAATAAAATGAAAAATACTAGGATTAAAACCAGGAACTTTTGTCTCTGAAGATCAGCTGTTAAACAGCTGATTCGTGGCGTCGACTTTACCGCTGGACCAACCCGGTGGGTTATGTTTACTAATCACATTCTTTGAATAGGTTTATTATAATGTAGTATAAACTTAGTTAATTTGAAAACCGGATTATGTTTGAAATGGATTTACTTGTCAACTTTTTGTTTTATTTTTATTTATTTATTTATAATTTGGTATGTCCACTTTTCTGTATTTTTATCTTAATCTATTCTGTTTCTGTTTTAAAGTAAATGTCCTCTTTTTTAATCTTTTGATTTATCTGACAAGTTTGTCATTAATTTATTTTTCCATTTTCATTCTACTCAATAGGAATAGTATAGAAATAATAAGGTACCCAAATTAGTCCAGTAATATTAGGGTTAAAATTAGGAACTTTTTATTAAAGATTACTAGACTGAATAATATAGGCGTAGTCCGGATTTTCTCCAAGGAGGAAAATAAGATAAAAGTTTTTTTTGTTTGAACAGATGAAAAGGCTAAAAAGTAATTAGTTGTAATGATATGCGAACCTATTTAAATTTTATTTCATCACTATTCTACGGGAGTTCTGGCTAAATCTTGACAAAATTTTATCATCAACATCATCGTCAAGGATTAGGCTCAATGGCCTGTTCCAGCATCCATCTCTTTTTAGGTCTTCCCAAGCCTCGCTTCGCTCTAGGTTTATGTTTCCATACTCGCAGAGGAAGTCTGTGAGCTGGCATGCGAAGTAAATGGTTGGACCTGTCACAAAATTTCTTTCTCAAATTTATTTTTAGCTTCCAGAACCCTCTTTTTATGCACAATCATCATACTTAAACCGTTAAGTCAATTTTCTGTCATAGTTGATTATAATCAAGTTTTTACCCTGTGTAAGAAGCTGAAGGATTTTTTGATAGTGGACGTTGTGTAAGGCTGTGCAAAAGAGATAAGTAGTATCTGTTTTATCGATGGGTGGAACAGTTGCGTTCTTTAACTAGACAGCTTGTTTTATCTCCTTCAGTTTCGCATTTGGCACATTTTTTCATTTCCATTTTTTGTACCAAAGTTCAGCTTCACAAATTTTTTTTGCACTGATTGCAGCGCTTAAAAAGGGAACAGAAACAGAAAAACAAGATGGCATTTTCCTGCCACGACGATAACATGGTTTCTTGCCGCAAAATGCTATTCCTATTGACCTATAAATGTTTGATTTACTAAATGACCCAGGGGGCAAGAGACCTCCCCTGCCCCACCGTGGCTACGTCTATGGACTGGATAACTTTTATTATTTTCTTTAGCACTGTATGAAAAATATAGTTAAGGAAAGTTTTGTTTTCATGCCGAATTTTCGAACTTGAGTTTTCAATTGAAATACACGTTTACAGGTCCCTGACCTGAAAAACGTGTTTTTACCGATTTATCTGTGTGTGAATAAAATAATTAAAAACGGGAAAGCGTACGAAGTTGAAACTTTTTTGGAATTTATGTTAGGTACCATAAGGAAACTTGACATATCATTTTTATCAAATGTGAAATTTTTCACTTTTTTGAACGTTTCTTAAAGGGGTAGTCACCCAGAAAATGAAAATGAAAACTTTTGGCTGTAATTTATCATTATTTATTTTAAATGAAAGAGTAGTTTACTAGTAATTATCTACCATTTGAACCAAGCCAAAAAATTAATTACAGCCTCTAATATAAGGGTGAGGTTGGAAAACCGGGCCATTACGGGGAATCAAATATCTCAGGAATTAAGAAAGATATCAAAATGATTTTACACTACAAAATACAGAAAATTGCTGTCTATTATCTGTTGTATGCGCTTGTATATATTTTTTCTTACAAGAAATTTATTGAAAAAAATACCATTTTTCAAAAGCATTTATTTTTTATATTCACAAAATATTTTTTAACTAAACCCTATTAAGGTTTTTGTAATAATCAGTCCACAGATAATAGAGCAAGAAATTATGAACATTTGAAAAAAAACATCATCCAACTATCTCCAATACTAACCAAAATATTTAATTCCCAAGAATGTACAATCATGTAAAAACCACTTCCCGGAAAACTTAAAGTTGAAGGAATAATTTCACTCGCCTTGCTAGTGAGCTTTATTTTAAACAGGTGTTTTTATAACTTTTTGTCAACGTACAAACAAGGTAAATAAATGTTGTGATTCAGAAAATTTTAAACTTCAAATAACTGCAAAAAACATCAAAATTTTAAAAAAATCATCTTGAGTTGACTACCCCTTAAGAACTAATCCTACGAATTTAATTAAATCTTATTTCATACATTTTTTTATCCTCTAAAAGAAGAGGTAAATTTGATGGGATATTTGGGGAAATTCATGAGAGGTTGTTCTGTCATGATTAAAAAATGTTTTTTAAGATTTCAGCTTAAATATGCATTTTGTTGACATACGCGCGCGCACCAATCGCTAAAAGCATGGTTTTTGGGTTCAGGGGGTCTGAAAATGTGTATTTCCGGTGAAAACTCGATTTCGAAATTTTTATCAAATGTCAAATTTTTCACTTTTTTGAACGTTTCTTAAGAACGAATCCTACGAATTTAATTAAATATTATTTCCTACATTTTTTCATCCTCTAAAAGAAGAGGTAAATTTGATGGGATATTTGGGGAAATTCATGAGAGGTTGTTCTGTCATGATTAAAAATTTTTTTTTAAAGATTTCAGCTTAAACATGCATTTTGTTGACATACGCGCGCGCACCAATCGCTAAAACCATGATTTTTGGGTTCAGGGGGCGCCTGTAAATGTCTATTTCCGGTGATACTCGATTTCGAAAAATCGACATGAAAACAATAGTCTACTTCATTTCCTAAATATTCATAACTTATAGGTTAAGAGATATGCCCAAAACGGGCAGGTGGAGTGTTATTTTAATTGCACTCAATCTGTTTGGTCCAGGGCTAAAAAAAATAGTTCTGTTTCTTATCACATAGTCAGCCACTTATATGACTGAACTATTTAAGAACAGAAGAGGTAGAGGTGTAAAAGACACTAGTCAGAGTTATCTCCTCTGAGAGTAATGAATTTTACTATACAGCCAGACCCTGTGGTGAATGAAGTGAATGTATCATTTGCAGGATGGAAAGTAAGTGCTTTTCGGAGGGCCTGGCATGCTGATAAGCATACTCTTTCAACTCAGTGAGGAAGGCAATGGTAAACCACCTTACTCCTCGTATTTACTTAGTAAAACCTCTAGAGGTTCAAACCAGCCTTTCGGCGGTTGACCTAAACAACAACAGGTTAAGAGAAAGTAAAAAAAAAAAAAATAATAATTTGACATAAAATGGCTGGACTATAATATAATTTTATTCATACAAATGGATTACTTTTGATTGTCAAACATTCTGAATCTCGTTCGCCTTTATTTCTAATAAATAAAAAGATATTAATATAATTATTTCTTTATAGTATAAAAGCATTATGTTCGGTATTTTGTTTATTTGGTAATCTTTTTCAAATTAATTACCTCTCCTATCTACCTATCTATATTTAAATTTTATTAATTTTTCACAATTTGTTAAAGTACTTTATAATTAACAATATCCAAATTTTATCTCAATCAAAATCTATTTTTAATCAATCCCACTTCTTAATTGATTCTTTCTTTCTCACGCCTCTTATTCGGTAAATTAGTTATTTAGTTTTTTAAATTTATTTATGAAAAGTCACATCTATAGTTTGGTGATTAGCTTCTACTGAGAGTTATGAGTTACCTCTCGGGGAATCACAATCAAACTTTATCAATGCCAAGGAAACTGGTAAGATATTAATAATATAATTATAACTTTGGATGTTATTTAAACTCCGATGAAATCTTAATATTTATTTAAGAAATTTTTACTTTCTCTTGCCTATATGTATATATATATATATATATATATATATATATATATATATATATATATATATAGAATAACTTTGATAATACTAAGACTATTTTGAAGTGGTTTATGAATACTAAAGAGGATCTAAAAAAACTTCGAGTTGAAGAAGAGGACATTTACGATAGAGACAAATTTAGGCAGAAGACAAATGACAAAAGGATAAGTCTGACTGTGCAATCTGCAAGAAGAAAGGGTACTGTTGGGAGGTGGACGCATGAGAGAAGAAAGGAGCATTCCGAACGAATGAAGGCTTTTTGGGCAGATAAGAGGAATGACATCCTGAGAAGAAGAAACCAAAATGCATAGTGCTTAACGTGATCCTTAGTTGGTCGATCAGCGAATTAATAATAATAATAATTTATTATATATATATATATATATATAGGAAGGAAAGTATTGTTTTCATGTCGATTTTAAGAAATCGAGTTTTCACCGGATTACACGTTTTCAGACCCCCGAATCCAAAAAACATGTTTCTAGCGATTGGTCTGTGTTCCGTCTGTGTGTGTGTGTGTGTGTGTGTCTGTGTGCATACAAAATATCTCAAGAACGGAACATCGTACGAACTTGAAACTTAAAACTTAAGTTACATACCATTAACGAATCTGACACGAACATTTTCATTAAAATCGGTCAACCGGAAGTAGTAGTTTATTCGTGTAATTTTTCACGTTTTTGCTATTTTCTCAAAAACTGGTCCTACGATTTTTTTAAAAATCGCCTTATTTACTTAATTTTTCATGCTCTACAAGATAGGGTAGGCGTCATGTTTGCTGAAATTCTTGGTGAGGCTGTTTTCACGTAAAAATATTAAATTATCTTTTTAAGATTACGGCTTTAATATGCATATTAAATATGTATATATAATTTATATTTTGTCCACAGTATCTTGACTGGTTTGATGCAGTTCTTCAAGCTGTTCTATTTTGCGCAAGTTGTTTCATAACATATCTGTAACACCCTACATCTTTCGTATTTTGGTCCTCCTCTTTGTCGTCGTCCTCTTATTTTTCCTTCTCTGCTCCCCTTTTCTTCTCCCGTCCCACTGCCTCCTCTCCTCCTCCTTATCCTCCTCTTCCTCTGATTCATCCTCTTCATCCTTCACCTCCTCACACTCTTCCTTTCCCTTGACCTCTTCCATTTCCTCCTCCTCCCCTTCTCTTCTTCGTCCTCCTAATATTTGTCCTTCTTTTTCTCCCCTTCCCCTTTCTCTCCCATCTGCTTCCTCTCCTCCTACTTCTCCTTCTGCTTCTATTCCTCTTTCTCTTCCTTCTTTTCCTCATACTTTTTCCTCTATTTTCTTTTTCTCTGTTTTCCCCCTCCTTCCCCTAAACAAAACTTCTTAGTCTAATGTATACGTTATAAATATTAAAAGATCATTACACTAAATAATATACAAAGTTTAAATTCGTTTGTTCCGTACGTTATTTTTATATTTGTAATTTTTTTTAAAATTGAGGCGGTTCAAACAAAATAAATAAAACATTTATAATTAGAGCAGGTTGACTTATAAGATTGTACAAAAATAACTCTTGTTAATAATTTTACCCTATTTATTTAGCTCGTTAAGAAATACCTTTGCAAAATTTTTTTAAGTGAAATGTATTTTTTTGTCAAGTAATTAGTGTTGTGGGTTTTGTTTACAAACGACAAGTTAACGTAAAACCTGCGCAACCACCTTTTCAGTACAATTATTTTGACCTATACATAATTATACAGTACAAAGTCATACGAAATTGTAAAAAATTTCCTCGAATGTCGCAAATTAAGAGCTCAAGATTAAAACATAGAATTCTGAAAAATGCAATTGATTAAAAGAAAAATAATAATAATAAAATTACGGTAAACCGATATAATTTCCTCACTGATCTTTTAGTAGTATCCAATTTTCATAATGTATCAAAAACTTTTATAATTTTATATGGACAATGTCTGCCCATAACAGACAGGTAGAGTGTCAAATTATTTACACTCAGTCTGTTCGTTGCAGGGCTAAAATTAATAGTTCTGTTTCTTATCACATGGTCAGCCAATTAAATGACTGAATCATTTAAGAACAGAAGAGGTAGAGGTGTAAAAGACACTAATCAGAGTTATCTCCTCTGAAAGTAATGAATTTCATTATACAGCCAGACCCTGTGGTGAATGAAGTGAAGGAGTCATTTGCAGAGTGGAAAATATGTGCTTTTCAGAGGGCCCGGCATGCTGGTAAGCGTACTTTTCCACTCAGTGAGGAAGGCAATGGTAAAACACCTCACTCCTCGTTTTACTTAGTAAAACCTCTAGAGGTTCAAACCAGCCTTTTGGCTGATGACCTAAACAACAACATGGACAATGTTTAAAAACTTTGTATGGAATAGACAAATCTTAATGAATTTTTACTTTATTGTGCGTTATATGAATATCTTATACTAATTTAGGGAAGAAAAGCTTGTTTTCATGTTGATTTTTCATCAGATATACAAGTTTTCAAGCCCCTGAACCCAAAAAACGTGATTTTACCAATAAGTATGTGTGCGAGTATATATAGATATATATTTGTTCACAGTATCTTGACTGGTTTGATGCAGTTCTTCAAGCTTTCTATTTTGCGCAAGTTGTTTCATAACATACCTGTAACACCCTACATCTTTCGTAATTTGGTTAATGTATTCTAACCTTTGCCTACCCCTACAATTCACTCCCTCAATGTTACCCTCCATTATTGATAGACCTGGAAGTCTTAATATATGCCCCATTAGCTTATCCCTTCTTCTGGTAAGATGCTTTCATATACTTTTTTCATCCACTCGTCTAAGAACCTCTAAATTAGGCTATTTATTTTGTCCGCCCACCTTTATTTTTAATCTTTAATATTTTTCTATAACACCACATTTCAAAAGCTTCTATCCTCTTCTTTTCTACAGCCCCTATCACCCACGTTTCACTTCCGTATAATGGTACACTCCAAACATAATGTTTAAAGAAATTTTCCTAATCTGTAAATCAATGTATATAGTCAGTAAGCTTTTTTTTATTTCAAAGGCTTTTTTAGCTTGAGCAATTTTACTTTTGATATCACTTATGCTTCGAACATCCTTTGTTATTTTACTCCCTAGATAGCAGAATTCCCCAACTTCCTGTATTTTTTTTTGTTGCCTACTTTTAAATTTCCCATCTCTTCTAAACCACTGTGGCTGCTGCACAATACTTTCGTTTTGTTCTTACTAATTTTCATGAAGTAATCCTTTGTCATGATCTCATCCATTCCATTATATTCCATATATATGTGTGTGTCTGCCCTTAACAAACTGGTGGAGTGTCAATTTATACACTCAATCTGTCCATAGCAGGGCTAAAATAAATAGTTCTGTTTCTTATCACATGGTCAGCCAATTAAATGACTGAATCATTTAAGAACAGAAGAGGTAGAGGTGCAAAAGACACTAATCAGAGTTGTCTCCTCTGAAAGTAATGAATTTCATTATACAGCCAGACTCTATGGTGAATGAAGTGAAGGTGTCATTTGCAGAGTGAAAAATCTGTGCTTTTCAGAGGGCATGGCATGCTAATAAGCATAATTTTTCACTCAATGAGGAAGGCAATGGTAAACCACCTCACTCCTTGTTTTACTTAGTAAAACCTCTAGAGGTTCAAACCAGCCTACAGGCTGATGATCGAAACAACAACATATGTGTGTGCATGTGCATGCGAGTGTGTGTGTGTGTGTGTGCGTGCGTGCGTGCGTGCGTGTGTGTGTTTGTGTATGTGTGTGTGTGTGTGTGGACAAAATATATCAAGAACGGAATATCGTACGAATACTGTAACGGGCAAGAAGAGAAAGTAAAATTTTATGAACATCACTTGAAATGCGGATATGAAAAAGTCTGTAATATTGTAATACTTCAACATCAATCTGTATTTGACATGGAGTTGGTAAATTGTAAAATTGAGAATTAATTTAATAATTTAAAACCGTTTCTATCGATTATTTATGTCGAATTCAATAATATTAATTCGATAATACTGAAGCCTGTATTCAGAGAGCGGCAAAACTTACTGTTAAGATATCTTTAGACATGATTTGCAATACGTATACCCAACAGCCTATTCTAATAACCTATTAATAAGCTAATAATTATAATTATCTTTTGAATTCAATTGCATTATTATTATTATTAAATAACTTTATAAGATTTTATTAAGGAATTTTAATTAACAGATTACTGTCCTGTCGGTTTCCATCACTAAAACCAACTGGAAAATCCGATTTAACATCACTGTAATAATCCAAATGGTTATTTTTGCAATTAATGCTTTATAAAATTTAATACTCGTAATTTTATAAAAGTTAAGTTAAGACTTTTAATAAAAAAACTAGCTATTTCGCCCGCGCTGTGCACGGGATTATTCCTGGCGTCAGAAGGGTTGAACTAAGTTTTAAGGGGGTAGTTAACTCAAGAAGATGATTTTTTTAAAATTTTGATTGTTTTTTGCATTTTTTTTGTAAACCCTAATTTGTGTACGTTGCAATCTGTTCAATTCAGAACAATAAGCAACCCCATGACCCAATGAGATGAGGATGATGTGTATGATATGTAAATGAGGTGTAGTCTTGTACAGACTCAGGCCGACCATTTCTGAGAGAGTATGGTTAATTGAACCCCAACCATCAAAGTACACCGGTAACCACTGTCTAGCATTCAAATCTGTATAAAAGTAACTATCTTTACTAGGATTTGAACCAGGAACGTTCGTCTACGAAAATCAGCTGTTAAACAGCTGATTTTGGCGACGACTTTACCTCTAGACCAACCCGGTGGAACAATTGCATTTATTTAAAGTTTAAAATGTTCTAAATCACAGCATGTGTTTACTTTGTTTGTACGTTGACAAAAAGTTACAAAAATATTTGTTTAAAATAAAGCTCACTAGCAAGGCGAGTGAAATTATTCCTTAAACTTTAAATTAAGTTTTCCGGAAATGTGTTTTTGCATGATTGTACATTCTTGGGAATTAAATATTCTGGTTTGTATTGGAAGTATTTGGATGGTTTGTTTTTCAAATGTTCATAATTTTTTGCTCTATTATCTGTCGAATGATTATTACAAAAAAACTTATTAGGGATTTAGTTAAAAATTAATTTGTGAATAGATTAAATAAATGTTTTGGAAAATATAGTTTTCCTTCAATTAATTTCTTGTAAGAAAAAATACATACAAAAGCATACAACCGATAATAGGCGGTAATTTTCTGCATTTTTTAGCATAAGAATCATGTTGATATCTTTCTTGGTTCCTGAGATATTTGATTCCCCGTAAAAGCCCGCTTTTCCACCCCCACCCTTATATTAGGGGCTGTAATTATTTTTTTGGCCTGCTTTAAGCGGTAGATTATTACTAGTAAATTACTCTTTCATTTAAAACATATAATGATACATTATAACTTGTAGTTTTCATTTTCATTTTCTGGGTTGACTATCCTCTTAAGGGAGTAGTCAACCCAGAAAATGAAAATGAAAACTTCTGGCTGTAATTTATCATTATTTATTTTAAATGAAAGAGTAATTTACTAGTAATGATCTACCATTTAAACTAAGCCAAAAAATTAATTACAGTCCCTAATATAAGGGTGAGGTTGGAAAAGCGGGCTGTTACGGGGAATCAAATATCTCAGGAACCAAGAAAGATATCAACATGATTCTTATGCTACAAAATACAGAAAAATTCTGTCTATTATCTGTTGTATGTGCTTGTATGTATTTTTTCTTACAAGAAATTTATTGAACAAAAACCATATTTTCAAAAACATTTATTTTACGTATTCACAAATTGTTTTTAACTAAATCCCTATTAAGGTTTTTGTAATAATCATTCCACAGATAATAGAGTAAGACATTTTGAAAATTAAAACAAAAATATCATTCAAATACCTCCAATACTAATCAAAATATTTAATTCCCATGAATGTACAATCATGTAAAAACCACATTCCCGGAAAACTTAAAGGTTGAAGGAATAATTTCACTCGCCTTGCTAGTGAGCTTTATTTTAAACAGATGTTTTAATAACTTTTTGTCAACGTACAAAGTAAACAAATATTGTGATTCAGAAAATTTTAAACTTCAAATAAATGCAAAAATCATCGAAGTTTAAAAAAAATCATTTTTCTTGAGTTGACTACCCCCTTATGGGGAGCAGACCATTTTCATTATCCTTATACCTGCAATACTAACTTAGGTAGATTTTGTGTAGGGACCGTTAAAGCTACAAGGCTGAGCTTTGGTACACCTATTTACAGTACCTTTTTACAGATTTGTACTAGAGCTTTTTCATTTATCTTTATCCAATCTAAAAATATATTTATTCTCAAAAAATGTTCAATTGTAGCCCACATTTTTTTATGAAAAAGACACTTAAAAAATAAAAACTCCAAAATTTTTGAAACACTTCTGGAGTAAATACACACCTTAATACTAAAATGTCGTTTGTGAAATTTCACACCTAGGTGGGATGGTTCCTGAAATAAGTGTACCTAAAGTCAAAAAATACAATATGTGGAAAATGTGGATAGTCTATAGTAAAAGCATAATACCGTAACAGAAATACCTATTGCCAATTGGAATTAACTTCCAAACAAAAACACGCCAATATTTATCTGGCTTTAAAGCTGATTTCTATGCGTTCTAAAAATTATTGTTTTTATGTGAGCGCAATCTCCGTAATGTTAGAGCAGTAACATGATAATCTCAATTTACAAGAATGAAAAACGTGAAAAAATATCTAAACAAACACTACGTACCCCATCAACGTAAAAACATAGTTTTTCTCAACAGAAAACGCAACGAATGTCGTGTTTTATATCAATTTAAATAGGGAAAAACGATCTATCAATACATGGTAAAATTGAAAAATCTGGTGTGAAACACTCACACAACTTTCTCTTGCCAATGCAAATAATTAATAATAAACCTAACATTATTAATAAAATATTAGAAATAAACAAAAACTAACCTCAAAAACATAACCTTATTTTAATCATGAGTGAATGACGCAAAATGACAATCGAACTCAGTTTGGCTTAAAAATACGGAAAATCACGCTTTCACGCTAAACTAGGCTCTGTAGAGAAAAATTCTCTAAACAAAAGTTGTAGATCTTTTAATTTTCTATAAATTTAATTATATACACTTTTGTCGTAAAATGCATACTAAGACCGAAATGTTTAAAAAATCGATTTTTCTCACGTTTTCGTGAGAAAAAAAACAGAAAATCGCAAATTACCGCTAAAATAAGCGTTATACAAAAAAATGTTTGAAATAAAAGTTGTAGAATTTTACATTCTCTACAACTTTTATTATATAACGTTTTGCGCTAAAATGCATATTAAAGCCGCAATCTTAAAAAGAAAATGTTTTTACGTAAAAACAGCCTCAAGCAGAATTTCAGCAAACATGGCGCCTACCCTATATTGTAGAGCATAAAAAATGTAGTAAACCAGTTGATTTTAAAAAAAATCGTAGGACTAGTTTTTGAGAAAATCGCAAAAAAGTGAAAAATTATACGAATAATCTACTACTTCCGGTTGACCGATTTTGATGAAAATGTTCGTGTCGGGTCCGGTAGTGATATGTAACTTAAGTTTCAAGTTCGAACGATGTTCCGTTCTTGAGATATTCTGTTCACACACACACACACACACACACACACACACACACACACACACACACACACGCACACACACACACACACACACACACACACACGCGCACACGCACACACACACACTCACACACACACACACACACACACACACACACACACACACACACACACACACACACACACACACACACACACACACACACACACACACACACACACACACAACACACACACGCACGCACGCACGCACACACACACACACACACACACACACACACACACACACAGACCAATCGCTAAAAACAAGTTTTTTGGGTTTAGGGTGTCTGAAAACGTATAGATCCGGTGAAAACTCGATTTCTTAAAATCGACATGAAAACAGTACTTTCCTTCCTATATATTCATATAGGCAAGAGAAAGTAAAAATCAATATTTTTTATTAAAATCAGTCTGCTCCCCTTAAGTTTCAAAAGTTTGGAGTTTACCTCCAAACTGTCTTATACAACCCGGTGGGTTTATTTATACAAAAGAATTTTATAGCTGTAGTAATTTAGTTATTACAATACTACTAGCCTATTACTACGTAGGTCGAACAGGTGTATCAACAATTTATCAAAATGTATTTTTTATTTTATTTTTTATTCTCTAGCATATTATTGTGGCCATTAATAAAATCCTGATTGAGTACTGTACAACATGGTATTGGTTATTATTACATACCCGACAACATTTATTTATAAAGTTTTCAGTCAGAAATTGATTAAATAACTAAATAACGTGTACTGCATCTTTTCTATCTTCTTTTCATTTTCCTCTCCCATCCTTTTTCTAGTGATTTATCTTCATCAACTTTTGACTTGTTCATTTCATAACGACGCAAAGTTATGTGTTCAATTACGTTCATGTATATTTATACAGCATGTCCCATAAATCATTATATATTCCATATAAAATATATTTTAAGGCAATATGTAATAAATTTCCCGTGAATTTTCTATCAATACGTTGGTTTTTTTTATCCGAGGCGACGAGAAAAACTCATGTTCACTCCCTCTCGATGAGGGAAGTAGTGTTAAACTCAATTGAGGCGTCCTCGTCCAGCCCCAAGGAGGCCGGAACCGCCTTACCAACCAAAAACCCGCCGCCTGGCCACTTGATCTGACATCAGCAAACAACCCTCCATCTCCCTCGGAACTGTTTATATAATACTACAAGGGAAATGTCGGGTTAAAAAAAAAATTAAATACTGTCAGCGGATCGTGGAACCGTAGCTTAATTCCCCTTTCGCTGTCACTGACCAACACTCACTCTCTCACTTTCATTCATCTCTTTCATCACCAGCTCAGGAAATGAGTGTGCCTACCTTACCTACTGAGATCGGGACAGGATTGATTCACTGTGGGAGAGGGCGGTCCCGCTGATCTCCATATGTCTCCTCCCTCCACAGTCTCCCGACCACCCTCTCCGCAAACTGAGCGACCAACTTCCAGCTCTCCTCATCCAGCAGCATCGCTCCCCCTACTCTCTCTGGGATCCACTATGCAGCGCCTATCTTCTCAGATGTCTCCATTCTATCGAGGCCAAAATAGGGACATCTTTTTTTAAAAAATATGTGAAACGGACTCCTCCTCTTCACTATCGCACAGTTGACATTTCGGTACTTCATGAAGTTTGAACCTAGTCAAATATGCCCAAAAGCAACCATGCCCTGTTAGCAACAGGGCAACAATAACGTAACCAACAATACGTTGGTTACATAATTTTTGTTGTTTGGGTGATCAGATGAAAGGTTGGTTTGAACCTCTAGAGGCTTTACAAAGTAAAACGAAGACTGAGGTGGTTTACCATTGCCTTACTCACTGAGTGGAAAAGTATGCTTATCATCTTGCCAAACCCTATGAAAAGCACCTACTTTAAACCCTGAAAAAGATACCTTTACTTCATTCACCACAGGGTCTGGCTGTATAATGAAATTAATTACTTTGACTAGTTTCTTTTACACCTGTACCTCTTCTGTTGTTAAATGCTTCAGTCATATAATTGGCTGACCATTTGGTTTGTGATACCAAGATGTGATATACTTATTTTATTATAGAATTGAAACTGTGATCATAAATGACACAAGAAAAACTGGTGTGAAAAACTGACAAGACTTTCCCTTGTCATTGTAAATAATGAACAAAATAACATATATTTAATCATGAGGAAA
Organism: Catonia carolina; assembly: GCA_035578175.1. Classification (NCBI taxonomy): domain Eukaryota; kingdom Metazoa; phylum Arthropoda; class Insecta; order Hemiptera; family Achilidae; genus Catonia; species Catonia carolina. Next base: position 8,729,835 of record JAQMRL010000016.1, read on the forward strand.
CAATGTAATATGAAAAAACATAACCGAATTTTAATCATGTTATTTCATCAATGATGAAATAATCAATTGTTGTTTAGGTGATCAGACGAAAGACTGGTTTGAACCTCTAGAGCCTTTACTAAGTAAAATGAGGAGTGAGGTGGTTTATCAATGCCAACACTCACTGAGTGGAAAAGTATGCTTATTAACATTGTAAGCCCTCTGAAAAGCATCTACTTTCCACCCTGCAAATGTCACCTTCACTTTATTCACCACAGGGTCTGACTGTATAGTGAAATTCATTACTCTCAGAGGAGATAACTGTGACTAGTGTCTTTTACTCCTCTACTTCTTCTGTTCTTAAATGCTTCAGTCATATAATTTTTTTTTGGTTTAACGTCCGACTGTTCTGAAATTACTGCTAATGCAGACCGTAAAGGATGAAATGATTTATTTGTAACGTATGAAAATATGCCGTGCCTGAATGGGATTCGAACCCAAGCTCGCATGATGAGAGGTAAGCACGTTACCAACTACGCCAATGCGACCGGCAGTCAGTCATATAATTGACTGACCATGTGATAAGAAATAGAAAATATAAGATTCTTTTACAATTTATGCTGGTTTATAAATTAGTTAAATAAATTTTATTAATTAGTTGTTTAAAAGTTTTACTGAGTAAAACAGAAAGCGAAATTGTTTATTGTTGTCTTCTTCACAATAACAAACGCTTTGCAAGCTAGTCTGACCATAATTAAGACCAGAGCTGAATATGAGCTGATAGGAGAGAGAACTATTTTTTGTAGCCTTGGAACTAGCAGATCGAGTGCAAATAATTTAACACTCCATCTGTCTGTTATGGGCACTGTAAATTTTAAAGGAGTATATAGCCTAGTACAGAAATTTTTCAAAAAATGAAGATAATTTTCATTCGTAAAATTTTATGAATTCGATTCTTTGATAAAAAAAACTGGTGTGAAACGCTCACACGACTTTCTCTTGCCAATAAAAATAATGAATAATATAACTTAACGTTATTAATAAAACACTAGTAATAAACAAAAAAACTAACCTAAAAAAACATAACCTTATTTTTAAACATGAGTGAATGATGCAAAACCACCTTAGTTTTGTCTGGCACCTACCCTGTCTTGTAAAGCATAAAACATTTATTAAATGAGGCGATTTTTTAAAAAAAATCGTAGGAGCCGTTTTTTGAAAAAAACCGCAAAAAAGTTAAAAATGACTCGAATAAATTTCTACTTCCGGTTGACCGATTTTGATGTAAATGTTCGTGTCAGGTCCTCTTAATGGTATTTAACTTAAGTTTCAAGTTTCACCATCGTCTGTTCTTGAGATATTTTGTTCACACACAGACCAATCGTTAAAACCTTGGTTTTTGGGTTCAGGAGGTCTGAAAACGTGTATATCCGGTGAAAACTCGATTTCGAAAAATCGGCATGAAAACAATACTTTCCTTACTGTATATTGATATAGGCAAGAGAAAGAAAAATTCTGGTGTGTAACGCGCACGCGACTTTCTCTTTCCAATGTAAATAATGGAAAATATTACCCATTTTTAATCGTGTATTAGGGGCTTATATTAGTTAATCCTGTAATTATGACGCAAAATTAAAATCGACCTATTTAGGGCTTTAAAATTCGGAAAAATAATTTTTACGTTAATGTAGAAAAAAAAATGCTTGAATTAGAAATTGTATGTTTTTTAATGTTCTATAATTTTAAGTAGACCTGTATAGCTATACTTCTGTTGTAAAATGCTAAGGCTCCAATCTTAAAAATTCAAATTTTTTTACAGATTTAATGAACAAAATACAGAAAATCACTAATTGACTTTAAAACAAGTTTTGTTCCTATAAAAAGTGTTAGAAATAAAATTTTTAATTTTTTTAAATTTTCTACATCTTTAATTATCAATACGAGTACACCTTATGCATTCGTGAATGCATAGGCTGCAATATTAAAGAAACCAATTTTTTTTGTCTTGACAGCGCAAAGATTTTCAGCAGACCTTACCCTAACTTTTATAAAGCATACATAATGTAGTAAATTAGACAATTTTTTAAAAATTTATTGGAACTATTTTTGAGAAAATCGTAAAAAATTGTAAAATTGCACGAATAAAATACTACTTGTTGTTGTTTAGGTCATCAGCCGAAAGGCTGGTTTGAACCTGTAGAGGTTTACTAAGTAAAACGAGGAATGAGGTGGTTTACAATTGCCTTCCTCACTGAATGGAAAAGTACGCTTATCAGAATGCCGGGCCCTCTGAAAAGCACATATTTTCCACTCTGCAAATGACTCCTTCACTTCATTCACCACAGGGTCTGGCTGTATAATGAAATTCATTACTTTCAGAGGAGATAACTCTGATTAGTGTCTTTTACACCTCTACCTCTTCTGTTCTTAAATGATTCAGTCATTTAATTGGCTGACCATGTGACAAGAAACAGAACTATTTATTTTAGCCCTGCAACTAACAGATTGAGTGTAAATAATATGACACTCCACCTGTCTGTTATGGGCAAATATTCATATAGGCAAGAGAAAGTAACAAACGCGAGACTTGGAAGTAAACGAACAAAAACAAAAATGTAAAAATGGGATCCTCCGTAACGTAATGGTAGCGCGCTTACCTACAACGTGGAGGTACCGAGTTTTTTCCGGGAAAGTCTACAAATTTTTATAAGTTAACACCCACCGTTAAAGTTAGATAACCCCACTGTGGTCGTTAATAACCAAGCTTTTGATGCGACAAAAATTAAAAAAATGTAAAAATATTAAAAACTTTCAATAAAAAAGCTACAGATAAAAATTAACCAATCATAAATCCAGTTAAAAAATTAAGACTATAAAACAACAAATGAGAGATCAGGTTATAGATTTTTTACATCCATTTAAATTAGCATTTCACGGTCGAGTAAGTTTACGCATGTTTCCTGCGGAATAGAAGAACCTTTTTATAATCCGTATGCTACATCCTCATTTTACTTTCGTATGTTTGTTTTTTAATATTTTTTATTTATTTACAGACAACTTCCTTTCTTATTTATATTATAAAAATATAAATTAGATTTGAAGGATGTTAAAAATTAATCTGATTTTATTATTATTTTCCACGAAATAGCTTAAGTTATTCTTACTTACTAAAATATTTGGGCAAAACATTAAATGAAATTTTTTGTATTCTTTCATTTTCATTTTACGCACGTTTGTCGTAACATTATCTACTGATTCATAACGTTAAAACCTTATTTTAATGCACTTTTTTATATCATAAATAATAAAAAATCTGGTGCGAAACACTCACACGATTTTCTCTTGCCAATGTAAATAATGAACAATGTAACCTAACATTAGTAATAAAAAATTAGAAATAAGAAAGAACTAACCTTAAAAAATATAACCTTATTTTAATCATGAGTGAATGACGCAAATAGAAAATCAACCTCAGTTTGGCTTAAAAATATGGAAAATCACTCTTTCACGCTAAACTAGGCTCTGTAGAGAAAAATGTTTGAAATAAAAGTAGTAGATCTTTTAATTTCCTATAATTTTGATTATACATTTTTGTCTTAATTATACATTTCATACTAAGGTTGAAATTTAAAAAAAAATTTCTCACGTTTTTGTGAGAAATAAACAGAAAATCGCTAATTACCGCTAAACTAAGTATTATACAAAAACAAGGTTAAATAAAAGTTGTAGGATTTTAAATTATCTACAACTTTTATGATAATACATTTTTGCGCTAAATAGCATATTAAAGTAGCAATCTTAGAAAAACAATTTTTTTACCTAAAAACAGCCTCACCAAGAATTTCAGCGAACATGGTGCCTGCTCTATCTTGTAGAGCATAAAAAATTAAGTAAACGTGGCGATTTTTAAAAAACTCGTAGGAGTAGTTTTTGAGAAAATCGCAAAAAAGTGAAAAATTACACGATGAAACTACTACTTCCGGTTGACCGATTTTGATGAAAATGTTCGTGTAGGGTCCGGTAGTAGTATGCAACTTAAGTTTCAAGTTTAAAGTTCGTACGATGTTCCGTTCTTGAGATATTATGTTTCACACACACATACACACACACACACACGCGCGCGTACACACGCACACACACACGCACGCACACACACACACACACACACACACAGACCGATCGCTAAAAAAGTGTTTTTTTGGGTTCAGGGGGTCTGTAAACGTGTAGATCCGGTGAATACTCGATTTCGAAAAATCGACATGAAAACAGTACTTTCCTTCCTATATATTCATACAGGCAAGGGAAAGTAATACATGACTAGAAATTCCTCGGTCTCAGACTCCGCCTGCTCCTAACAAGCGGTTGGAGTGTTTAAAGTATTTGCTTTTAATCTCCTGGTTCCAGGGCTAAAAATATAGTTCTGTTTCTTATCACATGGTCAGCCAATTATATGACTGAAACATATAAGGACAGAAGAGGTAGAGGTGTAAATGACACTATACTATTTTCCAGGGTTTATGAGCTCTGAACGTTCGCATTGCCCCCTACCCACTTCATAGCTAGCCAATGACTTGCCACCAACGTTACCAATATTTGAAGAGCTCTATGGAATACGGGCGTCACCCATGTTCTGCCCTTTTTCCGTACAACTTTTTTTTAGAATCTCCATTGTTCATATTTTGGTACACCTGAAAAGTTTCGTTTCGATATCATATTCCTTGTGGTGAGAGACAGGTGGAGTGTCAAATTATTTACACTCAATCTGTTCGTTGCAGGGCTAAAATAAAATAAAATAGTTCTGTTTCTTATCACATGGTCAGCCAATTAAATAACTGAATCATTTAAGAACAGAAGAGGTAGAGGTGTAAAAGACACTAATCAGAGTTATCTCCTCTGAAAGTAATGAATTTCATTATACAGCCAGACCCTGTTGTGAATGAAGTGAAGGTGTCATTTATCGAGTGGAAATATGTGCTTTTCAGAGGGCCCGGCATGCTGATAAGCATATTTTTCCACTCAGTGAGGAAGGCAATACTAAACCACCTCACTCCTCGTTTTATTTAGTAAAACCTCTACAGGTTCAAACCAGCTTTTCGGCTGATGACCTAATCAACATTCCTTGTGGTGGTGTCATTCCTTTTTCTAAGGCTATGACAGCTGATTTTAAGCGCCGCAAATGTGTGATTATCGTTTTATCGCATTACATGATTGTTTTTCTGTTGTATGTACAGACAAAATCACAATTTTATTTGTATAGATATGCTCTGAGTATAGCATAAGTTGTTGTGTTTGTTGTATTGAAATTAAAGAAGTCGCGCATGCGCACTGATGCTTTTCCTCCTTTATCCCTCCTCGGTGCAAACAAAGACAAACTCGTGAATCAAATAACTATAGTTTCAAAGAAATCCGTAGGCTACCTAAATTTTTTTTAATTTTTTTATTCCTAATTTGTGTACGTTGCAATCTGCTCAATTTAGAACAATAAGCAACCCGGTGACCCAATGAGATGAGGATGATGAGTATGACGTGTAAATGAGGTGTAGTCTTGTACAGACCCAGGCCGACCATTCCTGAGAGAGTATGGTTAATTAAACCCCAACCATAAAAGTACACCGGTAACCACTGTCTAGTATTCAACTCCGTATAAAAGTAACTCCCTGTACTAGGATTTGAACCAGGAACTTTCATCTCCGAAAATCAGCTGTTAAACAGCTGATTTTGGCGACGACTTTACCTCTAGACCAACCCGGTGGGTTACTTAAATTAACATTACAAGATCAGGGCGCACCAGTTCCCTTGAATAGTCCTTATCAGTTAGCGTAATCTATAAACAGTCTGAATCAAAGAAGTATTCAAAATCATACCAGTTACAACACATAGTTAAACTATTTTTAAAGTTTCATTCACATTGTTACCTTTCCTCTCTCTTACAATCTATAAATAGATAGTTGTATCCATGTGGTCACTTTTTAATTGGTAATAAAAACCTTAAATTCCAATGTAAACGAATCAAGATTTATTAGATATGCTACACAACAGTTTTTTAAAGGTTTTCTTTACCTCGTTTAAACTTCCTGTTATTCAAGGAAGGTTTTTGTTTATTTTCTTCTACTCTGCCTCAAGTAAAAATTGAGAATATATTTCCTTAGGACAAAATTTAAGATATTTAGATATCACGTGATTATTACAACTTTGTGTTGTTAGGTCATCAGCCAAAAAGCTGGTTTGAACCTGTAGAGGTTTTACTAAGTAAAACGAGGAGTGAAGTGGTTTACCTCGGCCTTCCTCACTGAGTGGAAAAGTACGCTTATCAGCATGCCGGGCCCTCTGAAAAGCACATATTTTCCACTCTGCAAATGACACCTTCACTTCATTTACCACAGGTTCTGGCTGTATAATGAAATTCATTACTTTCAGAGGAGATAACTCTGATTAGTGTCTTTTACACCTCTACCTCTTCTGTTCTTAAATGGTCCAGTCATTTAATTGGCCGACCATGTGATAAGAAACAGAACTATTTATTTTAGCCCTGCAACTAACAGATTGAGTGTAAATAATTTGACACTCCACCTGTCTGTTATGGGCAGTATTACAACTTATGACCCTTGAAACCAGAAAATTATTTTTAGAAAGATGTCCGTCTGTATAAGTATGTTTTATATATTTCAGTTTTAAAAACTGCTGAACCGATTGAATTGAAATTTGAAATTTAAAGGCTCCTCGACCAAACGTAGAGGGTTTCCAGGAATTAGCCGTGTAGGCCCAAAATTTATAGTACTTTCTTTCGTTGAAAATTACAAAAAACATGCTTATTTCCAACTTGTTTTTCCCCCTAGTACAGCTTCTTCGTTCTTTGGTAGCTCATACCTCTTTTTTCCCATAACTAGCAGGTAGAGTGTTCAATTAATTGCACTCGATCTGCTAGTTCCAGGGCTACAAAACATATTTGTGTTTCTTATAAAATGGTCAGTCAATTATGACTGAAGTATTTAAGAACAGAAGAAGTAGAGGTGTAAAAGTCACTAGTCAGAGTTATCTCCTCTGATAGAAATGAATTTCATTATACAGCCAGACGCTGTAATGAATGAAGTGAAGGTGACATTTGCAGGATGTACAATAGATGCTTTTCAGATGGCCTGGAATGCTGATAAGCATCTTTTTCAACTCAGCATTTTTTTTGAACATACCCTAGTTTAGCGTCACTTAGTGAATTTACGTATTTTTAAATCGAACTGATATTCATTTACATTTTGCGTCATTCACTCATGATTAAACGTAGGATATATATTTACATTATTAACAGTTTATTTTTGTTGCCGGCCGCATTGGCGTATTTGGTAACGTGCTCGCCTCTCATCAGGCGGTCTTGGGTTCGAATCCCATTCAGGCACGGCATATTTTCATACGTTACAAAAAATCATTTCATCCTTCACCGTCTGCATTAGCAGTAATTTAAGAACAGCCAGACGTTAAAAAAAAATTGTTTTACGTCCGAGTGTTTTGCAATTACTGCTAATGCAGACATTGAGAAAATGACAGACGAAGACAAGTGATGAAGAAATGCTTGATCTAACCGGGAATTGAACCCGGGACCCCGGCGTAGAAGCAAGTTGCACTAACCACTGTGCCAACGAGCCGGCCATTATTATTAAGGAGGTAGACAACTCAAGAAGATGATTTTTTTAAATTTTGATTGTTTTTTGCATTTATTTGAAGTGTAACATTTTCTGAATCACAACATTTGTTTACTTTGTTTGTACGCTGGCAGAAAATTATAAAACATCTGCTTAAAATAAAGCTCACTAGCAAGGCGAGTGAAATTATTCCTTCAACTTTAAGTTTTCCGGAAATGTGGTTTTTGCATGATTCTACATTCTTAGGAATTAAATATTTTCTTTTGTATTAGAGATACTTGGATGATGGCTTTTTTTCAAATGTTCATAATTTCTTGCTCTATTATCTGTGAAATGATTATTACAAAAGCCTTAATAGGGATTTAGTTAAAAAATAATCTGTGAATACATAAAATAAATGTTTTTAAAAATCTGGTTTTTCTTCAATAAATTTCTTGTAAGAAAAAATACATACAAGTGCATACAACAGATAATAGACAGCAAATTTCTATATTTTGTAGCATAAGAATCATGTTTATATCTTTCTTGGTTCCTGACATATTTGATTCCCAGTAAAAGCCCGCTTTTCCAACCTCAGCCTTATATTAGAGGCTATAATTAATTTTTTAGCTTGGTTCAAATGGTAGATCATTACTATTAAATTATTCTTTCATTTAAAATAAATAATGATAAATTATAGCCAGAAGTTTTGATTTACATTTTTTGGGTTGACTACCCCTTAACGGGGTAGTCAACATCAAAACTTCTGGCTATAATTTATCATTATTTATTTTAAATGAAAAATAGTACTCATCTACAATTTGAACCAAGCCAAAAAATTAATTACAGCCCCTAATATAAGGGAGAGGTTGGAAATGCTGGCTTTTACGGGGAATCAAATATCTCAGGAACCAAAAAAGATATCAACATGATTCTTATGCTACAAAATACAGAAAATTGCTGTTTATTAACTGTTGTATGAGCTTGTATGTATTTTTTATTGCAAGATATTTATTGAAAAAAAACCATATTTTCAAAAACATTTATTTTATGTATTCACAAATTATTTTTTAACTAAATCCCTATTAAGGTTTTGGTAATAATCATTCCACAGATAATAGAGCAAGAAATTATGAACGTTTGAAAAAAACATCATCGAAATATCTCCATTACTAACCAAAATATTTAATTCCCAAGAATGCACAATCACGTAAAAACCACATTTCCGGAAAACTTAAAAGTTGAAGGAATAATTTCACTCGCCTTCTAGTGATCTTTATTTTAAACACATGTTTTTATATCTTTTTGTCAAAGTATAAACAAAGTAAACAAATGTGATTCAGAAAATGTTACACTTCAAATAAATGCAAAAAACATCAAAATTAAAAAAAGTAATCTTCTTCAGTTAACTACCTCCTTAACATTGTTCAGAGAAACTCGTGTGAGTGTTTCACACCAGATATGGTCAGTAGTAGGTGGCTTCTCCGCGTCAAACTAATCTAATGTTAGATTATCGATTAGAAGTTTATTTTAGAGAAATCGATTGTCTATATCGATAACTATAAAGGAATTCTAAAAAATATTTAGATCAAAAAGATAAAGTATAAATTTTTGAAAATCTGTCTTATAGTATACCGCCCACACATTTTTAACAATGCCTGAAGAAATTCTAGAGACAATACGAGTGAACTAATATGCCCATAAAGAGTATGCCAGAAAATATATTTGAGATCTATTGTTTTATATTACTGTATAAACAATGGACTATCTTAATAAATAAGGCAACAAATTACTTCCCTCTTATTTGTTATTGTCCTCATTCTTCTTCTTCTTATTAACTATTCTCGTCCTCCATTTATCTCCTCTCTCTCCTCCTTAACACTACACTAGTGGTTATCGGGTTAGGTTTACCATTTTTTACTTTTTCTTGCCCTATATATAAAGAAACGAAGGCATTGTTTTCATGTCGATTTTGCAAAATTGATTTTTCACCGTATCTACACGTTTTCAGACCCCCTGAATCCAAAAAAAAAACATGTTTTTAGCGATTGGTCTGTGTGTGTGTGTGTGTGTGTGTGTGTGTGTGTGTGTGTGTGTGTGTGTGTGTGTGTGTGTGTGTGTGTGTGTGTGTGTGTGTGAACAGAATATCTCAAGAACGGATTATCGTACTAACTTAAAACTTGAAACTTAAGTTACATACCACTACTGGATCCGACACTACATTTTCATCAAAATCGGTCAACTGGAAGTAGTAGTTTATTCGTGTAATTTTTCACTTTTTTGCAATTTTCTCAAAAAATGGTCCTACGATTTTTTTTTAAATCGCTACGTTTACTAAATTTTTTTATGCTCTGAAAGATAGGGTAGGCGTTATGTTTGCTGAAGATCTTGATGAGGCTGTTTTTACGTAAAATAATTGTTTTTTTAAGATAACGGTTTTAATATGCATTTTAGCGCAAAAATTTATCTAATAAAAAATGTAGAGAATTTAAAATCCTCAACTTTTAATCCTAACATTTCTTTGTATAACGCTTAGTTTATCGGTAATTAGCAATTTTCTGTTTTTTTCTCACGAAAACGTGTGAAAAATCGATTTTTTAAAGATTTCGGTCATGGTATGCTTTTTACGACGAAAGTCGTAAAATATATTCAAATATATTTAAATATATTCAAATTTTAAATATATTCAAATTTATGGGAAATTAAAAGATTTATAACTTTTATTTAGGGCACTTTTCTCTGCAGAACCTAGTTTAGCGTGAAAGAGTTATTTACCGTATTTTTAAGCCAAACTGACGTTGATTTTTAATTTTGCGTCTTTTACTCATGATTAAAATAAGGTTATGTTTATTGAGGTTAGTTTTTTGTTTATTTTTAATGTTTTATTGCTAATGTTAGGTTATATTGGTCATTATTTGCATTGGCAAGAGAAAGTTGTGTGAGTGTTTCGCACCAGATTTTTGTTATTGTCCTCATTCTTTTTCTTATTAACTGTTCCCTTTCTTCCATTTATCTCCTCTCTCTCTCCTGCTTAACACTACACTAGTAATTATCGGGTTAGGTTTACCACTTTTTACTTTTTCTTGCCCTAAATATATAGAGAAAAAAAGTATTGTTTTCATGTTGATTTTTCGAAATCCGAGTTTTCACCGGAAATACACGTATTCAGGTCCCCTGAACCCAAAGAAGATGTTTTTAGTAATTGATCTGTGTGTGAACAAAATATCTCAAAAAAGGGATATTGTAAAAAGTTGGAACTCAAAACTTAAGTTAGGTACCACTAGGAGATCAGACACACGAACATTTTCGACAAAATCGGTCAACCGGAAGTATTAGTTTTTCTTGAATTTTTCACTTTTTGAAATTTTCTCAAAATCTGCTCCTAAATTTTTTTTTAAATCGCCTCGTTTTCGCCCAGTTTTACGCTTTACATGATACGGTATTTAGGATGTCTGCTAAAATTCTTGGAGGCTCTGCTCTTGTGGTGAATAATTTTTTCTTTGTTTGTTATTACGCCTGACTGTTTTGCAATTGCTGCTAATTCTGACGGTGAGGACACCTTCACTTCATTCACCACAGGGTCTGGCTGTATAATGAAATCCATTACTCTCAGAGGAGATAACTCTGATTAGTGTATTTTACCCCTCTTCCTCTTCTGTTCTTAAATGATTCAGTCATTTAATTGGCTGACCATCTGATAAGAAACAAGAACTACTTATTTTTAGCCCTGCAACTAACAGATTGAGTGTAAATAATTTGACACACAATTAATGTTATAGGGAATAAAAAATCAGCAACTTATTTCATGTACTTTTTTACAAACCTTAGTTTAGTTTTAATTCATGTTTTATCGTATTTTCAAGTTCTGCAGAGATTAATTTTCATTTAGCATTCATTCATGATTAAAATTAGGTTATGTCGTTCATTTTACATTATTTAGTCATGATTAAACATGATTTATACGTTTAATTATTTTCATTTTCAAGAAAAAGTCTTGTGATTATTTCACAAAACCTTTTTTGCTAGAACTTCTTAGAACGTCCTTAACTCATTAGATCTGTTTAATTATTTACATTTTAAAGAAAAAGTCTTGTGATTATTTCACAAAACCTTTTTTGCTAGAACTTCTTAGAACGTCCTTAACTCATTAGATCTATTTAATTATTTACATTTTCAAAAAAAAGTTTATGTGATTTTTCACAAAACCTTTTTTTTCTAGAAATTCTTAGAACGTCCTAAACTCATTAGATCTGTAAAGATACTCAGAAAATTCTTTACGATGATTAAACATAAATTCTACTATAAAATAAATAAATAGAAAAAAAATTCCCTTTAAAAAGATAGAGAATGCAGATGAGTATATTTTAGTTCATTTTAAAGGAGAGAACGAACGATTCGATAAAGAACTTGATATCATTCCCGGCAGTTTCTATTAGCAATTTAAATGAACTACTGAGTTAACTTGGTTCTTCTGTCACATATACCAGTTCAACTCATACTGTGTTTTCTATTCGTTCAATGACCGAGCGTAGCAAACTATAAAGAGTTAGAATTCTTTTGAAAATGTTAATAAATGTACAATTATTTAGATTTACTTCTACACACAAACAAACACACACACACACACACACACACACACACACACACACACACACCATATTTCTTTAACATACTATACTACTACTACTATTTTATTCCTTTGATTTTGTTCTTAACGACTTAGTTATCAGTTTGCACTTAAACCACTTAAATAACTTCTTTATACTTAAACTTAGTTAAATGTCACATCAAACTTTATTGGTAATGGTATTTAACCGATTTAAAAAAAATAGGCCTATAAGGTCATCAATAATTCAATGCGTATGGTTTTTTTCTTCCTTATATGACCAATTTTAAACCATATATAAATTGCTATTAAGGAATTTAAAATTTTATACTTTTTTACTTTCTCTTGCCTATAACTTATGAATGTATATGAAGAAAAGTATTGTTTTCATGTCGATTTTTCGTAATCGAGTTTTCACCGGATCTACAAGTTTTCAGATCCCCTGAATCCAAAAAACATGTTTTTAGCGATTGGTCTATGTGTATGAACAGAATATCTCAAGAATGGAACATCGTACGAACTTGAAACTTAAAACTTAAGTTACATACCACTACCTGACCCGACACGAACATTTTCACCAAAATCGGTCAACCGGAAGTAGTAGTTTATTCGAATAATTTTTCACTTTTTTGCGATTTTCTCAAAAACTGGTCCTACGATTTTTTTGAAAATCGCCTGGTTTACTAAATTTTTATAACTACAAGTTAGGGTAGGCGTTATGTTTGCTGAAATTCTTGGTGAGGCTGTTTTCACGTAAAATAATTGGTTTTTAAGATAACGGCTTTAATATGCATTTTAGCGGAAAAATTTATTTAATAAACAATGTAGAGAATTTTAAATCCTACAACTTTTATTTTAATAATTTTTTTTGTATAACGCTTAGTTTAGCGGTAATTAGCGATTTTCTGTTTTTTTTCTCACGAAAACGTGTGAAAAATTGATTTTTTAAAAGATTTCGGCCTTAGTATGCATTGTACGACAAAAGTATATATAATTATATTTATAGAAAATTAAAAGATCTAAAACTTTTATTTAGAGAATTTTTCTCTACAGAGCGTAGTTTAGCATGATAGAGTGATTTTCCGTATTTTTAAGTCTAACAGGTTGATTTTTATTTTGCGTTTTTCACTCATGATTAAAATAAGGTTACGTTTTTTGTTTATTTCTAATATTTTATTGCTAATGTTAGTTTATATTGTTCATTATTTTCATTGACAAGAGAAAGTCGTGTGAGTGTTTCACACCAGATTTTACTATTTGGTGATCGCGGAGCAAAAAAGGTTAAGAATCACTGCACTAGACCAACCCGATGGGTTGAAAGTAAAAATGAAAAACATTATATACATAATATTGCTTTTATTGACTAACTTGAAAATGATGAACATACATAACCTATAAAATAAACAATTATTTACAAATTATACGTTTTAAAAGAACATGTATAGCTTACGTAGTATGACGAATTAGATATTTTTACTTTCTCTTCTCTATATGAATAAGTAGGAAGGAAAGTATTGTTTTCATGTCGATTTATCGAAATCGAGTTTTCACCGGATCTACACGTTTTCAGACCCCTTGAACCCAAAAACCATGTTTTTAGCGATTGGTCTGTGTGTGTGTGCGCCTGCGCGCGCGTGTGCGTGCGTGCGTGCGTACGTGTGTGTGTGAATTGAATATCTCAAGAACGGAACAACGTACAAACTTGAAACTTGAAACTTAAGTTACATACCACTACCTGTCCCGACACGAACATTTTCACCAAAATTGGTCAACCGGAAGTAGTAGTTTATTCGAATAATTTTTCACTTTTTTGCGATTTTCTCAAAAACTGGTCCTACGATTTTTTTAAAAATCGCCTGGTTTAGTCAATTTTTTATGCTCTACTAGATATGATAGGCGCCATGTTTGCTGAATTTCTTGGTGAGCCTGTTTTCACTAAAAAACTTTGTTTATTTTAAGATTACGGTTTTAAAAATGAAAAACATTATATATATATATATATTGCTTTTATTGACTAACTTGAAAATGATGAACGCACATAACCTATAAAATAAACAATTATTTACAAATTATATGTTTTAAAAGAACATGTATAGATTACGTAGTATGACGAATTAGATATTTTTATATTCCAAAAGACTCGCTGATCACGACCATGATCGATTAAAGAAAGGTTCAGGTAAAGATTTGTGAGACGCTCGACTCCATCAGAGAGAACAGAGATGTGTTCTTCGTTCCAAACACAACACTCGTACCAACAAAAAGAAACATACTTCTCTATTAATTAAATCATGTTTTACCGAAATCTTGTTATACGTGACTGACCAAAAAGGAGTCGGTCGTGTATGGAATTCACGACACGTTTTCAAACGGCTTTAAATCCGTCAAGAAAATTTTTAGTACAGTTTTTTTATTAATTTATTTCATACTGTTTTTATTGTATAAACTTTTTTTTATATTCCTAATTTGTGTACGTTGCAATCTGTTCAATTTAGAACAATAAGCAACCCCATGACACAATGAGATGAGGATGATGTGTATGACGTGTAAATGAGATGTAGTCTTGTACAGACCCAGGTCGACCATTTCTGAGAGAGTGTGGTTTATTGAACCCCAACCATCAAAGTACACCGGTAACCACTGTCTAGTATTCAAATCCGAATAAAAGTAACTACCTTTACTAGGATTTGAACCAGGAACCTTCGTCTCCGAAAATCAGCTGATTTTGGCGACGACTTTACCTCTAGACCAACCCGGTGGGTTATTGCTTTTGTGGAAAATGTTTTATCGTTTCCTGAAGCCAAAACTAGTTTTTTATTAGAAAAACGTCTGTTTGTATGATTTTGTTTCATCGTTCTGGAAGAAAAACTTATGGACCAATTGGGGTGAAATTTAAAAACTAACTTTTCTCAAGTATCTCTAAAAAAAACATTTAGAATTAGCTATGTTTACCTCCAAAATTAAGAGTAAAATTGTAGGAAGTTTAAAAACCTCAACTTTCATTTGAAACATTTTATTCTATAGCGCTTAGTTTAATGTCAAGTATAGTGATTTTCTGTACTTTTCTCGTCAAAATCGGTTAAAAACGGGATTTTCATAAGATTGCCGCCATAGTATGCATTTTTTAATTCCAAATATGTGTACTTTTAATCTCCTTGATTATTCGGCCGAATAATCGCGCGCGGCATGGTTATTGTAAAAGTTAAGTAATTGACGTGGTCTTCGACCATATTTGTTTTAAATGTTATATGTGTTAAGTGTTTAAATGTTTAAAATAATAATTCCTGAGGATGTCTCAGAGAGAGACGAAAGATCTCGAATGAATGTCATACTCTGAGGTGAGTGTTATATCTACTCAGTTTTGTTTTGGCTGTTCATTGTATATCATATATGTAATGTATACAAACAAAGGAATAATAATGTTTAATAGAATAATATTATATATATATATATATATATATATATATATATATATATATATAATATATTCTGCCCATAACAGACAGGTGGAGTGTCAAATTATTTACACTCAATCTGTTCGTTGCAGGGTTAAAATAAATAGTTCTCTTTCTTATTACATGGTCAGCCAATTAAATGACTGAATCATTTAAGAACAGAAGAGGTAGAGGTGTCTTCTTCTTCCAGTGCCTATCCGTTACCGAATGTTGGCAATCATTCTGGCAATGCTGATTTTGTTGACAGCCGCTTTAAACAATTCAGAAGTGGATACTGAAAACCATGTCCTTAAATTTTTCAGCCAGGATATTCGCCTTCGCCCAACGCCTCTCCTGCCATGCACTTTCCCCTGCACTATGCATTTCAACAGCTTGTATTTAGTGTCATTTCTCATGATGTGTCCTAGGTATTCCAATTTTCTTCTTTTGACTGTGTACATTATTTCAGTCTTTTTATTTAGTTTTTGAAGAACTCTCTCATTGGATATTTTATCTGTCCATGATATTCTCAGGATTATTCTGTAGGTCCACATCTCAAATGACTCCAGTTTCTTTGCTGTTGCTTCACTAAGAGTCCAAGATTCTACTCCATATAGCAAGATGGAAAATACATAGCATCGAAGTAGTCTAATTTTCAATTCAAGGTTCAAGTTGTGTGTCTTGAACAGTTTTGACATTTGGTTGAACGCTGATCTGGCTTTTTCAATCCTGGCCTTTAGAGGCTGTAGAGGTGTAAAAGACAATAATCAGAGTTATCTCCTCTGAAAGTAATGAATTTCATTATACAGCCAGACCCTGTGGTGAATGAAGTGAAGGTGTCATTTGCAGAGTGGAAAATATGTGCTTTTCAGAGGGCCCGGCATGCTGATAAGCGTACTTTTCCACTCAGTGAGGAAGGCAATGGTAAACCACCTCAATCCTCGTTTTATTTAGTACTATAAAGGTTCAAATTACCCTTTCGGCTGATCACCTAAACGACAACATGTAATATATTTGTGTTCTTGGATTACACAAGTGAAAATAGACTTGCATAAGACACAAATGGACCCAACAGGTATTGGAGTCAAGCTAGAAAAGCCTTTGAAATGAAAAACAGCTTACTGACTGCAAACATTGATTTACAGATTAGGAAAAATTTCTTAAAACATTATGTTTGGAGTGTAGCATTATACGGAAGTGAAACGTGGGTGATAGGGGCTGTAGAACGGAAGAGGATAGAAGCTTTTGAAATGTGGTGTTATAGGAAAATGTTAAAGATTAGGTGGGTGGACAAAATAAGTAATTTAGAGGTTCTTAGGCGAGTGGATGAAAAAAGAAGTATATGGAAGCATCTTACCAAAAGAAGGGATAGGCTAGTGGGGCATATCCGAAGACATCCAGGTATTGGGCTATCAATAATGGAGGGTAATATTGAGGGAGTAAATTGTAGAGGGAGGCAAAGATTAGAATATATAAAGCAAATTACGAAAGATGTAGGGTGTTACAGGTATGTAGATATGAAACGAATTGCGCAAGATAGAACAGCTTGGAGAACTGCATCAAACCAGTCGAGAGCCTGATGACAAAAAAAAAAGGTATTGGAGACAGAAATACATTCAGAAACAGGATAAACGAGTGGAATGTGATGTCAGAGAATGAGGTCCTTAGGAGGACAGGGACAAAGTGGACAGAAGAGAGGAAGCAAACACATGGGGAAAGAATGAGAGAAGTATGGAAAATGAGAAAGAATTCCCAAAAATGTGTTGGAATGCTTCGCGCGATCCATCGGGTCCATACGCACTTAATAATAATAATAATAATAATTATAATAATAATATCTGCCCATAACAGACAGGTGGAGTGTCAAATTATTTACACTCAATCTGTTCGTTGCAGGGCTAAAATAAATAGTTCTGTTTCTTATCACATGGTCAGCCAATTAAATGACTGAATCATTTAAGAACAGAAGAGGTAGAGGTGTAAAAGACACTAATCAGAGTTATTTCCTCTGAAAGTAATGAATTTCACTATACAGCCAGACCCTGTGGTGAATGAAGTGAAGGTGTCATTTGCAGGGTGGAAAGTGAGTGCTTTTCGGAGGGCCTGGCATGCTGATAAGCATACTCTTTCAACTCAGTGAGGAAGGCAATGGTAAACCACCTTACTCCTCGTTTTTACTTAGTAAAACCTCTAGAGGTTCAAACCAGCCTTTCGGCTGTTGACCTAAACAACAACAATAATAATATACGAGTATCTGTATTATATTTTAATATTTTTTTATACAGACCCTAGTTTAGCGTCAATTAGTGTTTTTACGTATTTTTAAATCGAACATTGATTTTCATTTTGCGTCATTCACTCTTGATTAAAAATTAGTTTCTGTTTTTCATATTACATTTTTACTTTCTCTAGGCTATATGAATACATAGGAAGGGAAGTATTGTTTTCATGTCGATTTTTCGAAATCGAGTTTTCACCGGATCTATACGTGTTCAGACTCCCTGATCCCAAAAAACATGTTTTTAGCGATTGGTCTTGTGTGAATGTGTGTTTGAACAAAGTATCTAAAGAACGGAACATCGTACGTACTTGAAACTTGAAACTTAAGTTACATACCACCACTACCGGACCCGACACGAACATTTTCATCAAAATCGGTCAACTGGAAGTAGTACTTTATTCGTGTAATTTTTCACTTTTTTGCGATTTTCTCAAAAACTGCTCGTACGATTTTTTTTAAAAATCGCCTCTTTTATTTAATTTTTTATGCTCTACAAGATAGGGTAGGCGCCATGTTTGTTGAAATTCTTGGTGAGGCTGTTTTCACGTAAAAAAAATTGTTTTTTTAAGATTGCGGCTTTATTATCCATTTTACCGCAAAAATGTATATAATTAAAGTTGTAGAGAATTTAAAATTCTACAACTTTTTTTTCAAACATGTTTTTGTATAACGCTTAGTTTAGCGGTAATTAACAATTTTCTGTTTTTTTTCTCACAAAAACGTGTGAAAATAGATTTTTTTTAAAGATTTTGGCCTTAGTATGCATTTTACGACAAAAGTGTATATAATAAAATTTATAGGAAATTAAAAGATCTACATTTTTTAATTAAAGCATTTTTTTGTACAGTACCTAGTTTAGCATGAAAGAGCGATTTTCCGTTTTTTTAAGTCAAACTGGGGTTGATTTTCATTTTGCGTCTTTCATATATGATTAAAATTAGGTTATATTAATTGAGGTTAGTTTTTTGTTTTTTTTCTATTATTTTATTAATAATGTTAGATTTATTGTTAATTATTTGCATTGACAAGAGAAAGTTGTGTGAGTGTTTCACACCAGATTTTTTTTCATGATTAAATATAGGTTTTGATATTGGCAAGAGAAAGTTATGTGAGTATTTCACACAATAATTTTTCAAAATGGATCTTAAAATGAGTAAACGTATTATCTTTTGTAGATAAACGAAATGGAATTGCGGTTTGGCGACCAATTTATGTTACACTTTACAAAAGAGATATGTATCTAAAGAATTGTTAAGAAAATAATTTTATTTGTAATTACAAGCAATTAAGTTAAATACTCTATAACTTATGTTTTTTCAACCTGGTATGATACAGTCAGTTTTACTAACATACACTTGTATTATTTGAAAATCAGTTTGGAATGTAACTCGGCTAGTTCTAAACAAAAGATTTCGTCTGATGGTTCATAGAGGGGTTCATCTACCATTGTTTGCTATTGTTTAAGAAGCTCTCTTAACTTTTCAAATGCACCAAACAATGATCTCCATCTTAAAAACAATTAAAGATTTCATCGCCTGCAACACAATACTCACTCCTATGTATATATACAGGGTGTCCCAAAAGTCT
This sequence comes from Catonia carolina, assembly GCA_035578175.1. NCBI lineage: Eukaryota > Metazoa > Arthropoda > Insecta > Hemiptera > Achilidae > Catonia > Catonia carolina. Next base: position 8,749,335 of record JAQMRL010000016.1, read on the forward strand.
GACCGGCAAAATATTTCGAATGTAAGGGAACTTTCAAGATACAGTAGAATCTCGGTAGTCTGGCCGTGCATTAGTCCGGCACCTCCGTTATCCGGCCCTTAAAATATTAGGCCTAAAAGTTTGAAACCTCACCCAGGACAGATTTTGGTGAAAGATTTAAATTGAATTAGGGAAATCAACTCGACCTTCATACGGCGGATTTAATAAATCCTAAACATGTATGTTTAGGATTTGATTAAAGAAATCAATAAGCAGACCTTAATTATTGTTAAATGGAATAATTTTTGGCCTTTTATCAAAAACCCAGAACTGGGTCATACTCTATACTTCATGCTGAATTGACAACGAAACGTAATTCTCAGAACACGAGCACCCCCACACCGCACTAGGCGATGTCAATAGCCGATAATTATGTTTAGTACAATGACTACACAAGTACTCAGCAAACCTTTTTTAATTAGTTAATTTAATTTAAAATCACATAGAAATCAATGCATATTCATTTTTTGTTTAATTTATAATTTATATTTGAAAAATTCCAACACATCCAGTAATCCGGCATTTTCAGTAATCCGGCACCCTCTCGGTCCCGAACAGGCCGGACTACTGAGATTCTACTCTTAGAGAAGATAACTGTGACTAGTGTCTTTTACACCTCCACCTCTTCTGTTATTAAATGATTCAGTCATTTAATTGGCTGACTATGTGCTAAGAAACAGAAATATGTTTTTTAGCCCTGCAACTAACAGACTGAGTGTAAATAATTTGACACTCCACCTGTCTGTTACGGATAGAACATATGCTTTTACATGAGTAAACAATATTGTTTAGGTCATCAGCCGAAAGCTGGTTTAAACTGAACCTGTAGAGGTTTTACTCAGTAAAACTAAGAGTGAGATGGTTTACCTTCCTCACTGAGTGGAAAAGTACGCATGTCAGTATGCCGACCCTCTGAAAAGCCCATATTTTCCACTCTGCTAATGACACCTTCACTTTATTCACCACAGGATCTGGCTGTATAATGAAATTCATTACTCTTAGAGGAGATAAATGTGACTAGTGTCTCTTACACCTCCACCTCTTCTGTTATTAAATGATTCAGTCATTTAATTGGCTGACCATGTGATAAGAAACAGAACTATTTATTTTAGCCCTGCAACGAACTGATTGAGTGTAAATAATTTGACACTCCACCTGTCTGTTATGGGCACATACGCATATTTTCTTTTATTGAGTGATGATGCCTACATAAGCCTTGGGCTTGTGCGTAGGTAATGATATGTGGTGATTTATAGATGAAAAAAATGCCAGACCTGACCAGGAATCGAACCCGGGACCCCGGCATAGTAGTCAGTTGCGCTGACCATTACAACACGGGCCGGCCTATCTTGAAATTTCCCTTACATTCGAAATATTTTGCCGTACTGGGACTTTTAGGACACCCAGTGTATCTGTTATACCACTACTAATGTACTGGTAGACCTAGGTTAGCATTGATTCGTTTCTTAATTCTGTTTTATTATAATCTAATCGATAATAGGTATGTGTAACGGGTTTTATTTGTTACTAACTAATGCATCTACACTTCGTAAAAGAACATTGCTTGCATCAGTCTGTTACTTTTTTTTGTTTTTTTTTAAGTCCTAATATGTGTACGTTGCAATCTGTTCAATTCAGAACAATAAGCAACCCCATGACCCAATGAGATGAGAATGATATGTATGACGTGTAAATGAGGTGTAGTCTTGTACAGACTCAGGCCGACCATTCCTGAGAGAGTATGGTTAATTAAACCCCAACCATCAAAGTACACCGGTAACCACTGTCTAGTATTCAAATCCGTATAAAAGTAACTACCTTTACTAGGATTTGAACCGGGAACCTCTGCCTCCGAAAATCAGCTGTTAAACAGCTGATTTTGGCGACGACTTTACCTCTAGACTAACCCGGTGGGTTCGGTTACTTTAAAACTATTCAGTATCTAATCTATCTACCCAGTGGTCTCATAAGTGTTCAAGAAATCTGGAAGTTGTTATTCATATAAAAAATATACAGTAAAGCCCCGATTATCCGTGGTATTGGGTGGAAAGGGCACCGCGGATAACCCGAGAAAATAATGAAATTGAGGTGTAAACACGAAAAAAATTTTCAGCAAAAAAACTGTTTATTTTTTTGTTGTTTTTACAACCTCGTTGGACCACTTGAATGAAATTTATAAATCCTTCTTGGTTTGGTATTAGGATTCCTACGCTTTTTCCAATAATTCTTCATATTTTGGGATGTGATCTGTCTGATTTTATCTGTACAAATCATTAACAACGGAGGTCGAGTTTTTCGACGAATTTTTTGTCTTTATCTTTAAGCTAACTAACTCTGATCGTTAAGACACTAATTATGATAAGTGTCTTTTACACCTCTGCCTCTTCTGTTCTTAAATGATTCAGTCATTTAATTGGCTGACCATGTGATAAGATACGGAACTATTTATTTTAGCCATGCAACTAACAGGACTAAAATAAATAGTTCTGTTTTTAATTACATGGTCAGTCAATTAAATGACTGAATCATTTAAGAACAGAAGAGTTAGAGGTGTAAAAGACACTAATTAGAGTTATCTACTCTGAAAGTAATGAATTTCATCATACAGCCAGACCCTGTGGTGAATGAAGTGAAGGTGTCATTTGCAGAGTGGAAAATATGTGCTTTTCAGAGGGCCCGGCATGCTGATAAGCGTACTTTTCCACTCAGTGAGGAAGGCAATTGTAAACCACCTCACTCCTCGATTTACTAAGTAAAACCTCTACAAGTTCAAACCAGCCTTTTGACTGATAATCTAAACAACAACATATCTTTAAGCAATTAAGCTGTTGAGATTTTTTTTAAAGTTTTTGTTCTGCAATGTTAAATTCTTGCATATCTTGCTTTATTTCGGCCAACTATCTTGGAGGATTTTTCCACGAGTTAATTATAAAAATGAGTTGTTTTGTTACTCGATTGTTCGGTATTCTAAGTAAATGCCCAAAGAAAGAAATTAGTTTCTTCCATATGATATAAGTAATTGGCTTGATTTTATGGTAGAGTTCAAAATTAGACATTAAGATTGAGTTATCGTTGAGTTCCTGTTTTTTGTTTATGCAAGTCCTTAAGGTTCTTATTTCTATCGCAAGAATTTCCCTCATTCTCGTTTTAGTTTTAAAATTAGCAATAGTTTCGCAGCAATAAGTGGCTTCAGGCTTATAATGCAATAAAAACTATGTTTTATTGTACAACAAACATAACATGTAAAACTTTTCAAATATGAACAATACAGCAGAATCTTTTGCTCTAAACGTCTAAATCATTAAAATAAACTACAGTAAACAAAAACCTTGCCCATAACAGACAGGTGGTGTGTTAAATTACTTGCACTCGATCTGTTAGTTCCAGGGCTACAAAAAATAGTTCTGTTTCTTATCACATGATTAGTCAATTATATGACTGTAATATTTAACAACAGAGGTAGAGGTGTAAAAGACACTAGCCAGAATTATCTCTTTTAAGAGTAATGAATTTCATTATACAGCCAGACCGTGTGGTGAATGAAAGCCATTCGTTTTACTTCAATTTAAGAACGGCCTCCGGGCCAGCCTAGTCAGTCAGCTGGTAGATAGTCGCTATTATTTGTTAAGTAACGACGGTTGGGCAAGCGACTTTTTATGTTGACCAGCTGACAGCCATCCGTGAACAAACTTTACTGGGGGGTCCCTAATTCATGTCAAATAATACAGCAAAGCACCGATCAAATTGGGTTGTTGTTAACCCTTTAACTACTGAGTTTTTATAGGAAATAAAGCTTGCACAGATTAGGTATTTTCATTACACTTCATACCATGATGAAGCTACATTTCATGTTTTGTCTTGAATTTTTAGTTCTTAGATTTAGTTTTCAGTATTTTTAGCTTTTAATTTTTTCATGTTTTTTGTAACTTTTAGTTTTATATGTTTGTTACAAAATAAGTTGTAATTTAAAATCTCCAATAATGTAAAAAAATTATTTTAGTACATCTTTGGGCCAAAGGCTAATGACAGTGACAGAATTGGGTTCTGTAGTCAAAGTCAATTCCTGCAAAGTTCTTTTTTATTATCCTCATTATCACTCTTCTTCGTCAGATTCTACAGTTATTGGATATTCACTTATTTCTTTCATCTGTGTACATTTTAGAAAAAATTCAGAACAAAAATAAAAAAAAACCTTTTTTTGTTTAGTTATATAGTTTGGTAAAGAAAAGAATCTAATTCGTTATTTCCAACTTCAATTGGTCCAAATTTTATATAATTATAGAGTACTAACTCATTTTAAAGCCAATAGAATGCGGAACATAGTACTTCTGAAAAATTTGAACATGAGTTTACATCACAGTTGGTTCTAGCCTTTGCATGTAAGTGCCGTCGCATATACAAGACAACAGTACTCAAAGGGTTAATAATGCACACTTCCTGATAACAAATAAAAGCTAAAAAAAAAATTTAAGAACCATAAGCAACCCCATGACCAAATCAGATGAGGATGATACAGTCTTGTACAGACTGAGGCCGACCATTCCTAAGATAGTATGAGACCATCAAAGTACACCGGTAACCATTGACTAGTATTCAAATCCGTATAAAAGTAACTACCTTTACGAGGATTTGAACCAGAAACCATTATATCTTGAAATCAGCTGTTAACAGCTGACTCACGTTGAGTTCTTTAACTCTAGACCAACCCGGTGAGTTACAGAACGCATAATGATTACAAAATAATAACCCCTGGGCAAACTAACCGCTACACATATCTAGTCTCCTAAACAAACCTCTACAAGTTGCTCTGACCACGACACCACGGTATAAGAAAGAATGGTCGTGCAACTCCCATCCCCTTATACTACATCTTAGGAGGAACTTCCCCCCTTCTGGCCGCTTGGGTCGCGGCGGACGGAGAATAGATTTAAGTTATGAATAAGCTTAATAAGAATATACGAGAAACCCAGTTTCTTTAGATTAAAACGAACGGAGGTTTTAAATACGAGGTGTGGCTATTAAATAACAAGACTGAGGTTGTAAAAAATTTAATTTTATACATAATTACTTATTGTCACCTTCAATACACTCTTTCTCTATCCCTATAACGCTTGTAGAATAGCAATCTATTCTGCATAACATCGTAGATGAAATAGTTAATTGTTGGATTTTTAAAAGAAATATTTTAAATAATTAATCATTGAACATCAAGATGAATAATTTACATTTAATATCTTAATATTCCATAACAGAAATTAATATATGAAACCAAAATTTTATAAAAAATATTTAATAATAATAATAATAATAATAATAATAATAATAATAATAATCATCCAGGAGCCAGACGATTCAAGTGAAGCCATTCAGAAAAACAAATGAATAGATAATTTAATAAATAATTTTAATTATATGGATTTTTTTATAAAAGAGAATAAGATAGCATTAAAACATGGGATGAATTAAGAAACTAAATTAAATATGTTAACGATTTTAAAACCAACAAATAAAACAGAATTTAACACAGAATGTAACAATGGTCCGGGCCCCCATTCGATCAAGATCAATGGTACGTGGCAGACGGAACGCATAGACTTCCAGAACTTCAATTAGTAATTATAAAAAGTTTATCACATTTAATTTTCTTGAGCTCAATAGGCAGATAAAATCAATTTAATATATTTTATAACTATCATAAATTCATTAAATATTTAGAATTATAATAAGTGTCATCAATAAAATCAATTTAAATCAAGATCAAATAATATTCATTTTTGTAAAGTCAAGTTTGTTAATTTTTTTTTTTGTTTAAGTATTTTCAAATTCAATCATTAAATATCGTTTAAATAAATAATCAAATTCATTCAGTGTTTTCATTTATTTTGTCTTCATTTATATCATTCATTAATCAATTAATTCATTTCACATTTTACTTTCAATTTTTAAATTCACACCTCTACTCGCTCCATGCGAATTTTCCATTGTTGGAAACAGTGCTGGAAGTAATCTTCTGTCAGCTCCTCCAGGACACGTGCCGCTTTCTCTTTTACAGCTTTCACAGACTCAAATCTTGTCCCTTTTAATGCAGATTTCACCTTAGGGAACAGGTAGAAGTCACATGGTGCAAGATCTGGTGAATAAGGTGGATGTTCTAACACTGAGATGCTGTACTTGGCTAGGAACCTCTTGACAAATAACGCGGAATGAGCTGGCGCACTGTCTTGGTGAAGAACCCATGATTTGTCCTTCCACATTTCGGGTCGTTTTCCTTACTCTTTGACGTAGTTTAGAAAGTACCTCAAGGTAGTAATATTGATTAATTGTTTCACCTTCAGGAACTCAGTAAAGGTACACAATCACATGGATGTAAAAAAAACCATCATCATTGCTTTAAATTTTGACTTGGTCATTCGAGCTTTTTTTAGCTCTCGGTGAAATTTGGCTCTTTCAGTGCATGGATTGGCGCGTCGTTTCCGGATCTTAAGTAAAAAACCACGTTTCATCACATCTTATTATCGTTTCCAAAAAATTTGGGTCATTTTCAATCACGTACAAAATGTCAGTACAAACATTTTTGAGCGGCACGTGTCCTAAAGGAGCTGACAGAAGAGGACTTCCAGCACTGTTTCCAAGAATGGAAAATTCGCATGGAGCGTTGTAAGGATAGAGAGGGACTGTATATTGAAGGTGACAATAAGTGATTATGTATAAAATTAAAATTAAATTTTTTACAACGTTAGTCTCATTATTGAATAGCCACACCTCGTATGCGAGGCGGAATATAATAAGGGACCTCTTGTTGAAGTTTTTAAATTTTGAGTTTAGATTTAAAGCACTTAAATCAAAATAATGAGGTACAAAATTTAAATCGTTATCACAAAAATAATTTACGTTTTGACAGCTTAAATAGGTTCGATTGAGTGTTTCAGGAAAATGGATTTTAGACTTTTACAATGCCACCCTCTTTTGATTATACATATTTAATAAAATTTTACATATAAATAAACCTTTAAATGCCTTTTTTTTAGTAATTTACTACAAGTTTTTTTAACTGGATGTTTTATACTAAACTGTAAAAGTTCTAAAAGTTTTTTAAAAAGTGTTTTAGCGTTCGGTGGTTTTACAAGAAATGTCTGCCCTAACAACTCATCATACGGTCTTGGGTTCGAATCCCATTCAGGCACGGCTTATTTTCATACGTTACAAAAAATCATTTTATCCTTCATCGTCTGCCCGTGCAGTAATTGCAGAACAGTCGGACGTTAAACCAAAAAAAAATCTCTAGAGGCCTCGAGTGAATTATCACTCAACCTGCCTATTATGGGCAACCGGAATTATGAATATTAAAAATTATTCTCTTATTTTTTATGTTTTTAACGTGATTCGGCATGAATTTTTGAACAGGGATCCACCCAGTGGAGTTTGTTCAAGAATGGCTTCCAGCTGGTCACCATACAAAGTCACTTGCCCAACCAGTGTTGCTTAAGAAATAATAGCTATTTTCTACCAGCTCACTGACTCGGCTGGCCCGAAGGCCTGGGAAAATGAAAAAAATTATTTTCCGCCTCTTTGGCGTAGTGATTAGCGCGCTAGCCTATCAAGCGGAAGATCCCGGGTTCGATATTCCTGGCTAGGATCTGGAAATTTAAAAACTTTAAAACCCACAGCGGTCGTTAATGAACAAGCTGTTGATACGACTTTAAATAAAAACTAAAAAACTTTTTCAATAATTCCTCAGGGTCTGCCCCTACGTATTAGTTTGTTGTTTAGGTCAACAGCCGAAAAGCTGGTTTGAATCTCTTACAGGTTTTACTAAGTAAAAACGAGGATTGAGGTGGTTTACTATTGCCTTCCTCACTGAGTTGAAAAAGTATACTTATCAGCATGCCAGACCCTCAGAAAAGCACCAACTTGCTACCTGCAAATGACACATTCACTTCATTCACCACAGGGTCTGGCTGTATAGTGAAATTCATTACTTTCAGTGGAGATAACTCATGACTAGTGTCTTTTACACCTCTACCTCTTCTTTTCTTAAATAGTTTATTCATAACATTGGCTGACTATGTGATAAGAAACAGAACTATTTTTTGTAGCCGTGAAACCAACAGGTCAAGTGCAGTTAATTTAACACTTTACCTGCCCATTATGGGAATACGTATTAGTTATGATCATTTTAAGGGAAGACTGTACTTTGTATCCCGCCAATGTTAAATTTTCTATTTTTAGGTACATTTTTCACGAGATTGGTAAACGATAGGGAAATGAAACTTCACTTATTTGTAGTTGTCGGGTTGCTCGAGCAACTAACATTTTCGCAACTTAATCCGTTTAACCATAAAGTAAAAAAACAGAATAAGGAATAACATAAAATTTTTATAAATTTTTTTACGGTATTTTACATATAATTAATTTTTGTAGCTTTTGAGGAAGTCATAAAAGTACCGGAATATGTGAATGTACAAGATAAATAACTGGTAAAAATTTCAGCCTGGTATTTTTATTGGTTTTCGAGAACAATGTACCTAAATGTTAAAAATTTAAATTTACGGGAACGGGAAAAAACACAAAAAAGCATAAAATGTACACACACAAGTATATTTCCTATCAATATTTGGTTAGAAAGCTGAACCAACAGCTACGAGTATTAAAAACAGTAATGCAGATATTTTAATAACTAAAATTCCCTTTGCTCTAACGATCGGTGTAGAATTATGAAAAATATTTGTTCTTGATGACACAACAATTTTTCTGGGTAACCTCCTAAAAACTTAATTTTTTCACGTAATTTAATGTTTTTGTGGTTGATCTCGTTTTCAATTATTGAAAAACATAAAGAACCGAAAGTCGAAATTTTCAGTTAACCCTTTCTAACCCAGTGTGACGAAGAAATCACGCTGGAGTGAAATAACAGACATCAAAATTTTAGTTATTAGCGACTACTTTGGATCAGGAACGTTGGGTGTGAAGTGTAATAATTTTCTGTACCCTAGCCAGGAATCGAAATTGAGACTTCTGCTTTGCAGTGTAGCATACTGACCATTGCGCTACGGAGGCGACCATTAATTAGTTTCTTTTAAAAATTAATTTTAGTTTTAAATATTCGTGTTCATTTACTAAAATAAATAATTTTTCGAATCCCATTCAGGCACGGCATATTTTCATACGTTAAAAAAAATCATTTCATTCTTCACCGTCTGCATTAGCAGTACTTGCAGAACAGTCGGATGTTAAACAAAAAAAAAAAACTAAAATAAAGTAGCACTTCTTCAAATATGTCCTACGTACGTACAAGTTTATATTTTAGACTGTTTGTAAAAAGTGATTTTATCCATTTTATTAATATTTTTAATTGTAAAATATTTTGTCTTAAATGATGACTTTAAAATTAAAATCATATTTAGTTTTTTTTTGATACAAATCTAAGTAAGAGAATATTTTTTATTAAGGAAGCCTGAACATAATTTTACGTATTCATATTGTTGTATAAAACAATGAACAGATATTTTTTGTGTATAGTTAAAAAAATTAGGATTGAAAGGGTTAAAACCGTCATACAGTCTAAAGGACGGATGCATTTTCTTTTATTATAATTTATTCATATCCTGACAAGTTTTTTTTTACTTATTTTCTAATACACAACTTCTTTTATGGATTCTGTCATAATATTATTTTACATTTATTGATATTGATAATCCTTTTCAAAAATTATTTATGATTTATTTCATACAAATATACTATCTAGTAATTTATATTCTTAATATTTATTTTCGTTTTGAATAACTTACGTAAGATTATGAGTTTCATCTTTTTAAACAAAATTGATTTTTTTCTTGTGTCAACTGTCAACGAATCCTAGAAATAATGATAATATCTTAGCTACTGCTTGGTGGTTTTTTTTAATAATTTTATTTTGGTCTTAAAAATAACACCATAAAAATTCCATATACCATACCTTCAAAATCATAAATATTGCTGTACTTTAAAAGAAATCTTTTTTTATTACGGCTTATCATATTACGTCGTCATTCAGAAAGCTATTTTAAAATTCTTTTTTTTAAAGGACAGACCACCTGCTTTGATAAACCTTTTATTATATTAAATGGTTAAAATATTTCAATTTTTTAGTCAGTCATAAATTTTTAATTCCTTGCGAATCTACCTATAATAATAAAGAAAAAAAAAATCTGGTGTGCAACATTCACACAACTTTCTCTTGCCAATGCAAATAATGAACAATATATATTTTTTTTATTTGTTATCGGGAACTGTACATTATTGACAACTACCCAATTTGATAGCTGCTTTGTTGTATTATTTGACGTGAATTAAACATGAGTTTGAACATAAACCCCCAGTAGAGTTTATTCTCGGATGGCTGTCAGCTGGTCACCATACAAAGTCACTTGCCCAAACGGTGTTATTTAACAAACAATAGCGACTTACGACCAGTGACTGACTGGGCTGACCCGAAGTCCTAATGAACAATATAACCTAACATTAGAAATAAACAAAAAACTAACCTCAAAAAACATAACCTTATTTTAACCCTTTCAGTTACAACGTCCGGAAAACAGGACGTCAATATATTATATATTGTTGTTTAGGTCAACAGCCAAAAGGCTGGTTTGAACCTCTAGAGGTTTTACTAAGTAAAAACGAGGAGTGAGGTGGTTTACCATTGCCTTCCTCACTGAGTTGAAAGAGTATGCTTATCAGCATGCCAGGCCCTCCGAAAAGCACTCACTTTCCACCCTGCAAATGACACCTTCACTTCATTCACCACAGGGTCTGGCTGCATTGTGAAATTCATTACTCTCAGAGGAGATAACTCTGGCTAGTGTCTTTTACACCTCTACCTCTTCTGTTCTTAAATAGTTCAGTCATATAAGTGGCTGACTATGTGATAAGAAACAGAACTATTTTTTTTAGCCCTGGACCAAACAGATAGAGTGCAATTAAAATAACACTCCACCTGCCTGTTTTGGGCACATATTATATATTATATATAAAATATATTTTACGTAGTTTTAACATCCTATTTACCGGACGTCCGTAAGTTATGCTTAAAGTGCTAACGTCCGGAAAACTGAACATTTCCAACAAAATTTTTAAACAAAAATTAAATTATGGAATATGTATTTTAAAACCGCCTCCATGGCGTAGTGACTAGCACCGCTAGTCTACAAAGCGGAAGGTCCCGTGTTCAATTCTCGACTAGGTTCTGGAAATTTTAACACGTTAAAACCATCGTTAAGGTACCAAAATCCACAGTAATTTTGCTAATGACCAAGCTGTCGATGAGACTTTAAATAAACTGAAAAAAACTATTTAAAATATTTTTATTGTTAGAACGATTTCCTTTTTTTATGAACACAATAAAAATTAATTTTTAACACGAAGTTTTATTTTTCTGTAACATTGAAATTTTGTCGGCAATGGCAGGCTAACACCTGAAAGTTTTCGAAATAAGGGCTGCCACTTTTTGTACACCCTTATTCAAATTAAATAGCCCTTTAGATCAAACTTTTAAATATTGTTTTGGCACTGAAAGAGTTAATCATGAGTAAATGATGCAAAATGAAAATCAACCTCAGTTTGGCTTAAAAATACGGAAAATCTCTTTCACGCTAAACTAGGCTCTCTAGAAAAAATGCTCTAAATAAAAGTTTTAGATTTTTTAATTTTCTATAAATTTTATTATATACATTTTTGTCGTAAAATGATGAAATTTTAAAAAATCGATTTTTTTACACATTTTCGTGAAAAACAAACAAAAAATTGCTATTCACCGCTGAACTAAGCGTTGTACAAAATATTGTTTGAAATAAAAGTTGTACCCACCAACACACACACACAAACACACACACCTGCACAGACCAAATGCCGGCCGCGTTGGCGTAGTTGGTAACATGCTCGCCTCTCATCATGCGGTCTTGGGTTCGAATCCCATCCAGGCACGGCATATTTTCATACGTTACAAAAAAAAAATCATTTCATCCTTCACCGTCTGGATTAGCAGTAATTACATAACAGTCGGACGTTAAACCAAAAAAAAATAAAATAAATAAAAATAAAAAAAACAGACCAATCGCTAAATACATATTTTTTTGGGGTTCAGGGGGCCTGAAAACGTGAATATCCGATAGAAACTCAAGTTCGAAAAATCGACGTGAAAAGAATACTTTCCTTCTTATATATTTATACAGGGAAATTTTTTTTGTTTAACGTCCGACTGTTCTGCAATTACTGCTAATGCAGACTGTGAAGGATGAAATGATTTTTTTGTAACGTATGAAAATATGCCATGCCTGTATGGGATTCAAACCCATATAAACCATATACAGGGCAATAGAAATATAATAGAAATAAATATAGTTAAATAGGGCAAGAGTTAACCCACCGGTTTGGTCTAGAGGTAAAGTCGTCGCTAGACGAAGGTTCCGGGTTCAAATCCTAGTAAAGGTAGTTACTTTTATACGGATTTGAATGCTAGACAGTGGTTACCGGTGTACTTTGATGGTTTGGGTTCAATTAACCATACTCTCTCAGGAATGGTCGACCTGAGTCTGGACAAGACTACACCTCATTTACACGTCATACACATCATCCTCATCTCATTGGGTCATGGGGTTGCTTATTTTTCTGAATTGAATAGATTGCAACGTACACATATCAGGAATAAAAATAAAAAAAATAGGGCAAGAGGAAGTAAAAAACGTTGAACAGGTTGCAATAATCACACATTGGGGATAAAAATATATTTTTTTTTTGGTTTAACGTCCGACTGTTGTGCAATTACTGCTAATGCAGACTGTGAAGGATGAAATGATTTTTTGTAACGTATGAAAATATGCCATGCCTGAATGGGATTCGAACCCAAGACCGCATGATGAGAGGCGAGCACGTTACCAACTACGCCAATGCGGCTGGCTGATAAAAATAATAATTCCATTTTTTGTTATAATTTATTTATTTTTTGATTACCAATATATTTTTGTATAGTCTTTTTCATTACATAATAGAGTTTAAAACGCCAAAATTCATGTTTTGAAACACTCGGTACAATAAGGAGAAATTACTACCAGTACCTAATCATAAAGGCATCGACTGTTAAATTCAAAGAAAATAACAATAAAAATAATTAATTACAGCTGTTTATTTCAAATCGCTTATATTTTAAAATTTAATGTTGTGATAGAATTTTAATAGTTGAATGAATGTGAATTTAAATTGTAAGTGTAATTTATTATATTTGGATTAATATTTTGTGATTTCAAACCAAAATTTGTGTTAAAAATGTGTGATAAAAAGGGCAAGGGAAGTGGTTTTGAGTGTGATTCCGGACAATGTTTAAAGGAAAAGATAATCGATCCAGTTGCATCGAAGGGAAAAGCAGATTCTCCATGCGACGCAGATACGATTTCTAGAAGATTTGCAGCGTTAAAAGAGATTGAGATTCCTCAAGCGGTAACAGAAATGAAAAAAAAATGTAGATGTATGAAATACGATCCTTTAGCTCCACCTAAAGGTGTAAACACTTATGAACATTTGGCTAGTCCTCCTTTAACAGATAGAATAGGGTTAGGTAAAAGACATTTTAGTCTTGCTAAAGCATGGGCTGGAACTTGTATCGGCTGGACAATGGTGGCCGCTGTAGCCGCTGTTTATTTCCTCGTAAATAATGCACCAATTTCTGGATGCAGACGACCTCCTGAACCTTAAATTCAATTTTTGTCTAAAATTTAATAGTATACCATAGTAATTTTTTATACTAGTAAAAATTTAAATTTAATAAAAAAAAATTCTTCTTGCAGTCAGATGTTTTGCTGTATTATATTATAATATACCCACCGGGTTGGTCTATAGGTAAAGTCTCGAGGTAAAGTTTCAGAGACGAAAGTTCCTGGTTCAAATCCTAGTAAAGGTAGTTACTTTTATACGGATTTGAATGCTAGACAGTGGTTACCGGTGTACTTTGATGGTTTGGGTTCAATTAACCATACTCTCTCAGGAATGGTCGGCCTGAGTCTGTACAAGACTACATCTCATTTAAACGTCATTCACATCATCCTCATCTCATTGGGTCATGGGGATAAAGTCCACCCTTTCTTAGTTTGCTCCTAATGTAAACAAATAATGACGTCACTGAGCATGCGCATTATATAAAAATGAGTACACGCTCATTAAAAAGTAACAACAAAATACTTTCAAAAGTATTTAAATACAAAATACTTTTAAAAATATTTTTCTAAATAAAATTGTTAGGCTTACATCAAATCATGACTGGTATTTTAAGTACTTATAATTTAAAACATGGATAACTTAATCGGAATACGATATCCATAAAGTGGTGGTCCCTAGCGTGCACTCTTTAGTAGCTGGCTTTGGTTTGTTGACAGTAGGAGCAAACTTAGGACGGCTGAACTATAGATTAGATACCGCCCATAACAGACAGGTGGAGTGTCAAATTATTTACACTCAATCTGTTCGTTGCAGGACTAAAATAAATAGTTCTGTTTCTCTTCACATGGTCAGCCAATTAAATGACTGAACCATTTAAGAACAGAAGAGGTAGAGGTGTAAAAGACACTCAGAGTTATCTCCTCTGAAAGTAATGAATTTCATTGTACAACCAGACCCTGTGGTGAATGAAGTGAAGGTGTCATTTGCAGAGTGGAAAATATTATGTGCTTTTCAGAGAGCCCAGCATTCTGATAAGCATACTTTTCCACTCAGTGAGGAAGGCAATTGTAAACATCCTTACTCCTCGTTTTACTTAGTAAAACCTCTACAAGTTCAAACCAGCCTTTCGGCTGATGACCTAAACAACACTTAGATGAGATCATAGAATAATGTTTTCTGAATTTTTATATACAATAATAATGCTTATTACTTTCTCTTGCCTATATGAATATATAGGAAGGAAAGTATTGTTTTCATGTCGGTTTTAAGAAATTGAGTTTTCACCGGATCTACACGTTTTCAGACCCCCTGAGCCCAAAAAACATGTTTTTAGCGATTGGTCTGTGTGTGCGTGTGTGTGTGCGTGCGTGCGCGCGGGTGTGTGTGTGAACAGATATCTCAAGAACGGAACATCGTACAAACGTGAAACTTGAAACTTAAGTTACATACCACTACCGGACCCGACACGAACATTTTCATCAAAATCGGTCACCGGAAGTAGTACCGTAGTTTATTCGTATAATTTTTCACTTTTTTGCAATTTTCTCAAAAACTGGTTCTACGATTTTTTTTTAAATCGCCTGGTTTACTCAATTTTTTATGCTCTACAAGATAGGGTAAGCGCCATATTTGCTGAAATGCTTGGTGAGGCTGTTTTCACGTAAAAACATTGTTTTCTTAAGATTACAGCTTTATTATATGCATTTTAGCGCAAACATTTATACAATTAAAGTTGTAGAGAATTGAAAATCCTACAACTTTTATTATTTCAAACATTTTTTTGTATAACGCTTAGATTAGCGGTAATTAGCGATTTTTTGGTTTTTTCTCACGAAAACTTGTGAAAAAACGATTTCTTTAAGATTTCGGCCTTCGTATGCATTTTATGACAAAAATTTATAGGAAATTAAAAGATGTACAACTTTCATTTAAAGCATTTTTCTCTACAGAGCCTAGTTTAGCGTGAAAGAGTGATTTTTCGTATTTTTAAGCAAAACTGAGGTCGATTTTCATTATGCGTCTTTTACTTATGATTAAAATTAGGTTATATTTATTGAGGTTAGTTTTTTGTTTATTTCTAATGTTTTATTACTAATGTTAGGATTATTGTTATTTATTTTCATTGGCAAGAGAAAGTCGTGTGAGTGTTTCACACCAGATTTTTTACATTATTTATCTGAATTTTAAATATAAATACAATCCATTCGAAATAACATGATAGTGTGTATTGTTTAGGTCAACAGCCGAAAGGCTGGTTGTGTTTGGGGTATGGTTTCTCCTGGTCGTTCCCCTACCTGGTTCTTCTGACCATGGTGGTGGAGTTTTTGTTTTCACCTTTTGCTACAGCCCCCGAATATATCAGTTTTGAGGTATTTCATTTCAACTGGATGTTGTGATACGTCTTAACTGGTACAGCTATTTTAGTTAGTTTTTACTTTCTCTTGCCTATATGAATATATTGGAAGAAAAGTATTGTTTTCATGTCGATTTTAAGAAATCGAGTTTTCATTTTAGACCCCCTGAACCCAAAAAACATGTTTTTAGCGATTGGTCTGTGTGTGTGTCCGTAATGTGTGAGTGTGTGTGTGTGTGTATGTGTATGTATGAGTGTGTGTGAACAATATCTCAAGAACGGAACATCGTACGTACTTGAAACTTAAGTTACATACCACTACCGGACCCGACACGAACATTTTCATCAAAATCGGTCAACCGGAAGTAGTAGTTTATTCATGTAATTTTTTACGTTTTTGCGATTTTCTCAAAAATTGTTTCTACGTTTTTTTTAAGAATCGCCTGGTTTACTAAATTTTTTATGCTCTACAAGATAAGGTAGGCGCCATGTCTGCTGAAATTCTTGGTGAAGCTGTTTTCACGTAAAAAAAATGTGTTTTTTTAAGATTGTGGCTTTAATATGCATTTTAGCGCAAAACGTTATACTGTATAATAAAAGTTGTAGAGAATTTAAAATCCTACAACTTTTATTTCAAACTTTTTTTTTGTATGACGCTTAATTTAGCGGTAATGTGTATAATCAAATTTATAGGAAATTAAAAGATCTACAACTTTTATTTATAGCATTTTTCTCTGCAGAGCCAAGTTTAGTGTGAAAGAGTGATTTTCCGTATTTTTCAGCCAAACAGGTTGATTTTCATTTTACGTCTTTCACTCATGATTAAAATTAGGTTATGTTTATTGAGGTTAGTTTTTGTTTTTTTTCTAACGTTTTATTACTAATGTTAGGTTTACTGTTAATTATTTGCATTGGCAAAAGAAAGTTGTGTGAGTGTTTCATACCAGATTTTTTATTTTTATGTTTGGAGACGTTTGTTTCCCTTACATAAATTTGGTGAAAGCAGCCGGTTCGCCGCTGTTTTTTACCTTTTACAGTTCCTCTAGAGGTTTTACTAAATAAAACGAGGAGTATTTTTTGTTTTTGTTTTTTTGGTTTAACGTCAGACTGTTTTGCAATTACTCCTAATGCAGACGGTGAAGGATAAAATTATTATATTTATAACGTATGAAAATATGCCGTGCATGAATGAGATTCGAACCCAAGACCGCATGATGAGAGGCGAGCACGTTACCAACTACGCCAATGCGGTCGGCAAGTTATTGGCTAGCTATGAAGTGGGTAGGGGGCAATGCGTACGTTCACGATATATTTTAGAATTTTTTATTCCCTACAAGAAATTGTAAGCGCCATGTCTCCTGGAAGCCTTGGGGAAGATGTGGTCGCGTGGTGAAAAATTTATTTTTAAGATTATGACCTTAATATGCATTTTAAGAAAATATACATCATTAACGTTGCATGAAATTAAAAAAAAACTGGATAATTTTTAGTTACAACATTTTCTACAACGCTTAGTTTAGCCTCCGTTAGTAATTTTGTGTATTTTCTCATTAAAATCTGTAAAAAAATTGAAATTTTTAAGATAGCGGCCTTAGTATGAATTTTTAGACCAAAATGTATGTAATCAAAGTTAAATAAAAAGTTAAATAATAGGAATTTAAAAATCTACACCTTTTTATTTAAGCATTTATTTCTACAGAGCTTAGTTTAGTGTCAACTATCGATTATCTGTATTTTTGAGTCCTATTTATGTTTATTTTCATTTTGCATCATTCACTCATCATTAAAATAAGGTAATGTTTATCATATTACACTGTTTACTTATGATTAAACATAGATTACGAGGGGGTACCCAAAAGTATCCGGAATAGCTCTGCTGTGGGCGGAGCTTGTGCAGTACAAATTCCCGCCACTAGGCTGCTTGTAGCGCTACTCATTGCCAGTTCAATGCCATTTTGTTCGTTGATCTAGCTTGTTCTGTTCTCGTGCAGTGATTGTTCTCGCTAGTGCTGTTTTTTTGCTCGTGTCGTTTTTCATGATGGCAAGTTTTAATGAACAACGTGCGTCTGTGAAATTTTGCTTCTTGCTCGGTAAAAACGCCGCGGAAACAGTTGTAATGTTGAACACAGCTTACAAAGACGACGCTATTGGAAAAACCCAAGTGTACGAGTGGTTTTTGCGCTTTACAAATGGCGACATGTAGATTGAGAACAAACCTCGTTCTGGACGACCGTCGACTTCCCGAACAGACGAAAATGTTGTGAAAGTGAAAGAAATTGTACGAACAGACCGACGACAGACCATTGACCAGATATCACAGGTTAGTGGGTTATCTTGGAGCTCAGTCCAACGCATTTTAACAGAAGACTTGACAATGAAAAGAGTCGCTGCCAAGTTTGTGCCTCGGGTTCTGACAGACACTCAAAAGGAACGTCGAATTGAAACGTGTAGTGATTTGAAACAACAGCTTGAAACTGATCCAGATTTCATGTCAAAGATCATTACGGGTGACGAGTCTTGGTGCTATGGGTACGACCCAGAAACCAAACAACAATCCAGTCAATGGAAGACTTCATTATCACCCCGACCAAAAAAAAGTCGTCAAGTCAGATCGAACATCAAAACAATGCTGATTTGTTTTTTTGATGTGAGGGGAATTGTCCATTCAGAGTTCGTTCCACCAGGCCAGGCGGTAAATCAAGCTTTTTATCTTGAAGTGTTAAGAAGACTACGAAACAGCATTCGTCGTAAAAGACCTAATTTGTGGCAGACAGGGGACTGGTTTTTCCACCACGACAACGCGCCTGCACACACGGAAATCTCGGTTACCCAGTTTTTGGCGAAAAACGGCATGGTTTTGCTACCACACGCACCGTACTCACCCGATCTGGCTCCGTGTGATTTTTTTCTTGTTCCCACGCATGAAAAGGGGCATGAAAGGTCTCCGATTTAACAACGTTGATGATGTCAAGAAAAAAACGACGGATGAGCTGGCAGCCATCACTGAAGAGGAGTACAAAAAATGTTTTGAACAGTGGAAGCACCGGTGGGACAAATGTATTTGTTGTAATGGAGAGTATTTTGAAGGGGATAAGGTTGTTTTGTAAAAAAATTAAAAATAAAATAGTTTTAAAAAATAATTCCGGTTTCTTTTGGGTACCCCCTCGTATATTGTCCATTATCTACATTGAAAAGAGGAAGTCGTGTGAGAGTTTCACAGTAGATTTTTATTTAAAAAAGTAATTAAACATCCTCATTCTAGAGTTTAAATTCAGGCTAATGATCTAAACAACAATAAGAAAAATAACTGAAGATATAATTAGAAATTTGTATTTTAAGGGGTAGTCAACCAAGAAAATTAAAATGAAAACTGCAGGCTATAATGTATAATTATACATTTTAAATAAAAGAGTAATTTACTAGTAATAATCTATCACTTGAACCAGGCCAAAAAATAATTACAGCCCCTAATATAACGGTCGGGGTGGAAAAGTGGGCTTTTACGGGGAATCAAATATCTCAGTAACGAAGAAAGATATCAACATGATTCTTGTGCTAAAAAAATGCAGAAAATTACTGTCTATTATCTTTTGTATGCAATTGTATGTATTTTTCTTACAAGAAATTAATTTAAGTGAAATCATATTTTCAGAAACATTTATTTTGTGTATTCACAAATTATTTTTTAACTAAATCCCTACTAAGTTTTTTGTAATAATCATTCGACAGATAATAGAGCAAGAAATTATAAACATTTGAAAAAAATCATCCAAATACCTTCGATAAAAACCAGAATATTTAATTCCCAAGAATGTACAACCATGCAAAAACACATTTCGGGAAAACTTAATTTAAAGTTTAAGTAATACTCGTAATTTCTCTCGCCTTGCTAGTGAGCTTTATTTTAAACAAATGTTTTTATAACTTTTTATCAACGTACAAGTAAACACATGATGTGATTCGGAAAATTTTAAACTTCAAATAAATGCAAAAACAATCAAAATTAAAAAGAAATCATCTTGTTGAGTTGACTACGCCCTTAAGACTGTTTTTTGACTTAACTTATCAGTTTTTTGAAATGAATCTAATTTAATTATTATAGAAAGAAAATTTGAGTTTTTCTGTGCGATTTATTGTATTAATGTTTAAGATGAAAGACCGAAAGCGTTCCAAAAACAATTTGACAGTATTGAAAGTAAGTTTACGTTTACCTCTCCTGCTTCTGTGTTCAGGTTTCCAGGAACCAGAATATCGTCCATTATCTACATTGAAAAGAGGAAGTCGTGTGAGAGTTTCACAGCAGATTTTTTATTTAAAAAAAAAATTAAACATCCTCATTCTAGAGGTTCAAACCAGGCTAATGACCTAAAAACAATAAGAAAAATAACTGAAGATATAATTAGAAATTTGTATTTTAAGCCTGTTTTTTGACTTAACTTAATTTGAGTTTTGCTGTGCGATTTATTGTATTAATATTTAAGATGAATGACCGAAAGCGTTTCAAAAACAATTTGACAGTATTGAAAGTAAGTTTACGTTTACTTCGCCCTGCTTCTGTGTTCGGGTTTCCAGGAACCAGAAGGTTCTTCTTTTCTGATACGGCGAGACATTGGCGGCAAACGTTGGTCCAAACCTGTACCTCATTAATAATGTAACATTACAGTCTCTCCCCTCCTCCCCCCGTCATTGCTGTACTTCGGTTGTCCGCGTTTCTTCTATATTTATTTCTTCAAGTCGCAGAACCTTTACATCCGGCAAAGTATCAACTTATTGATCTTAGAGACTTGGAATAAATCTACTTTCATTTTTAACCATAACGTTTCGTCCATGTAAACTTCTCAATCGTTCGTGTTTTAATTCTTTACTTTGATCTACACAAAGATGAGTTTTTGCACAACTCTTAATTATTATTATTATTTTTATTATTCCTAATTTGAGTAATACGTTGCAATCTGTTCAATTTAGAACAATAAGCAACTCCATGACCCAATGAGATAAGGATGATGTGTATGACGTGCAAATGAGGTGTAGTCTTGCACAGACCTAGGCCGACCATTCCTGAGAGAGTATGGTTAATTAAACCTCAACTATCAAAGTACACCGGTAACCACTGTCTAGTATTCAAATCCGTATAAAAGTAACTACCTTCACTAGGATTTGAACCAGGAACCTTCCTCTCCGAAAATCAGCTGGTAAACAGCTGATTTTGGCGACGACTTTACCTCTAGACCAGCCCGGTGGGTTAATTATTATTATTGAACAAATAATGATTTGTTCATTATTTATTCAAAATAATTTCAAAATACCATTTATACAGTTTTACTATTTACAAAATTATGACTTAAAAAAAAATTGTGTTGTCTACGAGGATGTCCCTGGTTCAATTCCCTACCAGGGTCTATAATAATTATTACACTCAAAAACCCATCGATTCTGTAACACAGTTTTTCTGGTAACCACTTTTTAGTTTTAACAATCCGTATGAAATTAATTCCAGTGAAAATTTCTTATCCGGACTTCCTTAATTCGGATCCTCCTACATTTGGATACAATAAAAAAAATTTAAATTAATATATCATGGATGAAATTGTTAAAAGAGTTTTAAAAATACGATGAACATTACTTATATAACATAACTAGTCGGATTATTGTTGTTGTTTAGGTCATCAGCCAAAAGGCTGGTTTGAACCTGTAAAGGTTTTACTAAGTAAAACGAGGAGTGAGGTGGTTTACCATTGCCTTCCTCACTGAGTGGAAAAGTATATACGCTTATCAGCATGCCGGGCCCTCTGAAAAGCACATATTTTCCACTCTGCAAATGACACCTTCACTTCATTCACCACAGGGTCTGGCTGTATAATAAAATTCATTACTTTCAGAGGAGATAACTCTGATTAGTGTCTTTTACACCTCTACCTCTTCTGTTCTTAAATGATTCAGTCATTTAATTGGCTGACCATATGATAAGAAACAGAACTATTTATTTTAGCCCTGCAACGAACAGATTGAGTATAAATAATGTGACACTCTACCTGTCTGTTATGGGCAGAGTCGGATTATTATGTTAATATAATTAAGTTGTATAAATAAGTCCAGACCCTGATAAGCGTATTTATCAGGGTATAGTAATTAGGGCTACTGTTTCATTGAACCATCTTGATTTGTTTTTGAATTTTTTTTTTTTAGCTTTACAAATATTTGTTGTGTAAGTCTAATTCACAAAATCATTCTTACTAGATGTCCCTGCCCATACAGACAGGTGGAGTGTTATATTTGCACTTGATCTGCTAGTTCCAGAGCTACATATAATAGTTCTGTTCTTATCACATTGTCAGCTAATTATATGACTAAAGTATTTAAGAATTGAAGAGGTTGAGGTGTAAAAGACACTAGTCAGAGTTATCTCATCTAAGAGTAATGAATTTCATTATACAGCCCTGTGGTGCATGAACTGAAGGTGTCATTTGCAGGATAGAAAGTAAATGCTTTGCAGAGGGCCCGGCATGCTGATAAGCATACATTTCTACTCTGTGAGTAAGGCATAGGTAAACCACCTCACTCCTCGTTTTACTTAGTCTGTAGAGGTTCAAACCAACCTTTCAGCTGATGACCTAAACAACTGCAATCCCTAAAAAAATTCTGTCCGCTCACACGCTTTGCTCTAAGTTATTTTGATAAAATTGTAGTACAGTGTGAAGTCGATTATCCGGACCAATTGGGGATTTGATCGTCCGGTAAAATGATTTGTCCGGATAACAGATTTTCCGAACTTATTTTTCGTTATAGAAGCTAGAACTGAAAACTGTGCTATAATACGTACACGACACTATTGTATTTTATGTACTCATACAATTCACTATATCGTACTTTACAAAATAAATGAACATGTAGTACTACCATAAATTAAAAACACTAAAAATCATAATTATGTACAGTATAATGTGTTACACAAAATTAGTTTTTAAAAAAAATCTGAAATATTCCTTTGTTTAAGGGAAGCAACTCTCTTGCTAGCAGCCTAACTCGAAGTCGTTTTAAAATTAAAACTGTAGCGGCGTCACATTCTGGTTGCTGTTCCAGCCATTTCATTCCATTTTCTGCGTATTAAACAAAGCATTTATACTTTATCACATATGACGTTTTAATACGATAACGGTATTTTAAATTTGTATGTCTACGAAATTCCGAAAATAAATTAGTACATACATAGTTCACACACACACACACACACCACACACACCAATCGCTAAAAACATGTGTTTTTGGATTCAGGGGGTCTGAAAACGTGTTTAAATCCGGTGAAAACTCGATTTCTAAAAATCGACAAGAAAACAATACTTTCCTTCCTATATAATCATACTAGCATGCCCCGTGCAGCTTCGCACACGAAACATGTGTAGGGCCTAATCAATTTTTTTAAATAAATAAATGTAACAGAATAGTGTAACTGGTAGATCGACTGTATTATCCAACGTACACACACACACACACGCGCGCGCGCGCGCGCACGCGCACACACACACACACACTCACACACACATACATACAACGTTTTGATAAATTCCCCCGCGTATATCTTGGTAGTCTTTGTAACATAAATGTTCATAGTACATACGTACAGTATTTTACAAATCTTTCCTGAAGGGCATCCGGCTAACCGGTCGTTCTGTTGATAGACGTTCGGATAATCGACTTCTCAGTGTAGTTTTGATTAAAAATGCACGAGAAAATTAAAACGGTTTCTCTTATAATTAATTTTTGGAAGAGTAAAATAAGTTAAGAATGGAACACCGTGTATTCTGATTTGATAAAACGATTAGCATTTCTAAATTATTACGATCACAGAACTTACAACTTTCACTATTACTGAGTAATTATATTATTGTTACTCATAATAAGGTTGGTAATAAATTTTTTAATTCAGAATAATAGGTTACCTATTGTTTCATTCATACCATAATTTGCTTTGTAAAAATATCAGATACAATAGTTTTCCTTTTCAAGAAATAAACATACTCAATTATGAGAAAATATTGTTATTATTATTATTATTATTATTATTATTATTGTATTATATTTTTATATGATGATGCATAATACTAATAAGGAAGGTAAAAACTAACTTTATTGGCAAAGTAGATTAATTTTCTTGAGGATCTCCTCTGTTACTGTATTGTAACAGTTCCAGATTTTTTTATCCGTATTGTGTGCTTCTGCCTATAACAGACAGGTAGAGTATTAAATTATTTGTATTCAATCTTACAGTTCCAGGACTACAAAAAATATTTCTGTTTCTTATCACATGATCAACGAATTACGAGGTGTGGTTATTAAATAACGAGACTGACGTTGTAAAAAATTTTATTTTAATTTTATACATAGTCACTTATTGTAAACTTCAATATACACTACTTCTCTATCCCTACAACGCTCCATGCAAATTTTTCATTGTTGGAAACAGTACCGGAAGTCATCTTCTGTCAGCTCCTTGAGGACACGTGCCGCTTTCTCTTTTACAGCTTCCACAGACTCAAATCTTGTCCGTTTTAAAGCAGATTTCACCTTAGGGAACAGGTAGAAGATAATAACATGTGATGAAACGTGGTTTTTTACTTATGATCCGGAAACGAAGCGCCAATCCATTGTAACGTCCGGCTTTGCCGCCGTTACTTATTTGATTTTAAATTTTATTTTTCAGCGGTTGTTCTAATTATCTGCGTATCAGCTGATTTATTATCTACTTTTATGTTGTGTCCGAGAGCTAGCGAATTTATTGAATACTTTCCTGGTTGACGAGAGTCATGTCTCGACAGTCGAAATGTAAGGTCGTACATTATTGCTCAGTAATGTACGGGCCTATTTGTGCTTTATACTTTTGTTATAAAAGTTTTTTATGTATCCTGATTCTTATTTTATTTAATTTGTTTGAACAGTCTGTTTTTGCGGTTATAATTAATTAGTTTCGTATCTATTTTTAAAAGTCTTTTCGGATTGTGCAAGTTGTTTAAAAAATAAATTTTGTAATTCTTTTATGACCAATTTAAATTTTAGTAAGTTAATTGGCCGAAAACATTCCGGAACTGAGAACTCTTACGGGTATCTATTGATTTAAAGTGTTTGTGCGTGTTATTTAAACTAGAACTATGTTTTTTTGTATTGAACTTTGTTACGATTATCTGGGTTCGATTCCCCGTGCATAACCTTAAGGATTAAAATAGAAATGAGATAGTTCATCATCAAATAAAACAAAACAAGTAAAAATGCAAACGCTACTGAGTCCATCTATTTACAATAAGTGGAAGGAGGTATTTGTTTAATAAACTGAAAAGAATGGTATGTAATTATTTATTTAATTTTACTTCTGAATCAACCTTATTGCGTGGATTTTCATTTACTGCTGCCAACATGTTCTGGCCGTTCAATTGATGGTTTGGACAGATGGATCTCTTATGGTCAAGCATGTTCTTGAGTAAATTGTTAACTATTTTATTTTATCTGTTTCGAGTTTTTTTTAAAAAACAGCAGAGTAGCCTTTGCATTAAAATAACTAAAGAAGTTTTTATAAAATTTTCATCCTGTATTCTATATTTTTATAAATTTTTTTGTAACTTAAATACCATTACAAAACTTTTGTATTTGTCTTGCCAGTATTGCTGGATGTTTCTCAATTATACTTATAAAATAAAATGGAAAATGGCCAATCTTTCTTATATTCTATTCATAATTTAACAACCATGGTTGATTTCAAATCTTATTTACAAAATAGGGCAGTTATTGTTAAAACTAAATATTTTTGGTAATAAATAATTTTATAACTTAGCTTTTGAACATTAATTAGATAATTTTATTAAATTGTGTATTATTTCGTTAACTAAGTTGAGTCATGTTTTTATAAAAGTAATTAACATTATTAATTTTTATTGATTTTTACCATTATATGCTATTACTGTATTATTCTTGTTTTTTTATTAAATTTAATATTTTGATTGAAGTTTTATGTGCAACCGCAACTTGAGTGTATTTATTTGTTTTAGCTTCCTTTACTGTTTTTTTGTTAACGCCCCTACCAACCTATCGATGTAGATAGAGGGGCCGTTACACCATGCACTGGAAGAGCCGAACTTCACCGAGAGCCAATAAAGCTCGAATGAGCAACTCAAAATTTAAAGCAATGATGATTGTTTTTTTTTTATATCCATGGGATTGTGTACCTTCACTGGGTTTCTAAATGTCAAACAATTCATCAATATTACTGCCTTCAGGTACTTTCTAAACTACATCAAAGAGTTCGGAAAAATGCCCCGAAATGTGGAAGGACAAATCATGGGTTCTCCACCAAGACAATGCGCCAGCTCATTCCATGTTATCTGTCAAGAGGTTCCTAGCCAAGAACAGCATCTCAGTGTTAGAACATCCACCTTATTCACCAGATCTTGGATCATGTGACTTCTACCTGTTCCCTAAGGTGAAATCTGCATTAAAAGGGACAAGATTTGAGTCTGTGGAAGCTGTAAAAGAGAAAGCGGCACGTGTCTTGAAGGAACTGATAGAAGATGACTTTCAGCACTGTTTTCAACAATAGAAAATTCGCATGTAGCGTTGTAGGGATAGAGGAGTGTATATTGAAGGTGACAATAAGTGATTATGTATAAACTAAAAATAAAATTTTACAATATCAGTCTCGTTATTTAATAGCCACACCTCGTATATAACTATAGCGTTTAACAAAAGAAGAGATAGAAGTGTAAAAGATACTAAAATCAGAGTTATCTGCTCTGAGATTAATGGATTTCATTATAGAGGCAGACCTTGTGGTGATTGAAGTGAAGGTGTGATTTGTAGGGATCAGAGTTATCTGCTCTGAGATTAATGGATTTCATTATAGAGGCAGACTTTGTGGTGATTGAAGTGAAGGTGCGATTTGTAGGGTGGAAAATATACGTTTTCTAGTGGGCCTGGCATGCTGATAAGCATTTTTTTCCATTCCGTGAGGAAGACAATTGTAAATCACCTCACTCCTCATTTTACTTAGTAAATCCTCTCTAGAGCAGTGATTCTAAACCGGGGGTCGCGACCCTTATGGGGTCGTCATGATATGTAGCAGGGTCACGAAACAATAATTAAATCATTTAATCATTTTATGAGAAACAAATTGGTTTGAAACACTCACGCGACTTTCTCTTGTCAATGCAAGTAATGATCAATATAACCTAATAAAGTAATAAAACATTAAAAATAAAACAAAAAACTAACCTCAAAAAACATAACTTAATTTAATCATGAGTGAAAGACGCAAAATGCCAAAAATCACTCTTTCACACTAAACTATGCTCTGCAGAGAAAAATGCTGTAAATAAAAAATGTATATCTTTTAATTTCCTATAAATTTTATTACATACACTTTTGTCGTAAAATGCATACTAAGCCCGAAATCGTAAAAAATCGATTTTTTACACGTTTTCGTGAGAAAAAAACAAAATCGCTAATTACCGCTAAATTAAGCGTTATACAAAAAAAGTTTGGAAAAAAGTTGTAGGGTTTTTAAATTCTCTACAACTTTTATTATATAGTACATTTTTGCGCTAAAATGCATATTAAAGTTGCAATCTTAAAAAAACAATTTTTTTAACGAAAAAATAGCCTCACTAAGAATTTCAACAGACTTGGCGCCTACCCTATCTTGTAGAACATAAAAATGTAGTAAATGAAGCGATTTTTAAAAAAATCTTAGGAGCCGTTTTTGAGAAAATCGCAAAAAAGTGAAAAATTACACGAATAAACTACTACTTCTAGTTGACCGATTTTGAGGAAAATGTTCGTGTCGGGTCCGGTAGTAGTATCTAACTTAAGTTTCAAGTTTCAAGTTTGTACGATGTTCCGTTCTTGGGATATTCTGTTCACACACACACACACAGACTAATCTTTTAACCAAAATTTTGTTATGAAAATAACAAAATTTTTCATAACAATTGAAAAATTGTTAGGTATAAAATAAAATAATCAAAATTATAAGTATACTTATAGTATACATATAATAATAAGTATACTTATAATAATAAGTATACATATAATAATAAGAAGTATACATATAATAATAAGTATACATATAATAATAAGTATACTTATAATAATAAGTATACATATAATAATAAGTCTACTTATAATAATAAGTATACATATAATAATAAGTATACATATAACAATAAGTATATTTATAATAATAAGTATACATATAATAATAAGTATACTTATAATAATAAGTATACTTGTTATAATAATAATACAGGTATGTATTGTACGAGGGCAGTCCAGAAAGTTTGTCACGTTTTGCGTTGTAGCCGCTAGAGGCGGAGCTATCGCGGCCATTTTGGTGCCGCGGCGTTTCTCCGTTCAGTGGCTGTCCAGCCGTGCTAGCGAGACGTCTGTGTCGCTCTTCGTTGTTTTCCAACAATTTAAAATGTGTGCCCCAATTCAAAATCCCGCCAGTTGTGAAGTACGGTTGGTAATACGGTTTTTGTTGGCTAAAAACAATAAACCAATTGAGATTTATCGCCAAATCTGTGAAGTTTATAGGAACGATGAGTTTATGGGGCACTGAAAGTGGAGTACGGCGTTTGTGCATTCAGTTCAAAAATGGCCGAACTAATGTTAACGAGGAAGAACGAAGTGGACGACCAAGCCTCGTGACTGATGACATTGTGAATAAAGTCAATGAGAAGATTAGAGAAGACCGTCGATTCACCATAAGAGAGCTATCGCTTTTTTTCCCACAAATTTCAAAAAGTTTATTGCACGAAATTGTTACAGAAAAATTAGGTTATCACAAATTTTGTGCAAGTTGGGTGCCCAAAATCCTAACAGAAACCCACAAAAATCATCGTTTGGCTGCTTCGTTGTCATTTTTGCACGCTTACGAGGAAGATGGTGACTCACTACTCAATCGAATCGTTACAGTCTGGACCTTGCGCCCAGCGATTATCACTTGTTCCCGACAATGAAGACATGGCTTGCGACGTAGCGCTTTGACGACGACGCGGAGCTGCAGGAGGGTGTGACTAACTGGTTAAATCACAGGCGGTAGACTTTTATGACGCCGACATTTTAAAACTAGTTCACCGCTATAAGTGTTTTAATTTGTTTGGTGATTATGTAGAAAAATAGCATTTTAGTTGCACTTTCAAAATGTATGTAATAAAATTTTTTTTGTACTTAGTTTTTTTTATATCAAAATGTGACAGACTTTCTGGACTGCCCTCGTAATTATAATTATTATTGTAAGTATAATAATAATTTCTTTTATTATTATTACTTCGTTTATTTAACGTCGCATCAACTACAGTGGTCATTAGCGACGACGTTGGGTTACAACGGTGAAGGATGAAATTATTATTTGTAACGTACGAAAATATGCCGTGCCTGAGTGGGATTTGAACCCAAGACCGCATGATGAGAGGCGAGCACGTTACCAACTACGCCAATGCGGCCGACAGATATATTATAAATATAATAGTTTTATAGATTGAAGATTTTTTTTATAAAGCTCTCTAATGAAAATCGGTTTTTTGAAAGAGTTGCAAATAGCACTGTAATTTTTACCGTCCCATTTATCTTGTATACTACGTTTATTTAAATATATCGATATATCGAATATTGTACAACAACTTAACTAGTTTGTAAATTATCGATAAATTGTTATCGACATTGTTATGTAATAGCGCATACGACGTTACTAACTCTGCTATAATTCTCCGATAGTTCTCGTCATTATGTTCTTCAGAAAGTATCAACTTGTTACCCCAGGCAAATTCACCAGTTGTTCTTCTCAAAGGTCTGTGATTTTATCATATTTTGTGTATCCCACAGGGTACCGATATGAGTACTATTCTTTTTATTTTTAAATCATTTCCTTGTTACAAAATTCTTTTCAGACTGTAATTATTGTTACCGGCCGGTACTAGAATAACTTATTTATGGTGGATATCTTCAGAAGAATATCTTCTTTGTACTTTCTTCCGACTTTCTGTATTGTTGTTTAGATCATCAGCCGAAAGTATGGGTTAAACCTCTAGAGGCTTTACTAAGTAAATTGAGGAGTGAGGTGGTTTACCATTGCCTTACTCACTGAGTGGAAAATTTATTTCTCAGCATGCGCCACGCCCTCTGGAAAGTATCTCTGAACCTCTAGAGGTTTTACTAAGATAAAATGAGGAGTGAGGTGGTTTACAATTCTCCTCACCAAGTGGAAAAATATGCTTATCAAGTATCAATGTTTTGGCTTGAGGAGGTCATTTAAATTGTTTTGTGGTTCATGTCATCAACCAAAAAAGGCTGGTTTGAACCTCTAGAGGATTTATCAAGTAAAACGAGAAGTGAGGTTCACAAAATTCTCTTTACCTAATGGAAAAATATGCTTATCATCATGCCAGGCCCTTCAAAAAGCATATATTTTCCACCCTGCAAATTACAGGTACTTTCTGTAATTACCTGTATACTTTCACTTCGTTCACTACAGGGTCTGGCTGTATAATGAATTTAATTACTCTCAGAGGAAATAACTGTGACTAGTGTCTTTTACACCTGTACCTCTTCTGTTGTTAAATGCTTCAGTCATATAATTGGCTTACTATGTGATAAGAAACAGATCTGTAATTAGTAGCCCTGAAACTAGCAGATAGATAGCAAATAATTTACACTCCACCTGTCTGTTATGGGATATTATCTGGATTGTAAAATGAAAAAGTATTTCAACTGATCTTCACGTTGCATTGCCTCTGAATCCAAAGATGGGATTTTTCAAAGGTGTTTGTTTGTTTGTATCGTGTTATTTATCCTTCAGCACCTACTACCTTACCCAATAAGTTGACGATTGAAAAGTAGACTTTTGTGAACGAATCCTTGAGGAATTTTTACTTCTCTTCCCCTATAAATATGTAGGAAAGGAAAGTATTGTTTTCATGTCGATTTTTCTAAATCTAGTTTTCAACCGATTCACATGTTTACAGGTCTCCTGAACCAAAAACAAAAACATGTTTTTAGCGATTGGTCTGAGTGTGAACAAATTATTTCAAAAACGGAATATCGTACGAAATTGTATCTTGGAAATTAAGTTAGGTACTATAAGGGTACCCGACACGAACATTTTCATCAAAATCGGTCAACCGGAAGAGAAGTAGTTTATTCGTGCTATTTTTCACTCTTCTGTGGTCAATTGTTCACTCTCTGTTGTGTGTTTTCTTAAAAACATCTATGATGTTTTTTTAAAAATGGCCTCATTTACTACATTTTTATGCTCTAAAAGTAGGGTAAGCGCCATGTCCGCTGAACTTCTTGGGGAAACTGTGCTCGCGTAGAAAAAAAAAATTTTTTTTTTTTAAAGATTGCGGCCTTAATATGAAGGAACATTCAGAGACGAAGGTTCCTGGTTCAAATCCTAGTAAAGGTAGTGACTTTTATACGGATTTGAATACTAGTCAGTGGTTGCCGGTGTACTTTGATGGCTGGGGTTCAATTAACCATACTCTCTCAGGAATAATCGGCCTGGGTCTGTACAAGACTACACCTCATTTACACGTTATACACATCATCCTCATCTCAATGGGTCATGGGGTTGCTTTTTTTCTGAATTGATCAGATTGCAACGTACACAAATTAGGAATAAAAAAATGGATTCTAGTGCATAAGTGTAAATAAATTAAAGTTTTCCAACTTTAAAAACCTACGACTTCATTTTAAACATATTTTTGTACAATGGTTAGTTTAGCGGCAATTAGTGATTTTCTGTTTATTTTTTTACCAAAATCTGTAAAATAATTCTATTTTTTTTTATTACAGCCTTAGTATGCATTTTATGAAAAAGTGTATTAAACAATCAAAGTTATAAGAAATAAAAAGTTCTACAACTTTTGTAACATGCATTTTCTTTTAGAGAGCTTAGTTTAGCGTCAGTTAGTGATTTTTCTAAATTTTTCGCGTATAAATCGGTAAAAAAATTGAATTTTTTTATATCGCACCCTTAGCGCCCTTTTAACGGAAAAAGTATATGTAATCAAAGTTATAGGAAATAAGAAACCTAGAACTTTTATTTTAAGAATTTTTACCTACAAAGCCCAGTTTAGCGTGAAAGAGTGATTTTCCGTATTTTTAAGTCGAACATAGGTTGATTTTCATTTTGCGTCATGATTAAAATAAGGTTATGTTTTTGATTTTCAACATAAGATTAAACATTGGTTACATTGTTCAATGTCTACATTGGCATGAGAATGTCGTATGAGTGTTTACACCAGATTTTTATTTATGTTTAGGGAAACTAATCAAAGACCGGAATTTATGAGGCCGGCAAAAGCAAAAAAATTGTTGTTGTTGTTTAGGTCATCAGCTGAAAGGCTGGTTTGAACCTGTAGAGATTTTACTAAGTAAAATGAGGACTGAGGTGGTTTACAATTGCCTTCCTCACTGAGTGGAAAAGTACGCTTATCAGCATGCCGGGCCCTCTGAAAAGCACATATTTTCCACTCTGCAAATGACACCTTCACTTCATTCACCACAGGGTCAGGCTGTATAATGAAATTCATTACTTTCAGAGGAGATAACTCTGATTAGTGTCTTTTTCACCTCTACCTCTTCTGTTCTTAAATGATTCAGTCATTTAATTGGCTGACCATGTGATAAGAAACAGAAATATTTATTTTAGCCCTGCAACAAACAGATTGAGTGTAAATAATTTGACACTCCACCTGTCTGTAATGGGCAGAAAAAATTGTAGAAAAATTTGTAAAAAAATTGTAGCGTTGTTAAAAGATTCACGAGCATAATAAAGTTTCTGTGCGCTGACATTCATCTTCTTAATGAATAAAATTTCAATAAAAAAGGTTATGGAAAATGAAATTCGGTACGACTAGTTTCCTGAATAATTTACCCAATAAAGTTTCAAAAATTTAATAGCTCGTTTTGTCGGTACCACTTATTAATTTTGATTATAAAAATGAAATTCTAAGTGAAGGAAGGGGGTAGTTTTAATAGATTTTTTTATTATTATTTAAGAAATATTTTTATGTTTTTAACCGATGATGTAGTGTTTTTACATAAAAAAATGTTTTATATATGTCTTGGTTGATTTGTTTAACTTAGGTAAAATATACCATAAAAGATTTATGACAGGAAGAAGAATGTTAAATGATTAGCCTTCTAGTTATGACAATCTCCTCCTCCTCTTGACTATTTGTTACCTCCCCTCTTCCTGTTCTTTTCCTTGTTAACTTCTCCTCTTTTTACACCCCTTTATCATCATACCCGACTCCACGCTTTTTCTCTTCTACCTCATCCTCCTCCTCCTTGTCGTAATCCTATCCTTCTGGCCGGCCTGTGGTTTAGTGGTCAGCGCAACTGGTTTCTACTCGGGGTTCTGGGTTCGATCCCGGTCAGGTTTGGCATTTTTTCATCACTTAATTTCACGGATCACCCTTCTCGTCTGCGTTAGCAGTATTTACAAAACAGTCGAATATTAAACATTAAATAAAAAATATATTCCTTTCATGAAACAACGCGTCTCATGGCTTGTGGCAATTTCTTAAAAGCTTACCTTTGATTTATAGCAAAAACTATTAGTGACTTCTGTATCTACTTTTTAAGAGGAATTGAATGACACTATTTTTGTTCTAAATCCTGACTTTGATTTCTTGACTCCCGGTTTTAGGCCACCCGGTTTAAACCTGAACGTCAAACCCAATGATTTCTGTATCTACTCTTAAAGAGGAATCGTATGACACAATTTTTGTTTCAAAATTTCAACTTTGATTTCTTGACTTCCGGTTTTGGACCACTTCCGGTCGAAACCAAAACTTTAAACCTAATCCAGGCTCACTAACTTTTTGTGTAGATTGTATTGTTTAGGTCATCAGCCGAAAGGCTGGTTTGAACCTGTAAAGGTTTTACTAAGTACAACGAGGAGTGAGGTGGTTTACAATTGCCTTCCTCACTGAGTGGAAAAGTATGCTTATCAGCATGCCAAGCCCCCTGAAAAGCACATATTTTCCACTCTGCAAATGACACCTTCACTTCATTCACACAGGGTTTGGCTGTATAATGAAATTCATTACTTTCAGAGGAGATAACTCTGATTAATATATTTTAAAACTTTACCTCTTCTGTTCTTAAATGATTCAGTCATTTAATTGGCTGATCATGTGATAAGAAACATAACTATTTATTTTAGCCCTGCAACAAACAGATTGAGTGTAAATAATTTGACACTCCATCTGTCTGTTATGGGCAGTTGTGTAGATTACGAATCCGAAAACCGTTTGTTGCTATCTCTTGTAGTTTCTGGCTTTGATTTCTTGACTTCCGGTTATGGGGCACTTCCGATCGAAACCGAAACTTCAAACCCATAGTTAGCTTCATTAACTTTTTGTGTAGATTAGCAATCTGAAAACCTTTTGTTGGTATCTCTTTTAGTTTCTGACATCTGGGTGCGACGGACGGACGGACGGACAAACAAAGTGATAGATGACAATATTATAATAATATTATTAAATTATTATAATAATATTATTGGCACCAACAAATAATCATCTCCTCCTCTTACAGCCTTTGTCACCCTACACCTCTTCATTTTCTTTTCCTATTTTCCTTATATACAGAGTGATTCAAAACTATACGGCAATCTCTTGGGATCTCATTCTATAGCTAAAATAAGAAAAAAAGTCATATACACGTATGCCTGAAAACGCTTAGTTAGCGAGTTACGGCTAGCGAAAAATTTCACCTAGAACTCTGTACTCTCGGTGAAGTAAGGCCGTATAAAAATGTTAAAGGTAGTTACAAAGATACAAATACAATTGTTTCTAGGTTGGGAAATATCTAGGTTTTTAGGTTTTTAAAATATCTAGGTTGGGAGTAACAGCTGATATGATGAGCTGTTACTCTCAACCTAATATTTTATGCAGTTAAGAATGTGCGTTTTATGTGCGTCTGTTTTGATTTTAAATAAAGCGAAATTTCAATATCTATCATTCATTTTTTTCCTGAGTAATTCACATGAATCTTTTCAGAATTTAATTTTCTACAAATTTATTTAAGAAAACATACACCTTTATTTACCATTTATGGAAGTAATCTTACGTTAAACACAAAAATGTGTTTTCTTTGCACCAATTCTTGTGTTTTATGTAAGATACCTCTGAAAGTATTGGATTTACAGCTCTAAAACCAATTTTATTCAATTTTTCAGATTAAAAAACATAAGAACCATTGTATTTTTATCTTTGTAACTACCTTTAACATATTTATACGGCCTTACTTCACCGAGGGTACTGAGTTCTAGGTGAAATTTTTCGCTAGCCGTAACTCGCTAACTAAGCGTTTTCAGGCATATGTTTATATGAACTTTTTTTCTTATTTTTACCTATAGAATGAGATCCCAAGATATTGCCCTATAGTTTTGAATCACCTTATATATCCTCAAACACCGGGCTTTCGTGTAATAGTGCAAAATTGGTTTTTTTGCAAGTATTCCACAAATGATCACGGAGTAAATTAAAAATTACCTCTTCTTGAAAATTTATCCCGATTTTCTCTTTGCCCAATATTCTTTTATTGGAGCAGATCTTGTTGCTCTTTCTCAATCTTTCTAAGAATTTTGCTTTTGTTTTCCTGTTACCTACTGTGGGATCCTCTTTCAAATTGGAAACTTTTTGTAATAGATTTATTGGTGTGGTGAAACGTGTTTGAAACTTAATGGATATGTTAACCAGCATAATTGCATCTATTGGTCGAGTAAATATCCTCATAATGTTGGCTAATCGAAGAAGAGCTGAATGGTCCTACTATACTACTTCGGTTTCATAATCATAGACACCCGAGTTTGAACCCTTGCATCTCCAAAACTATGAGTTGGATTTAAACATACTTTACATCAAAATTTAGCTCATTTTATTCTGCGTTTACCTATAATAATCCTATATTTTTAATGTTGTTTAAAAATTGCCATATCGAGGTTCGAAGACAAAAAGACCCGGTTTTTTTTGCCACCGCAACAAATTTCATGAGTTTAGAGGCGTGTAACGCGATAATTATTTGACCGAAAAAATTGAAATTTTAACGCAACATAGACAATTACATTCTAACAGCGTGTACGAAATTTCAAAATCGTAAGTTATTTAAATTTTGAATTAAATTTTTTAATTTATTAACAATATTCTGAACCCTTGCTATCTCGGTAACCACTCGATCGTTCGGCACGGGAAAACTATCGTTTTAATCAGCATAAAAAACTTTTTACAAATATGCCAATAACATGAATATTGATTGGCCAATGTAGTAGAACTTTTAAAATTTTGAAAAATAGACTAGGTGATGCGGGGGGTGGGCACTACTATCCATGTTGCCTGAATCTGACTGTCTACCTGGATTGACAATGCAGTCTGTCAATTTAGGTAGTCAGTCCGATAGGATGTCACGAACACAAACTGTCAACATGGATAGTAGTGCCCACCCCCCGCATTACCCAGTCTATTTTTCAAAATTTCAAAATTCTACCACAACATTTGCCGATCAATATTTTTCATGTTATTAAAATATCTGTACTAAGTTTTTTACGCTGAATAAAACGATAGTTTGCCCGTGACGAACGAACGAGCGGTTACCGAGATAGCAAGGGTTCAGAATATTGTTAATAAATCAAAATTTAAATAACATACGAATTTCAAATTTCGTACACCCTGTAAGAATATAATTGTCTATGTTCTGTTAAAATTTCAAACTTTTTGTTTAAATAATTATCAAATTACACACCTCTAAACGCATGAAATTTGTTGCGGTAGCAAAAAAACCGGGTCTTTTTGCCTTCCAACCTCGATATGGCAATTTTTAAAACAACATTTAAAATATTGGACTATTAAGGGTCAACGCAGAATAAAATGAGCTAAATTTTGATGTAAAGAATTTTGAAATCTGACTCATAGTTTTTGAGATGCATGGGTTCAAACTCGGGTGTCTATGATTATTAAACCAATAGTAGGGTTCTGATTTTAATTTTTTGAAGGAGATGTTAACATGGAAACCTTTTTCGAGTTGTTGTTTAGATCATCAGCCGAAAGGCTGGTTTGAATCTTGAGAGGCTTTACTCAGTAAAACTATATAAAACTAAGGCCGGCCCGTGGTGTAGTGGTCAGCGCAACTGGCTACTATGCCGGGGTCCCGGGTTCGATTCCCGGTCAGGTCTGGCATTTTTTCATCTATAAATCACCACATATCATTACCTACGCACAAGCCCAAGGCTTATGTAGGCGTCATCACTCAATAAAAAAAATAAAAAAACGAACAGTGAGTTTACTATTGCCTTTCTCACTGAGTGGAAAAGCAAGTAGCCAGCATGCCAGGTCCTCTAAAAGCATCTACTTCCCGTCCTCCAAATGACTTTTTCACTTCATACACCACAGGATCTGGCTGTGTAAAGAAATTCATTACTCTCAGAGGAGACAACTGTGATTAGAGTGTCTTTGACACCTCTACCTCTTCTGTTCTTTAATACTTAAGTCATAGGCTGACCATGTGATAAGAAACAGAACTATTTTTTGTAGCATTTAACTAGCAGATCTAATGCCAATAATTTAACAGTAACTGCATGTTATTGGCAATACTTCGAGTTGCTGTTGTTTAGGTCATCAGCCGAAAGGCTGGTTTGAACCTGTAGAGGTTTTACTAAGTAAAACGAGGAGTGAGGTGGTTTACCATTGCCAACACTCACTGAGTGGAAAAGTACGCTTATCAGCATGCCGGGCCCTCTGAAAAGCACATATTTTCCACCCCGCAAATGACACCTTCACTTCGTTCACTACAGGGTCAGGCTATATAATGAAATTCATTACTTTCAGAGGAGATAACTCTGATTAGTGTCTTTTAAATCTCTACCTCTTCCGTTCTTAAATGATTCAGTCATTTAATTGGCTGACCATGTGATAAGAAACAGAACTATTTATTTTAACCCTGCAACGAACAGATTGAGCGTAAATAATTTGACACTTTGAGTTACTAAGGGAAATAAATATTGCCAGAACTTGAAAACAGTCTCTTTTCTAATTTTTAACTTGCAACAATTGGGGCGTGAGTACATTTTGGATTGCGGAAATTGACATATTCTCCACTCGGTAAACGATAATTTTATTTTTCACTCGTTAAATTGAATTGAATTATTGTCTGAAATTATTATTTTCCATGTCGGTTGGATTAATGGAGGAATAATGGAAACAAAAAGAATAAAAAACCAACTGAAGACAGTTGCATGAAACAATACAACAATTTTTAAGATAAAACATCGAATCATAAATTATGAATTGTTGCCAATGTAATGTAATGTAATGTGTGTGTGTGTGTTTTGTGCAATATTTTCAACTTAAAACATTGTATTGTATTCCAAAGATAAATCAAATTATACCATGATGAATTGATTCAAAGAATGGGTCACAGTATACCTATCCTATTTGTTGTACAGTCCATTCAAAATAGCATGATAGTAAGGCTCTGAATGTTGGTAACTTTTCTCAATAAAAAGTCCCTTTTTGATAGTAAAATTCCCCTTTTAATTATCTTTAACCCACCGGGTTGGTCTAGAGGTCTAGAGTCTAGAGTCTGTCTACGCTAAGAGTATTCAGACGTAGGCAACCAGCAATACAAGTGAGCATGCGTATTAATTAAAAAAATCTGGTGTGAAACATTCACAAAACTTTCTCTTGCCAATGCAAATAATTAACAATAAATCTAACATTAGTAATAAAACATTAGTAATAAAACATTAGAAATAAACAAAAAACTAACCTCAAAAAACATAACTTTATTTTAATCATCTTTGAAAGACGCAAAATGAAAATCGACCTGTTTGGCTTAAAAATACGGAAAATCACTCTTTCACGCTAAACTAGGCTCTGTAGAGAAAAATGCTCTTAATAAAAGTTATAGAGCTTTTAATTTCCCATAAATTTGATTATATAAACTTTTGTCGTAAAATGTTAATTTTCTCACGTTTTCGCGAGAAAAAAACAGGAAATCGCTAATTCACTGATCTGCATCAAAAATTCCCCTTGAACTTTAATAGGTGATCTTTATGTATTTTGACCCCCTGAATCCGAATCTGACCTCCGTTTTGCTCCATCACCCACCATTTTTAGGGGGTAGGCCACTCCCCCTTATTTGGGAAATTTCAACTTTTTATCAGTCTAGTGTAACTATGATATGAAATTGTGCAGTTGTATCACGGTTTTATGGTTCTTCAAGGCCTACCTAACACTGAAAGAGTACAATAAGAGAGTATTGACGTATTGATACATTTTATATATTTTTACTTATACAATTTTTCTGGTTCAAGATACTTGTCATCGAATACATATACTTAAAGAGAGTGGTTTTACTTGGAGGAAGCTTTTCTCTTGTACTGATATCTGGGAGTTTCACGTAAGAGTGACCAGCAGTAGTCTGCTAACATACTTGAGTTCCACTTCCCAGAGAACAGTTTTTCGAAGAGTGCAATGTCTTGATGAAACCTTTCTCCGCGTGCATCGTAAACTGCTCCCAAGTTTTCTGGGAAAAAGTCCAAATGCGCGTGTAAAAGGTGCAATTTTAATAACATGTTGCAACCCATCAACTCGTATGCAGATAGCAATTCTTCGACGAGTTCAACATAATTTTCACTTTTGTTAGATCCTGAAAAATATTCACACGTCTTTTAATGCAGCCCAAGCTCTTTTTTCTTTTCAATTTAAGTGATTGATGAACACAGAATCTTTAAAAGGCTCTCTAATTTGTGGACCAACAAAAATTCCCTCTTTAATTTTTGCTTCACTCAAACATGGAAATTTGCTCTTCAAATACTGGAATCCGTCTCCTGTTTTATCGATAGCTTTCACGAACTGTTTAATCAAACTGAGTTTGATACGCAAAGGATGCAGA
The DNA here is from genome assembly GCA_035578175.1 of Catonia carolina. Taxonomy (NCBI): domain Eukaryota; kingdom Metazoa; phylum Arthropoda; class Insecta; order Hemiptera; family Achilidae; genus Catonia; species Catonia carolina. The sequence goes on from JAQMRL010000016.1 coordinate 8,789,353, forward strand.
AATATGTTTTCACTCGAGACTAAAGACTTATTGGCAACAGTTTTTTGACCAGAAAATAAACTTTCACACAAGGGCTAATTTCGAACCGTATAATTTTTAACACGGGCTCGACTATCCCACTCACACAGAAAGCAACAATGTTTGGTGTATCCCGATTAAAGTCCTGTAAGTAAAACCACGACCTTAAAATCAGCACAGAGCTTCCGGGGATGATCTTTATAACCAATTTTTTCAAGAATACGACTGATATTTTTGTATGTCTCATTCACGTTGACCCCGTAAGCAACCGGAACTGAGGGCAAATCATTACCATTTGCCAACAAAACAGCTTTTAAACTAGTTTTAGATGAGTTGATGAATAGGCGCCAATTTTCTGGATCATCTGGCATGTTAGGTTCAATCACTAATCCATTTACATTATTGCAGTACAATAAGTCACCGTCCTCCAAAAAAAATTGTTTAAACGAAGCTAGCCGGGATCTAGAAACAGAAATTTTCACTTCTTTTTCCAAGAGGTTCCATTGCTGAAGCTGAGACCCGAGCAGTTGGGCTTTAGTTTTTGGGAGATTTAAATCCCGGATGAGATCATTAAGCTCCTCTTGTGTGACAAGATGAGGCTCTAAGCGTAAAAAATGTTCTGAAAACGTTTAATCGTCGCTAAGCTTATCACTTCGCCCGGCTTCCCACCTTGGCAGACACCCACCCTGCTGCACCTCTGAACTAACGGTAATGTCACCCCTCCCTCTTTGGTCTTCATGCACAAATGTACGTGCACCGAGATAACATTTTCTAAGGAGGGGAGGATGACCAACCTCCTTACAACCTCCTCCCGCCCCTCACTTTATTAGGAATAACCGCTTTTAGGAGTTTTTTCGAGAATTTCAAGGGGGGCGCCCCCTCAAAAACGGTGAGTGATAGAGAGTAACGGAGGTCAGATTTGGATTCAGGGGGTCAAGATACATAACAATCACCCATCAAAGTCCAAGGGGAAAAATTTTTTTTTTTTTTTGCAGACCAGTGTTACCGCTAAACTAAGTGTTATACAAAAAAAGTTTAAATAAAAGTTGTAGGATTTTAAATTCTCTACAACTTTTATCATACATTTTTGCGCTTAAATGCATATCGAAGCCGCAATCTTAAAAAAAACTTATTTTTACGTAAAAACAGCCTCACGAAGAATTTCAGCAAACATGGCGCCTACCCTATCTTGAAGGTAGAGCATAAATAATTTAGTATATGAGGCGATTTTTAAAAAAAATCGCAAAAAAGTGAAAACTTACACGAATAATCTACGACTTCCGGTTGATGAAAATGTTCGTATCGGGTTCGGTAGCGGTATGTAACTTAAGTTTCAAGTTCGTACGATGTTCCGTTCTTGAGATATTCTGTACACACACACACACACACACCAATCGCAAAAAACATGATTTTTGGGTTCAGGGGGCCTACAAACGTGTAGATCCGGTGAAAACTCGATTTCTTGAAATCGACATGAAAACAATACATTCCTTCCTATATATTCATACAAGCAAGAGAAAGTAAAAATGATTCTTAATGGTATTATTACAAGTCTAAGAGGTATAACTGACGCATGAGCACATAATAAAAACCATAGGCTACTTTGTTCTTTATTCGATTTAAGTAATACTATCATGCTACTTCGAATGGACTGTAATTCTTTAGTTATTTACAGCAGTAAAGCAATATATCATTACTTTACTATGTACCAGTTATTATTTCTATCCTTACAAATTTTTCAATTGATATAAATTTTGTATTTCAAATAAAATAAGTTTGTGTGTGGTCGATTGGTTAAGTACGGTTCAACTTATGTTTCTTTCGGTGAAATACGTTGACGTTTGTTGCTACTTACAACAATTCCTTACAATACGTAGTTTATAAACTGATAAAGTATTGGTCGTAAAAATCGATCGTTGAATCATTTCAATCGATTAATTTTAAATAATATAGGCAGTTCTAGTAGTCTACAAAAATAGTTGTGTTTCTTATCACATGGGCCGGCCGCATTGGCGTAGTTGGTAACGTGCTCGCCTCTCATCATGCGGTCTTGGGTTCGAATCTCATTCAGGCACGGCATATTTTCATACATTACAAAAATCATTTTATCCTTCACCGTCTGCATTAGCAGTAATTGGAAAACAGTCGGACGTTAAACCAAAAAACAAAGAATCTGGAATGAAACACTCACAAGACTTTCTCTTGCCAATGCAAATAATTAACAATAAACCTATTAGTAATAAAACATTATAAATAAACAAAAACCTAACCTCAATAAACATAACCTTATTTTAATCATGAGTGAAAGACGCCAAATAAAAATCAACCTAAGTTTGGCTTAAAATACGGAAACTTACTCTTTCAAGCTAAACTAGGCTCTGTAGAGAAAAATGCTCTAAATAAAAGTTGTAGATCTCTCAATTTCCTATAAATTTGATTATAAACACTTTCGTCGTAAAATGTATACTTAGGCCGAAATCTTAATAAAATCAATTTTTCACACTTTTCGTGAGAAAAAACAGAAAATCGCTAATTACTGCTAAACTAAGCGTTAAAAAAGCATTTAAAAAAGGCGTGGTAGAGGTATAAAAGACACGTCATAGTTATCGTGTCGGAGAGTAATGAATTTCATTATACAGCCAGACCCTGTAGTGAATGAAGTGAAGGTGTCATTTGCAAGGTGGAAAGTAGATGCTATTCGGAGGGCCTGGCATGCTGATAAGCATACTTTTCTATTCTGTGAGGAAGGCAATGGTAAACCACCTCACTCCTCGTTTTACTTAGTAAACCCTTTAGAGGTTTAAACCAGCCTTTCGGCTATTACACTTAAGTAAGAATATCGACTCTGCGCCACAACACGTTCTCATTTACAAATTCCTAATTGAAGAACGAAATATGAAAACATATTGAATATTTGTATCGTTTTAAAGATCAAGTACCGATCATAGTACTGGAATTTTTTATCAGTTTTATTGTCTTTTGTTTTAAAGTAATAAATAGTTATCATTTAAGTCTAGGTAAATCTTTAAGGGGGGAGTCTACCTTAATTTTAATTTTTTACTGATTGTCAGGAGCAATAAACTTTAAAGTACAATTAAATAGTGTGTGTAATACCATTTAAAAAAGTATTCCAAATATAAAAAATATTAACCCGCACCCCTACCATAAACCAAAATGGCGAATTTTAGCGCAATATTAGAACGAACATATCTTTTTAATTATTTAATCAAATTTATTTACAGTTATGTCAAATTAAAGAGAAAATTCTACTCAGTGATCTGTAAGAAGGTTTTTCTTAAGACATTGTTTGTAAGGAACAAAATAATTTTTTTAATTTGTAAGCAAAAGATTACAGTAGAAAAGGCTCAGAGGATCACATCACACAATGTGAAAATGTGAAGTTTAAAAAAAATTACAGCTCCAGCTTCTTTAGATCAAAAGTTATGTTCATTTTAGCATTTAAGCTACACCCATTTGCTGAAAACGATAAAAAAAATTACTAATTTTTTTCTCACTGCTGCTATGACACCCATTTATATTTATTTTTATAATGTTACTTAGCAACTACCGATAATAAAACAAATTATACCACCGAAATTAAAAATTCCGAATTAATATCTCCATTTTTAACAAAGAACGGAGATATTAATTCGGATTTTTTTTGGTGTAAAAAAGGGTATACTCCCCCCTTATATCGAGTTTGAATAACAATCGTTAGTATCTCGGAAAGGTCTAAAGTTGGTAACAAAACTCCCCTGGCCCGACAGTAAGGGTGACGAAGAGAAAGACGTCATACCCTTTCTCTAATATGTACCTCCGGTTTTTTCTCTAAATATCTAGAGTATAATAATAACATTTACAGCGTAATAAAATACTATTCATTAGGCCCTTTATACTGCCCTTTACTGCCCTTTATAGGGCAGTACTACCGGGGGGGGGGGGAAATATATAGGTATGTTGTGAAATGTTAAATTTTGCTGTACAGGGACTTGAATAATGTGTTTCTAGTGCCAGAACAGTAAGATATTTCTTTGTTTTGATGTTAAGCCCTGGTAAGTATACTTACCAAGGAACGTTTGTTGTTGTTTAGGTAAACAGCCGAAAGGCTGGTTTGAACCTCTAGAGGTTTTACTAAGTAAAACAAGGAGTGAGGTGGTTTACCATTGCCTTCCTCACTGAGTGGAAAAGTACGCTTATCAGCATGCCGGGCCCTCTGAAAAGCACATATTTTCCACTCTGTAAATGACAACTTCACTTCATTCACCACAGGGTCTGGCTGTACAATGAAATTCATTACTTTCAGAGAAGATAACTCTGATTAGTGTCTTTTACACCTCTACCTCTTCTGTTCTTAAATGATTCAGTCATTTAATTGACTGACCATGTGATAAGAAACAGAACTATTTATTTTAGCCCTGCAACGAACAGATTGAGTGTAAATAATTTGACACTCCACCTGTCTGTTATGGGCAGTAGGTACTATGTAACTAAATAATGTGAAGAATAACTTATCTTAACTTTATAGTAGCATGAATGCTTGCTTTCCTGTAAAAAAAAAATAGAATTTTCTAAGCACTGTACAAAAGTAACAACAAAACAAAGCGGTAGAGTACGCTGTTATGAATCCTTACCACATTCGTGCAACTCACAAAGCAAATTTCGCCCTAATTTCAATGTGTGGCTAAACTACTACTTACCAGAGAATATCTATAACACCATGAAATGCCAATAAGGTTCAACTGCATAGCTTATTCTAATATAAAATCGACCGTATTGCCAGTTAGTAGTTGCCAGTTAGTAGTTATTAGTAGTTAGTAGTTGCCAGTTGTAGTTATTAGTACATAGTTAGTAGTTGCCAGTTAGTAGTTATTAGTAGTTAGTAGTTGCCAGTCAGTAGTTATTAGTAGTTAGTAGTTAGTAGTTGCCAGTTAGTTGTTATTAGTAGTTATTAGTAGTTAGTAGTTGCCAGTTAGTAGTTATTAGTAGTTATTAGTAGTTAGTAGTTAGTAGTTGCCAGTTAGTAGTTATTAGTAGTTAGTAGTTAGTAGTTGCCAGTTAGTAGTTATTAGTAGTTAGTAGTTAGTAGTTGCCAGTTAGTAGTTATTAGTAGTTAGTAGTTAGTAGTTGCCAGTTAGTAGTTACTAGTAGTTAGTAGTTAGTAGTTGCCAGTTAGTAGTTATTAGTAGTTATTAGTAGTTAGTAGTTAGTAGTTGCCAGTTAGTAGTTAGTAGTTATTGGTAGTTATTAGTAGTTAGTAGTTAGTAGTTGCCAGTTAGTAGTTATTAGTAGTTATTAGTGGTTAGTAGTTAGTAGTTGCCAGTTAGTAGTTAGTAGTTATTAGTAGTTAGTAGTTAGTAGTTGCCAGTTAGTAGTTAGTAGTTATTGGTAGTTATTAGTAGTTAGTAGTTGCCAGTTAGTAGTTATTAGTAGTTAGTAGTTAGTAGTTGCCAGTTAGTAGTTAGTAGTTATTAGTAGTTAGTAGTTAGTAGTTGCCAGTTAGTAGTTATTAGTAGTTAGTAGTTAGTAGTTATTGGTAGTTAGTAGTTAGTAGTTGCCAGTTAGTAGTTAGTAGTTATTAGTAGTTAGTAGTTGCCAGTTAGTAGTTAGTAGTTATTAGTAGTTAGTAGTTAGTAGTTGCCAGTTAGTAGTTAGTAGTTATTGGTAGTTATTAGTAGTTAGTAGTTAGTAGTTGCCAGTTAGTAGTTATTAGTAGTTAGTAGTTAGTAGTTGCCAGTTAGTAGTTAGTAGTTATTGGTAGTGTAACACCTGTAATTCCTGATTACAGATTGTTACGTGTTTTAGGGTTTTGTCGGCGTAATTTGTTGTGTTGGTTTCCTTTAACTGTTTTGCTGGTGATGTAGAACTGCTTGCCGTCCGGTGGCGCGCTCTTCGTTTCTGCTACGAACTGCTTCTGCCCCTCGTGACAGGCTGTCTCCATGGTTTGTCTGGCTGCACTCTCTGACGTTGCTTCCCCGAGATCTATGATACTGTGACCCTTAGTTGAATTTTCTCAAACTTTTTCCTGTTACTGGAAGAGACGAGTTATTGTAGTGAAAGTGAAAGGTCGGTGTTGCCTGCGTTGCGATGCCGTACCTAATTTATAATTTATACTTTTGGTGAAAAGTTTTTTTTATATTTGTAAATGTTTATTTTATCTAAAGATGGTTCGTACTGACAGTTTTATTTTGTTAAACATGACTTTGTTATTATGTATAGTCTGCTGTTTCTCTACGCCGTTTTTCTGTATTAATCATACAGTTTTCCGTGTTCTGAACTTTGAAAATGTGAATTGATTATGTCGCCCAAATTAAAGTTTAAACTACGTTTGTACTCATTAAAACTTTTAGTGCTGATTTGGAGTACAGGGTTCGGGATAATATGTCCTGACGACCTTACAACAAGAATATCCGAGTCTCATTGTATGCCACCTCGAGATTTAAATTGTTAATTGGATTTGTGAGTTTTTTTAACAGCATAAGCATTATGGACACAAGGTATGTGAACATCCAATTTTATTTTATGAAGTCCTCAGTTTAAGCCGAGTGTGATTCAGTGAAATCGACCATATTTTTTTTAATGGAAAGATTCAGCACAGTTGTAACTATTATAAAATTTGCTTGTATGGAACAGGAAAATCCTTGTCTGGACATTAATTATTTTCTTTAATTTATCATGTCAATTCCTAATTAGAAACCGACTAATTATAATAAAATTTAAATATTTTGTTTAGCACAACACAATGTAACATCAAATTAATACCTTTTAAAGAAATTTAAACAACTAGCTAAGATCTAGTTTTTCTAAAAATTTATATGTAAATTTAAGTAAACTTGTTTTTTTTACTTTTTTTCAACAACTTCATAATTGAGTTAATACCTAAAATTTTATTTATATTCATGTGGTTATTTTTGGAAATTATACTTAAAAGTGGCTAAGCCACCGGTAAACCTAATTAAATATATATATATAAATGTATCTATATGTTGGCCAACAATAATTTATGATTATTAATCTGTATAAACGCAGTTTTGTAACACATTGTTAATTTGTTAATTTTGAATTAGCCTTTCGGCAAATACTTATTCTTTGTGATTAATTGCTGTGCACCTTATTATAGAATTGTTCATCCTGTGCTAGATGAACTATATTTGGTAATTATTATAATATAATGCAAGTCTTTTCGTATATTAATTAAATTTGTGTACAACCTACTAAATGATTTTTATTATTCACTTATGCAACGATCCTGGTGTTTTGTTTTGTGCTTCTTGATGTTTTTTTTATTTGTTAACACCCTGTCCAACCTGTCGCATTATATTTTTGCCGTGTGTGTTATCGGCGGCGAAAGGGGTGATTACAGTAGTTATTGGTAAGTATACTTACCATAGATCTATAAAGGGTTAAAGTATTTTTCTTAGAATTTTGTGATTTAAAATGAACTTGTTAGAGCGTGGTAAGCGAAACTCAATAATTTTGCCCGTGACCTTCGGATGGTGTTTGCGAAGAACGGCTGATGTTTTCCGTATGCCTGATTAACACAACGAGTTCTCCTAAGAGCTGTACTGCATTCTGAACGTAAAATATATTGGTTTGGAAATAATATCAGAACACTTGTAACAGACGTGTATCTTTTTACTTTCTCTTGCCTATATGAATATATAGGAAGGAAAGTATTGTTTTCATGTCGATTTTTCGAAATCGAGTTTCACCGGATCTACACGTTTTCAGACCTCCTGAACCCAAAAAACATGTTTTTAGCGATTGGTCTGTGTGTGTGTGTGTGTGTGTGTGTGTGTGCGCGCGCGCACGCGCGCGTGTGTGTGTGTGTGTGTGTACACAATATCTCAAGAACGGAACATCGTACGAACTTGAAACTTAAAACTTTAGTTGCATACCACTACCGGACCCGACTCGAACATTTTCATCAAAATCGGTCAACCGGAAATAGTAGTTTATTCGTGTAATTTTTCACTTTTTTGCTATTTTCTCAAAAAAAGGTCCTACGATTTTTTTAAAATTCACCTGGTTTACTAAATTTTTTATGCTCTAAAAGATAGGGTAGGCGCCATGTTTGCTGAAATTCTCGGTGAGAAAGTTTTCACGTAAAAAAATTGTTTTTTTAAGATTACAGCTTTATTATGCATTTTAGCGTAAAATATTACATATTAAAAATGTAGAGAATTTAAAATTCTACACCTTTAATTTCAAAGATTTTTTTGTATAACGCTTAGTTTACCAGTAATTAGCAATTTTATGTTTTTTCTCACGAAAACGTGTGAAAAATCGATTTTTTTTAAGATTTCGGCCTTAGTATGCATTTTATTACAAAAGTGTATACCATAATCAAATTAATAGAAAATTAAAAGATCTACAATTTTTATTTAAAGCATTTTTTGTATAGTGCCTAGTTTAGCGTGAAAGAGCGATTTTCCATATTTTTAAGCCAAACTGAGTTTGATTTTCATTTTGCGTTTTTCATATATAACTTATGATTAAAATTATGTTATGTTTATTGAGGTTAGTTTTTTGTTTATTTTTAATGTTTTATTAATAATGTTAGGTTTCTTGTTAATTATTTGCATTGACAAGAGAAAGTTGTGTGACTGTTTCACACCAAATTTTTTAAGATGAAAACAACCACCCTGAGTTATCTTGGCGCCCTGGAGTCCATCTTGTTGTCATGCCCCACCGATACGCGAGTACACCGAAGGGGCGGTACCAGCGTACCAGACATATTTTTATTTACTTACTGTTCCCAAATACGAAATTTGAAAAATTTACTTAAAATTTATCACTTAGAACGTATGTCGTTTTGAATTTACAGTGTTATTAATTCGGTAATGGAAGGTACAGGTACGGGTTGTGGCTATTACATAACGAGACTGACGTAAAAAATTGTACTTTTATTTGTACATAATCACTTATTGTCACCTTAAATATACACTCCTTCTCTATCCGTACAACGCTCCATGCGAATTTTCTATTGTTGGAAACAGTGCTGGAAGTCATCTTCTGTCAGCTCCTTCAGGACACGTGCCGCTTTCTCTTTTACAGCTTCCACAGACTCAAATCTTGTCCCTTTTATTGCAGATTTCACCTTAGGAAACAGGCAGAAGATAATAACATGTGATGAAACAAGGTTTTTTACTTATGATCCGGAAACGAAGCGCCAATCCATGCACTGGAAGAGCCGAACTTCACCGAGAGCCAAAAAAGCTCGAAATTTAAAAGCTCGCAAGTCAAAATTTAAAGCAATGATGATTTTTTTTTTGTTATACATTGAATTGCGTACCTTCACTGGGTTCCTAAAGGTCAAACAATTAATCAATATTACTAGCTTGAGGTACTTTCTAAACTACGTCAAAGAGTAAGGAAAATACGACCCGAAATGTGGAAGGACAAATCATGGGTTCTCCACCAAGATAATGCGCCAGCTCATTCCGTGTTATCTGTCAAGAGGTTCCTAGCCAAGTACAGCATCTCAGTGTTAGAACATCCACCTTATTCACCAGATCTTGCACCATGTGACTTCTAACTATTCTCTAAGGTGAAATCTGCATTAAAAAGGACAAGATTTTAGTCTGTGGAAGCTGTAAAAGAGAAAGCAGCACGTGTTCTGAAGCAGCTGACAGAAGATGACTTCCAGCACTGTTTTCAACAATGGAAAATTCGCATGGAGCGTTGTTGGGATAGAGAAGGAGTGTATATTAAAGGTGACCATAAGTGATTATGTATAAAATGAAAATAAAATTTTTACAACGTCAGTCTCGTTATTTAATAGCCACACCTCGTATAAACGTTCTTGAAAATGAACAAACAGTACAACCATTGTTCCAAGATTATTCATCATCGCATTACTTTTTGTAGCAGTTACTAATTATATATATTTTTCTCATTTAAAATTTTCAATCTTTACATCGGCAAGAGAAAGTCATGTGAGTGATTCACACCAGAGTCTTTAAAATAAAGTGAAAATTGTTTTAAATTGAAATTTGAAAAGCAAAGATTGTTTATCGCTCTTATTATTCTATCTCATTGCATATCGACTATGGATTTAATGATGTTAAAAATTAACATAGTAATTAAAGAAGAAGCAGATTCAGATTATTAATTCCTGAAGGTGGAGTTAATTGAATTAACATCAGTTTATCTAACCTTGTCGGTTGTACAATCGGTTAATGCAGTTGTTTTTACCACATCCACTTTATGTCACTGTTGAATAGAAGTAGCAGAAGCTTACCGGAGAGAAGAATAGAGAGAACTCATTATTTAAGTGTATTTTATTTTATTTTTTTGTAATCCGTAATTTGTGTACAGGGCTAAAATAAATAGTTGCAGGGCTAAAATAAATAGTTCTGTTTCTTATCACATGGTCAGCCAATTAAATGACTGAATCATTTAAGAACAGAAGAGGTAGAGGTGTAAAAGACACTAATCAGAGTTATGTCATCTGAAAGTAATGAATTTCATTATACAGCCAGACCCTGTGGTGAATGAAGTGAAGGTGTCATTTGCAGAGTGGAAAATATGTGCTTTTCAGAGGGCCCGGCATGCTGATAAGCGTACTTTTCCACTCAGTGAGGAAGGCAATGGTAAACCACCTCACTCCTCGTTTTACTTAGTAAAACCTCTAGAGGTTCAAACCAGCCTTTTGGCTGATGACCTAAACAACAATTTGTGTACGTTGCAATCTGTTCAATTCAGAACAATAAGCAACCCCATGACCCAATGAGATGAGGATGATGTGCATGACGAGTAAATGTGGTGTAGTCTTGTACAGACTCAGGTCGACCATTCCTGAGAGAGTATGGTTAATTGAACCCCAAACCATCAAAGTACACCGATAACCACTGTCTAGCATTCAAATCCGTATAAAAGTAACTATCTTTACTAGGATTTGAACCAGGAACCTTCGTCTCCGAAAATCAGCTGTTAATCAGCTGATTTTGGCGACGACTCTCCTCTAGACCAACCCGGTGGGTTAGTATAGTTAATTAGTATAGTATGGGTTAAATCTGCCCATAACAGACAGGTGGAGTGTCAAATTATTTACACTCAATCTGTTCGTTGCAGGGCTAAAATAAATAGTTCTGTTTCTTATCACATGGTCAGTCAATTAAATGACTGAATCATTTAAGAACGGAAGAGGTAGAGGTGTAAAAGATACTAATCAGAGTTATCTTCTCTGAAAGTAATGAATTTCATTGTACAGCCAGACCCTGTGGTGAATGAAGTGAAGGTGTCATTTGCAGAGTGGAAAATATGTGCTTTTCAGAGGGCCCGGCATGCTGATAAGCGTACTTTTCCATTCAGTGAGGAAGGCAATGGTAAACCACCTCACTCCTCGTTTTACTTAGTAAACCTCTAGAGGTTCAAACCAGCCTTTCGGCTGTTGACCTAAACAACACATGGGTTAAATATATTTTATAAAATATAACTTTGTGTAACGTAAGGATGCGCAGCAGCGTAGCTTGTGGTATTGGTAGGTGGGGAATCGGTGTAGTGGAAATACGGTGGAAAAAAGACTAGCTTGTCTTGAAACAGTCACGTTGCAACCTTTGTTCTGTTGAGAATTTGTTGATTGGTTAACATTACGCTTTACCAGCGGCAGCTATTCAGGTGAAGTAGGTGAAGAACCTCTTCACCTATTTTCTAGATATTATCGAGATTTTTGCCCATAACGGGCAGGTGGATTGTTTAATGAAAAGCACTCGATCTGTTGTTTCCAGGGCTAAAAAAAATAGTTCTGTTTCTTATCACATAGTCAATCAATTATATGACTGAACTATTTAACAACAGAAGAGGTAGAGGTGTAAAAGACACTAGTCAAAGTTAAGCTATCTCTTCTAAGAAAAATTAATTTCACCTTGTGGTGAATGAAGTGAAGGTGTCATTTGCAGGGTGGAAAGTAGATAATTTTCGGGGATTCTGGCATGCTGATAAGCATACTCTTTCAAATCAATGAGGAAGGCAATAAGTAATCATCTCATTCTTCGTTTTTTTTTTTTACTTAGTAAAACATCTAGAGGTTCAAATCAGCCTTTCGTCTGTTGACCTAAACAATATCGAGATTTACTTCTCCTACAAAATAAGTATAATTTCTGTTATAAATTTTTTTTACAATAATTGAACTATTATTGAAATGAATTATTGTACATGCTTAGAGTACAGTAATCCCTAGGTATCCGCGGGTTTCGGTTATCCGCGGACTTTGTCTGTGGACCTAAAACCTTAAAATACGTACGTTTTCTCACCTTGTGTACACCGTACTTGGTTGGGAAGTCATACAATTCTGAAAACATGTGTTTGAATAAATATTTTGGCGTCCGTATCATGTTGAGTCACACACTAGTATGGCGACGGCCGCCATGAGCCAAGCTAGATTTCCGCGTACTGTAGTAGTGAGGGCGTCACCGGGTACCGGGCCCCGCCAGTAACACCCCACCCCACCATCACCGCCATTCGTACGCCCAGGCACCATACTGTAATTTCTCCTTACGTTTTCCTCCATGTGTCAGTTTAATTTCTTCGTACGTACAGTTCTTTGTGTGTTCGACGATCCTGAAACGAAGCCAACCATTTCTTTACAAACCATCAACGAGATCCTCAGCATGGCAACGCATTGGCTGACCACGAGTTGGAGACGGATCCCGTCATGGAAAAGGCCCTTCAATTCAAAAGAGGACTCTGGAACTGATGATACCATACGAAGAAGTCCACAAGGAGTTTGAAAAGAAGAAGAAGCAAACAGCCATAACTAACTATTTTAAAGCAACTTAAATTTTTATGCTTACATTACTGTATTTATTAAATATTCATAGATTATAATAATGGTAAAATGTTCCTAAAACTATTAGACACTTAAAACGACTACAGGACTTTAGCTTTACAACCTAACCCCCATCTTTTCGTTCATAAAAGGTATTATTATCCGCGGTTTTACTAACCGCGGTAACCCTCCGGAACGTAACCCCCGCGGATAACGAGGGATTACTGTACTTTCAAATGTTTTAGCCCTTGAAATGGCCTTAATATACGTAATAAATGCGGAAATGAAGAGTTAGACGGGTGGTCGCCGCTTCTCTTCCAGCGGGAGCGAGTTGCCATGACAATGGAATGGCAAATATGCACGTCTAGGTCTCCCCACGCGTCCCGGAATAGTGAAGAGATTGTGGCGGGTTGAACAGTCTACTGCACCTGCATGTTATATGTACGTGTGTATTAGTTGTTTTGTAAGTGTGTATATATATTTTTACAGTTCTTCATCTATTTTTAAAGGCACGAGCCACCACTACGCTTTTTATTTTTGGTTTAACGTCCGACTGTTCTGCAATTACTGCTAATGTAGATGGTGAAGGATGAAATGATAATTTTTTTTGTAACGTATGAAAATATCCCGTGCCTGAATGGGATTCAAACCCAAGACCGCATGATAAGAGGCGAGCACATTACCAACTACGCCAATGCGGCCGCCCGCCACTGTGCTTTACTAGTCTTTTTCAGTACAACAAATTTATGGATGTGGTAAAACCTCAGTGATAGCTCAGATACTTCAATCGAAAACGTTCGGCGACTTATTAAAAGAACCGACCGTTTAGGCGTCGATGACTTATCAAAAGGAGTCGACCATATCAGCGTCGGTGAATTATCAAAAGTTGTCGACCACTCTGCATGTCGCCCATTCGGTACCCATCGTTCAGTGCACAAGAGATTAAAGCGTACTGCAGAACCGGTCAACAATGAAAGTGGTAATTTACTAATGTACCGATTGGTACGTGATATATAGTATGAACTAAAATACGATTGTACAATTAACCACAACAACTTTACAAGAAATAAATTCATATGAAAGTATTATCGTACGAACGTGTACAGTCCAAGCTTCTATTGAAATTACATTTTGGTATAGACACGATTTTTCTTATTTTTTTAAAATATTGTTTTAGTTAAAATTCTTAGTTATAATTTCAAATCCTAGTAAAGGTAGTTACTTTTATACGGATTTGAATACTAGATAGTGGTTACCGGTGTACTTTGATGGTTGGGGTTCAATTAACCATACTCTCTCAGGAATGGTCGACCTGAGTCTGTACAAGACTACACCTCATTTACGCGTCATATACATCATCCTCATCTCATTGGGTCATGGGGTTGTTTATTGTTCTGAACTGAACTGATTGCAACGTACATACATTAGGGATTACAAAAAAAAAGTTATAATTAAGTTGCCTCTCTCTTCTTCTCTCTGTTACTACGGTTTAGCAACAACCTACACCTGGTTCAGTGAATGTACTGATAAAGCTATTGACACGTATGTCCTCCCATACAATGGACATCTCTAGCATTTTAATCAGAATCATCTATGTTCATTGATTTACTTGTAGAACTAGACTACTGTACTTTATAAGAAACTAGATACCCGTCCCGCTTCACCCGGGTATAATTTTGTTTTATTTCAATAATATTTTTAAATTAGAGTTATAAATCAAGGATAAGATTTTTTGATTTGGAAAATTTTTATCTATACTATAGAAAAAACGTCTGTTTGTTTGTGTGAGGTAATCCCAGAAACTACTGAACTGATTTTAAAAAATCTTTCATTGTTGCATAGCTTAGAGCTTCCTGATCAATATAGGCTAGGCTATTTTGAAACTTTAAGTGAGTTAAGCAACTTAAACTGTGACGATGTCGCATGTTTTAGTCCATCGGGTGCATAGCACTTTTATTTTTTCTAAGTCCTCTGGATGGTCTATTGTTTGGACTAGAAGCACGATTCAACTTTTATATTTCATAGAAAAAAGGTTAAAGAATAACATTCGATTTCAAAAACATTAAAAATTCGGAAATATTCAAATTTTTTATTTTTGTACTGTATTTTATGTATTTGTTTTCATTCGACAGTAAGTGAATGAGTTATAGGCCTATATTATTTCCAGTTACTCTGCGTACTGCACCCACGTATCTTATCTCAGCCACATATCAACTGTCTCTTTCTTTTCTATCTGTATTCTTCTGTCCGTTCTATTAAATTGCAGGGACAAACATTTAAAACGGTAGGCATCGATTTGAGACAAGAGTGTTTCACTCATGGATAACTTTACAGAGCTGGAAGTGCAGAATAACAATTTATTTTGCTGCCACAGGGCAACGAAACCACAAATATTGTACATAGAAAGGTTTTAAAATAATTTAATGAGGTCTACATTAGCTGCTGTGATGCGAAGCGAGCGGGGGTTGCTAGTATATAATAATATTGTGACACTTATCACTAAGGTCCGTTTTGGGATCTAGGTAATTAAATAATTAATACACTAAAGTTTACAATTACACCTATTTATTACAACTAAAAGTTTACAAAATAAATAAACTAATTATAATGAAGTAATACAGACTTGGAAAGGTTTGGGTTGACGCTGGAGGATGTGAGGTTCAAGTCTGAAAGTTATAGAAATTGAAGGATCTGGCTTTGGAACCGGAAACCAAGACTAGAAGAGTGCAGAGGGTGACGGAAGAACTCCGGGCTCAGAGATCACAAAGAATGAGGGAATACTGGGTGAAGATCAGGGCTCAGAGATCGAAGTAGAGTCTTTCATGTTGTGGCTGAAGTGGTCCATTGTGGCCTCACAAGTAAAAAAAAAAAATAAATAAATAACTTAATAATTTACTTAATACTACTTATAATAATTATATAGAATGCTCATACACAATGAAACTGAATACACAATGCACATACAATAAAATTGAATAATAATAGTTGACCAACACAATTCCGGGAACGTTGACCTTCTCTAACGCCCGATAGCACTCGCCAAAGATCACTCGTCAAAGATCAAACGAATACTGGACTCACTGACCGCCTCGGGGGCCTCTTTATATAGGTGAATCAAAGAAATATTCTAGAAAAACGGAGATCTATTCCATACAAAAATCATTTTTATTGGTTCTCGGAAGATCATAACTAATGTAAACAAATACCAATAGATAAAAGGTGTTACAGGTGGTAATCAACCGACTCTTTCACAAATAGTTGTACAACAAAGACCCTTTTAAAATCCGTTTATAAATAGGTATCCTTTTATAACTAACCCTATTGTTACATTTTCACTCTATTATCTACTCTTTACCATTTTATGAATTAAGTACTAGAAATTTCGCGAACCATCCCTTTTTCTATATTGTCACAATATTATACATGTCATTGTTTAGGTGATCAGCCGAAAGGCTGGTTTGAACCTCTAGAGGTTTTACTAAGTAAAACGAGGAGTGCGGTGGTTTATCTTGCCTTCCTCACTGAGTTGCAAAGTATACTTATCAGCATGCCAGGCCCTCTGAAAAGTATCTACTTTCCACCCTGAAAATGACACCTTCACTTCATTCACCTCAGGGTCTAGTTCTGTTATAAAATTCATTACTTTCTTTTTAAGTCGTCGTAAAGAGGTTGATTTTAATTTTGCGTCATTCACTCATGATTAAAATTAGGTTATATTGTTTATTATTTATATTGCCAAGAGAAAGTCTTGTGAATGTTTCACACACCTTTTTTTATTTATTTATAGAATTTTATGTATAAATTCGATCTTTGGTCCATTGAGTGATCAAATCTTTTATTGGCAATGAACCGGCCATTTGTGAAGCCCGTTTAATGGTTAATACAATAGTAGATTTTAATGGGGACTACACGTTATATAGTAAGTAACATAAGAAAAGTCGTGTGGGGGGCGGAGTAGCCCCAACTGAGTGAATGCATTTTCTTGAATCAGTTCCCATACCATACAACTGACCAGAGTAAAAAAACTATGCTATGTTAAGTTGATCCACCTTACCGTCTAATTGCACGTGACCTTAAGGTCAATCTGAGCGTGACCACCCCTCTCTCTCTTTGTCTCTTTCCTCTCCGTTCTTCTAAAAACTTCACACTTTGTCACTAATAAATAATAGTTCACGTGTATACCCCTCCCTTCACCCCCAATCTTACTGTAAATATAACACAACCCTTTTTAACTATTAACACCGGGTGTTTATAAAGTATGACCACTTTTAATAATTTTTACTTTCTCTTGCCTATATAAATATATAGGAAGGAAAGTATTGTTTTCATGGCGATTTTTCAAAATCGAGTTTTCATCGGATCTATACGTTTTCATACCCCCTGAACCCAAAAAACATCTTTTTAGCGATTGGTCTATCTGTCTGTCTGTGCGCGTGGTGTAGTGGTGTAATGGCCGGCCCGTGGTGTAGTGGTCAGCGCAACTGTCTACTATGCCGGGGTCCCGGGTTCGATTCCCGGTCAGGTCTGGGACTTTTTTCATCTGTAATTCACCACATATCATTACCTACGCACAAGCCCAAGGCTTATGTAGGCATCATCACTCAATAAAAAAAAAATGTACAATATTTTATTTCCGAGAACATTAATACTTCACCCTGTTTCCTTATTCAACAACATTTAGAGTGTCAAAATCCATTTAACCCACGGGGTTGGTCTAGAGGTAAAGTCGTCGCCAAAATCAGCTGTTTAACAGCTGATTTTCGGAGACGAAGGTTCCTGGTTGTTACTTTTATACGGATTTGAATGCTAGACAGTGGCTACCGGTGTAATTTGATGGTTGGGGTTCAATTAACCATACTCTCTCAGGAATGGTCGACCTGAGTCTGTACAAGACTACACCTCATTTACACGGCGTACACATCATCCTCATCTCATTGGGTTATTGGGTTGCTTATTGTTCTCAATTGAACAGATTGGAACGTACACATATTAGAAATTTAAAAAAATAAAATAAAAAAATTTAAAAAAAAATCCATTGGTCATGCCAAACTTCTCTGACATCCTGTATACTCATATCGTTTCGTCGATTTATTTATAAAATCACGAACTCATTTTAAGTAATTTTAAGCCTTTTTTAAATTATTTTATAACTACTATAAACAAAACCAATTTTCTTCATTATTTTATATAATATCTCTTTATTTTTAAACTGTAGAGTATGATTCGCTCTTTTGCGTTTATAGGTTATTAAACTAATTACCTTTAAACGTCATTTACTTTACTTACCCCGTCACAGACGGAGAGAGTGTTAAATTAATATTGTATTTGACCGTCTAATTCAGTTATTGGAAACGTACGGCTCGTGACGTGTTATGAATCACTACCTGGTCAATCTATTTTTTTGTGTACCTAGGAGAGACCTGTTCCTTTCTGAGTATATTTATGCATTTTTACTTTTTCTTGCCTATATGAATGTATAGAAAGAAAAGTATTGTTTTCATGTCGATTTTTCAAAATCGAGTTTTCACCGGATCTACACGTTTTCAGACCCCCTGAACCCAAAAAACATGTTTTTAGCGATTGGTCTGTGTGTATGTGTATACAAAATATCTCAAGAACGGAACATGTTGTATTCCTTCTGAATCAGTAAATCCAGGATTTCAGCTTTAACTGATTGAGTTGCAACGTAGCACTGAATTAAAGTAATTGTAGAGCAAAAGTAGAGTTATGTTAGGCCATATCAAAATCAAGCTTCCTAAATTTGAGATCTCATGCTCAGAAGATAACTGCCATGTTTCCGTCATCCTGGATCTGCGAACAAGCGTTTTCCACAATATTAGCAAAAACAGCGTTAGGAAGATTGACAGACAACCATTTTGCTTCACTTGTGAGAGTCAGCTGTTCCCAGTTTAGCCAGATTATGAAGAACTTCTAGAAGCAGTCACAGTTTCACGTGTCACATACTTCTTAGTACTCATCTAATCAGTAATCCAGTTTTGTAAATTTTTATCAAAAGTTTTTTACCAGCCATTATTGTCTATCTTTTCCCTATATCTATCTTTTACTATAATCTATCTTTTGCCAATAACAGGCAGGTGGAGTGTTAAATTAATTGCACTCGATCTGATGGTTCCAGGGCTACAAAAAGAGTTCTGTTTCTTACTACATAGTCAGCCAATTGTATAACTGAACTATTTAAGAACAGAAGAGGTAGAGGTGTAAATGACACTACTCAGTTATCTCCTCTGAGAATAATGAATTTCACTACACAGCCCTGTGGTGAATGAAGTGAAGGTGTCATTTGCAGAGTGGAAAGTAAGTGCTTTTCACAGGGCCTGACATCCTGATAAGCATACTCTTTAAAATCGGTGAGGAAGGCAATTGTAAATCATTTTCAGGGTGGAAAGTAAGTGTTTTTCGGAGGGCATGGCATCCTGATAAGCATACTCTTTCAACTCGGTGAGGAAGGCAAGGTAAACCACCTCACTCCTCGTTTTTACTTAGTAAACCTCTAAAAATTCAAACCAGCCTTTCGGCTGTTGACCTAAATAACATTATCTATCTATAAACATGTTTTTTTTTTTGTTACCACCTAGTCTAGTTTTTAATACGTACATCTGACATTCTCTCACAAAAGTTTGCCCATGACTGGTCTAATTGCAGGGATATACGGATATTTTTTAGGCGCTGGCGAAATACTACGGCATAACCAAAGTTTTCAGTATTACGAGAGCAAACAATTTTTTAATTATATTTGAAAAAATTAAACTCATTGAATCTCATTCCTGATCAACAGTGGAAGCAACATTACAAAGACCTGTGGTGCTCTGAAAATGCTACGAATAATATAAGTATGAGGGAATGGGACAGTATGTCAGTAGACCCAATAACTATGGAGGAGCTACAAGTAGTATTAAAAAGTGTTAAGAACAGGAAGGCTACAGGGATCGATGGACTGAATGGAAAATTGTTTAAGTGTGGTGGTGTATTGTTGGAACTCAGAATTTTGCATCTGTTGAATGATTGTTGGAGGAAGTGCAAAATCCCGGAATCATGGAATAAAGCGGAGGTAATTTCTTTTTTAAAAAAGGAAAAAGAATGATTGCAAAAATTACCGTGGTATTAGCTTACTAAATGTGGGCTATAAGATATATTCGAAAATAATTAATAACCGATTAAAGAACATAGCTGAAGCAATACTACAAGAAGAACAAAATGGATTTAGATCTGGCCGCTCATGCTCTGATAACATCTTCTCAGTGAGAAGAATAATAGAGAAAAGAAGAGAATTTAACCTAGAAACTCATATGGCATTTATTGACTTTCAAAAAAGCGTTCGATCGAGTAGATAGGAATAGGCTCTGGAAGATTCTGTGGAGGAAAGGTTATCCCATTCATCTAATAAACACAATCAAAAGTTTATATAACGATACGCAAATAGTGATAAATACGGGTAAAAAGAGACTAACAGAAATGAAGATTAATCAAGGAGTGAGACAAGGGTGTAGTTTATCACCCACTTTATTTAATATATATATATTGACCACATTCTTAGAATTTGGAAAGGTAGAGTTAATCCGGGAATTAGATTAAGTGATGACGACTACCTAAATGTTTTACTATTTGTGGATGATTTATGGATTGTGCAGGAAAATGAAGAAGAACTCCAAAGATCAGTGTACACGCTGAACGAATTGTGCAAGGAATATAATTTTAGAGTTTCCGTAAAGAAATCAAAAATAATGGCGTTCAATGGTAACTATCCTACGAGGTCCAAAATTGTGATCGATAATGATATACTAGAGCAAGTATCACGGTGTAATTATCTAGGTTGTGACCTTAGTTTCATTCAAGAGTTTGATATAGAAAGGAAAGTTGGGAAATTCCAGGCAATTTGTGGTAATATTAGTAGAACCCTAGGAAATAAAACACGGAAAGAAACCAGACTAAAATTTTATAAAGTGATGGCTGCCCCAGTACTATTATATGGGAGCGAATCGTGGGTCAGTACAAGACCAAGACCACAAGAGAGTAAAATACAGGCTGCGGAAATGAGGTTTCTAAGAAGAACGAAGGGTTGTAGCCGGAGAGACCAACTAAGGAACGAGGCTATACGAAGAGAACTGAATATCTACAATCTGAATGAAAAGGTGAAAGAATATAGATCGAAATGGAAAGACCACGTAGAGAGAATGTCAAATGAAAGGGTTCCCCTCAAAGTTTTAAAGTACAGGCCGGAAGGGTGGAGAGATGTGGGGAGACCACGCAAGAGATGGGAGTGATTGTTGTAAGAATCATATAAAGACATAATGTAACAAAACAGGAAAATATACAAAATATATAACTTAAATGTTGTGTAAATACATAGGAAAAGGAAATTGAGTTAAATTTTGCTGTTATGAGTCGGAACAGGCGCAAGCCTAATCCTTGTTTGTAAGAAGAAGAAGAAGAAAATTAAACTAGAATTGTGTAATATTTTATCTTAACCAGCAGTTATAATGTCAATATTTCTATTAAATTGTCTTGTCTTGTTTTAGTAAATTGTTACTCGTGTGTGGAAAAGACCCAATAGCAGCCCCTCAAGACGATTTACAAAAGGTCTCTGTTCAGGCACGTATCCAGAAATACTTCGATTATTATAAGAGATCAAGCCCATATAGCTTTCGTAAGTAAGAAAAAGGCTTACCTTTGACCTTTGGCAAAAACCATTCGTGATTTCTGTATCGAATTTTTAAGAGGAATCGAATGACACTATTTTTGATTCCAAATTCCGACTTCGATTTCTTGACTTTTCGGTCGAAACTGGAACTTTAAACCCTATCCATCTCACTAACGTTTTGTGTAGATTACAAATCCGAAAACCGTTTGTTGCTATCTCTTGTAGTTTCTGGCTTTGATTTCTTGATTTCCGGTTTTGGACCACTTCCAGTCAAAATCAGAACTTTAAACTCAATCCAGGCCTACTAAGGTTTTGTTTAGAAAACGAATCCGAAAACCGTTTGTTGTTATCTCTTTTAGTTTCTGACAACTGGATAAAACGAACTAACATCAGAAAGATGAAAATTTTCAAAATTGCCACCAGAGAAAATATTGAATTTCACTATACAGCCAGATTCTGTGATGAAAGAATTTTTTTTTATTCCTAATGTGTGTAGGGCCTACGTTGCAATCTGTTCAATTTAAAACAATAAGCAACTTCACGACCCAATGAGATGAGGATGATATGTATGACGTGTAAATGAGGTGTAGTCTTGTACAGATTCAGGCCGACCATTCCTGAGAGAGTATGGTTAATTGAAACCCAACCATCAAAGTACACCGGTAACCACTGTCTAGTATTCAAATCCGTATAAGAGTACCTTTACTAGGATGTGAACCAGGAACCTTCGTCTGCGAAAAAGGAAGAATTGAAAATATTTTTGTAGTAAAGTCTACCATGTTTTGAAAACCTTAATGTAGAGTTTATTTTGTACTGAAACTAAGAATACAGTACGAGACATTTGATTGGATGTGAAAGAAGCACAAAGGTCTTTTATTGTTGCAGAAATAAATAAATAAACATGTAATAATAACCAGACGCTTATAAAAAGTAACAAAAACTAGTCAAGAATACTGACCGATTAATCGGTCAAACAGTCAAGGGCGTTTTATAGTTAATAAGTCACATATCTCTAGTTGAATTTTTTCATTTGTTTTTAGTCACTCCAACAGGTTAATCGTTAGTGACTGTAGTGATACGCAGATTATTATCCGTTGATTTTAACGCGTTAAATGTATTGTAGAACTCTTGGAATTGAACCTTGGACTTTCCACTTAATAGTTTTTTTATTTTCTCTTGCCTATATGAATATATAGGAAGTAGAGTGTTGTTTTATGTCGATTTTTTGAAATCGAGTTTTCACCGGATCTACACGTTTTCAGACCCCCTGATTCCAAAAAACATGTTTTTAGCGATTCGTCTGTGTCTGTGTGCGTGTGTGTGTGTGTGTATATATACACAGAATATCTCAAGAATGAAACATTGTACGAACTTGAAACTTAGGTTAGATACCACTAGAAGACCCGACTCAAACATTTTCATCAAAATCGGTCAACCGGAAGTATTAGTTTATTCGTATCAGTTTTCACTTTTTGCGATTTCCTCAGAAACGGGTCTACGTTTTTTTTTAAATCATTTCTACATTTTTTATCCTGTACAAGATAGGGTAGGCGACATGTCTGCTGAAATTCTTGGTGAGGCT
The DNA here is from genome assembly GCA_035578175.1 of Catonia carolina. NCBI lineage: Eukaryota > Metazoa > Arthropoda > Insecta > Hemiptera > Achilidae > Catonia > Catonia carolina. Next base: position 8,812,381 of record JAQMRL010000016.1, read on the forward strand.
GTTTTCACATAAAAAATTGTTTTTTTAAGATTGCGGCTTTAATATGCATTTTAGCGCAAAATTTATATAATAAAAGTTGTAGAGAATTTAAAACCCTACAACTTCTATTTAAACATTTTTTTGTATAACGCTTAGTTTAGCAGTAATTAGCGATTTTCTGTTTTTTCTCACGAAAACGTGTGAAAAATTGATTTTTGCAACGATTTCAGCCTTATAATATGCATTTTACGACAAAAGTATATGTAATCAAATTTATAGAAAATTAAAAGATCTACAACTTTTATTTGAAACATTTTCCTCTACAGAGCCTAGTTTAGCGTGAAAGAGTGATTTTCCGTATTTTTAAGCCAAACAGGTTGATTTTCATTTTGCGTCTTTCACTCATGATTAAAATTAGGTTATACTATTTATTGAGGTTAGTTTTGTTGTTTATTTCTAATGTTTTATTACTAATGTTAGGTTTATTGTTAATTATTTGCATTGGCAAAAGAAAGTTGTGTGAGTGTTTCACACCAGATTTTTTTTAAAAGTAACTACCCTGAATAATTCCTCAGATAAGAAATGATATCAATATCGTAGGTTTTTATTTAGGTAATCAAGATGTTCTGTGTCTTCTACGCAACTCACTCTACCAATTTCTCTGTATAATCAACTGCCCGTAACAGGCAGGGTAATGTAAATTATTTGCACTCGATATGCTAATTCCAGGGCTACAAAAAATAGTTCTGTTTCTTATACATGGTTAGCCAAATATAATGACTTACGAATTTAAGAACAGCAAAGTAGAGGTGAAAAAGACACTAGTCAGAATTATCTCCTTTGAGAGTTATAAATTTCATTATACAGCCAGATTCTGTGGTGAATGAAATGAAGGTGTCTTTGGTGGTGGGAAGTAGATGCTTTTCAGAAGGCCTGGCATGCTGATAAGCATACTTTTTCACTCAATGAGGAAAGCATGGTAAACCATCTCTTCGTTTTACTTAGTGATGCTCTAGTTCTAGAGCAGTGTTTCCCAAACTATGGGTCGCGACCCACTAGTGGGTTGCGGGAGCAATTTGGGTGGGTCGTGGAAACAGATTAAAAACACTTAATAGGCTTACTTTTCAATTGTTTTTCCGTTGAAATGTAAAGAAAATTGAACATATGTTTTATTTTAACTTATAACTACACTACAGAATTAAAAATCCTTTTCTAAAAAAGATAGTTACATATGTTCAAAATACAGTGTTAAGAGCGGTGCACTAATAAAATGAAAGTTTAAAACGAGATTACTAGTTTCAATAATATCTTAGACTTGAGCTTAATCCCATTTTGGATAAAGGCTAGTTCTTTCGAACATAGCCTTAAAAGAGTTTATGGGGTTTTCAACCACATATTTGTGTGAAAGGGCATTCTCCACTTTGGTATATTAAAAAATAATATAGAAATAGGCTTTGTGTGGAAAGTGACCTGCGTTTAAAGTTTTCAACTTTCAACCCAGATATAGAATCTCTTGTAAATCGTAAGCACCAGCTCCACAAGTCACATTAATTACATAACTCTCATTTTTTCTATTTCTTTAGTTTTAAGATTCTGAATTAAAAGTCTTTTTCCGTACTGAATTTTGTCTTCAATTATATCATCTTTACCATTTTCTTTTAGAGGTCTATTCCTCATTAGTGAATTTTCACGATAATAATAATAAAAATATTATTAGTAATAATAAATACTATAATTAATATTATTAGTAATAATAATTATAATTAATATTATTTAATTCCACAATGAAGGTGGGTCCCCAGGCAAAAAGGTTTGGGAACCGCTGCTCTAGTGGTACAAACCAGACTTTTGACTGATGACTTAAACAACAGCATGGTTACAAAGAGGACACTTTGGGATTCTAAAAAAAATCGAATTAAATTAAAATTTGTAACACGATATGGCAAAATAATTTTTTTTCTCTTTAATTCTTTATTTACAACTGTAAAATTTTACAACAAGCAAATGTGATGATTATGATAATAATATAAATGACATGATAGGCATGAGAGGGGTAGGGCCCCCATTGGTGCCTCCCCAAGAATGAAATTTTTATTATAAAATTAGCAGGTCTCTACTCCAGCGTCTTTTAAGGCGTCTAGGGGGATTATCTGGTAAATGGACGGTGGAAAATGAACGCACCAGTGGGTTCTCGTGCTCGTGTGACTTGTCGTAAAAGCGTTTGTATAGGTATTCAATGGAATTTTTTACAAGTGTTTTTTTCAAATCTGTATGTAAGGTTTTGCTGCTAACGTAAAGAGGTGCATTTGCTATAAGGTGTAATGTTTTTGACTGGAATGCTTGAATTGGTTGCAAGTTAGAGGGTTTGGTTGAACCGTAAATTTGGGACCCGTACGTCCACATAGGTTTCAAAAGAGAAATAAATAAGGTAATAAATTTAATTAAAGTTTCGATGGTGTGTGCCAGCTACGCTGTCAACGGCTTTATGATGTTCAGTTTGTTTTGAATGTTAGTTAAGGTAACGGGAATTGTTTATTTATATGCATAACTCATTCCCTAAATAACATTGACCCAAAATATTGTAAAATATGACTAAAGTGTTATTGTAGTAATTGTAAAATTGGTTTTTAAGAATAAAATTATTATTAGGCAAATTAATTCACATGGATTAGCTAGTTTTGTTTACGATTCAACATTTTTAGCTGAATACGTGGAATATACCGGTTTCAGAAAATCCACATATCAGAGTGCGTCTGTTACATTTGCCTATTGTTCATTTTAACTTTTATTTATAGATTTACAGTTTTAATTAATTTTATAGTAATAATTTAATATCATAGTTTATTTTACCATTTACCATTTAATTTTATCATTTTTACCTTTTCTTGCCTATATGAATATATAGGTAAGAAAGTATTGTTTTCATGTAGATTTTTCGTAATCCAGTTTTCATCGAAAATACACGTTTTTAGACCAATCCATAAAATATTTTTTAGCGATTGGTCCGCGCGCGCGCGCGCGCGCGCGCGTGTGTGTGTGTGTGTGTGTGAACAAATTATCTCAAGAACGGAACATCGTACGAAGTTGAAACTTAAAACTTAAGTTAAGTACTACTAAAAGACCCGACGTGAACATTTTTAATCAAAATTGGTCAATCGGAAGTAGTAGTTTATTCGTGTCATTTTTCACTTTTTTGCGATTTTCTCAAAAATGGCTGTTGCGACTTCTTAAAAATCGCCTCATTTACTATATTTCTTATGCTATACATGATAGGGTAGGCGCAATGACTGCTGAAATTCTTGGGGAGGCTGTGCTCTAGTAGAAAAAATGATTTTTTTTAAGATTTCGGCTTTAATATAATGCATTTTAGGACTAAAGAGTAGTATATGATAAAAGTTGTAGAAAATTTAAAAATCTACAAATGTATTTCAAACATTTTTTTTAATAACGCTTAGTTTAGCGGTAGTTAGTGATTTTCGGTCTGTTTTTCATGAATATCTGCAAAAAATGATTTTTTAAAGATTTCGGTCTTAGTAGTATGCTTTTATGACAAAAGTGCATACATAATAAAATTTATAGGAAATTAGAAGGTCTACAACTTTTATTTTAAGCATTTTTCTCTACAAAACCTAGTTTGCCGTGAAAGAGTGATTTCCGTACCTATTATTAAGCCAAACTAGGATTGGTTTTCATTTTACATCATTCGCTCTTGATTAAAATAAGGTTCGGGTTTTTCAGGTTAATTTTTTTGTTTATTTCAAATGTTTTATAACTAATGTTTGGTTATACTGGTAATTATTTGCAGTGGCAAGAGAAATTCGTGTGAGTGGTTCACATCAGATTTTTTTTTACGATTGTATAGTAGAATACATTTTAAGTTCATTGACTTTAAACTGAAATAATATGCTAATAGTTAACTATATTTATACATTTAAAAAAATCGTTTGACCATTAAAAGTACTTCTTACTGAGAATCAAGTAATGACCCGAAGAACGTAAGTACGACTTATGTAGGCCTACCATTACATACAATTGTGTACGCATTTCAAATTACAAAAAAAAGGCATTATGTGATCCGAAAAAGGAGTTACTCTGGTCGTTCTTCGTGGTTTTGCCGATATAACTTAAAGACTGGATGAGAATGTATTCACCGCCTTTACCCTCATTGTAATTCTTACTAAAGGAATGTTGTGCCACTGCCTCCAATATACAAAATTACTAAACGTCATTCATAAAAAATATAAACTCACACGACTATCTTACCCACCGAATTCGTCTAGAGGTAAAGTCGTCACCAAAATCAGCCGTTTAACAGCTGAGACGAAGGTTCCTGGTTCAAATCCTAGTAAAGGTAGTTACTTTTATACGGATTTGAATGATAGACAGTGGTTACCGGTGTACTTTCATGGTTGGGATTCAATTAACCATACTCTCTCAGGAATGATCGGCCTGAGTCTGTAGAAGACTACACCTCATTTACACGTCATACATATTATCATACTCATCTCATTGGGTCATTGGGTTGCTTGTTGTTCTGAATTGAACAGATTGCAACGTACACAAATTAGGAATAAAAAAAGTCCAGATTGTCAAATGCTTTCTCTAAATCTACAAATGCCATTAAGTAGTTTAAGGTTCTTGGTTCAAATCCTAGTAAAGGTAGTTCCTTTTATACGGATTTGAATGCTAGACAGTGGTTACCGGTGTACTTTGATGGTTGGGGTTCAATTAACCACACTTTCTCAGGAATGGTCGGCCTGAGTCTGTACAAGATTACACCTTATTTACACGTCATACATATCATACTCATCTCATTGGGTCATTGGGTTGCTTATTCTTCTGAATTGAACAGATTGCAACGTACACAAATAATTAGGATAAAAAAAATTCTTGTGCTAATGTAGGCCTAGATAATGAACAATATAATTTATGCTTATACATCGTCCATCCAATGGTAAACTCGCGAATGTGCAAATTCTAAGTTTTACAGGAGAGCAAAAACAAATTCAATGCTTTCTTCTTTAACCCTTTCTTATCCAGTGTGGCATAGAAGTCACGTTGGAGTGAAATAACAGACATAAAAACTTTAATTGTTAGCGACTACTTTTTATTAAAGAGCGCTGGATGTGAAGTGTAATAATTTTCTGTACCCTAGTTACGAATCTAACCTGAGACCTCCGCTTTGCAGTGTAAGATGCTGAACACTACGCCACGGACGCGACCATTAGCTTCTTTTTTAAGTTAATTTTAGTTTTAAATATTCTTATTGATTTACTAAAATAAAGTAGCAATTCTTCGAGTATGTTGAATGTACATACAAGTATATTTTTTAGGCTGTAAATAGTGACTTTGTCCATTTTACCAATATTTTTGAATTGTAACATTTTTTAAGTCTTAAATAATGCTTTGATATTAAAATCATATTTAGTTTTTTTTGCTACAAATCTAAGCAAGAGAATATTGTTTAGGAAACCTGCACATGATTTCACTTATTTATATTGTTGGGAACTTTGATACCATCAAGCCCAATGTGACGTATCTGTCACGCTATCAAAAAAGGCTGAAGGTCTAAAAGTGATTTTATTTCACTTAAATGTCAGTAAAGTGTATGAAACAATGTACACATATTTGTTTGTGCATAGTTAAAAAATTTGGGATTGAAAGGGTTAACACACTTTGTGTATTTTCGTAACTTTACAAAGGGTGTATCTCCCTAACCGAACAAGATAGATATTCGCAAGTTTACTACAACAAGCGTTGGGTTGTATACATCAGCATACACTAACAAACTCATATTCGCAAAATTTGCACATTCGCGAGTTTACCATTGGAGGGACGACATGAGTAAATGTTGTTTAGGTCATCAGCTGAAAGCTGGTTTGAATCTGTAGCGGTTTTACCAAGTAAAACGCGGAGTGAGGTGGTTTACCAGTGCCTTACTCACTAACTGGAAATGTATGCTTATCAGCATACCAGGCCCTCTGAAAACGACATATTTTCCACTCTACAAATGACATGTTAACTTCATTCACTGCAGGGTCTGGCTGTATAATGAAATTCATTACTCTGAAAGGAGATAACTCTGATTAGTATCTTTTACACCTCTACCTTCTGTTCTTAAATGATTCATTCATTTAATTGGCTGATCATGTGCTAAGAAACAGAAATATTTATTTTAGCCCTGACTAACAGATTGAGTGCAAATAATTGAACACTTCACCTGTCTGATGGGCACAGAGTAAACAATATAAGATGAAAAAATATAACCTAATTTTAACCATGAGTGAATGACCCATAAAAATATGAACCTCTGTAGGTAAGAAGAATTAAAAAATACGGAAAATCATGTTTCAAATAAAAGTTGTAAAAATTTTAATTTCCTATACGTTTGATCGTATACACTTTTGACTTGAAATGAATGCTAAGGCTGCAACCTTAAAAATACCATATGTTTACCGATTTTGATGGGAAAACAGAAAATCACTTATTACTACTGAACTAAAAAAGATTTGCGGTGAAGAAGTAGGTTTTCAAAAGTTCTACAACTTTGATTATACACTTTGTTGTATATTAAAGTATGCATTTAAAAACGGTTTTTAAATGCATACTTCAATATACAACAAAGTTAGAGGTAAAGTCGTCACCGCGAGTCAGTAATTTTCGAAGACGAAGGTTCCTGGTTCAAATCCTAGTAAAGGTAGTTACATATATGCAGATTTGAATACTAGACAGTTTTTACCGGTGTTCTTTGATGGTTGGGGTTCAGTTAACCATACTCTCTTGGGAATAGTCGGCCTTGGTCTGTACAAAACTACACCTCATTTACATATCATATAAATATCATCCTCATCTCATTGGGTCATAGGGTTGCTTATTGTTCTCATTTGAACTGATTGCAACGTACACACATTAAGGATAAAAATATTAATAATTTTTTTTTAATTTTTTTTGTAATCCCTAATGTGTAATCTAATGTGTTGCAATCTGTTCAATTCAGAACAATAAACAACCCCATGACCCAATGAGATGAGGATGATGCGTATGACGTGTAAATGAGGTGTAGTCTTGTACAGACCCAGGCCGACCATTCCTGAGAGAGTATGGTTAATTGAACCCCAACCATCAAAGTACACCGGTAACCACTGTCTAGTATTCAAATCCGTGTAAAAGTAACTACCTTTACTAGGATTTGAACCAGGAACCTTCGTCTCCGAAAATCAGCTGTTAAACACCTGATTTTGGCGACGACTCTACATCTAGACTAACCCGGTGGGTGAAATTAATAATAAAATAAAAATTATTAATAAAATAAATAATAATTTAAAGGCCGGTGATTTTGCCAAATTCTCCCCCTACCGTTTCCCTAAATTAATAACCTAAATTCCAGCCCCACACAATTTTAAAAGTTTCCCCCAATAAATTACTAATTTTCTCCAAATAAGTAAAGGACGCAAGGTGCCCCTTCCCTTGTTAAAAGAAAAACCACACCAAAATAAAAAAGGCCACTGAAAAAAAATGTACAAAAGAGCCGCCGTCCTTTAATTTTACATGTCTCTTATTATAAATTATTGCCACTACTCAATAAATTTTAAATTACCTTCACTTAAAGTCTTCCCAATTCCCAAGAAACAGAATCTAATTTCTTAATTTAAATCTATAAAATTCCCCTGATTCCCCGAGGTTACATTTACTTCATTAAATTGTTCTAACTTGCAACAAATTCAAGCATTCCAGTCAAAAACATTACGCCTTATAGCAAATGCACCTCTTTACGTTAGCAACAAAACCTTACATACAGATTTGAAAACACCACTTGTACAAAATTCCATTGAATACCTATACAAACGCTTTCACGACAAGTCATACGAACACGAGAACCCACTGGTGCGTTCACTTTCCACCTTCCATTTACCTGATAATCCCCCTAGACGTCATAAGAGACGCTGGGGTAGAGACCTGCTAATGTGATACACAAATTTCATTCTTGGGGAGGCACCAATGAGGGCCCTACCCCTCTCATGGCTATCATGTCATTTACATTATTACCACAATCATCACATTTGCTTTTGCCCAAAACAGACAGATGGAGAGTCAAATTAATTACTCTCAATCTGTTCGTTGCAGGGCTAAAATAAATAGTTCTGTTTCTTATCACATGGTCAGCCAATGAAATGACTGAACCATTTAAGAACAGAAGAGGTAGAGATGTAAAAGACACTAATCAGAGTTATCTCCTCTGAAAGTAATGAATTTCATTGTACAGCCAGACCCTGTGGTGAATGAAGTGAAGGTGTCATTTGCAGAGTGGAAAGTATGTGCTTTCAGAGGGCCCGGCATGCTGATAAGCATATTTTTCCATTCAGTGAGGAAGGCAATTGTAAACCACCTCACTAATCATTTTACTTAGTAAAACCTCTACAGGTTCAAACCAGCTTTTTGGCTGATGACTTAAACAACAACACATTTGCTTGTTGTAAAATTTTAGTTGTAAATAAAGAATTAGGAGAGAAAAAAAATTGTTCGCCGAGCGACCAGGTGTTTCTTAACACGATGTCACCGTCACAGGGCTTCTTAGCTCTCTCAACCTGGATTCTGGGATAAAAAAAACATTAAATTATTACTCTATGAAAAATCTCAAAAATGTAATTTAACCTACTTAAACAATAATAAGAAATGATTAATTATGCGTGTAATATAATTCTTAGAATCTTTGCTTGTAGATATGTTTACAATAAATTTATAAAAGTTGTATTTTATACTTTACATATTTAGAAAACATAACCTTTTCAATGTTTAATCCAACAATTTACGAACTAATACAGGTTTCCTTTCCTTAGATTGTGTAGACAATAAATAATGATCCGCTGCTATACAAATAAGATAAATAATATTTAATGTTGAAATTTTATTAGATGATTCTTAAATTAATGTTATCGAATAAGTTGTAATTTAAACGTAGAAGAGAAAGGCGTGGGGAGGGTAACTTAAGTAGTCTGTTTCAGTAGAACGGATTGTCTTTTTCACACAAGGGCAAGTAGTTGTTCTTAAACGTAGAATTAAGTATAGTATGTGAAGATTAACTTAACTTAATGTTTGTATGCGCGGTCACACATTTTTTGGTTGGGTTAATGTAGAGGATTGTTGTTTAGGTCAACAGCCGAAAGACTGGTTTGAACCTCTAGAGGTTATACTAAGTAAAACGAGGTGTGAGGTGGTTTTTCTTTGCCTTCCTCACTGAGTGGAAAAGTACACTTATCAGCATGCCGGGCCCTCTGAAAAGCACATATTTTCCACTCTATAAATGACACCTTCACTTCATTCACCACAGGGTCTGGCTGTACAATGAAATTCATTAATTTCAGAGAAGATAACTCTGATTAGTGTCTTTTACACCTCTACCTCTTCTGTTCTTAAATGATTCAGTCATTTAATTAACTAACCATGTGATAAGAAACAGAACTATTTATTTTAGCCCTGCAACGAACAGATTGAGTGTAAATAATTTGACACTCCAACTGTCTGTTATGGGCAGAATGTAGAGGGTATGATTATTTAAAAGTTTTTTTTTAAAATATTCTTTATTTGTTCATATAACCAAGTTCTGCCCGTAACAGACAGGTGGAGTGTCAAATTTTTTACACTCAATCTGTTCATTGCAGGGCTAAAATAAATAGTTCTGTTTCTTAACACATGGTCAGCCAATTAAATGACTGAATCATTTAAGAACAGAAGAGGTAGAGGTGTAAAAGACACGAATCAGAGTTATCACCTCTGAAAGTAATGAATTTCATTATACAGCCAGACCCTGAGGTGAATGAAGTGAAGGTGTCATTTACAGAGTGGAAAATATGTGCTTTTCAGGGGGCTCGGCATGCTGACAAGCGTACTTTTCCATTCAGTGAGGAAGGAATGGTAAACCACCTCACTCCTCGTTTTACTTAGTAAAACCTCTACAGGTTCAAACCAGCCTAAAGGGGCTGATGACCTAAACAACAACAACCACGTAACCAAGTTATGAAGTTGCCCATAACGAGCAGGTGGAGTGTTAAATTTATTACACCCAATCTGTTGATTTCAGGGCTAGAAAAAATAGTTCTCTTTCTTATCACATGGTCAGGCGATAACTGTGGTTATACGAGGTGTGGCTGTTAAATAACGAGACTGACGTTGTAAAAAATTTAATTTTAATTTTATACATTATCACTTATTGTCACCTTCAATATACACTCCTTCTCTATCCCTTCAACGAACGCTCCATCCGAATTTTCCATTGTTGGAAACAGTGCTGGAAGTCATCTTCTGTTAGCTCCTTCAGGACACGTGCCGCTTTCTCTTTTACAGCTTCCACAGACTCAAATCTTGTCCCTTTTAATGCAGATTTCACCTTAGGGAACAGGTAGAATATAATAACATGTAATGAAACGTGGTTTTTTACTTATGATCCGGAAACGAAGCGCTAATCCATGCACTGGAAGAGCCGAACTTCACCGAGAGCCAAAAATCTCGAATAAGCAAGTCAAAATTTAAAGCAATGATGATTGCTTTTTTTTTGATATCCATGGGATTGTGTACCTTCACTGGGTTTCTAAAGGTCAAACAATAAATCAATATTATTACCTTGAGGTACTTTCTAAACTACGTCAAAGAGTAAGTTAATTAAGATTATGGCTTAAATATGCATTTTAGCGCAAAAATGTATATAATAAAACATGTAGAGAATTTAAAATCGTACAACTTTTATTTTAAACATTTTTTTGTATAACGCTTAGTTTAGGGGTAATTAGCAATTTTTTGTTTTTTTTCTCACGAAAACGTGTGAAAAATCTATTTTTTTAAGATTTCGGCCTTAATATGCATTTTACGACAAAAAAGTATATAATCAAATTTATTGAAAATTAAAAGATCTTCAACTTTTATTTAAAGCATTTTTTTCCATAGAGCCTAGTTTAGCGTTAAACAGTGATTTTCCGTATTTTTAAGCCAAACTGGTGTAGGTTGATGTTCATTTTGCGTCTTTCACTCATGATTAGAATTAGGCTATGTTTATTGAGGTTAGTTTTTTGTTTATTTCTAATGTTAGGTTTATTGTTAATTATTTTGATTGGCAAGAGAAAGTTGTGTGAGTGTTTCACACCAGATTTTTAAGTTCCAAGTTTTAATTTAGTACGATATTCCGTTTTTGTGATATTTTCTTCACACACAGACACACAGACCAATCGGTAAAAACATTTTTTTGTCGGTTTAGTGGGCCTGAAAAAGTGTAGGCTATTTCCGCTGAAAACTTGATTTAGAAAAATCAGAATGAAAACAATAATTTCCTTCCTTATATAATCATGTAGGCTATGAGAAAGAAAGTATTATTATTCTGGATAATAATTCAACTAATTTTTCTATAGGCCTCCGGGCCAGCCCAGTCAGTCAGCTGGTAGTAAGTCGCTATTATTTGTTAAGTAACACCGATTGGACAAGCGAATTTGTATGGTGACCAGTTGACAGCCATCCATGAACAAATTCTACTGGGGGTCCCTGTTCAAACTCTTGCCTAACTCACGTTAAATAGTACAGCAAAGTAACGATCAAATTGGGTAGTTGTCAATAATGTACAGTTACCGATAACAAATAAAAGATTTTTTTTGTCATCAATCTCTCGACTGGTTTGATGCAGTTCTCCAACCTGCTCTATCTTGCGCAAGTCGTTTCATATCTACATACCTGTAACAACCTACAATTTGCTTTATATATATATTAATCTTTGCCTCCCTCTACAATTTACTCCCTCAATATTACCCTCCATTATTAATAGCCCAATACCTGGATGTCTTAGGATATGCCCCACTAGCCTATCCCTTCTTTTAGTAAGATGCTTCCATATACTTCTTTTTTCATCCACTCGTGTAAGAACCTCTAAATTACTTATTTTATCCACCCACCTTATCTTTAACATTTTCCTATAACATCACTTTTCAAAAGCTTCTATCCTCTTCTTTTCTACAGCCCCTATCACCCACGTTTCACTTCCGTATAATGCTACACTCCAAATATAATGTTTTAAGAAATTTTTCCTAATCTGTAAATCAATGTTTGTAGTCAGTAAGCTGTTTTCATTTCAAAGGCTTTTCTGCCTTGAGCAATTCTACTCTTGATATCACTTGTGCTTCTACCATCCTTTGTTATTTTACTCCCTAGATAGCAGAATTCCCCAACTTCCTGTATGTTTTCGTTGCCTACTTTTAAATTTCCCATCTCTTCTAAACCACTCTTGCTGCTGCACAACACTTTCGTTTACCTGTTTAATCTGTTCATTGCAGGGCTAAAATAAATAGTTCTGTTTCTTATCACATGGTCAGCCAATTAAATGACTGAAGCATTTAAGAACAGAAGAGGTAGAAGTGTAAAATACACTACTAGTCATATTTATCTCGTCTGAGAATAATGAATTTCATTATACAGCCAGTGGTGAATGAAGCGCAGATGTCATTTGCAGGGTGGGAAGTAGATGCTATTCATAGGGCTGATGAGCATACTTCTCCACTCAGTGAGGAAGGCAATGGTAAATTACATAGCTCCTCGTTTTCCTTAGTAAAGCCTCTTTAGAGGTTCAAACCAACTTTTGGCTGATGACCTAAACAACAACATTATTTTTACACTATAACGTTTTTGTGTCTATCTTTAGTTTAGGAAAAATTTGCCCCTATCACCCACGTTTCAATTCCATATAATGCTACACTCCAAACATAATGTTTTAAAAAAATTTTCCTAATCTGTATTTAAGTAATAATAAAAAAAAGATAAAAAAAAATTTCTAAAATTCAGCACAGGTACCTGGTTTTGTGGACACTCTGTATATATATATATATATATATATATATATATATATAACTTAACATAAGTACTGTATATATATATATATATATATATATATATATATATATATATATATATATATATATATTATAAAAAGATGACTTATCGAGTGGGAAATTATTAAATATTATCTTACAATAAACCAGTGGCCATGTTATTTCAATTGTAACTAATTAAATAACTCGTTTGAAATTTATTATTTGTTTGTTTCTGTCTCTATAATATACGAGTAATAACTGTTGCCCTACAATACAGGCACAAACAGAACAGAAGAAAGTGTGGGAGACTTTGATAAACGAAGGAAGAATAAATAACAGATAATAAAAAAATTAAAATATTAGACAAAGACAACAAATTGAACATCTTGTATTTAAATAATTTTGAATTATTAAATGAAGTACCTAGTTAATATGAACTATTTATTACCCATTTTAAATGTCGAATAGCCTACTATTTTTAATCTTACGAATTATAACATTGAATTTGTGTTACTACCACTGCTAACTGGATTTTATAGTTTGTAAACTAAAAGATTATTCTCCTGTATGTTATATATGTTTGTATTTATGTATTGAACAAGATCTGTGGTTAACGATTAACAGTTAACACTGGTTTTTATCTTAGGTTGGCTTTACTCTGTAATCCTACCACCTGCATCTAACTTGTTTCTTGTAATTCATTCATTCTGGATGTTCAATGAATAAAAAAAATCTGGTGTGAAACACACACAACATTCTCTTGCCAATGCAAATAATTAACAATAAACTTAACATTAGTTATAAAACATTAGAAATAAACAAAAAAAACTAACCTCAATAATTATAACCTAATTTTAATCATGAGTGAAAGTCGCAAAATAAAAATCAACCTCAGTTTGGCTTAAAAATATAGAAAAATCACTCTTTCACGCTAAACTAGATTCTGTAGAGAATTATGCTTTAAATAAAAGTTGTATATCTTTTGATTACCTATAAATTTTGTTATGTACACTTTTGTTATAAAATGCATACTATGCCCGAAATCTTTTAAAAAAATCGATTTTTCACAAGTTTTCGCGAGAATAAAACAGAAAATCGCTAAAATAAGCGTTATACAAAACAGTTATTCAAAATAAAAGTTGTGGCATTTTAAATTCTCTACATTTTTTGTTATTTAAAATTTTTGCGCTAAAGTGCATATTAAAGTCGCAATCTTAAAAAAACAATTGAAGGGTACAGGGGAAAAGCAACTTAGTCCAAAAAATTCGAAACTTAGATTAATATGCCATTTGATACTCTTTGGTAAATATTTTCACGTGCTGGAAGCTACAGGGGAAAAGCTAATTTAATCGCAAGATATAGCCATTTGAAATATTGCAGCACAGGGGAAAAACCAACTCAGTCCATTCGGATCAGGAGAATAACCAACTGAGTCCAAGGCTAGCGACGTAGGCGCTGGCCTTCTAATTTCTAAATTTCTCTTTCTCTCAGATCGTTTTAAGCTTTATTTTTGCCCTCCCGCAAAATTCCTGTTTTGTGACTTAGTTGGTTTTTCCCCTGCACCCTTCAATTTTTTACGTGAAAACACCTTCACCAAGAATTTCAGCAAACATGGAGCCTACCCTATCTTTCAGAGCATAACAAATTTAGTAAACCAAGCGATTTTTAAAAAAAATCGTAGGACCAGGTTTTGAGAAAATCGCAAAAAAGTGAAAAATTACACGAATAAACTACTACTTCCGGTTGACCGATTTTGATGAATATGTTCCTGTCGCTTCCGGTAGTGGTATGTAACTTAAGTTTCAAGTTTCAAGTTCGTTCGATGTTCCGTTCTTGAGATATTCTGTTCACACACACAGACCAATCGCTAAAAATATGTGTTTTGTGTTCAGGGTGTCTGAAACGTGTAGATCCGGTGAAAACTCGATTTCGAAAAATCGACATGAAAACAATACTTTCCTTCCTATATATTCATACAGGCAAGAGAAAGTAAAAAAATTAATAAAATATTTTTTAGTTGGCATAGCAACATGATTCTAACGCCGTTTTAAAGCGCACATTTTAAACTATATTTTTAATGAAAAACCGAAAAATCGATAATTTTTTTATTTTTTCATCCGCACTCCTCTTAAAATACTTTGGTTATAAAGGCTTGCCCTTTATTTAAATAGGGCAAGGGAAAGTAAAGAAAAAATACTCGTGGATGACCTTTACAGGTGTACAGATATAATAAAAAGAAAAATAAATAAATAAAAAAGAGATATATACTGGAATAAACATAATGTAACACGATTTAAATGAAAATGATTAGATTTAAAAAGATGAGTACATAACTTAATCGAACTTACAGCTTTTTACAACTTCAGTTGATAGAAATACATAAAGCGCTCTGGGAGGTGTTGTCTGCTCATACCTGCCATTAGATTAAGTTCGGTATGCAGTCTTCACTCTACAATCTACTGCAATGGCACAAAGTATATAAGCCAACTTTACACTGTGGTTTTCTTTTATAAAATACTGTTTGATATTTAGGTACCAGGTATTCGAAAAGTATGCAGTACTAATAAAGTTGTAATATATCAAAAAAGCCCATAACAGAGAGAGGTGGAGAGTTAAATTATTTGCACTCAATCTGTTAGTTTGTAGAATAGCAGTCTATTCTACATAACATCGTAGTTAATATTCAATTGTTGGATTTTAATAAAAAGAAATAATTTCAAATAATAATCAAATATAAATAATTTCTAATAAAAATTTAAATTATTCTGAATCAAAACTAAATATATCAAGATAAATTATAAGAAGAAAATATTTAATTTTAAATAATAATCCAGAAGCCAAATATCTAAACTTGAAACAAGAAAACAAAAGATAGTATAATTTTAAATTAAAAATTTGAACCAGTTAAAAAAGATTTAAAAGAAATTACAAGAATATCAAGATTTAATTTAATTATGGAACCAACTGAAACAATTTTGATTATTTTAAAATATGCAGATAAAATTTAAAAAAATTTGTCAAAAACTATAAAACCAAGTGCAACAATGCATCGACGCCCCATTTGATTTCCGATCGATGGATGGACAAGAAGGAACAAGAGGACTGCAAGCAATTCGTAATTATATTCATTCTTTAAATAACTGAGCTCAGTAAATATAATATCAATAAAAATATAAAATATAATATCAATAAATACTATTAAATAGACTTAAAAATTTTCATAATAACAATTTTCAATAAATATATTTCTCAAAGTAAACTCATTAGAATAATTAAAAGTGTAACAATAGTGTCATCAATAAATTCAATCAATTAGTACAATTTTCAATTTAAATGTAAAGGTCAATTTCATTTGTTAATATTTCCGATCCTGTTGGATGCAGCTGCGAAGTAATTGAACAGGTAAAAGAAATAAAATATTTAGGATTGATTCTTGATGATAAGGTCTCCTTTAAAAATCATGTAAATCAGCTACATTCTGATATCAGTAAATCAATTCGGGCATTTTATTTCTTAAGAAACCTATGTGGCTTAAATTTAATGAGATCTTTATACTTTTCTTTGGTTCAATCGCGTCTTCAGTATGCTATTGAATTTTGGGGGGGGGTACTCATGATAAACTAATAAATAAATTGTTTGTAACTCAAAAATATTTCATTAAAATATTATTATTTAAACGTCAGAGAGACAGTACTGTTAATGATTTTAAAAATTTACGTATCTTGCCCATTAAAACCTTATTTATTTTTAAAGTTTTAAAATTATTTTATAAAAAAAGTGGCAACAGAGGTACTGAAAACTTATATCACAGAACTAGAGGTTCAAGCCAACAACTTTTTGTAAGACCGGAAGTTAATAAATCCTTTTTTGCTAAAACTTTTGTTTTTTGGGGTCCGAAGTGTTTTAATCTGTTGCCTATTGAAATTAAAAATAGCTTAAACGTGTTAATATTTTCAAGAAAGGTTAAAGATTGGCTCAATGAGATAACTGATGTTGATTCACTTGTAAGAATTGTTGGTTAGTGTTGGTGTTTTACCGTTGCTGACTTGCAGTGCTTGCTATTCAGTCTTTGTAGGAATTTACTGATCTTGGTAAACATTATAACAATAATAACTGATTTTAGTGTTAGTCATGTACAGGTGAATATCTGCTCTGAAGATTGACGGCTGGGTTAATATTGTTGTTAAAAAATATAGTTAACATGCGCTGTAGCTGCCGCTAATTTGAATTGTCATTTGTAGTGGATGACGACATTTGATGTGTAATTTATTTCTATAATTCATTTGATTTGTAATTCATTTGTAAACTTGTTTTTATGTATTTTGTGTTTTTTTTATATATATATAACCACCGTTTACTTGAGTTGGTGGTTATTTATTCCTAGTAGAAAAGATATAATTTTGTATTTGTATAAAGTGGAATAAATAAATATTGTTATTATTATTATTATTATTTGTCGGTATTAAAATATCTTATTATTTATTCATTCATTCTTTTATTAATTCATTTATTCCATTTATTCATAATCTCACTCTTTACAAGTTACAGAGCTAAAATAAATAGTTCTGTTTCTTGTTACATGGTCAGCCAATTAAATGACTGAATCATTTAAGAACAGAAGAGGTAGAGGTGTAAAATACACTACTAGTCATAGTTATCCTCTCAGAGTAATGAATTTCATTATACAGCCATACCCTGTGGTAAATAATAATAATAATAATAATAATAATTTTTTTATTGATGGCCTCCACTCACCCCTTAAAGCCATCCCTACCTCCATGAAGGTGACTAACAGGGAAGCGGGGACGACCTACATGAGTAAAACAAGTGCAGCAACAGATAAAAATCCTTGAAACGCTGCACTTACCTGTTGTTGTTGTTGTTTAGGTCATCAGCCGAAAGGCTGGTTTGAACCTGTAGAGGTTTTACTAAGTAAAACGAGGAGTGAGGTGGTTTACCATTGCCACAACTCACTGAATGGAAAAGTACGCTTATCAGCATGCCGGGACATCTGAAAAGCACATATTTTCCACTCTGCAAATGACACCTTCACTTCATTCACCACAGGGTCTGGCTGTATAATGAAATTCATTAATTTC
The DNA here is from genome assembly GCA_035578175.1 of Catonia carolina. Lineage (NCBI taxonomy): Eukaryota > Metazoa > Arthropoda > Insecta > Hemiptera > Achilidae > Catonia > Catonia carolina. The sequence continues at coordinate 8,830,301 of JAQMRL010000016.1, forward strand.
AGAGGAGATAACTCTGATTAGTGTCTTTTACGCCTCTACCTCTTCTGTTCTTAAATGATTCAGTCATTTAATTGGCTGACCATGTGTTAAGAAACAGAACTATTTATTTTAGCCCTGTAATGAACAGATTGAGTGTAAAAAATTTGACACTCCACCTGTCTGTTATGGGCAGTGCACTTACCTATCAGGACGTAAAAACAAGGGACGTCAAATGAAAAACCACTAACTCAGATGTCTATAAACTTATACGTAAATTTTTGCAGGGATTGGCAATGATACCACACCTCCAGCGTGGAAAGATAATGATGAGAAAGAAAATAAACACTAACAATAAGACAAACAACCAAGCTAACAGCCTGTTGGTAACGTGCTCGCCTCTCATCACGCGGTCCTTGGTTCGAATCCCACTCGGGCATGGCATTTTTTCATACGTTACAAAAAATTCATTTTTTCCTTCACCGTCTGCATTAGCAGCAATTTGCAAAACAGTCGGACGTTAAACCAAAAAAAAAAAAAAAAGCTAACAGCCAAGTAAAACAAAACCAATTATCAAAAGAGGACGATAATAATAATAATTTATTTATTCCCATAATACGTATTACACATTACATAAAAAAATCTGAAACACTCACACAACTTTCTCTTGCCAATGCAAATTATGACCAATATAACCTAACATTGGTAATAAAACATTAGAAATAAACAAAAAATTAACCTCAAAAAATATAACCTTATTTTTATCATGAGTGAAAGACGCAAAATGAAAATCAACCTCAGTTTGGCTAAAAAGTACAGAAAATCACTCTTTCACGCTAAATTAGGCTCTGTACAGAAAAATGTTATAAATAAAAGTTGTAGATCTTTCAGTTTCCTATAAATTGGATTATATACGCTTTTGTCGTTAAATGCATTCTAAGGCCGAAATCTTTTGTAAAAAAATCGATTTTTCACACACGTTTTCGTGAGAGAAAAAAACAGAAAATCGGTAATTACCGCTAAACTAAGCGTTATCCAAAAAATGTTTGAATTAAAAGTTGTAGGATTTTATATTATCTAGTACAACATTTATTACACAAATTTTTGCGCTAAAATGCCTATTAAAGCCGTAATCTTAAAAAAACAATTTCTTTACGTAAAAACAGCCGCACCGAGAATTTCAGCAACCATGGCGCCTACCCTATCTTGTAGAGCATAAAAAATTTAGTGAACCCTGGTAATTTTTAAAAAAAATCGTAGGGCCAGTTTTTGAGAAAATCGCAAAAATGTGAAAAATTACACGAATAAACTACTACTTCCGGTTGATCGATTTTGATGAAAATGTTCGTGTCGGGTCCGGTAGTGGTATGTAACTTAAGTTTCAAGTTTGAAGTTCGTACGATCTTTCGTTCATGATATGTTCTGTTCACACACACACACACACAGACCAATCGCTAAAAACATGTTTTTTTGGTTCAGGGGCTCTGAAACGTGAAGATCCGGTGAAGAGTGTATTTGTTAAAATCGACATGAAAACAATACTTTCCTTCCTATATATTCATATAGGCAAGAGAAAGTAATAAATTACGATAATACAAAATTTCTTACAGTAAACTACTATCCTTTTAGGCTAGAGGTGGTGGAAATTATCCCATCCAACTATGGACAAAACCATCTACTAGGATGGGTTGAATGAAGTGAAGGTGTCATTTATAGAGTGGAAAATATGTGCTTTTCAGAGGGCCTGGTATGCTGATAAGCTCAATTTTCCACTCAGTGAGGAAGGCAATTGAAACCACCTCACTCCTCGTTTTACTTAGTAAAACCTCTACAGGTTCAAACCAGCTTTTTTGCTGATAACCTAAACAACAATATTAAAAAAATATGTTTTTACTTTCCCCAAATTCAAGACGGGAATCAAACTCTCCGCTTCGCAGAGCAGACCAGTCTAGCTTGTCTTTACTTTGTTAACACCCGGTCTCTAGTATTTAATAGTTTAAGTAAACATAAAAATAATATTAAATCTAGCTAACTCTCGACGCTAACTGCTTATTTTAAGTTGGACTATAACACTCATATTACATAATATTTTCATTTCATTTTATTTTATTATTTCTTACATCAAAATTACGAAAACTTTTACTTCTTATATTTCACTATTATTATTTTATACGTCTTCAAATTATTACACCAGTAGTCTCCAACATACAAAAATTTAAAACCTACAATTTGATTTGTAAAAGTAGCGCTGTACCAATAAATCAAGTTTTTATATTATTATTATTATTATTATTGGCGAATTCTCCTTGGATAGAAGACGTTAAGCATCATGACTCAGTTTCGTCATTTGTTTTTCTTATTGGTCCAGTAGGCCTTCATTGTTTCCGAGAAAGCTTTTTTGCGGTTTTCAGACCACTTTGGTCTAAACTGCTTCTCTCTTGAGGGCTCTGAAACTTTCCACTTGTCTACCTTGTGACGGAATAAGTTTTTATTAAAAATTTCAGTTTGATGTATATTTGCGCTTTTTAGGTCCTTACGAATTTCGTCCAGCCAAGGTGTTGAAATTTTAAGTTTTGTAATGTATTCAATTATTCTTTTTGTTAGCCTATCCTCCTGCAATCTGTTAAGATGTCCAAAGAACTTCAACCGCCTTTTACGCATGTCAATTTCAATGTTTGAATAGCTCTCTGTTGTTTTGTTATTATTGTTATTTATTATTATTATTATTATTATTTGCGTATAGTCCCCTTAAGGAGAGCACTAGAAACACAAAAATTTAGCTCTTGGTGGTGGCTCTGTTCCTCCTTTTAGCTTCCCAAAAACCTTTCATCCTCTCACTTTGCGCCTTTTTCTCCTCGTCTGTCCATTTTCGCCCACTTCTTTTGGCTTGTGATCTGAACTGAATTTCCTGGTTTCTGATTTTTTCTCTACAAATTTTGCGGTCGTGAATGTCTTCCATTGTGATGCATAATTCTTACAGGTCATCCATATACGAGGGGGTACCCAAAAGAAACCGGAATTATTTTTTAAAACTATTTATTTTTAATTTTTTTACAAAAGAACCTTATCCCCTTCAAAATACTCTCCATTACAACTAATACATTTGTCCCACCGGTGCTTCCACTGTTCAAAACATTTTTTGTACTCCTCTTCAGTGATGGCTGCCAGCTCATCCGTCGTTTTTTTCTTGACATCATCAACGTTGTTAAATCGGAGACCTTTCATGCCCCTTTTCATGCGTGGGAACAAGAAAAAATCACACGGAGCCAGATCGGGTGAGTACGGTGCGTGTGGTAGCAAAACCATGCCGTTTTTCGCCAAAAACTGGGTAACCGAGATTGCCGTGTGTGCAGGCGCGTTGTCGTGGTGGAAAAACCAGTCCCCTGTCTGCCACAAATTAGGTCTTTTACGACGAATGCTGTTTCGTAGTCTTCTTAACACTTAAAGATAAAAAGTCAATGGTCTGTCGTCGGCTGTTCGTACAATTTCTTTCACTTTCACAACATTTTCGTCTGTTCGGGAAGTCGACGGTCGTCCAGAACGAGGTTTGGTCTCAATCGACATGTCGCCATTTTTAAAGCGCAAAAACCACTCGTACACTTGGGTTTTTCCAATAGCGTCGTCTTTGTAAGCTGTGTTCAACATTACAACTGTTTCCGCGGCGTTTTTACCGAGCAAGAAGCAAAATTTCACAGCCGCACGTTGTTCATTAAAACTTGCCATCATGAAAAACGACACGAGCACAAAACAGCACTAGCGAGAACAATCACTGCACGAGAATAGAACAAGCTAGATCAACGAACAAAATGGCATTGAACTGGCAATGAGTAGCGCTACAAGCAGCCTAGTGGCGGGAATTTGTACTGCACAAGCTCCGCCCACAGCAGAGCTGTTCCGGATACTTTTGGGTACCCCCACATGTATATATATATATATATATATATATATATCAATAAAAGTTTTTATAATATATCAATCCTGTCCCGATCTCAGTAGGTAAGGTAGGCACATTAATTTCCTGAGCTGGTGATGAAAGAGATGAATGAAAGTGAGAGAGTGAGTATTGGTCAGTGACAGCGAGAGGGGAATTAGGCTATGGTTCCCTTCCACGCCCCGCTGACAGTATGTTAATTTTTTTTAACCCGACATTACCCTTGTAGTATTGCATAAATAGTTCCGAGGGAAGTGGAGGGTTGTTTGCTGATCAAGTGGCCAGGCGGCGGGTTTTTGGTTGGTAGGCGGTTGCGGCCTCCTTGGGGCTGGACGAGGACGCCTTAATTGAGTCCAGCACTACTTCCCCCATCGTGAGGGAGTGAACATGAGTTTTTCTTGCCGCCTCGGATAAAAAAAATACACTAGTCAGAGTTATTTCCTCTCAAAGTAATGAATTTCATTATTATGCCAGGCCTTGTGGTGAATGAAGTGAAGGTGGCTTTTGTAGGATGTAAAGTAGATAGGATGTAAGTAGGATGTAAAGTAGCCTGGGATGCTGATAAGCATACTTTTCCACTCAGTGAGGAAGACATTCATAAACCACCACACTCCTCGTTTTACTTAGTAAAGCCTCTAAATGTTCAAACCAGCCTTTCTGCTGATGACCTTAACAACAATATACGTAATTTATGCTACTAATAACTTCGTTTATCGCGCGGGCGCGATACCAAGTAAGTAATAAAAAATATAACTGAAATTAACCGCAAAATTTACTACTTACCCTAAGGTAAAAATTTTAAACCAAAAATAAATTATAAGACTGATAATCAAGGAATTAAAAAATAAATAAATATACATAATTTTTTATTCAACAAAAATTTATGAATATTCATGAACAAATAAACATCAAGTAATATTCAAGAAGATAAAAAAGTAATGAAAAATTGCATAACTTTAAGTGTGTAAATATTGACAATTATAAATATGTAATTATTATTTTATCGATTTTTTTTTTTTTTTTTTAGTTTAGTAGAATCGACCTGCGATCCATCCGTTTTATACCACAATTTCATCATTTCATTAACACACGCACACTCACTAGCAATCGCCAGTTCCCATAAAACTCTTCGGATGGTCAGGTCACGATGTGGAAGCCCCGCACCGCCAACTACTCCCCCACCTGATAAAGGCACCATACCTTCATCAACATAAAAAATAATATAAAAACAAATGAAAAAGTAAAAAAAAAATAAAGCTGGTATTTTATTGAACAAAATAATATCTTTTATAATCATAATTTTATTTAAGTGGATGTAAGACATTCAATTTAGGTATGCCATACCTGGATCTCTTCTACTTTAAATAAAAATATTCTTCTGTACTGATGATACCTTCGGTGTAGTATTAATTACAATAAACTTCTACTCTAGGGATCCTTAGATCGATTCTCAGACAGATCTGATATTCTCCCTTAATCATTTTTTTGTTCAGTATAAAGATTTTTGTACAGGGTGATTCACGAAGATATGCAGAAACTTTAGGAGCTCATTGTACATTTAAACATAATGAAAAAAGTTTATATAAACATGGGTCCGGAAATGCTTCGTTTCCGAGTTATGGCTAGCGAAAGTTTCGCCCGGATTTCAGCTCACCAGGTGAAATGAGGTCTTCCTGAAATTCTGGTAAGGTAGATTAAAGGGCGAATTCAATCATTTCTTATGGTTTTTGATCTGATAAATTGAATAAAACAGGTCCCAGAACTGTAAGTTAAATATTTTTTTAAGAAAACTAGTGTCAAATGCAAAAAATGGAGTGAAAACACATTTTTTCATCTTTGGGCAAGAAAAACTTTGTTATTTCACTAAGAAACAGTTAAAATTTTTGAATAAAACATGTAGAAAATTTTATTCTGAACAAACCGGTGTAAATTAAGTACACAGAAACCGAATAGATGTTTGTTTAAATAAATTTTTATTCATAAGAGTACAAAGTAAAATTAACCGGATAAACTAAGATGAAAAAATGTGCTTTTTTCACTACATTTTTTGCATTTGACACTGGTTTTCTCAAAAACTATTTAACTAACAGTTCTGGGACTAGTTTTATTCAATTTATCAGGTCAAAAACCATTAGAAATGATTGAATTCGCCCCTTAATCTACCTACCAGAATTTCAGGAAGGCTCATTTCACCTGGTGAGCTAAAATCCGGGCAAAATCTTTCGCTAGCCGTAACTCGGTAACGAAGCATTTCCGGACCCATGTTTATATAAACTTTTTTCATTATTTTTACATGTACAATGGGCTCCCAAAGTTTCTGCATATCTTCGTGAATCACTCTGTATATGTGAAGTGGAAAGCGAAACGAGACCTCTTGTCGGAAGAAAAATGAGGTGTTAGGATCGATTCATCGATATTTTTGAGGTTTTTATAGATTATTATAATTTAATTTATCCGGTTGTATTTTCAACCGTGGTTACCGGTGTACTTTGATGGTTGAGATTCAATTAACCATATTCTCTCAGGAATGGTCGGCCTGGGTCTGTGCAAGACTGCACCTCATTTACACGTCATACACATCATCCTCATCTCATTGGGTCATGGGGTTGCTTATTGTTCTGAATTGAACAGATTGCAACGCACACAAATTATTAGGAAAAAAATTGTTATCGGGAACTGTACATTGTTAACAACTACCCAATTTGATCGCTGCTTTTTGGTGTATTTTTTTTGACGTGGATTAGACGTGAGTTTGAACAGGGACCCCAGAAGAGTTTGCTCATGGATGGCTGTCAACTGGTCACCATACAAAGTCGTTTGCCCAACCGGTGTTACTTAACAAATAATAGCGACTTTCTACCAGCTGACTGACTGGGCTTTTACCAGCCCAGTCTTTTATTTCAAGCATTTTTTTGCTGAGCTTAGTTTAGCGTCAAATAGTGATTTTCCACTCTCCAGTACCAAAATTTTCTTAACAGTACTAGTTGATTTTCATTCACTCATTTATAAAATTAGTTAATATTTTTAATTTTACACTGTTTATTAATGATTAAATACAGGTTATATATTTCATTATTTGCATTAGCAAGAGAAAGTCATGATAGTGTTTCACACCAGATTTTTTAAAATTAAATTCCGCGATTCATTTCATCCGAAACTTTTTTTCACTTTATCTATTTGCGTAGATATTGTAAATGAATAGCTAATATTTTTTTCATGAATACAATACCTCCTTCCCCGAATGAGAGAGTAACAACTTATAACTTATATTTGAATTTTATCCGTTAAGCAGTTAAAAAAAAACAGTTTCTTAGTTTGTAAATGTAATAAAAGTTAACGGAACAATAAAAATTATATGTTACAGAAGAATACCTTTATGAACTTTTCAAATAATAAATAACATCTGATATACCATAAACAGTTGTTACTTTTTATGGAATACGTTAGACAAACAGTTTTTATCGTCATTATAAAAAACAATCAGTACTTACCTTACTTTTAAAATAAACGTGTGGTAAACCAACTTAATTTTCTAAAGAAATAATTTTTCACACAAGAGCACTTTACTACTTGCTCTTGCCTGTATGAATACACAGCCGGCCTCATTGGCGTAGTTGGTAACTTGCTCGCTTCTCATCATGCGGTCTTGGGTTCGAATCCCACGCAGGCACGACATATTTTCGTACGTTACAAAAAATCATTCCATCCTTCACCGTCTGCATCAGCAGTAATTGCAGAACGGTCGGACGTTAAAAAAAACAAAAAACAAACAAAAAAGAAATATATTGATCAGAAAACGCAGAGTGAGGTTTTTTATACATATAGCCAGAATGAGTGACACCAGACTGACAAAAAGAATACTAAACATAATTTTCACTGCAAAGTTGGGCACAACCCACCGAGTTGGTCTAGAGGTAAAGTCGTCGCCAAAATCAGCTGTTTAACATCTGATTTTCGGAGACGAAGGTTCCTGGTTCAAATCCTAGTAAAGGTAGTTACTTTTATACGGATTTGAATGCTATACAGTGGTTACCGGTGTACTTTGATGGTTGGGGTTCAATTAACCATACTCTCTCAGGAATGGTCGACCTGAGTCTGTACAAGACTACACCTCGTTTACACGTCATACACATCATCCTCATCTCATTGGGTCATGGGGTTGCTTATTGTTCTGAATTGAACAGATTGCAACGTACACACATTAGAGATTACAAAAAAAAAGTCTAAAAAAAGTTGGGCACCTCTTGGTACAAAGAAACTATGGAAGACCTGCAAGAATTGTGCATCACAATGGAAGACATTCACGACCGCAAAATTTGTAGAGAAAAAATCAGAAACCAGGAAATTCAGTTCAGATCACAAGCCAAAAGAAGTGGGCGAAAATGGACAGACGAGGAGAAAAAGGCGCAAAGTGAGAGGATGAAAGGTTTTTGGGAAGCTAAAAGGAGAAAAAGAGCCACCACCAAGAGCTAGATTTTTGTGTTTTTAGCGCTCTCCTTAAGGGGACTATACGCAAATAATAATAATTATATATATATATATGAATACTCAGGAAGGAAAGTAAGTATTGTTTTCATGTCGATTTTTCGAAATTGAGTTTTCAACGGATATACACGTTTTCAGACCCCCTGAACCGAAAAAAAACATGTTTTTAGCGATTGGTCTGTGTGAACGAATTATCTCAAGAACAGCAACTTTTTTGTAGCCTTGGAACAAGCAGATCGAGTGCAAATAATTTAACACTCGACCTGCTTGTATAACATGCAATTAAAGATTTTTGAAGCTAAACGTTTTAAATGTAACCAACGTGTTAGTAAAGTCGTTGCCGCGAGTCAGCAGTTTTCAAGGATGAAGATTCCGTGATGCTAATCCTAATAAAGGTATAGCTTTTGCATTTTGCTGAGAGCTATGAAGCAGATGTTGCGGTCACAGCACAACAGTCCAGCCTCTCTTAGTTTGCTCCTAATGTAAACAAATAATGACGTCACTAAGCATGCACATTATATCAACAAGTGTACACGCTGATTAAAAAGTAACAACCAAATACTTTCAAAAGTATTTAAATACAAAATACTTTTAAAAGTATTTTTATAAATTTAAATTGTTAGGCCAACGTCATATAATGACTGATGTTTTTAGTACTTTAAGTGCTGATAATTTAAAAAATAGTTAACTTAATAAGAAATACGACATCCGTAAACTCGCAGACTCTAGCGTGCACCCTGTAGTAGCTGGCTTTTGTTTGTTGACAGTAGGAGCAAACTAACAACGGCTGAACTATATATGCAGTACGGTATGGATCGTACTAAAATAAGGAGTTTTGTAAATACTGATGTGCACGATGGAGCACAGGGTTGTTTACGTACGAGGGGGTACCCAAAAGTATCCGGAATAGCTCTGCTGTGGGCGGAGCTTGTGCAGTACAAATTCCCGCCACTAGGCTGCTTGTAGCGCTACTCATTGCCAGTTCAATGCCATTTTGTTCGTTGATCTAGCTTGTTCTGTTCTCGTGCAGTGATTGTTCTCGCTAGTGCTGTTTTGTGCTCGTGTCGTTTTTCATGATGGCAAGTTTTAATGAACAACGTGCGGCTGTGAAATTTTGCTTCTTGCTCGGTAAAAACGCCGCGGAAACAGTTGTAATGTTGAACACAGCTTACAAAGACGACGCTATTGGAAAAATCCAAGTGTACGAGTGGTTTTTGCGCTTTAAAAATGGCGACATGTCGATTGAGAACAAACCTCGTTCTGGACGACCGTCGACTTCCCGAACAGACGAAAATGTTGTGAAAGTGAAAGAAATTGTACGAACAGACCGACGACAGACCATTGACTTTTTATCTTTAAGTGTTAAGAAGACTACGAAACAGCATTCGTCGTAAAAGACCTAATTTGTGGCAGACAGGGGACTGGTTTTTCCACCACGACAACGCGCCTGCACACACGGCAATCTCGGTTACCCAGTTTTTGGCGAAAAACGGCATGGTTTTGCTACCACACGCACCGTACTCACCCGATCTGGCTCCGTGTGATTTTTTCTTGTTCCCACGCATGAAAAGGGGCATGAAAGGTCTCCGATTTAACAACGTTGATGATGTCAAGAAAAAAACGACGGATGAGCTGGCAGCCATCACTGAAGAGGAGTACAAAAAATGTTTTGAACAGTGGAAGCACCGGTGGGACAAATGTATTAGTTGTAATGGAGAGTATTTTGAAGGGGATAAGGTTCTTTTGTAAAAAAAAATAAAAATAAATAGTTTTAAAAAATAATTCCGGTTTCTTTTGGGTACCCCCTCGTATGCCTACGTGACTGTACGTGATGGGAAAGACGAGGAACGGAACGCTCGGCTGCTAGTGCGCATGTCTGTTCCGCGGTTCTCAACAAAATGCACGAGTTCTAGCAATTTAATTTTATATGGATTTGAATACTAGACAGTGGTTACCGGTGTACTTCGATAGTATCTCCAAGTATGGACAAGACTACACCTCATTTACACGTCTTAAACATCATCCTCATTGGTTCATGGGGTTGCTTACTGTTCTCAAATTGACCAGATTACAACGTACACACATTAGGGATTAAAATAAAAAAATCTGGTGTGAAACTCTCACACAACTTTCTCTTGCCAATGTAAATTTAATTAAACAACAATATAACCTGTGTTGAATAATGAATAAACAATGCAAAATAAAAAAACTCTAGTAAATACTTGAATTTATCTACGAATTTAATTTTTCCATAATTTATTGAACGCTTTTATTGAAAACAATCGTAAAATTGTTACTAAATTTTTTTAACCCACCGGGTTGATCCAGAGGTAAAATCGTCGCCAAAATCAGCTGATTTTCGGAGACGAAGGTTCCTGGTTCAAATCCTAGTAAAGGTAGTTACTTTTATACGGATTTGAACACTAGACAGTGGTTACCGGTGTACTTTGATGGTTGGGGTTTAATTAACCATACTCTCTCAGGAATGGTCGGCCTGGGTCTGTACAAGACTACACCTCATTTAAACGTCATATAGGACATCATCCTCATCACATTGGGTCATGGGGTTGCTTATTGTTCTGAATTAAATAGATTGCGTCGAACACAAATTAGGAATAAAAAAAATAAATAAAAATAAAAAAATTTTGTGTGAATTTCAACAGAGATATACCATACAATTTTTTTTATGGGTGGGTATCATGTGGTCACCATATAAAAACCACCTGTATAACCGGTGTTACTTAATTCAAAAACTGAGCTGTCCAGTAGACCATGTGAATATTTATAGCGGAAGTTAAAAGGAACAGAAGCTGAGAAACGAGATATTAAAGCTTGTTTACAAGACACAATTTATGGATTAAAATAATTCTGGTCTTAGGTTTTGTCCTTGTAGAACTCGATGGATAGCATCTGACAGAAAGCTGTTGTCTCTTGAGACGAATAAGTTTTTTATATCGTTCTGTAGATCAACTTCATTTACATACAATTGTACCTGATGCGTTCTCTACAAAATATTACCTTTTTTGTCCGCCACGCAGACCTACTGCTTGGTTGAAACGCTCGGTTATCTATCTTTACATTTCTTGGTTCATTCTTTACTCTATCACTCCCAGTTCCCAGTCTCTCTTTTTTCTCAACTATTTTCACTTTCTCTCACTCTGTCTGTAGTATAATACAAAGAAAAATGTTCATGATCCCTCTCAAACCTAACATTTTTTTGCATGAAGTCCATCTTTATATGTTTATCGTGCGTTTCATTCGTTATAAAGCCAACAGCAATGCATCGATTTTTACTTTCTCTTGCTTATTTGTATATATAGGAAGGAAAGTATTATTTTTGTCAATTTTTCGAAATCGAGTTTTCACCGGATCTACACGTTTTCAGACCCCCTGAACCCAAAAAACATGTTTTTAGCGATTGGTCTGTGTGTGTGTGTGTGTGTAAGTGTGTGTGTGTGTGTGTGTGTGTGTACGCGCGCGCGCACACACTTTAACACTTTTTGTGACACTTTTACACTTTGTGTGTGTGTGCGCGCGCGTGTGTGTGTGTGTGCGTGTGTGCGCGCGCGCGTGTGTGTGTGTGTGTGTGTGTGTGTGTGTGTGTGTGAACAGAATATCTCAAGAACGGAACATTGTACAAACTTGAAACTTGAAACTTAAGTTACAAACCACTAACGGACCCGACACGAACATTTTCATCAAAATCAGTTTACCGGTAGTAGAGTATTCGTGTAATTTTCCACTTTTTTGCAATTTTCTCAAAAACTGGTCCTACGATTTGTTTTCAAAATCGCCATGTTTCCTGAAATTCTTAATGAGACTGTTTTCACGTAAAAAAATTGTTTTTTTTAAGATTGCGGCGTTAATATGCATTTTAGCGCAAAAATTTCTATAATAAAAAATGTAGGAAATTTAAAATCCTACAACTTTTATTTCAAACATTTTTTTGTATAACGCACAGTTTAGCGGTAATGAGCAATTTTCCGTTTTTTTCTCACGAAAACGTGAAAAATCGATTTTTTAAGATTTCGGCCTTAGTATGCATTTTACGACAAAAGTGTATATAATCAAATTTATGGAATATCAAAAGATGTACAACTTTTATTTTAGTAGCCTACATATTTCTCTACAGAGCCTAGCTTAGCGTGAACGAGTGATTTTCCGTATTTTTAAGCCAAACTGAGGTAGATTTTCATTTTGCTTCTTTAACTTATGATTAAAATCAGGTTATGTTTATTGAGGTAAGTTTTTTGTTTGTTTCCAATGTTTTATTACAAATGTTATGTTATATTGTTTAAATTATTTACATTGGCAAGAAAAAGTTGTGTGAGTGTTTCACACCAGATTTTTTTGCATGAAGTCCATCTTTATATGTTTATCGTGCGTTTCATTCGTTATAATGCCAACAGTAATGCACGGGTGTTTACTTTCTCTTGCCTATATGAATATACTAGTATGCCCTGTCGTGCTTTGCACGTGAAAAAATGGTGCAATCACTTTTTTTTAAATAATTGTCAAAACCAAAAACTTAAATCTACGTTGAATAAAATAAAAGTCAAAATAAAAAACAATTGATCACTCCACCAATTAAAAGAAAGATTCTAGACTCGGTGAATTCGGTATAGTACATTTTTGGCTTCAGGTGGTGAAAGCATGTAACATTTTGGTTACCAATCTTAATCCTTGATAGTTCTAGATATCCATTTAAACTACAGAATGCGAATAAATACAAAAATAAACCATCAATAAATTTAAAGTAAATAAAAATATAGATAATTAAATAGACAGTCTGTCAGGAAATTCAAAGATTAAGTTATAAAAAGTTGGACGGTGAAATATAAGCTATTGACAGATTTAACTGGGAATAACGCGAAGAAGAAATACTCGTTAAGAAAGAGAAGGATCAGCCAATTAATATCAGCCGTGAAAATTATGAGCTATCACTTAACACAATGATCGCTCATTTTATGATTTACTCCTTGTCAAGAACTCTGAAAAGAAGATTTGTATTCGCTAACATTTTTCTATCAATTCAATCCAAAATATCTTGCAATAAATCATTTCATTCTTATTACTCGAGCTGCAGATTTATACACGTTTGTAATTTATTGTAATACAAAATTAATTTTCTAAAATATTTACTTTATTTTCTCGGCATAAATACGAGGTGAGGCTATTAAATAACGAGACTGACGTAAAAAATTTTAATTTTAATTTTATACATAATCACTTATTGTCACCTTCAATATACACTCCTTCTCTATCCCTACGAATTTTCCATTGTTGGAAACAGTGCTGGAAGTCATCTTCTGTCAGCTCCTGCTGGACACATGCCGCTTTATCTTTTACAGCTTACACAGACTCAAATCTTGTCCGTTTTAATGCAGATCTAACCTTAGGAAACAGGTAGAAGTCACATGGTGCAAGATCTGGTGAATAAGGTGGATGTTCTAACACTGCGATGTAGTACTTGGCTAGGAACCTCTTAACAGGTAACGCGGAAAGAGCTGGCGCATTGTCTTGGTGGAGAACCCATGATTCGTTCTTCCACATTTCGGGGCGTTTTTTACTTTCTCTTGCCTATATGAATATATAGGAAGGAAAGTATTGTTTTCATGTCGATTTTTCGAAATCGAGTTTTCACCGGATCTATACGTTTTCAGACCCCCTGAACCCAAAAAACATGTTTTTAGCGATTGGTCTGTGTGTGTGTGTCTGTGTGTGTGTGTGTGTGTGTGTCTGTGTGTGAACAGAATATCTCAAGAACGGAACATCATACGAACTTGAAACTTGAAACTTAAGTTACATACCACTACCGGACGCGACACGAACATTTTCATCAAAATCGGTCAACCGGAAGTAGTAGTTTATTCGTATAATTTTTCAGTTTTTTGCGATTTTCTCAAAAACTGGTCCTACGATTTTTTTTAAAATCGCCTATTTTACTCAATTTTTTATTCTCTACCAGATAGGGTAGGCGCCATGTTTGCTGAAATTCTCGGTGAGGCTGTTTTCACGTAAAAACGTTGTTTTTTTTAAGATTACGGCTTTAATATAAATTTTAGCGCAAAAACTTATATAATAAAAGTTGTAGAGAATTTAAAAACCTACAACTTCTGTTTCAAACATTTTTTTGTATAATGCTTAGTTTAGCGGGAATTTGCGATTTTCTGTTTTTTTCTCACGAAAACGTGAGAAAAATCTATTTTTTAACATTTCGGTCTTAGTATGCATTTTACGACAAAAGTGTATATAATTAAATTTATAGAAAATTAAAAGATCTACAACTTTTGTTTAGAGCATTTTTCTCTACAGAGCCTAGTTTAGCGTGAAAGCGTGATTTTCCGTATTTTTAAGCCAAACTGAGTTCGATTGTCATTTTGCATCATTCACTCATGATTAAAATAAGGTTATGTTTTTGAGGTTAGTTTTTTGTTCATTTCTAATGTTTTAATACTAATGTTAGGTTTATTATTAATTATTTTCATTGGCAAGAGAAAGTTGTGTGAGTGTTTCACACCAGATTTTTCCTTACTCTTTGATGTAGCTTATTCGTATGCTTATTGGAATTTAAAGCAGTAAGTACCTTAAGGTAGTAATACTGATTAATTGTTTGACCTTCAGAAACCCAGTGAAGGTACACGATCCCATGGATATAAAAAAATCTGGTTTGAAACACACACACAACTTTCTCTTGCCAATATAAATAATTAACAATAAACCTAATATTAGTAATAAAACATTAGACATAAACAAAAAAACTAACCTTAATAAACAAAACCTAATTTTAATCATGAGTGAAAGACGCAAAATGAAAATCAACCTCAGTTTGGCTTCAAAATACAGAAAATCACTCTTTCAAGCTAAACTAGGCTCTGTAGAGAAAAATGTTTTAAATAAAAGTTGCAGATCTTTTAATTTTCTATAAATTTGATTATATACACTTTTATTATAAAATACATACTAAGGCCGAAATCTTAAAAAAATCGATTTTTCTCACGTTTTCGTGAGAAAAAAACAGAAAATCGCAAATTACCGCTAAACTAAGCGTTATACAAAAAAATGTTTGAAACAGAAGTTGTAGGTTTTTAAATTCTCTACAACTTTTATTATATAATTTTTTTCGCTAAATTGCATATTAAAGCCGTAATCTTAAAAAAACTTTGTTTTTACGTAAAAACAGCCTCATCCAGAATTTCAGCAAACATGGCGCCTACCCTTTCTTGTAGGAAATAAAAAATTGAGTAAATGAGGCGATTTTTAAAAAAATCGTAGGACCAGTTTTTGAGAAAATCGCAAAAAAGTGAAAAATTACACGAATAAACTACTACTTCCGGTTGACCGATTTTGATGAAAATGTTCGTGTCGGGTCCGGTAGTGGTATGTAACTTAAGTTTCAAGTTTCAAGTTCGTACGATGTTTCGTTCTTGAGATATTCTGTTCACACACAGACACACACACACACACACACACACACACACAGACACACACACAGACCAATCGCTAAAAACATGTTTTTTGGGTTCAGGGGGTCTGAAAACGTATAGATCCGGTGAAAACTCGATTTCGAAAAATCGACATGAAAACAATACTTTCCTTCCTATATATTCATATAGGCAAGAGAAAGTAAAAAAATAATCATCATTGCTTTAAATTTTGACTTGCTCATTCGAGCTTTTTTGGCTCTCGGTGAAGTTCAGGTCTTTCAGTGCATGGATTGGCGCTTCGTTTCCGGATCATAAGTAAAACCACGTTTCATCACATGTTATTATCTTCTACCTGTTCCCTAAGGTGAAATCTTCTGCTTGTAGAACTAAAACTGTTATAAGTTACTAGAGTGTATTACTTAGGTCATAAATCCAGCGAAAACCGCGTTTTCAAAATTTTGTAACATAGGCCCTTCTTCCGGACACCTATTCAAATATTGTTTTCATGTCAATTTTTAAAAATTATGTTTTCACCGGAAATTCGCGTTTTCAAGCCCACTGAAGTTAAAATATCTCAAGAACGGAATATCTTACAAGGTTAAAACTTGGAACTTAAGTTAGGTACTACTAGGGGACCCGACACAAACATGTTCATGAAAATCGGTCTAATGGAAGTACGTTGTAGATAATTCATGCGATTTTCTTAAAACGGTTACGCTATTTTTAAAAATCGCCTTATTTACTACAGAACCCACTTTAGTGTCAATTAGTCGATCATTTTCGATTTGTCATCGAAAATACTTTTTCAACCCCCCTGAACTCAAAAAAACACATTATAGCAATTGGTCTATGTTTAAACAAAAAAATATTTCAAGAACGGAGTTACTTACGTACGAAGTTGAAACTTGGAACTTAAGTTACGTACCGCTAGGGGACCCAGACACAAACATTTTTATCAAAATCGGTTTTCGTTTTCACGTATTGTGTTCGTAACATCTTACTCACCTTTTTATGATTGTACTCGTACAATCATAAAAAGGTGAGTAAGATGTTACGAACACAATACGTGTCTTTATCACTTGTAAAGTTCTTTGTTTTATATTCCATATTTTTAAACTTTCTGAAATGTTTTCGCATTTTTAGAATATTTTCCTTCAGATTTTGTAATTCTTTTTACTAGTTTTTTCCATTCCGTATAAAATTACCAGTTTAAAACTGTTATACAATGTCTAATTTTAAATTGAATTAATAGCCTAATATTATAAAATTATTATAAAAATTTGTGATTCTGTTTCAGGTGGTTTGAACAATAAATGGAGAGCTGAACTGCAAAGTTTACTGAAAATAAACAAATTATTTATCGAAAATATAATTATATCAATTAATAATAAAAAGTTATTTAATTTTAGTCACGTGCTTAGAAACGAAATATATATTAAAGTTAAATTCGGATTAAAAATAAATATATTATGATTATTCAAATTGCCCCGATAATTTCTGAGGACTTATCAATTAAAAATTATATGATTTTATTACGGACTATTGATATCTGGGTGAGCGAATTTTGATTTCGGTTAAATTTTGAAAAGATGGAATTATTGTGGTAAGGTGCCGTCAATCGAAGGTGGACATGGGGGTTCCGGGGCCATGCTGCTACCGGACCAAACCTATGAGGAGGCCTCCAGAGACCTCAACATTTTACTCCAATTTCTTGCTCGTCATCGGATACGACCCGAATTCTTCTGCAGGTATCGGGATCATCTACGCGCCTGTCAAGACAACTCATCAGGTAAGTCGCAACTGTATTTAAATCTTGCATGCATGGAAAGAGAAATGAAAAATCTGGTGTGAAACACTCACACAACTTTCTCTTGCCAATGCAAATAATTAACAATAAACCTAACATTATTATTATTTTTTTTTAAGCTTTTATTTGTTATTGGGAACTGTACATTGTTGACAACTACCCGATTTGATCGCTGTTTTTTGCTGTATTTTTTGACGTAGATTAGACATGAGTTTGAACAGGGACCCCAGTAGAGTTTGATCATGGGTGGTTGTCAACTGGTCACCATACAAAGTCGCTTGCCCAACCGGTGTTACTTAACATATAATGGCGACTTTCTACCAGCTGACTGACTGGGCTGGCCCGAAGGCCAAACCTAACATTAGTAATAAAACATTAGAAATTAACAAAAAATTAACCTCAAAAAACATAACTTTATTTTAATCATGAGTGAAAGACGCAAAATGAAAATCGACCTTAGTTTGGCTTAGAAATAAGGAAAATCACTCTTTCACGATAAATTAGGCTTTGTAGAGAAAAATACTTTAAATAAAAGTCGTAGATCTTTTAATTTCCTATAAATTTTATTATATACACGTTTTTCGTAAAATGCATACCAAGACCGAAATCTTTTAAAAAAATCGACTTTTTACACGTTTTGTGAGAAAAACAAACCAGAAAATCGCTAATTACTGCTAAAATAAGCGTAATACAAAGAAATGTTTAAAATAAAAGTTACACTGTTATGAAAGTTGGATTTTAAATTCTCTACATTTTTTATTATATAAATTTTTGCGCTAAAATGCATATTAAAGCCGTGATCATAAAAAAACAATGTTTTTACGTGAAAACAGCCTTACCAAGAATTTCTGCAAACATAATGCCAGCCCTATCTTGTAGAGCATAAAAAATTTAGTAAACCAGGCGATTTTAAAAAATATCGTAGTACCAGTTTTTGAGAAAATCGCAAAAAAGTGAAAAATAATACGAATAAACTATACTTCCGGTTGACCGATTTTGATGAAAATGTTCATGTAGGCTCCGAGAGTGGTATGTAACTTAAGTTTTAAGTTTCAAGTTCGTACGATTTTCCGTTCTTGAGATATTCTGTTCACAGACACACACACACACACACACACACACACACACACACACACACACACACACACACACACACACACACACACACACACGCACACACACACACACACACACATATACACACACACACACACACACACAGACCAATCGCTAAAAACATCTTTTTGGGTTAAGGGGGTCTGAAAACGTGTAGATCCGGTGAAAACTCGATTTCGAAAAATTGATATGGAAAAAAAATTACTTTCCTTCCTATATATTCATATATGCAAGAGAAAGTAAACAATCCCTTTCATGAGACGATGCGGCCATGGCTAGTGGAAATTTTTTCTGAAGAAAACATTATTGTAAGAGATTAAGCCCACTTAGTTTTCAGAAGGAAGAAAAAGACTTACCTTTGACCTATGGTAAAAAACCCATTAGTGATTTCTGTATCTACTCTTTAAGAGGAATCGAATGATACTATTTTTGTTGACAAATTCCGTCTTTGATTTCTTGACTTCCGGTTTTGACCACTTCCTGTCAAAACCTGGACGATGTAGCATAGCTGGACAATGAATCATTGGGAGAAGACGTATTTCCTGGTTTAAAAGTAGAAGACCCACCGGGTTGATCTATAATTAAAGTCGTTGCCGTGAGCTGTGTTAAGCACAGCTGATTTTTTGAGACGAAGGTTCCTGGTTCAAATCCTAGTAAAGTTCAAAATCCGGGTTGATCTAAAATTAAAGTCGTTGCCGTGAGCTGTGTTAAACACAGCTGATTTTTTGAGACGAAGGTTCCTGGTTCAAATCCTAGTAAAGGTAGTTATTTTTATACGGATTTGAATGCTAGACAGTTGTTACCGGTGTAGTTTGATGGTTGGGGTTCAATTAACCATGCTCTCTAAGGAATGGTTGGCCTTGGTCTGTACAAGACTACACCTCATTTACACGTCATATATATCATCCTCATCTCATTGGGTCATGGGGTTGCTTAATGTTTTGAATTGAACAAATTGCAACGTACACACATTAGGGATTAAAAATAAATAAATTAGAATGTGGTACTCGAAAACGACAACACAACTATTTCGAGCAGCTCGAGGATAAAGTTCAGATTGTTTTTATTGTGGCTGACATCCGGAACGGATGGGAACCTAAACATGAAGAAGGAGATATTCTAGGGAAGTCCTTCGGATGTAAGGAAAATCATCTGCGCGTAGTACCAGTACAAGTTGTATAAAAGAAGTCTATCTTTACTTATACTTCTACTATTCAAAGTTAAGTTTTTTTAACTAAACTCTGTTTTTCTGTACTGACTATTACAGTGCGATTCGGAGTGCATGTCAGCACCGGCAGTGTTGGTAGTATACACTCGTAAAACTTCTTTTTAAACGCTTTTATTTAACTTACTCATGGATCCATAAAATCTTGCAACTTAAAATTTTAATACTTCTACCGTATCAATATGAATCAAACTTTGCACACTTGTTTATCTTCGATGACAATACGCTGTCATAAAAAAAAATTTACAAAAAAAAATTTTTTTTTTTTAACTTACTCTTGGATCCATCAAATCTTGCAACTTAAAATTTTAATACTTCTACTGTATCAATATGAATGAAACTTTGCACACTTGTTTATCTTCGATGACAATACGCTGTCATAAAAAAAAATTTACAAAAAAAATTTTTTTAAACGCTTTTATTATTACAAAATAACTTACTCTTGGATCCATCAAATCTGGCAACTTAAAATTTTAATACTTCTACCGTATCAATATGAATCAAACTTTGCACACTTGTTTATCTTCGATGACAATAGGTGTTTGTAAAAAAAATTACAAAAAAATTTCAAAAAAAATTTTTGAAAAAATTTTTTTTTCCAAAAAAATTTAAAAAATTTAAAAAACGCTTAAATTTAACAATTACTTAAAAAAAGTAACTAAAAAGAAAAAAAGAAAAAAAAATTACAAAAAAAAATTACAAAAAAAAATTACAAAAAAAATCACAGAAAAACAATTATAAAATAAAAAAAAAAAAAAAAAATTTTTAAGAAACGCTATTATTTAACAATGATTCAAATAAAAAATGAACTAAAAAGAAAAAATAAAAAAATTACAAAAAAAATTACAGACATTACTGTTACAAATAAAAGCGTGGCGCATTTTTATACAACGAATATTTTACAATAAAATGCGCCACGCTTTTATTTGTAACAGTAATGTCTGTAATTTTTTTTATTTTTTCTTTTTAGATCATTTTTTATTTGAATCATTGTTAAATAATAGCGTTTCTTAAAAATTTTTTTTTTTTTTTATTTTATTTATTCTGAAATTCCTTACCATAAGCATCGGCCTACAATCCAATTAATTCCCCAATTAATTCTGAATTATGTAGGTAAGCCTAAATTAGTTTAAGTAAATTTATGTAACTTATTTATATAGCCAACTCTTATGTTTACTTTCTCTTGCCTATATGAATATATAGGAGAAATGTATTGTTTTCAGTCGATTATTCGAAATCGAGTTTTCCCGGATCTACACGTTTTCAGACCCCCTGAATCCAAAAAAACATATTTTTAGCGATTGGTCTGTGTGTGTGTGTGTGTGTGTGAACAGAATATCTCAAGAACGGAACATCGTACGAACTTAAAATTGAAACTTAAGTTACATACCACTAGAGGACCCGACACGAACATTTTCATCAAAATCGGTCAACCGGAAGTAGTACCAGTTTATTCGTGTAAATTTTCACTTTTTGCGATTTTCTTAAAAACGGTCCTACGATTTTTTTAAAAATCGTCTGGTTTACTAAATTTTATAGCCTATGCTCTACAAGATAGGGTAGGCGCCATGTTGCTGAAATTCTTGGTGAGGCTGTTTTTACGTAAAAAAATTGTGTTTTTTAAGATTGCGGGTTTAATATGCATTTAGCGCAAAAATGTATACTAAGGCCAAAATCTTAAAAAAATCGATTTTTCACATGTTTTCGTGAGAAAAAACAGAAAATAACTAATTACCGCTAAACTACAACTTTTATTTCGAACATTTATTTTGTATAACGCTTAGTTTAGCGGTAATTAGCAATTTTATGGTTTTTTTCCTCACGAAAACGTGTGAAAAATCGATTTTGTTAATATTCCGGCTTTAGTTTGAATTTAACGACAAAAGTGTATATAATCCAATTTATAGGAAATTAAAACATCTACATCTTTTATTTTGAGCATTTTTCTCTACAGAGCCCCGTTTAACGTGAAAGATTTTTTTCGTATTTTTAAGCCAAACTAAGGTTGATTTTAATTTGGGTCTTTCACTCATGATTAAAATTAGGTTATGTTTATTGAAGTTAGATTTTTTGTTTATTTCTAACGTTTTATTACTAATGTTAGATTATACTCTTAATTATTTGTAATGGCAAGAGAAAGTTGTGAGAATGTTTCACACCAGATTTTTTCATTGACTTGTCGAAGTGAATTTCATTAAACATAACTGACA
Organism: Catonia carolina; assembly: GCA_035578175.1. Taxonomy (NCBI): domain Eukaryota; kingdom Metazoa; phylum Arthropoda; class Insecta; order Hemiptera; family Achilidae; genus Catonia; species Catonia carolina. The sequence goes on from JAQMRL010000016.1 coordinate 8,852,478, forward strand.
CATTACCCCGCGTAACTGCTGCCATGCACTTTGAATCAATCTATATAAATGTTTGCAATTTTTTTTCGTTAGTGGTCATCGGTTACCGATGTCAGTCACTTTGAAAAAGTCCTTGAAGATAGAATCACAACCGTAATTGGGATCTGACCATTCAATCGTTCAGACTTCACTCAGTGTGTCGTTAGGAAAGGAATGGATGAGTAAAGAGAGGTTATCCAATGGTAATATCGATTGTTCAGAAGCCAGACTGATGAATAGAATGAATCCTGGACGTCTTATGCAGATCTATCGTCTTTCTCTATTATATACTTGTTTTTTCATCCTTGTCTTGAATAAACAACTTTAATGTAACTGTTACCCTTTGATAATGTACCGCTTCTTTCATTGAATCTCTTTACTGTTTTTATTTTTATTTATTTACTTACAATTGTGATGCATCAGTAATTGATAACTTAGAAAATTTAGACGGGATTCCTCCCTTTGGAATTTACGAAAATATCATAGGGTCTGTCACCGCCACCCCTTCTAATTAATCATTTACTGTGTTGCTAGCCTTTGTCGGCGCGGTAGGCCCTTTAGCGGCGCACCGACAAACCTTTCGGCTCCGCACCGACAGAGGCCTTTGTCATCAAGGCCAAGCCAGTAGCCGCTCTCTACTACAGCGCTCTCGGCGACTATATAAAGAGCGCTGCACTGAGCCGAGGGATTCAATTCCGATTAAGACACCGACGGATTCACTTCCACCAGTCTACAGCATCGAGAAGACGTCCACCACGGCACACGGCTGCCGGACTCTAGCGAAGACTAATCGACGACCCCGCAAGAGAGAAGATGATGCTTCCACTCGCCGACCCGTCACCGTAAGCCGTCGACCGGACCGTCATCGCCCGCTGACACGAGCGATGCCCACAGCGGTCCCTCAACCGAGCCTTACGCCCACCGGACCCGATGAAACAGCCATCGACGCACTACTGCGAGGGAAGAAGATGATGTCTCCGCTGGACGACGACACGCCGTGTCTCCCAGCTCCTCGACCGCCACGACGACTACGACCGACGCTTCCCTTCAAGATGACCACCGCTTAAACGGCCCTTTTCAGGCCCATCAAACAAATAAGGTTTGTCACTTAATGTCGCCATCCGGTGACAGGTCTTTTCCGTTTTCTTTATGCCACTATCAAATCCGAATTCCTTGAAGGTTCACACTTCTCCACCTCCTGCGCCTAGCGCGCCAATCAGACTAGCAATATTTCTGTGTAATGTCAACTTCACTCCCATTTCACAGTTAGTTACTATATGTTCAGTGTAAAAATTATATAATATTTTTAGCCAGTCACCTCCTCCTTTTAATTAAAGGCCTAGTATGAAATTTCTAGAGTTACTTGATAATATTGGGACGGAGGAAGATGCTGTGGAGTTCCTTCAGGAAAGGGGGTTATTGCATAATCCCAGAAGATGCGACAACTAAAAAAGTCTGTGTAAACACTCACGCGACTTTCTCTTCCCAATGTAAATAATTAAAAAATATAAGTAATAGTAATGCACCTAGCAATAATTAAATGTAAACTATAATGTAAATAATCAGAATAAGTTTAGTAATAAGTTATAAATAACTTGTAAATAAATAAATATATATATATATATACACACACATATATCTGTGTGTGTGTGTGTGTGTGTGTGTTCTACTATCATTTACGCGTCCTTAAATTAACATTTTCCTATCAAACTGGAGCCCAAGTGTAATTAGGCGTCCGTCGACGGACGCCCAATTGCAACCCTTAATAAAAATTAATTGTGACATGGTTTTTGGACGTAATTTTTTTAAACTAAAGTACACTGTGACGGGCAAGTACATTTATTTTTTGAGAATTTTAATTTTTAACCAAAAAGACATAACAAAATGTATAAATTTTGGTACCTGACGCGAAATTGCGGTGTTTTGAACAATTTTATACACCGTACTTTGGAGGATTTCTTACCAGAGTGCTCTACCATCGTCCCTATGTTATAATATACGTATATTATGTATATTGTCACAGAGATGTCAATTTGTAACCTATCCATTTCGCGCCCACCTGTTAAAGAGTAGATAAAACATGTTATAAATAAATATTATATTATGTTAAAAAAAAGCGTAAAACAGTAAGAAAACACATTTTTATTAATAATATTGAAATACAGTTCTTTCAAAAACTCGTTTTCACAATCCAATTCACAAATCATTTGAATAATTTTTACCCGGGAATTCTTGATATAACTAATACAACTTTCTGTTTTATTCTTTCACCGTGGTTTATTTGTGTTCCCCATTTTCCTGTCTGTCTTCCTCCTTCACCACGGTTTATTTCTCTTCCTCCTTCTCTTGTCTGTCTTCTTCCTTCACCGGGGTTTTTTGTCTTCCCCTTCTCGTTTCTGTCTTCCTCATTCACCGCGTTTTATTTGTCTTTCCCTTCTCCTTTCTGTCTTCCACCTTCACCATGGTTTTTTTGTCTTCCTCGTTCACCGAGGTCTATTTCCCTTCCTCCTTCTCCTATCTGTCTTCCTTTTTCACCGTGGTTTATTTGTCTTCACCTTTCTCCTTTCTGTCTTCCTCCTTCACCGAGGTCTATTTCCCTTCCTCCTTCTCCTATCTGTCTTCCTTTTTCACCGTGGTTTATTTGTCTTCACCTTTCTCCTTTCTGTCTTCCTCCTTCACCGTGGTTTGTTTATCTTCCTCCCTCTTCTATCTGTCTTCTCCTTCACCGTGTTTTATATCTCTTCTTCCCTCTTCTTTTTGTCTTCCTCCTTCACCGTGGTTTTTTTGTCTTCCACCTTCTCGTTTCCGTCTTCCTTCTTCACTGTGGTTTATTTCTCTTCCTCCCTTCCCGATCTGTCTTTCTCCTTCACCGTGGTTTATTTGTCTTCCACTTCTCTATTCTGTCTTCCTCCTTCACCGTGGTTTATTGTCTTCCCCTGCTCCTTTCTGTCTTCCTCCTTCACCACGGTTTATTTCTCTTCCCCCTCTCCTTTCTATCTTCCTCCTTCACCGTGGTTTATTTGTCGTCTTCTTCTCCTTTCTGTCTTCGTTTTCAACACAAGAAAAGCATGTTTACACTATCTATCGGATTTCATCTGAACAGCTAACTTTACATGCGCTGAAGCGTTGCATGCACTAAGCTAGTTCAGATGAAATCAGATAGATAGCGTAAGCGTGTACACCTATTGTAAAGTTAGTTCAGATAATATCTGGTAGATAGCGCAAGCGTCTACATCTATTGTAAAGTTAGTTCCGATGAAATCCGATAGATAGGGTAAGTATACTTTTGTTGTGTTGAAAAGGAAGACAGAAAAGAGAAGGGAGAAGACAAATAAACCACGGTGAAGGAGCAAGACAGAAAGGAGAGGGAGGAAGAGAAATAAACTACGGCGAAAGAGGAAGACAGATAAAAGAGTGAGGAAGAGAAATAAACCACGATTAAGGAGGAAGACAGAAAGAAGAAAGAGGAAGACAAATAAACCACGGTGAAGGTGAAGGCAGAAAGAAGACGGTGGGAAAAAAATAAACCACGGTGAAGGAGGAAGACAGAAAGGAGAGAGAGGAAGAGAAATAAACCGCGGTGAAGGAGGAAGAGAGAATAGAGAAGAGGGAAGGCAAATAAACCACGGTCAAGGAGGAAGACAGTATAGAGAAGATGAAGACAAATAAACAGCGGTGAAGGAGGACGACGGAAAGGAGATAGGGAAAGACAAATAAACTGCGGTGAAAGAAGAAGACAGAAAGGAAAGGGAGGAAGAGAAATAAACCGCGGTGAAGGAGGAAGACAAAATAGAGAAGAGGGAAGACAAATACACCACGGTGAAGTAGGAAGATAGAAAGTAGAGGGAGGAAGACAAATAAACCGCGGTGATGGAGGAAAACAGAAAGTTGTATTAGTATCACGAATTCCCGGGTAAAAATTATTCAAATGATTTGTGAATTGGATTGTGAACACGAGTTTTTGAAAGAATTTTATTTCATTTATTAATAAAAATGTCTTTTTATTACTGTTTTAATTTTTTTAACTTAATACAATACTTATTTATAACACGTTTTATTTACTTTTTTAAGGGTGGGCGCGAAATTGATAGCAGATGAGAAATTGACATCTCTGTGACAATATACAAAATATACGTATATTATTACGTAGGGACGGTGGTAGAGCACTCTGGTGAGAAACCCTCCAAGGTACGGTGTATAAAATTGCTCAAAACACCGTAATTTCGCCTTCGGTACCTAAATTTATATATTTTTTTATGTCTTTCTGGTTAACAATAAAATTTTCAAAAAATAAATATAGTTGCCCGTAACAATGTACTTTAGTTTAAAAATATTACGTCCAAAAACCATGTCAAATTACACTCGGGCTTCAGATTGATTGGAATATGTCAATGTACGGACGCGAAATTGATAGTAGAATTTATATATTTATAAAATAAAACAATCAAAATAAGAAATAAAACAAAAGAACGTGTAACGTAGTATTATGTTATTTTACACTACTAAGTTGTGTGAGATTTCAGTAACACAAAGAGTGGGGAAAATGAACACATGTGCAACCCTTCAGGGAATTCGGATTTGATAGTGACATACAGAAAACGGAAAATACCCAAATCATATTTTATTTCCACAAAAAATTAAAATAATTTTAACATACACAAACATCTTGTTATTTTAGGTCATCAGCCGAAAGGCTGGTTTAAATCTCTAGAGATTTCAATTGTAAAACTAGAATTCAGATGATGTACGAATGCCTTCTTCACTGAGTGGAAAAGTATCCTTATCAGCATGCCAGGCCCTCTGAAATGCATCTATTTTCTACCCTGTAAATGGCACCTTCATTTCATTCATCACAAGGTCTGGTTGGTACGTATTTTAAGGTTTTAGGCGAACGGACAAAGTCCGCGGATACCAACGGATTACTGTATTGTCTTTTCTCGTTTCCTTTATAAGTTTATTTGGAGGTACCTAATTTCCATTCTATGTAAAAAAGTAAAACTTTTATATTTTTCTGTATTTGTTAACAATAATTGTTAATTAATTTCAACAATTATTGTTGAACTGTATGTTTTGTTTTTTAATTGTATAATTTTCTGTTTTATTTTGTAACAAAATCTTAAATTGTACTTGAATTGAATGGATTTAAATTATTATTATTATTACAGTAGACTCTCAGAAATCTGGACTAATGTGGTGGACGGCCGGTCCGGATTTCGAAAAATCCGGATTTCCCGGAGGTTGGCAATTCGTCTTTATGGCGAATAATTATGACAATAAGCATTAACCTTTATCTGCTAATATAAGAGTGAGCTTCTGAAAAAACTTTAAAACACTGTAGGCCTAATAAATTACAGTAGGCTACTGGTACTGTAATTATTCAATATACGAAGCACAAACATTGACTAAACTTAACGCTACTGTACCGTAATAAGATTCGATTGCACTCTTTGTAAGATTTGCAAGTTACGGATTTCAAACATGTAACAAAATGTGTCATATATGTCTCAATTATAGAGTAATTATAATTATATAGAGTAATTATAGTAGGTACAAATTCATTAAAAAACCAAGTCTTAAAAATTTTAGAATTCATCCATGCTTTTTGTTGGTTTGTATACCAAAGTGGCAACACATCGTCTTTCTTTAAATTTTTAAAAGCTCTGGGTTTTCTTGATTTTCCTATTAATGTTAACCTAAGTTTATGACTGCCGGTCAGGTTGCTACAAGCCAACACCGTAACCCGTTCCTTGCTTTTTTTATAGCCCGAGGCTGAAGCTTCTTTTTTGGATGCGAGAGTTTTCGTGGGCAACATTTTATAGTTCAGACCAGTCTCGTCGCAATTATACAGCTGGTCACCGGAAATCCCTTCTTCAAGGATTTTAAAAAGTAAGGTCTTAAATTCAGGAACAGCGTCTTTGTTCGCCGATAAAGCCTCCCCACTGATTACATCGGGCCAATCCCATGAAAACCTTTTACTGGTTGTTAATTTAAAAGTTGTAAATTTTCAGAAAATAAAGTAAAAAAAAAAAATCATCTTCCGGACTATCCGGAGTCCGGACTAGCGCGATCCGGATTTTTGAGAGTCTACTGTATTATTATTATTATTATTATTATTATTATTATTATTATTATTATTATTATTGTTATTGTTATTGTTATTATTGTTATTGTTATTGTTATTATTGTTATTGTTGTTATTATTTTATTATTGTTATTATTGTTATTATTGTTATTATTGTTATTATTAGTTAGTAGAGGTTGTAATCAGCCTTTCGGCTGATGACCTAAACAACAACATAATAAAGTAAATAAATAATAAAACTGTATATGATTTTGTGTATTTACAAACAGAAACGTTGATCATTCCCTTCATGTATAAATTTAATAATATACAGTTTACACATGCACTCTCCCACGATTTATGGGCAGCGTATGAATACGGCGCGCGGATTGTTTACAATAAGGATGGACCGATTGAAACTAACTCCCACCCTGAAGCCGGTCGGTCTTATGTCTTCTAACTGGAGGCAATTCCAGTACATTCCATTGCAACAAGAAGTCTCTTAAGACACGACGTGACCTTTTCTGTTTCGACAAACTCATGTGGACATTAAACTCTTTTATTTCAATTAATAATTTTATTATTTTTATTACAAACGATTAAAAATATTTTTTAATTTTTTTTTTATAAAAAACTTAGGTCGTAATTCCGGATATTAATTTGGCATTTGAAGCTATACAAAAAAAAAGATTACTAATTTATTTTTTTGTTATTAGGCTGGTTCGTTGGTGTAGTGGTCAACGCAGCGAACTTCGAAACCAGGTGTCCCGGTTTTGATTTGATTTCCCGGATTTGATTTCCGGTCTAACATTTTTCAACACCTTTTTTTATACAACTCTTACTTCATTTAATGTATTTTTTTTAGTTTATTCAAAGTCGCATCGACGCTTGGTCATTAGTCGGGTTTGGTACTGTAACGATGGGTTTTAACGTGTTAAAATTTCCAGACCCTGGCCGGAAATCGAACCCGGGATCTTTCGCTTTGTAGGATAGATCAGTCACTACATCACGGAGGCGATCACAATGAATATTACTTTTTATTACAAACGATAATTATTTTCAAAATTAATTATGAAAGAATTTTGGTCGTGATTCCGGATATTAATTTGGCATTTGGCCCTATACAAAAAATATGACTACCAAGTGTAGTGGTCAGCGAAGCGAGCTTTTAAACCAGGTATCCCAGATTCGATTCCCGGTCCGATTTGACATTTTACAAAAATTTTTATATATTTTATTTATTTTTTTTCATTTTTAAAATTTGTATATTTTTATAAAAAATTTTATTTTTATCAAAACTTTTTCTACACGCTTTACCGTATTTTTTTTTAGAAACTACCTATATTTATACTTTTAAAAAAATTTGTTGTGAAACACTAACATGACTTTCTCTTACCAATGTAAATAATAAATATATAACGTATGTTTAATCATCAGTAAACAATGTAAAATGAAAAACATGACCTAATTTTAATCATGAGTGAATGACGCTAACAATGAAAATCAACCTCTGTAGAACTTAAAAGTACGGAAAATCAGTAATTGCCGATAAACTAAGCTCTGTAGAAATCAAATATTCAAATAAAGTTTTCGATTTTTTAATTATTTACTCATCATCATCATCATCATCTTCTTTACGGATTAGGCCAATCGCCTGTTCCAACATCACACCATCTCTTTCTTGGACGCCCCAAACATCTCCTTCCTCGAGGGCGATACTTCAGCGCCTGAAGACTAGCTTTATCAGGTGACATCCTAAGTACATGTCCCTGCCACCTATTTCTGTACCTCCACATTTTATCAACGATTGTTTCGTCTCTCTTCAGTTCTTCTCGAATCACGCTACTTCTAATGTGTTCTCTCCGGCTACACCCCTTCACAGATCTCAAAAATCTCATTTCAGCTGCCTCCAATCGACTTAAATCTCTCTTCTTTGGTGCCCAGGTCTCACTTCCATACAGTAAAATCGGCACCGCCATTACATCGTAGAGCCTCAACTGTGTATCTTTCCTGGTTCGATTCTTAAAAGTCCTATTGATATAACCACAGACATGCTGAAACTTGCTTATTCTATTATTATTTACTATAATTATTTACTATAATTATAATTATGTACACATTATAGATTGGTTGCATCAATAGATTGGTTGAGGAATACACTTCAGAAGTGTGTTGAGTTATTGTGGGATACCCTGTTTATTCACATATGGCTAGTGAAAGTATAAAGTTCGTCAAATCTATTCATTCAATGAAAACCCAACTTAATCATTAGGGACAACATGAAATTAAAAGTTTTTTGATAGCCTAAACTAAGTTGAACATGCTACATTGTTGTTTTGGTCATCAGCCCCTTTAGGCTGGTTTGAACCTCTATAGGCTTTACTAGGTAAAACGAGAAGTGAGGTGGTTTACTATTGCCACAACTCACTGAGTGGAAAAGTATGCTTATCAGCATACCAGGCTCTCCGAAAAGCATCTACATTCCACCCTGTAAATAACACCTTCACTTCATTCACCACAGCATTTGGCTGTATAATGTTGAAATTCATTTCTCTCAGAGGAGATAAAACTGTTACTAATGTCTTTTACACGTCTAGTTGTTAAGAGGAGACTGTATTATGGTTTTGAATGAAAATTTTGATTTTCGGTTTTTTATGTTTTTTTATAGTTTATCTAGATCTAGACCTACCACAAAAACATTAAATTACAACAAAAAATTATTTTAATGAAAAATTTTTAAGTTTTTATCAGGTTCATCCTAAAAAATTAACATGTCGCCAAGAACAAATATTTTTCATATTTTTATATTGCTCGTTTTAGTGCAAAACGAATTTTAGTTTTTTTTTAATATCTGCTTCACTATTTTTAATATTCTCCGCTGTTGGTGCAGCTTTCTAACCAACTGTTGATGGGAAATTAAACTTGTTTGTGTACATTTTGTTTCTCATTTGTGCCTTTTCCCGTAAATTTAGATTTTTAACACTTAGGTGCGTTTTTCTCAGAAACCATTTAACCTATCAGGCTGAAATTTTTACTAGTTAATTATCAAGTATATGCACATTCACCGACATTTTTTTTACTTCCTCAGGTGCTCAAAAAAATAGAAATAGCCTATGCAAAAAACCTAGAAAAAAATTTTAAAAATTTTATGTTATTCGTTATTCTTTTAAAAACTTTATGGTCCAACAGATTAAATTGAAAAAAATGTCAGTAGATAAAACCACCCTACAACTATAAGGGTGTAAAGTTTCATTTTCGTAACTTTCACCAATCCTATGAAAAATGTTCATAAAAATAGAAAATTTAACATTGACGGGATACAAAGTACAGTCTCCCCTTAAATGCTTCAGTCATAGCCTATAATTGGCTGACCTTGTGGTAAGAGACAGAACTATTTATTTTAGCCCTGCAACGAACAGATCGAGTGCAAATAATGTAACACTCCACCTGCTAGTTATTGGCAAATATGCCACATTACCTTGAGCTAACAAATAATTTTTTTTTTTATTGAGTGATGCCTACATAAACCTTGGGCTTATGCGTAGGTAATAATATGTGCTGATTTACAGATGGAAAAATGCCAGACCTGACCGGGAATCGAACCCGGAACCCCGGCATAGTAACCAATTATTATTTAACTGAATCAGAAGTTACGTTTTCGAGAAATTTAGTACAGATTTTTAAAATTTTACAAATTTTTTTACGAAAAAGCTATATATATTTATCCCACGATATAAGGGAAGAATTGTTGAAAGCAATGGTGTGTTATTTCTGCAAAGACACGAATTGTACTTGAAAATCTCACGATTTCCTATCAGATGATCACGTCTAGCTACCGTGCAGTAATTCTTTCTTTCTTTATCCGAACATTATTTGAAAATTTTAGATTACTCAGTTTTACGATTTGTATTACAGGAATAAACCACACAGGATTCCTCGAACACTATCTACTGTACGAATAAAATGTATTACGTAGGAGAAAATTGTTCAATACCCGAATTTTTGCCCATAACAGACAGGTGGAGTGTCAAATTATTTACACTCAATCTGTTAGTTGCAGGGCTAAAATAAATAGTTCTGTTTATTATCACATGGTCAGCCAATTAAATGACTGAATTATTTAAGAACAGAAGAGGTAGAGGTGTGACACTAATCAGAGTTATCTTATCTGAAAGTAATGAATTTCATTATACAGCCAGACCCTGTGGTGAATGAAGTGAAGGTGTCATTTGCAGAGTGGAAAATATGTGCTTTTCAGAGGGCTCGGCATGCTGATAAGTGTACTTTTCCATTCAGTGAGGAAGGCAATGGTAAACCACCTCACTCCTCGATTTACTTAGTAAAACCTCTACAGGTTCAAACCAGCCTTTTGGCTGATGACCTAAACAACAACAACAACCCGAATTTTAACAAATTTCCGCGTTTCTTGACCCCTTGAAGCCAAAAATATCTATTTTAAGATATTATATTCTCCCTCTCTCTCACACCCCATGTATGAGCGGGTTTGCTTTGGAGAAATAGGACTATTAACCACTTAGGTTAAAATTTGAAATTAATTTTTTCACCATAACTAGCCCTAGATAATTTGTTGGAATTACCTATATTACACAAAATAAAAATATATTACCTATACACTGATGCAGAAATACATGCGTCCAATTTTATAAAAAACCGAAGTAACTTAGTAGTTCATTCGTGTCATTTTACTTTCTCTTGCCTATATGAATATATAGGAAGGAAAGTATTGTTTTCATGTCGATTTTTCGAAATCGAGTTTTCACCGGATCTATACGTTTTCAGACCCCCTGAACCCAAAAAACATGTTTTAGCGATTGGTCTGTGTGTGTTTGTGTATGTGTGTGTGTGTGTGTGTGTATGTGTGTGTGTGTGTGTGTGTGTGTGTGTGTGTGTGTGTGTGTGTGTGTGTGTGAACAGAATATCTCAAGAACGGAACATCGTACGAACTTGAAACTTGAAACTTAAGTTACATATCACTACCGGACCCGACACGAACATTTTCATCAAAATCGGTCAACCGGAAGTAGTAGTTTATTCGTATAATTTTTCAGTTTTTTGCGATTTTCTCAAAAACTGGTCCTACGATTTTTTTTAAAATCGCCTATTTTACTCAATTTTTTATTCTCTACAATATAGGGTAGGCGCCATGTTTGCTGAAATTCTGCGTGAGGCTGTTTTTACGTAAAAACATTTTCTTTTTAAGATTGCGGCTTTAATATGCATTTTAGCGCAAAACGTTATGTAATAAAAGTTGTAGAGAATGTAAAATTCTACAACTGTTATTTCGAACATTTTTTTGTATAACGCTTAGTTTAGCGGTAATTTGCGATTTTCTGTTTTTTTTTTCTCACGAAAACGTGAGAAAAATCGATTTTTTTAACATTTCGGTCTTAGTATGCATTTTACGACAAAAGTGTATATAATTAAATTTACAGAAAATTAAAAGATCTACAACTTTTGTTTAGAGCATTTTTCTCTACAGAGCCTAGTTTAGCGTGAAAGCGTGATTTTCCGTATTTTTAAGCCAAACTGAGTTCGATTGTCATTTTGCGTCATTCACTCATGATTAAAATAAGGTTATGTTTTTGAGGTTAGTTTTTGTTTATTTCTAATATTTTATTAATAATGTTAGGTTTATTATTAATTATTTGCATTGGCAAGAGAAAGTTGTGTGTTTCACACCAGATTTTTTACTTTTTGCGATTTTCTCAAAAACGGCTTCTACGATTTTTTTCAAAAATTGCCTCATTTACTTCATTTGTAATGCTCTATAAGATAGGTTAGGCTCCATGTATGCTGAAATTCTTGGAGAGGCTGTGCTCTCGTAAAAAAGTAGTTTTTTTAAGATTGCGGCCTTAATATGCATTTTAGCGCAAAAATGTATGTAACAAAAGTTGTACAGAATTTAAAAACCTACAACTGTTATTTAAAACAATTTTTTGTATAACGCTTAGTTTAGCGGTCTACAGCAATTTTCTTTTTTTCACGAATGTGTAAAAAATTCGATTTTTTAAGATTTCAGCCTTAGTATGCATTTTGCGACAAAAGTGTATAGGCTAATCACATTTATAAGAAATTAAAAAATCTACAACTTTTATTTAGAGGATTTTTCTCTATAGAACCTAGTTTAACTTGAAAGAGTGATTTTCCGTATTTTTAAGCCTAAATAAGGTTGATTTTCATTTTGCGTCTTTCACTTATGAAAGAATTTTACTCCATGTCTGCTGAAATTCTTTCAGCAGACATGGCGCCTACCCTATCTTGTAAAGCAGAAAAAATGTAGTAAATGAGGCGATTTTTTAAAAAATCGTTGGAGCCGTTTTTGAGAAAATCGCAAAAAAGTGAAAAATTACACGAATAAACTACTACTTCCGGTTGACCGATTTTGATCAAAATGTTCGTGTCGGGTCCTCTAGTGGTATCTAACTTAAGTTTCAAGTTTGTACGATGTTCCGTTCTTGAGATATTCTATTCATATACGCGCGCACACACACACACACACACACACACACACACACCAATGGCTAATAACATGTTTTTGGGGTTCAGGGGGTGTGAAAACGTGTAGATCAGTTGAAAACTCGATTTCGAAAAATCTATATGAAAATAATACTTTCCATCCTATTTATATTCATATAGGCAAGAGAAAGTAAAAAATTAAAAAAATACGATGGCCCTGCTGTAAGTTTTACAAAATTTAGTGTAGCAGTCAACGTGTTATCGGGGGGGGGGGGGGTGTGATTTACTGTTAAACCATATAGGGGAACTCAAAATAAAAGTTTAAGAACCGCGGCCTTACACAATTTAGTACACAATATTATAAACTACATCTACTACAAAAAAATATAAGTAAAGCTTGTCACCTATACGTAAGGCGCAACCCATGTTAAACATAACCTTACTGAAGTAACTTAGTTCTTTTACTAATGTAGTTTGGTAGCCTCCGCGCTACCTAACGGTCATATCATAAACCATTCATTCCCTCCAACTAACAACTTACTGGTTCAACATTCATCGTAGTTCTTCAGTTCGTTGATAGATGCCACTGCTTGTACTATCCAGTGATATTTATCTGTTAGCCGTTTATCTCAAATCTTTTTTTTTTTTTAAATTCCTAATGTGTGTACGTTGCAATCTGTTCAATTTAGAACAATAAGCAACCCCATAACCCAATGAGATGAGGATGATATGTATGATGTGTAAATGAGGTGTGGTCTTGTACAGACTCAGGCCGACCATTCCTGAGAGAGTATGGTTTATTGAACCCCAATCATCAAAGTACACCGGTAACCACTGTCTAGCATTTAAATCCGTATAAAAGTAACTATCTTTACTAGGATTTGAACCAGGAACCTTCGTCTCCAAAAATCAGCTTTGAATGCAATTTCTGAAAAGTTGTGTTTTTGGGATACACCTTTTTGCCTTTTTAGGGGAGCGCTGTTCAACGCATATGTATCAATAATTTTTGCGTCCACTATACACACAAGTCCATGTTTTGGACTTGTCTGAAAGAGTTTAAATGTACATAAAATTATAGTGTTCCATATTGTAAAATGTAAACATCTTTCTACATAGTATTTTTCTCTTTTAACATATGAATAATTGATATAATAAAAGGTACTCAGGGTAATGAGGCCTCAACTTGTGATTTGTTTTTTTTTCTGTAATACCTAATATGTGTACGTTGCAATCTGTTCAACAGAACAATAAGCGACCCCATGACCCAATGAGATGAGGATGATGTGTATGAAGTGTAAATGAGGTGTGGTCTTGTACACACTCAGGCCGACCATTGATAGATGCCATTGATAGATGCAACTGAGAGAGTATGGTTAATTGAACCCCAACCATCAAAGTACATCGGTAACCACTGTCTAGCATTTAAATCCGTATAAAAGTAACTATCTTTACTAGGATTTGAACCAGGAACCTTCGTCTCCGAAAATCAGCTGTTGAACAGCTGATTTTGGCGACGACTTTACCTCTAGACCAACCCGGTGGGTTATCTCAAATCTTAAATCTCAAATCTAAGAAATAAAAGGTGTTAACTCAATTTTAGTGATTTTTTTGGAAGAGCCAATAAGTAGCAGTATTATCTTTTCATTATTGTAATAAATTTCAGTAGGTGTAAAAAAACTTGAAATTTACACCCTATATCTACAGAAAATGCTTCTTATCTCAAAATTTATTATTTCGTAACTTTGTCAACTTCTATACGCCTTCCCACCCAAACATGACTTAAAACTTGAACGGCTTTCTGTGTTTTGTCTCTATTTTTACGTTCTACATTAGTGTTAACTCTAAATACAATAAATTGAAAAAAAAACCTTAAGGGGAGACAGTATGATGGTTTTGATTGAAAATTAAGATTTTGGGTTTTTTTGTTTTTTATTAGTTTATACCTGGATCAACCAAAAAACATAATGTCAAACAATTTTTTAATGAAAGAAATTACCTATTTATCAGGTTTACCCAGAAAAATTATTATCGTCACCAAAAACGAGTATTTTCCATAATTTTTTATACTGCTCGTTTTAGTGCAAAGGGAATTTTAATTGTTTTAAAATATCTGCATCACTGTTTTTAATATTCTCAGCTGTTAGTTCAGATTTCAACCATTTATGGGTAATTTACTTTTTGTACATTTTGTTTTTGATTTGCGCCTTTTTGTTTTTTTTTGGATTTTCCCGTAAATTAAAATTTTTACCGCTTAGTTACATTTTTCTCAGAAACCATTATACCTATCGGGCTGAAATTTTTACCAGTTATTTACCTTGTACATCCTCATATACTGACATTTTATGACTTCCTTAGGTACTTCAAAAATTAGTAATATGCAAAAACCTTTGAAAAACATTTTAAAAAATGTTATGTTGTTACTTTTTTTAATTTTTTGGTCGAACAGATGAAATTGAAAAAAAATGTCAGTAGCTAGAGAAACTCAACAACTATACAGATGTAAAGTTTCAGTTTCCTATCTTTTATCAATTCTGTGAAAAAAGTACCAATAAATAGTAAATTTAACATTAGCGGTATACAAAGTACAGTCTCTCCTTAAGTAAAATACGTAGTGCTAACAATACTTTTAAAAAGAGCAGTATTTTATACACAACGTTTAAAAAATTTTCAAAATTTACCAGTAGCCTACTGTTTAGTAACAGATGAATAAAACACCAAATTCAAGAAAAATTTACTAGACAATCAGTATAACACATTCAATAACGATTTTACGAAAACTCTTGTACGTAAACTACAAAATTAAAGCACCAGAGCATTTCTTTCTAATTTGAAAGGCAGTGTTAATAATTAATACTGCCTTTCAAATTAGAAAAAAATGACCTGGTGCTTTAATTTTGGTAAAATTTGGGTAAAATTTTTGGTAAAAATTGAATTATTCAATTTTTACCAAAATTGGAGTTAACAATCTTTACCTCTTTGGTACAAAAATTATCTTAATAAAGAAAACAAGGGATCCCCTACCTTGTATGTACACCATGTTAACCCTTTCTAACTTAATGTGACATACAAGTCACACTGGATTGAAATAACCAACATCAAAATTATAGTTGTTAGCGACTACTTTGGATTAAAGAATACTGGGTGTGAAGTGTAATAATTTTCTGTATCCTAGCCAGGAATCGAACTTGAGACTTCCACTTTGCAGTGTAGCATACGGACCAATATGCCACGGAGGCAACCATTAGTTTCTTTTTAAAGTTAATTTTAGTTTTAAATATTCGTGTTCATTTACTAAAATAAAGTAGCATTACTTCGAATATGTTGTATGTACGTACCTACAAATATATTTTTTAGACTGTTTGTAAATAGTGATTTTATCCATTTTACCAATATTTTTTAATTGTACAACTTTATGAGCCTTAAATAATTATTTAAATATTAAAATCATATTTAGTTTTCTTGCTACAAAATCTAAATAAGAAAATAAGCTATATTTTGTTTAGAAAACCTGAACTGATTGTACTTATTCATACTGTTGGGAACTTTGATACCATCAAGTCTCAATGTGAACGTACGTGTCACACTTTTTTGTCAGGCCATCAAAAGGGCTAAAGGTCTAAAAGTGATTTTATCACACTTAAATGTCAGTAAAATTTATGAAACCACGTACAGATTTATTTTGTGTATAATTAAAAAAATTTGGGATTGAAGGGGTTGACATAAGAACAGTAAAACTGCTCTAAATCGGACTATTTCGGGGGAACCCTAGTCTGAATTAAGCAAAATTCCGAATTGTAGAATACTTCGAAAAAATTCGAGCCAAAGGACCAATATTGTTACGAGAGAATGTTGGATTATTTTTTTATTGTTTTTTAAGGATAACTTAAAAACCCACCAAAAAAACCTTTAACCAACCAAAATGTATATTTTTTAAAACTATGTAAAAACCACATTTATTTATGTCTCAAAATACCGTGCATTATGCAGTTTAAATGAATTTAAGCAGTTCAAAGCCGTTTCCATACTGAATTATTATCTTGTAATTTGTGTAGTTATTATTTTATGGTGAAAATAAAATTATTTCAGTTTTTGTTAGCGTTTAATCATAATGTTTTGTTAGTAGAAATATTTTGAAATAAATTAAGGTACTAGAAGATTGTTTGTATTGTCCTTGTATAAAGTACGTTATCTCCAGGATCGGTGTTTCTTGGAAAAGGGAGCAAAAAACCACTGAAAGCCCCAGGCCACGGCTGGAATGCATAGTATTTCCTGCAACCGGTCAAAGACGCACGCTCGTATTGTACTTTATTATGGGCTGCATTTTTTGTACTAAATTTCATTCGATCACAGATAGATTAATAGAAGATCGAACTCGATATAACAAATAAAAATTATGAATTAAAAATTTCGAATTGGTCGAGATTGACGTAATTAAATTTTTGGAGACCTACATTTATTTATTTGTTATTATGGAATCAGACATGAAGATTTTGTTTGTTAATTTTAGTTTGGAGCAGTCTGAATTTAATATTTTTGTTTTACAAAAATATTTAATACGACCCTTAGGTAGCTACATTAAGGCTGATAGATGAAAATGAACGAAGAAAAATGCTAGACCTAGCCAGGAATCGAAACGGGAACCCCCAGCGTATTTATCTTCTTTTTTTTCTTCTTCTTCTTCTGCTGCTGCTACTCCTCCTCCTCCTCCTCCTCCTCCTCCTCCTCCTCCTCCTCCTTGTCATCTTCCTTCTCCTTCTCATCCTCCATCTCCTTGTCCTACTCCTCCTCCATCTCCTTGCCCTGCTCCTCCTACTCCTTCTCCTACTTTATCTCCTTTTCCTTCCCCTCCTCCTTCTCCTTGTCCTCATCCTTCTCCTGCTCCTCCTCCTACTCCTCCATCTCTTTGTCCTTCTCCTTCTCCATCTCCTTGTCCTTCTCCTCCTCTTCCTCCTCCTCCTCCTTCTCCTTCTCCTTGTCCTCATCCTTCTCCTGCTCTTCCTCCTACTCCTTCTCCTCCTCTATCTCCTTGTCTTCATCCTTCTCCTCATCTTCCTCCTACTCCTCCTTCTCCTTCTTGTCCTCATCCTTCTCCTGCTCCTACTCCTCCTTCTCCATCTCTTTGTCCTTCTCCTCCTCCATTTCCTTGTCCTCCTACTCCTTCTCCTCCATCTCCTTGTCCTCCTTCTCCTTGTCCTCATCCTTCTCCTGCTCCTCCTCCTCCTCCTCCTCCTCCATCTCCTTGTCTTCACCCTTCTCCTGATCTCCCTCCTACTCCTCCTTCTCCTTCTCCTTGTCCTCATCCTTCTCCTGCTCCTACTTCTCCTTCTCCATCTCTTTGTCCTTCTCCTCCTCCATCTCCTTGTCCTCCTCCTCCTCCTACTCTTTCTCCTCCATCTCCTTGTCCTCCTTCTCCTACTACTTCTTCTCCATCTCCTTGCCCTTCTCCTCCTCCTCCTTCTCCTTGTCCTCATCCTTCTCCTGCTCCTCCTCCTACTCCTTCTCCTCCTCAATCTCTTTGTCCTTCTCCTCCTCCTCCTACTCCTTCTCCTCCTCCATCTCCTTGTCCTTGTCCTTCTCCTTCTCCTGCTCCTGCTCCTGTTTCTCGTCCTTCACTTCATTGATTAGACATCTCGGCCTGTTCCGAAGACCATCTCCTCGTTGGGCATCTAACACTGCTCTAACCGGTGGTTTTGTATTCGTCAGCAAAATAGGGCAAGCGGTCTTCCCTCATCCGTTCCACATGGCTGCACCATTACCTCTTGTGAATTGGCATTCTCTTATCTAGGCTAGTAATGCCCATCTCATTATTTATAAATCGGCATTCCTTTCTTCCAGGTACTACAGACACCCCTTCACCGCTCTCAGAAACCTCATTTCCGCCCCTGCAACTTCAACTTATTTTGTGCCCCCACTTCACTTCCATATAGAACCACAGGCATTGCCAAAGATACCCCCAGCATATTAATTTTCTTCTTCTTCTTCTTTCTTCTTTTTCTGCTGCTGTTGTTACTCCTCCTCCATCTCCTTGTCCTTTTCCTCCTCTTCTTCCTTCTTCATCTCCTCCTCCATACAACTTTAAACGTGTTTTTTCCAAACCTCTGCTTCAAAACTTAACGTTAATTTTTAAATGTCCCTCTTATAATGATGTTTATTATTTAGGATTACAATAAGAATGTTTTTGTCTCTTTATGAAAAGACTTCCAGCGTTTTAACCGATCTTTTATGATAGAACATGGAACGAATACAATGGACGTAGGCCTAATATATAGTAGGTCCTGTGTCAGTTATTTTATTTCGTTGCAGGCAATTTCAAATTTTATCAAATATAAAAGATAATTAATTATTTAATTAATACATAAAACTTAATTATTTTATAACATTGTTATATTCTGTTTGTTATTATAATGCCGGTTTTGTCTGTTTGTAGTTTGCTTACACGCGCTCCATCTATTGGTCAAATATTACATTAATAAAGTATTTTTTTTATTCCTAATATTTGTGTACGTTGCAATCTGTTCAATTCAGAACAATAAGCAACCCCATGACCCAATGAGATGAGGATGATGTGTTGTATAACGTGTAAATGAGGTGTAGTCTTGTACAGACCCAGGCCGACCATTCCTGAGAGAGTATGGTTAATTGAACCCCAACCATTAAAGTACACCGGTAACCACAGTCTAGTATTCAAATCCGAATAAAAGTAACTACCTTTACTAAGATTTGAACCAGGAACCTTCGTCTCCGAAAAACAGCTGATTTTGGCGACGAAATAAAGTATTGTGATAATGTTTTGATATCCGGATCCATTTGACCTTCGTTATCATCACCCCTGAATCCAAAAAAGTGTTTTTTTCAGATGTCCGTTCGTATCTTTGTGTGGTCTTTGTGATATTTATTTTGGGGGCAAACCCATCACACCAAATAATCGGTAATGTAAAAACCAAGATTCTCTTGGCTTTTTCTAGAATTGCAAAAATTACTTTTTCTTGAAAAATTGCACCAAAATTTTTGTTTTGAGTTAAATTTTATCCGTTAAGTTTACTAGAATGATTTCTGAATCAGAGTAACGCACAAAACGCTTATTTGGAGTTGAAGTAGGTAAATAAAATCTGATGTCCTACAAGTAAGTGTAAGTGGCTCAATTTTTTATCTATTGTAGACACGTGATATTCCCACCTCCCATGGCACATCTTTTATTACCTTCACAGATTATACAGCTGCCGGCCGCATTGGCGTAGTTGGTAACGTGCTCGCCTCTCATCATATGGTCTCGGATTCGAATCCCATTCAGGCAAGGCATATTTTCATACGTTACAAAAAAAAATCATTTCATCCTTCACCGTCTGCATTAGCAGTAATTGCACAACAGTTCGGACGTTAAACCAAAAAAAAAAAAAAAAATTATACAGCTGTTTTAACTGTCACAGAAACGTGTGAAGAAACTAAAGCTGAGAACTTGAAAACGTACATCTTTTATTCCAAATATTTATTTTTATAACGCTTAGTTTAGCGGTAATTAGTGATTTTCTGGTTTATTTTTCATGTAAATCTGTAAAAAATGTATTTTTTAAGATTTGGGCCTTGGTATACATTTAACGACAAAACATAATCAAATTTATAGGAAATTAAAAGATCTACAACTTTCATTTTAAGCATTTTTATCTATAGAGCCTAGTTTAGCGTGAAAGAGTGATTTTCCGGATTATTAAGCCAACCTGAAGTTGGTTTTCATTTTGCATCATTCACTCATGATTAAAATTAGGGGTTATGTTTTTCATATTAAATTCTTTTCTCATGATTAAACATATATTACATTTTTCATTATTTACATAGGCAAAGGAAGTCTTGTCAGTTTTTCACACCAGTTTTTCTTGTGTCATTTATAATCACAGTTTCAAATTCTATAATAAAATAATTATCACATCTTGGTATCACAAATCACATGATCAGCCAATTATATGACTGAAGCATTTAACAAAAGAAGAGGTAGAAGTGTAAAATACACTACTATCGGTTTCATAATGATAGACACCCGAGTTCGGAGCCTTCTTTCTTCAAAACCGCTTGTTCAATTTTAACGTACTATACACCAGAATTTAGCTGATTTCAATCTGCGTTGTTACATGTTAGCTTCATATTTGTTGCCTTTATTAATATTCCAATATCAAGATGAGAAGAAAAAAGCATTTACCATTATTTAAATATTTTAAAAAATAAACCAAATAACTGGTCTATCACTGTTCCATAATATTAATAAATTTATATTAATTTGTTTATACTGAATACAATGGTTTTTCAAAATTGCCGAATTAATGAGCGGTTACGGAGTTAAACAGGGGTTCAGAATTTTACTAGTAACTCAAAATTTAAATGCGCTAAAAATTTGAAATTTCGTACGTATACAATAACAACATATTTATATTCCGGCGAAATCTCAAATAAATCGGTTGACCGGTGTTTGATCCAATGTGTTGCAGCAATAAAACAACCTGCTTTTTCTTTCTTCTCATCCTAATATC
Source organism: Catonia carolina (assembly GCA_035578175.1). NCBI lineage: Eukaryota > Metazoa > Arthropoda > Insecta > Hemiptera > Achilidae > Catonia > Catonia carolina. The sequence continues at coordinate 8,873,553 of JAQMRL010000016.1, forward strand.
GGAATATTAATAAACACTAAAAATATGAAATTGATATGTAACAACGCAGATTGAAATCAGCTAAATTTTGGTGTAAAGAACGTTAATATTGATCAAGCGGTTTTAAAGAAACAAGGCTCCAAACTCGGGTATCTATAATAAAGAAATCGACAGCAGTCAAAGTAATTAATTTCATTGTGCAGCCAGATCTTGTGGGTGAATGAAGTGAAGGTCTCATTGGCAGGGTGAAAAGTAGATGCTTATCAGAGGGCCTGGCATGCTAATAACCATACTTTTCCACTCAGTGAGGAAGGCATTGATAAACCACCTCACTCCTCGTTTTACTTAGTAATATCTCTAGAGGTTCAAACCAATCTTTTGGCTGATGACCTAAACAACACAAAATAACTAAAATATGGTAGACCTACTTCTAAAAGATTTGCGAGACAGTTCATCCGGTTTGCCTTTTCCTTTTTTAAATTCAAACTTACAAAAGATATATTTAGATCATTAAATCGTTATTAGAGCACACTGATGATGATAATGATGATTACGAAGAACTAATTTTTAAAAGAATTTTTAACAAAAAAAATACCACAAACATAACGTTGTAACAATGGTTTCGTCTCCATTATAAAAGGAAATAAAAAATTGTTTTTTCTGAAAAACAAAAAAACCAGTAGCTAGTGGACATCAAATTTATGTTTATTGCTTTTAGAAGATTTAGGATTTGAAGAAAAAGTAGCGTAGCTTGGACAATTTAAAATTTAAAAACGTCGCCCGATTGTAAACAACCTAGGCGGTCATATAAGCAGGTAACTCTGGGTCATTCAACCAAGTTTCTGAATACATGATGAATCGCAGTCAGCGATTTTGGGAATTCATCATAGCGAGTGTTAATGAAATGTATAAAAGGGGGCTAATGAACGACCAGCGTCGATTCACTGCAGGCCGGTTCGGTTATTATACATCTATAGCCTACATCCTACAGGCCTACGTTTCTGGTGATGAGCTTTCCAACAGATACGATGTTCAACGCATCTGTATCAATAATTTTTGCGTCCACTACACACATAACTGCCCATAACAGACAGAAGGAGTGTCAAATTATTTACACTCAATCTGTTCGTTGCAGGGCTAAAATAAATAGTTCTGTTTCTTATCACATGTTCAGCCAATTAAACGACTGAATCATTTAAGAACAGAAGAGGTAGAGGTGTAAAAGACACTAATCAGAGTTGCCTCTTCTGAAAGTAATGCATTTCATTATACAGCCAGACCCTGTGGTGAATGAAGTGAAGGTGTCATTTGCAGAGTGGAAGATTTGTGCTTTTCAGAGGGCCCGGCATGCTGATAAGCATACTTTTCCACTCAGTGAGGAAGGCATGGTAAACCACCTCACTCCTCGATTTAGTAAAACCTCTACAGGTTCAAACCAGCTTTTTGGCTGATGACCTAAACAACGACACACACAAGTTCATGTTTTGGACTTGTCTGAAAGAGTTTAAATGTACATAAAATTATAGTGTTCCATATTGTAAAATGTAAACATCTTTCTACATAGTATTTTTCTCTTTTAACATATGAATAATTGATATAATAAAAGGTACTCAGGGTAATGAGGCCTCAACTTGTGATTTGTTTTTTTTCCTGTAATTCCTAATATGTGTACGTTGCAATCTGTTCAACAGAACAGTAAGCAACCCCATGACCCAATGAGATGAGGATGATGTGTATGAAGTGTAAATGAGGTGCGGTCTTGTACACACTCAGGCCGACCATTCCTGAGAGAGTATGGTTAATTGAACCCCAATCATCAAAGTACACCGGTAACCACTGTCTAGCATTTAAATCCGTAAAAAAGTAACTATCTTTACTAGGATTTGAACCAGGAACCTTCGTCTCCGAAAATCAGCTGTTAAACAGCTGATTTTGGCGACGACTTTACCTCTAGACCAACCCGGTGGGTCAACTTGTGATTTGTAAATTCAAAAGATTTGTTCATAGTTTATTTTTAAAAACTGATTGCTAATAATGTTATTTAAAAAAAAACTACACACACTTTAAAAATCTGGTGTGAAACACTCACGCAGCGTTCACCTGACAATGCAAATAATGAAAAAAATAACCTAATATTAGTAATAAAACAATAGAAATATACGAAAAAACATACACTTTTTTAATCATGAGTGAATGATGTAAAATGAAAATCAACCTCAGTTTGGCTTAAAATTACGGAAAATCACTCTTTCACGCTAAACTAGGCTCTGTGGAAAAAAATGCACTAAATAAAAATTGTAGATCTTTTAATTTCCTATAAATTTGATTATATACATTTATGTCGTAAAATGCATACTAAGACTGAAATCTTAAAAAAATCGATTTTTTTACATATTTTTGTAAAAAACAGAAAATTTCTAATTACCGCTAAAATAAGCGTTATACAAAACAATGTTTTAAATTAAGTTGTTGGTTTTTAAATTCTCTACAACTTTTATTACATACATGTTGCGCTAAAATGCATATTAAAACCGTAATCTTTAAAAAAAAAATACATTTTTTTCTACGAGTCATACCCTCATTTCGGCCGTCATAACATTTCGGCCGTAGTACGAATTTTACGAAAAAAGTGTATATAACCAAATTTATAGAAAATTAAAAGATCTACAACTTTTATTCACAGCATTTTTCTCTACAGAGCCTAGTTCAGCGTGAAAGAGTGATTTTCCGTATTTCTAAGCCAAACTGAGGTCGATTTTCATTTTGCGTCTTTCACTCATGATTAAAATTAGGTTATGTTTTTTTCGGTTAGTTTTTTGTTTATTTCTAATGTTTAATTACTAATGTTAGGTTTATTGTTAATTATTTGCATTGGCAAGAGAAAGTTGTGTGAGTGTTTCACACCAGATTTTTAATAACACTTTTATTGGTAACTCTTATTTTAGTTACATGTTTAAAAGCTTATTCCTATTAGAAGAATGGGTTCAGTGTTGAAATAATTAAAAACATAATTACAAATAGATCAAGACATGTGTTTTTAATAAGTACTTATTGCTAAATTCGTATAATTTAAAACAAAAATTAAGACTACTTATGTTTTTATTCGGCACGAAGCTTTTTTAAACGTGGAGTCAGTTCCGACAGTGCAACTGTTAAGTTTTCTTAACACATCTAATCTTGAACGATATTTCCTCATAATGGGAGAAAGAGTAGAAAATCCAGTTTCACTAAAATAGAGTATCAAAGGGAATGAGTACTTACTTACAAAGCATTTTCACTCAAAAAGGGAATTCTTTTTGAACACTGATCCAAAAGGGTGTGAGCGAACATTCCTTAAATTTTGTTTCTAAAGTAGTGTCGCTTTGAAGATCAATGAGGTTTTCTTTACCTAAAGAAAATTTCACTAAATTTTCTAAAAAAAAAAATATTTCACTTTATTGGTACAAGGTACAAGGTAATGAGCAGCCCCAGTCCTTCTTTATGGAAGTGAGTCATAAGTTACCACAAAACGCCAAGAAAGTAGGATCCAAGCAGCTGAAATGAGGTTTTAAAGAAGGGTGAACGGCTGCTCGAGGCTGGATCTAATACATAACGAGGCCGGCCCGTGGTGTAGTGGTCAGCGCAACTGGCTACTATGCCGATGTCCCGGGTTCGATTCCCGGTTAGGTCTGGCATTTTTTTCATCTGTAAATCACCACATATCATTACCTACGCACAAGCCCAAGGCTTATGTAGGCATCATCACTCAATAAAAAAAAAATTAGATCCGAGTTGGGTGTATTTAGCTTGAATGAAAAAGTGGAGGAGTACCGGAATCAATGGAGGCAACATTTGGAACGGATGTCAGAGGAGAGAATACCTTTAAAAGTGACGGAATATAAATATCCAGTTGGAAGAGTAGAGGTGGGAAGACCTCGAAGAAGATGGCAATAGTCGAAATGTTCGGGCTGGAGTGTCTTGTGTTTGTGTAGACGTACATGATAGTTTGTGAGTTCGGAACAGGCTTATGCCTAATCCTTGATAGTAAGAAGAAGAAGATTTATTTGGTCTACACAAAACTTCATTTATTTTTACTTTCTCTTGCCTATATGAATATGTAGGAAGGAAAGTATTGTTTTCATGTCGATTTTAAGAAATCGAGTTTTCACCGGATCTACACGTTTTCAGACCCCCTGAACCCAAAAAACATGTTTTTAGCAATTGGTCTGTGCCTGCGTGTGTGTGTGTGTGTGTACAGAATATCTCAAGAACGGAATATTGTACGAACTTGAAACTTGAAACTTAAGTTAGATACCACTAGAGGACTCGACAAGAACATTTTCATCAAAATCGGTCAACCGGAAGTAGTAGTTTATTCGTGTAATTTTTCACTTTTTTGCGATTTCTCAAAAACTGGTCCTACGATTTTTTTTAAAATCCCTAATTTACTTAATGTTTTATGCTCTACAAGATAGGGTAGGCGCCATGTTTGCTGAAATTCTTGGTGAGGCTGTTTTCTCGTAAACACAATTTTTTAAGATTGCGACTTTAATATGCATTTTAGCGCAAAATGTATCAAGTAAAAGTTGTAGAGAATTTAAAATTCTACAACTTTTATTTCAAAACGTTTTTTTGTATAACGCTCAGTTAAGCGGTAATTAGCGATTCTCTGTTTTATCTCACGAAATCGTGTGAAAAAATCAATTTTTTAAAGATTTGAGCCTTATTATACATTTTACGTCAAAAAAGTATAATGAAATTTATAGGAAATTAAAAGATTTACAACTTTAATTAGAGCATTTTTCTCTACAGAGCCTAGTTTAGCGTGAAAGGGTGATTTTCCGTATTTTTAAGGCAAACTGAGATAGATTTTCATTTTGCGTCTTTCATATAAAAATGATTAAAATTAGGTTGTTTATTGAGGTTAGTTTTTTGTTTATTTCTAATATTTTATTACTAATGTTAGGTTATATTTTGTAAATTATTTGTATTGGCCAGAGAAAGTTGTGTAAGTATTTCACACCAGATTTTTTAAACAGCCGCGTCCCCCCCCCCCATTTTGAGAACTATTGACCTAAACAACAAACAGCAGTGATTAAGAGAAAGTAAAAATGTTTTGGTAAAAGATCCGCGAGGGAATCATTGTGGTTTGTTGTACAATATATACATATATATTTATAGGCAGATAGTTGTATCGGAAATATCATATCTAATGAAAAAAGAATAACCTATCTTAGAAAAGTCGTTCCTAAAGATGGGCGGTTACTAGGAAGGTCCATAAACAAGAAGTTAAGAGTCGGAGCTAGTTGGTCCATATGCAAATGTGAATTCCTCTGTCCAGATAGACCTGTACGGCCACGACACTCACACTACACATCCTAACGTTCTGTTCTCGCTTCTACGTCGAACGCAGTTTTTCTTTTTCTTTTCTCTTTATTTTTTGTAGCCTTCTCTCTCATCGGTACACCAGTCGGTCTTAGTTGAATTCCTCAACTAGCTTAGTATGTACTTACTATTTCCATAAAGAATGGATTTGTTAAAATATTCAAATATTTTCTTCTTTACCTAGTATATTTTATTTTCTTTACTTTTTTCTATTAAATCAATTACTATATATTTTCCCATTGTTTTCTATTGTAGCAATTCCTTTCTTCAATGTTTTTCTTCATTTTATTTATCAACGTTCTTTATTTATTTATTTTGTATCTTTTATAACAATACTTACTTTTATTGTATAATACATTATTATATGTATTAACTACATAAAAAACATCGACAAAATAATGTTTGATATCCTGCAAAAAATTGCTGAAAACAATAAAATTCTGCTGTGAAACACTCACACGACTTTATCTTGGCAATGTAAATAACATTTAATAAACTTATGTTTATTTTTATTTTTGTATTTATTGTTTGTTTTTTTGGGAGGTTTAACGTCCGACTTATGGAATTACTGCTAATGCAGACGGTGAAGGATGAAATGATTTTTTGTAACGTACGAAAATATGCCGTGCCTGAATGGGATTCGATCCCAAGACCGCATGATGAGAGGCGAGCAAAACCTATGATGATTAAACCTATGTTTAATCATTATTGAACAATATAATATGAAAAATATAACCTAATTTTAATCATGAGTGAATGACGCTAAATGAAAATCAACCAATGTCGGACTAAAAAATATGAAAAATCATTAACGCAAAAGTAGGCTCTGCAGAAAAAATGTGGTATGTGGAAACAAAATGTCTCAAGATTGGAATATTGTACGAAATTGAAATTTGGAACTCTGAACTTCATCTACCATGAAAATTTTAATCAAAATCGGTCAACCAAAAGTAGTAGTTTATCCATGCAATTTTTCTCTTATTTTCCTATTTTCTCAAAAACGGCTTCTACGATTTTTTTTAAAATCGCCTCATTCTTGTGCTCTATGAAACAAGCTAAAAATTCGGCATTTCTGCTAAAAACTCATGGGGACTGTAAACTCGTAGTAAAAAAATTGATATTTTTTTTAAGATATCGGTTTTTTTAGAGCAAAAATGTGTAATTAAAGTTTCAAAAAATTACAAAACTTACAAATTTTATCCTAAAGCATTATACAGAACTTAGTATAGCGCCAATTAGGCCTACTGATTTTTTCTCACCTAATTGTAAGTCAAACAAAGGTTGATATTTGTTTACTCATGGTTCAAATTAGGTTGTTTTTCATTTTATATTGTTTACTCATGATTAAAAAAATATAGGTTATATTTTTCATTACTTAGCCTACATTGGCATGAGAACGTCGTGTGAGTGTTTCACACCAGATTTTTATTATTTTGTAATAAATTCTTGATATCGGGGCACATTGCTAATTCCAAAAACGCTTCTGTCGATTAATTAAGGAATTTTTTTTAGTTTAAGTCGCATCAACGGCTTGGTCATTAGCGACTACAGTAGATTAAGAAACTAGAATGGCGGGTTTTGGCACGTATTAATTTCCAGATCCTAGCCGGGAATCGAACTGGGAACCTCCACTTAGTAGCGTGTTAACCACTACGCCACGTTGGCTGTCAAGAATTTTTTTTTAGTTTAGTATATTTAAAGTCGCATCAACAGCTCGGTAATTAGCGAATACAGTGGGATCTGTAACGGTGGGTTTCATTTTGTGAAAATTTCCAGACGCTGGCCAGGAATCGAACCCGGGACCTCCACGTGCTAGGCTAGCGCGCTACCAATATGCCACGGCGGCGTCCAGGATATTTTATTTTATGTTTCAGCCTGATCGAAGCTTTTTTGCAATGTTCAGCATTATTCATGCAATTTTTCACGTTTTTGCTATTTTCCTTAAAATCGCCTCGTTTTGTACATTTTTTGTGCTCTATGAGACAAGCTAAGCTGCATTTCTGATAAAAATTCACAGGGGCTGTACACTCGTAAAAAAAACCCCACCGGGTTGGTCTAGAGGTAAAGTCGTCGCCAAAATCAGCTGTTTAACAACTGATTTTTGGAGACGAAGGTTCCTGGTTCAAATCCTAGTAAAGATAGTTACTTTTATACGGATTTAAATGCTAGACAGTGATTACCGGTGTACTTTGATGGTTAGGGTTCAATTAACCATACTCTCTCAGGAATGGTCGGCCTGAGTCTGTACAACACTAGACTACACCTCATTTACACGTCATACATATCATCCTCATCTCATTGGGTCATGGGGTTGCTTATTTTTCTGAATTGAACAGATTGTAACGTATACACATTAGGGATTAAAAAAAAAAATTTAAGTCAAAAATTTGTTTAATAATTATTGTTTACCATTCTAAACAACACGCGTGAGGACGTCTCAAATGAATATCTGTCTAAAGCTATTACTTTTTTGGCGTCAGGGGTTTACAAAAATTAAAGAATCATTGAAATTGGATTATCAAAAATCTTATGCATACATAATATCTTTCTATTTTCTATAAAGAAATGCGAACAGGAAAAAATAATAAATTGGTGATTTTAACAATTTAAAAAGTTATAAATATTCCAGTCAGATTCACTCGGTTTTTATTTTAGCTTATCAGAAAAGTTATTAATTTTAAAGTCAACATCTTTTTCATTGAATTTTAAAACGTTAAAAAGATATAATAAAGATTTTGGTTGACTGAAAAACAACAGTTTCTACTAACCAGTTTTCTGTTATCAACTAAAAGATAAGGGCTACTTCAGTTTAGTAAAACACAGGAATTTATTTTCGGGAACTCGTTTATTTTTTTGTATTCCATATTCCTTATGGTTTGTTGTTTGATTTACGAACAAGTTTTCTATCAGATATTTTAAATTTTATACAATTTATAAAAGCTACCATTAATTGTCCAAGTTTTTCTATACATCAAATCATTTTGTTAGATAAATGTTTGTTGACAAATTTATAAGGTAACGTTTTATTTTGTCATGATGAATTTTATAAATATAATGTTAAAATTTTAAATAACATAAAATAGTGGATGGAAAACACAGACTTCTTCCTAATAGCTACGTCCAAACTCGTGCGATGTCGCATGCGTTTAGAGGCATACCACCTTCCCGCACTCGTTTGAAGAGCTTTATCTAAAAAAAAATTACGAATATTTTTGAACACTACACTAAATTAAAGTCTGTTCTTTCCTGCATTGATTGGTTTGATTTAGATTGTTTTATTCAGAAATTAATCGGAGATAACTCCTGAAATTTACACAAAAAAGTACTCAGTTTGTAGCTGGTTTTCCGTTAATATGGTTTTTAACCCTTTCAGTGTCAAAACAATATTTAAAAGTTTGATGTAAAGTACCATTTAATTTGAATAAGGGTGTACAAAAACCCTTATTTCAAAAACTTTCAGGCGTAAGCCCGCTATTGCCGACCAACATTTCAAAGTTACAGAAAAATGAAATGTCCTGTTAAAAATTAATTTTCATTGGTTCATTAACCATTTACTGAATACATTACTTTCAGAGGACACAACTCTGATTAATGTCTTTTATACCTTTACCTCTTCTGTTCTTAAATGATTCAGTCATTTAATTGGCTGACCATGTGATAAGAAACAGAAGTTTATTTTAGCCCTGCAACGAACAGATTGAGTAACTATCTGAGTGACATTATTATTATCATTGTTATTAAATTAAGACACTTTCTGGCATCCACGGTGTAATGATAAGTAAAAAAAATCTGGTGTGAAATACTCACACAACTTTCTCTTGCCAATGCAAATAATTAACAATAAACCTAACATTAGTAATAAAACATTAGAAATAAACAAATAACTAACCTCAATAAACATAAACTAATTTAAATCATATATGAAAGACGCAAAATGAAAATCAACCTCAGTTTGGCTTTAAAATACGGAAAACCGCTCTTTCACGCGTCGTCTTAAACTAGGCACTGTACAAAAAAATTCTTTAAATGAAAGTTGTAGATCTTTTAATTTCCTATAAATTTTATTATATACACTTTTATCGTAGAATGCATACTAAGGCCGAAATCTTAAAAAAATAGATTTCTCACCCATTTTCGTGAGAAAAAAAAAGAAAATTGCTAATTAACGTTATACTAAGCGTTATACAAAAAAAATGTTTGAAATAAAAGTTGTAGAATTTTAAATTCTCTGTAACTTTAATTATATACATTTTTGCGGTAAATTGCATAATAAAGCCGGAATATTTAAAAAAACAATTTTTTTACGTGAAAACAGCCTCGCCAAGAATTTCAACAAACATGGCGCCTACCTTATATTGTAGAGAATAAAAAATTAAGTAAATGAGGCGATTTTTTAAAAAATCGTAGAACCAGTTTTTGAGAAAATCGCAAAAAAGTGAAAAATTACACGAATAAACTACTACTTCCGGTTGACCGATTTTGATGAAAATGTTCGTGTCGGGTCCGGTAGTGGTATGTAACTTAAATTTCAAGTTCGTACGATGTTCCGTTCTTGAGATATTTTGTGTACACACACACACACACACACACAGACCAATCGCTTAAAACATGTTTTTTGGGTTTAGGGGGTCTGAAAACGTGTAGATCCGGTGAAAACTCGATTTCTTATAATTGACGTGAAAACAATACTTTTCTTCCTATATATTCATATAGGCAAGAGAAAGTAAAAATAAATTGAAATAAAATTATAAAAAAGTTTCCAAAATCGCAATACATTCTGACGCTATTCTATGTACAAAAAGGTTAGCCTACGAGAAAGTAAAGATGAAAATTAATGATCGAACTTTAAAAATAAACAATAGCACGAACGTTTTCATAAAAGATAATAGAATAAAACAGTTAATTGCAGGAATGGAAGTCCTCCAGTACAGTAGCCTAAGTACTTGAATAGATAATAAAATAAAAGAATCATAGAAAGAACGGGGAATAACTTTAACAAAACATAAGCACATGATGATGATGAAGAAGAAGAAGAAGAAGATGAGGAAGAATAAATAAGAAGAGATTAGAATAGGAAGGCTTCACATTCCAGAGTGGAGTGTTTGGTAGAAGAAGCCCCTGCCCCTTCTGTAGGCCTTCTTGTACCATTACTCAGCGACTTCTTCGGCTCTCATTACTCTCTCTACCTGTTGTTATTATTTTATTTCTCTACTTAAATATTAATGATCGAATGCTGAGCACGATTTTGTTCGGGTGCCGAACACCCAAAAGAATAGGGTTTTCACACTTCAACCTTCTAAATATATTGTACAACTGTAAACTTATTCACTCGATCGATACTGTAAATTACCCATTTTTAGTCTAATTTCTTAATAATCTTTCTCTAATTAAACTCACCGTTATCTGGAACGTGGTAAATCTAATCCAATTTTGTCTGGAACTATCAATTTAAAAATTTTATTTTGTGAAACTGCCCATAACAGACAGGTGGAGTGTCAAATTATTTACATTCAATCTGTTAGTTGCAGGGCTTAAATAAATAGTTCTGTTTCTTGTCACATGGTCAGCCAATTAAATGACTGAATCATTTAAGAACAGAAGAGGCAGAGGTGTGATACTAATCAGAGTTATCTCCTCTGAAAGTAATAAATTTCATTATACAGGCAGACCCTGTGGTGAATGAAGTGAAGGTGTCATTTGCAGAGTGGAAAATAGGTGCTTTTCAGAGGGCCCGGCATGCTGATAAGTGTACTGTTCCATTCAGTGAGAAAGGCAATGGTAAACCACCTCACTCCTCGTTTTACTTAGTAAAACTTCTACAGGTTCAAACCAGCCTTTCGGCTGATGACCTAAACAACAACAATTTTGTGAAAAACCACGTGACTTTCTCTTGGCAATATAAATAATGTACAATATAACCTAACATTATTAATCAACGTAAAATGAAAAATCTGCTGTGAAACACTCACATGACTTTCTCGTCCCAATGCAAATAACTTGATATTATTAATAAAACATTAGAAATAAACAAAAAATCTAACGTTATAAAACAAAACCTTATTTTAATCACGAGTAAATGATCCAAAATGAAAACCAACCTCAGTTTGGCTTAATAATACTGAAAATCACTCTTTCACGCTAAACTAAGGTCTGTAGAGAAGAATACTTAAATTAAAGTTGTAGATATTTTAATTTCATATAAATTTCATTATACACTTTTGTCGTAAAATGCATACTACGGCCAAAATCTTAAAAAATCCATTTTTCACAGATTTTCATGAGAAAAAAACAGAAAATCACTAATTACCGCTAAACTAAGCGTTATACAAAGAAATATTTGAAATAAATGTAGATTTTTAAACTTTGTACAACTTTGATTTGGCCTATGCACAGTTTTCCCCTGAAATGCATTTTAAAGCCGCAATCTTAAAAAAAAAACAATTTTTTCTGCGAGAGCATAGCCTCCCCAAAAATTTCAGCAAACATAGCGCCTACCCTATCTTGTAAAGCATAAGAAATGTAGTAAATGAGGCGATTTTTAAAAAAATCGTAGGAGCCGTTTTTGAGAAAACTGCAAAAAAGCGACAAACGACCCGAATAAACTACTACTTCTGGTTGACCGATTTTGATGAAAATGTTCGTGTCCGGTCCTCTAGTAGTACGTAAGTTAAGATTCAAGTTTCAACTTCGTACGATGTTCCTTTCTTGAGGCATTTTGTTCACACACGCTCGCGCGCGAGCGAGCGCACACACACACACAGACCAATCGCTAAAAACATGTTTTTTGGGTTCAGGGGGTCTGGAAACATGTATATCCGGTGAAAATTCGATTTCGAAAAATCGACATGAAAACAATCCATTCCTTTCTATACTGTACTATATTCATATAGGCAAGAGAGAGTAAAAATTGAAAACAGAACAGGCCAGAACGCCTGATTGTTGTTTGTCGGTGAAAGGGAGGTTTGAATCTCTTGAGGCTTTACTAAGTAAAACGAGAAGTTAAGGTGGTTTACCGACACCTTCCTCACTGAGTGGAATACTATGCTTATCAGCATGCCAGGCCCTCTGAAAAATATTTACTTCCCACTCTGCAAATGACAACTTCACTTCGTTCACAACAGGGTCTGGCTGTATATTAATAAAATTCATTACTCTCAGAAGAGATAACAGTGACATGTGTTTTACAACTCTACCTCCTCTGTTCGTAAATTCTTCAATCTTCAATTAGCGGACCGTATGATAAGAAACTTAACTATTTTTGATAGCCCTGGAACTAGCTGATCGAGTACAAATAATTTAACACTCCACCGGCCTGGAATAGCCAAAATTCTTGATAATACAAGGTGCAAGATCTGGTGAATAAAGTGGATGTTCTAACACTGAGATGCTGTACTTGGCTACGAACCTCTCGACGGATAACTCGGAATGAGCTGGCGCATTCTCTTGGTGGAGAACCCATGATTTGTCCTTTCACATTTCGGTGCATTTTTTCCTTACTCTGACGTAATTTAGAAATTACCTCAAGGTAGTAATATTGATTAATTGTTTGACCTTTAGGAACCCAGTGAAGGTACACAATCCCATGGATATAAAAAAAATCATCATTGCTTTAAATTTTGACTTGCTCATTCGAGCTTTATTGGCTCTCGGTGAAGTCCGGCTCTTCCAGTGCATGGATTGGCGCTTCGTTTCCGGATCATAAGTAAAAAACCACGTTTCATCACATGTTATTATCTTCTACCTGTTCCCTAAGGTGAAATCTACATTAAAAGGGACTCGATTTGAGTCTGTGGAAGCTGTAAAAGAGAAAGCAGGACGTGTCCTGAAGGAGCTGACAGAAGATGACTTCCAGCGTTGTTTCCAACAATGGAAAAATCGCATGGAGCGTTGTAGGGATAGAGAAGGAGTGTATATTGAAAGTGACAATAAGTGATTATGTATAAAATTAAAATTAAATTTGCCGGCCGCATTGGCGCAGTTGGCAACGTGCTCGCCTCTCATCATGTGGTCCTGGGTTCGAATCCCACTCAGGCATGGCATATTTTCATACGTTACAAAAAATCATTTCATCCTCATTACACACAGTTACACCCCAACGTCGTCGCTAATGACCTTGTAGTTGATGCGACGTTAAATAAATAAATAAAAAAAAAATAAAAAATAAAAATTTTTACAAGTCTCGTTATTTAATAGCTGCACCTCGTATTTATGATCAAAATATGATGGATTCTTATATCTTAATCGGAAATCGAACGATTTTATTTAGCTCACAAGTTATAAATTGATGGAATGAGCCACCGTGGTGGCGAGAATTGTATTGATAAGAGTTAATATTTTTCATGTGGAGTAGTCAACAAGTTTTCCAATTCTTGACAACAAAAATTCCAGAGAAAAATTATTAATATTTATTAATAATTAATTCTTAAAACCTAACCAAATTATCATTTGTAATTATGGTTTAAACGTAGAAAAATTGTTGGTAATCTTTTCTGCATACGAATCATGATAATTTTCTCAGATATCAATCTTACATTTTATTCCTAAGGAAGCAGTTTCACGAGTTTTTTTTATTTATTGATTCATATCTCTGTTTTGCAAAAAGAAGGAAGGGGCAATTTGCAGACAGTATAATTCCCTATCATTGTCAAGACTGTCTGTCGGCTTAAAAATTTGCTTCAGGGATTTTTATACGTATCAATTATTCCCGTAAGTGAAGACCACTTACGGGATACAAGGTGATTCAAAAGTCATTGTAATATTTATATGTTTTACTTTCTCTTGCCTATATGAATATATATAGGAAGGAAAGTATTGTTTTCATGTCGATTTTTCGAAATCGAGTTTTCACCGGATCTACACGTTTTCAGACCCCCTGAACCCAAAATATATGTTTTTAACGATTGGTCTGTATGTATGAACAAAATATCTTAAGAACGGAACATTATACAAACTTGAAACTTGAAACTTAAGTAAGATACCACTAGAATACCCGACAAGAACATTTTCATCATAATCGGTCAACCGGAAGTAGTAGTTTATTCGTGTAATTTTTCACTTATTTGCGATTTTCTCAAAAACTGGTCCTATGACTTTTTTTTTCAAATCGCCTGGTTTACTAAATTTTTGCTCTACAAGATATAGCCTAGTAGGCGCCATGTCTGCTGAACTTCTTGGAGAGGCTGTTTTCTCGTATAACAATTGTTTTTTTAAGATTGCAGCTTTAATATACATTTAAACGCAAAAATGAACAAAAGTTGTAGAAAATTTAAAATCCTGCAACTTTTGTTTCAGACTTTTTTTTGTATAATGCTTAGTTTAGCGGTAATTAGCGATTTTCTGTTTTTTTTTCACGAAAACTTGTGAAAAATCGATTTTTTTTAGGATTTCAGCCTTAGTAGCTATGCATTTTACAACAAAAGTGTATATAATTAAATTTATACAAATTAAAACATCTATAACTTTTATTTACAGCATTTTTCTCTACAGAGCCTAGTTTAGCGTGAAAGAGTGATTTTCCGTAGTCTATTTTTAAGCCAAACTGAGGTTGATTTTCATTTTGCGTCTTTCACTCATGTATAAAATAAGGTTATGTTTATTGAGGTTAGTTTTTTTGTTTATTTCGAATGTTTTTTTTTACTAATGTTAGGTTACATTTTTCATTATTTACATTGGCAAGAGAAAGTCGTTTGTGTTTCACACCAGATTTTTTTTCTTTTTATATATCTATTGTGATTATTCTAAGACTAACTAACAATTTTGTTCTAACTTAAATGATCTAAGTACTTAATCTAAGAATTTTCTAACTAGTTAGTTTATAACCCACCGGGTTGGTCTAGAGGTAAAGTCGTCGCCAAAATCAGCTGTTTAACAGCTGATTTTCGGAGACAAAGGTTCCTGGTTCAAATCCTAGTGAAGGTTGTAAAAGTAACTCTTTTATACGGATTTGAATGCTAGACAGTGATTACCGATGTACTTTGATGGTTGGGGTTCAATTAACCATATTCTCTCAGGAATGGTCGACCTGAGTCTGTACAAGACTACACCTCATTTACACGTCATACACATCATCCTCATCTCATTGGGTCTTGGGGTTGCTTATTTTTCTGAATTGAACAGATTGCAACGTACACAAATTAGGGATTACAAAAAAAACTTAGTTTATGTTCGATATATTTTAATACACTGTTTATAATATTTTCTAATTATTGATACTACACTTCAAAATATACAAAAAATTATTAACTAATAACTTAATTACTTTGTATTGTTCATTACACCAGTTCAAATGGTTTCAAACAAGAAAGCCTCCTATTCAAATCTGCGTTGTCCAGTAGCTGTATAGCTTCGCCATTCACATTGTGAAGAAGTCTGTCTTTATGACTCCTGGAAAATTTTTTGAATTACTTCGTTTATGGAATCCACTCTCAAGTCCCGGTGCAGGTTGTCGTTCCTAATATACCAGGGAGCGTTGACAATGCTTCTGAGAACTTGGAATAAAATATATCTGAACAACTTAATAACAAAATTAAAATTTTATATCCGCATGATTTTCAACCAATTTAACTTGTCGCTATTGTCGGTAAAGTTTCATGTCGATTTTTCAAAATCGAGTTTTCACCTGAAATACACTTTTTCAGGCCCCCGAACTCAAAAAAACCATGTTTAGCAATTGGTATGTGTGAGTGTGGGTGTGTTTGTGCGTGATCAAAGTATCTGTAGAACGTAATGACACACGAAGTTGTAACTTGGAATTTAAGTTATGGACCACTAGAAGACAAGACACGAACATTTTCATCAAAATCGGTTAACTGAAAGCAGTAGTTGTTTCGTAAGTTTTTTCACTTTTTTGTAATTTTCTCGGAATCAACTTGTACGATTTTTTAAAAATTTCCTCATTAAGTTAGCTACTACGTTTTTTTTATTATGTACGAGATAAGGTAAGCGCAATGTTTGGTAAAAATTTTGATGATGATGTACTCTCGAGGTGAAATTTTTTTTTATTGCAGCTTTAATATGATTTTTAAGGAAAAGTGTACGTAATTAAAGTTGTAGAAAATTTAAAAACCTACAAGATTTATTTCAAGTAACTTTTTGTTAAACACTTTCCAATAAACATGAAGACGCTTTCCAATAAACATGAAAGCGTCATTACTTAATGACGTTTTGACTAGCGTCATTAAGTGATTTTTCTTATTTTTTCATCAAAATCTGTAGGAAACGGGGTTGTAGAAGAATGCGCCCGCCATTTTGAAATGAATGAAGATATTTGGAACTTTCTTTTGCCAGATTAATTGTTAACTTATAGATCTTTTAAACTGTGCCAGAAAATATTCACGATTACATTTGGAACTTACGAGATTCATACACGGTTTCAGTTTCGGCACACCCTGTACATTGAAAGTGGACGAAAATATTTTTATTACGTAGCCAATGGTCACATTATCCGAAAATATGTTTTCCGTATCATTCTATGTCACTCCGTTTTCCTCCAGTCAATTTGGGATACCTTATCTGCCTCACCCGGTATATAAAAAAAATTGTCGAAAATTTAAAAAAACCTGCGACTTTTAACAAAAGATTTTCTTACTGCATCTAGTATTTAGCGTCAATTAGTAATTTCCGTATTTGCTCACTGAAATCTGTAAAAAAATAGGGCTTTTTCAGATTGCTGCCTTAGTATGAATTCTGGGTCAAAAGTATAACAACTGAAGTTAAGAAAAGTAAAAAATCTGGTGTGAAATACTTACACAACTTTCTCTTACCAATGCAAACAATTAACAATAAACCTAACATTAGTAATAAAACATTTTAGAAATAAACAAAAAACTAACCTCAAACAACATAACCTAATTTTAATCATGAGTGAAAGACGCAAAATGAAAATCAACCTCAGTTTGGCTTAAAAATACGGAAAATCACTTTTCACGCTAAAATAGGCTCTGTAGAGAAAAATGCTTTAAATAAAAGTTGTAGATCTTATAATTTCCTTACATTTGATTATACTTTCTTGTCGTAAAATGCATACTAAGGCCAAAATCTTAAAAAATCGATTTTTAAGTGGTAAGTTATGTAACTTAAGTTTCAAGTTTCAAGTTCGTTCAATATTCTGTTCTTGAGATATTCTGTACACACACACACACACACACACACACACATCAATCGCTAAAAACATGTTTTTTGGGTTCAGGGGGTCTGAAAACGTGTAGATCCGGTGAAAACTCGATTTCGAAAAATCGACATGAAAACAATACTTTACTTCCTATTTATTCATATAGGCAAGAGAAAGTAAAAATGTACAAGTTTTAATGCAAGTGTTTGTTTCTACAAGGAGTATAGTTTAGCGTCAATCAGCGATTTTTAAGTCAAACAATGGATGATTTTCATTTAGCGTCATTTACTAATTATTTATAAAATTACGTTATGCTTTTAATTTTATATTTTGTTACATTAAGAAAAAAAAGTCGTGTGAGTTCTTCACAACAGATTTACTTTTACGAAAAAAGATTTATAAACTTTTGAATCACTCTATAAAAAATTGAACATATATGTATTTAAAATATTACATTAAAAACAGAATTGTTTTCAAATAATAAATGCTATAAGGTCTATTCTACCTTACATAAGAAGGGTAAAAACAACTGTATTATCATGTATTAAGTTAAACCAATCCATTGTACAGGAATAGGAAACCTGGATGTTTTTACTGATGTAATGTTAATATTATTCCATTATTAAGTCCGTATGTAAGTTGTTAAAGTTCAACTTAAAATAGACAAGTCCTTTAAGCTTAATTAAACTTATACAGTTGGTAAACCTGTGTAAAGAATAAATTGTTATTACAAGAAATATTAATAATACTTTAAACTAGAAATTCCATTTAATCCAGTGTTCAGTCAGTTAACTAGAAAATTGATTTGAATTGTTAAGTAACAACGGTTGGCCAAACGATCTCATGTGGTGACCAACCGACAGCCACGAACGAATGAACGTAATTGGCTGTACCTGTTTAAATTCCTTCGGATTTATTCGAAAAGTTAAGAATACTTATAATAATTGGTGGAAATTTTTAAAATTTTCATTTATCATTTTCCGATGTCCGTTCGTCACAACCAAATGTCCGAAACTACCAGAGATAACAATAAACGGTTTTCGGATTCGTAATCTACACAAAAAGTTAGAGGGCCGGATTGAGTTTGAAGTTCCGGTTTGGAACGGAAGTCAAGAAATCAAAGTCGGAATTTGGAAAAAAAATTAGCGTCATTCGATTTCTCTTAAAGAGTAAATACAGAAATTCATCATATTAAACCTCTAGATATTCAAACCAGTCTATTTGGACTCGATCTGCTAGTTTCAGGGCTACAAAAAATAGTTCTGTTTCTTATACGAGGGGGTACCCAAAAGAAACCGGAATTATTTTTTTAAAACTATTTATTTTTAATTTTTTTACAAAAGAACCTTATCCCCTTCAAAATACTCTCCATTACAACTAATACATTTATCCCACCGGTGCTTCCACTGTTCAAAACATTTTTTGTACTCCTCTTCAGTGATGGCTGCCAGCTCATCCGTCGTTTTTTTCTTGACATCATCAACGTTGTTAAATCGGAGACCTTTCATGCCCCTTTTCATGCGTGGGAACAAGAAAAAATCACACGGAGCCAGATCGGGTGAGTACGGTGCGTGTGGTAGCAAAACCATGCCGTTTTTCGCCAAAAACTGGGTAACCGAGATTGCCGTGCAGGCGCGTTGTCGTGGTGGAAAAACCAGTCCCCTGTCTGCCACAAATTAGGTCTTTTACGACGAATGCTGTTTCGTAGTCTTCTTAACACTTAAAGATAAAAAGTCAATGGTCTGTCGTCGGTCTGTTCGTACAATTTCTTTCACTTTCACAACATTTTCGTCTGTTCGGGAAGTCGACGGTCGTCCAGAACGAGGTTTGTTCTCAATCGACATGTCGCCATTTTTAAAGCGCAAAAACCACTCGTACGCTTGGGTTTTTCCAATAGCGTCGTGTTTGTAAGCTGTGTTCAACATTACAACTGTTTCCGCGGCGTTTTTACCGAGCAAGAAGCAAAATTTCACAGCCGCACGTTGTTCATTAAAACTTGCCATCATGAAAAACGACACGAGCACAAAACAGCACTAGCGAGAACAATCACTGCACGAGAACAGAACAAGCTAGATCAACGAACAAAATGGCATTGAACTGGCAATGAGTAGCGCTACAAGCAGCCTAGTGGCGGGAATTTGTACTGCACAAGCTCCGCCCACAGCAGAGCTATTCCGGATACTTTTGGGTACCCCCTCGTACAATCACATGGTCACCCAATTATTTATGACTGAAGTATTTAAGAACATAATAGGCAGAGGTACCTATAAAAAATACTAATCAGAGTTTTCTCCTCTGAGAGTGATGAATTTCATTATACAACCAGACCCTCTTGTAAATGAAGTGAAGGTGTCATTTGTAGGGTGGAGAGTATACGAGGTGTGACTATTAAATAACGAGACTGACGTTGTAAAAAAATTTGATTTTGATTTTATACATAATCACTTATTGTCACCTTCAATATACACTCTTTCTCTATTCCATCAACGCTCCATGAGAATTTTCCGTTGTTGGAAACAGTGCTGGAAGTCATCTTCTGTCAGCTCCTTCAAGACACGTGCCGCTTTCTCTTTTACAGCTTCCACAGACTCAAATCTTGTCCCTTTCAATGCAGATTCACCTTAGGGAACAGGTAGAAGATAATAACATGTGATGAAATGTGGTTTTTTACTTATGATCCGGAAACGAAACGCCAATCCATGAACTGGAAGAGCTGAACTTCACCGAGAGCCAAAAAAGCTCGAATGAGCAAAACAAAATTTAAAGCAATGATGATTGTTTTTTTATATCCATGGGATTGTGACACTTCACTGGGTTCCTGTAGGTCAACAATTAATCAATATTACTACCTTGAGGTACTTTCTAAACTACGTCAAAGAGTAAGGAAAAAACGCCCCGAAATGTGGAAGGACAAATCATGGGTTCTCCTCGAAGACAATGCGCCAGCTCATTCCGCGTTATCTGTCATAAGGTTCCTAGCCAAGTACAGCATCTCAGTATTAGAACATCCACCTTATTCATCAGATCTTGGACCATGTGACTTCTACCTGTTCCCTAAGGTGAACTTTGCATTAAAAGGGACAAGGTTTGCGTCTGTGGAAGCTATAAAAGAGAAACCGGCATGTGTCCTTAAGGCGCTGACAGAACGTGACTTCCAGCTCTGTTTCCAACAATGGAAAATTCGCATGGAGCGTTGTAGGGATAGAGAAGGAGTGTATATTGAAGGTGACAATAAGTGGTTATGTATAAAATTAAAATTAAAATTTTTACGTCAGTCTCGTTATTTAATAGCCACACCTCGTATGGTTTTCAAAGGACCTGGCATGCTGATAAACATACTTTTCAACTCAGTGAGGAAGGCAATCGTAAACTACATCACTCCTCATTTTACTTAAAGCCTCTAGAGGTTCAAATGAGCCTTTTTGCTCTCAATCTGCTAGTTCCAGAGCTACAAAAAATAGTTGTGTTCTTATCATAAATCATCATAATCATTCTGTTCTTATCATAATCATCGCTTAAAGCATTTAATGAAATTCATTATACACTTAGACCCTGTTGTGAATGAAGTGAAAGTGTCATTTTTGCAGGGTGGAATGTAGATGCTTTTCAAAGGATCTGGCATGCGGATGAGCATACTTTTTCAATCATTGAGGAATGCAATGGTAAACCCCAACTACCCGTTTTACTTAGTAAAGCCTCTAGAGGTTCAAACCAGCCTTTCGGCTGATGATCAAAAATAAAACAAATAACTTTGAACATTCATAGTGCTCTTTTTATTAGAAATGAAAACCAGTGATTGCTACACATTTTTAAAGTTATTTCAAAGTAACTAACCTACGTGCAAAAATTACTCCATCCAACAGTCTTGTTCTTCTTCTTCTTCTTCTTCTTCTTCATGTACCATGTCCTTTCAGAACGATGGTAACCAACAGAACAATTTGCACTTTACTGACAGTATGTCTACAAAGTAAATTCGTATCCACACCAAACCAGTCTTAAAGGTTTTTTAGTCTTTAGTAATGATTGAAGTGAAGGTGTCACTTACAGGGTGGAAAGTAGATGCTTTTCAAAGGCCTGGCATGCTGATAAGCATACTTTTCCAATCATTGAGGAACGCAATGGTAAACTACCTAACTCCTTGTTTTACTTAGTAAAGCCTCTAGAGCAGTAATTCTCAACCTAGGGGTCGTGGTGATATTATAGGGGGGGGGGGCGCGAAACAATAATGAAATCATTTTATGAGAAAAAATCATTTATTATAAACTTAATTATAAAAAATGTACATGCACAAAGTACACTTACTTGTAAAGAAAAGAAATTAATCATTCATTAATTATTAATGTGATTGTTGCATTTGTTTTTCATTTAAAATTTTCTTCATACGTGGATTTTCGTTAGAAACATATAAAAGTAAATTGTTCTCGAATGATAACACACGATTCCTATATTTAGTTTTTAGAGTAACCTTAGAGGAAAACTCCTTTTCACAGAGATAAGACGTGGAAAAAGGTATTAATATTTTCAATGCTTCTGTGACTAAATTTCCATATTCATGTCCTCGAGCAAGCCAAAATTAGTTAAATAATAATTATTTATAATATAATTATTACATAGGGCCTATATGATAGATAATGAACAGCCAAAAACGAAACAAATTAAATATAACACTCACCTCGGAATATTACATTTATTCAAGATCTTTCGTCTCTCTCGGAGATATCATCAGGAATTATATACACACACTAAACACATATAACATAAAACATTAAAACAATTATGGTCGAAGACCACGTCAATTATTACTTTCTCTTGCCTATATGAATATATAGGAAGGAAAGTATTGTTTTCATGTCGATTTTTAGAAATCGAGTTTTCACCGGATCTATACGTTTTCAGACCCCCTGAACCCAAAAAACATATTTTTAGCGATTGGTTTGTGTGTGTGTGTGTGTGAACAGAATATCTCAAGAACGGAACAACGTACGAACTTGAAACTTGAAACGTAAGTTACATACCACTACCGGACCCGACAAGAACATTTTCATCAAAATCGGTCAACCGGAAGTAGTAGTTTATTCGTATAATTTTTCACTTTTTTGCGATTTTCTCAAAAACTGGTCCTACGATTTTTTTTAAAATCGCCTCATTTACTCAATTTTTTATTCTCTACAAGATAGGGTAGGCGCCATGTTTGCTGAAATTTTTGGTGAGGGTGTTTTTACGTAAAACAAGTGTTTTTTTAAGATTACGGCTTTCATATTAATTTTAGAGCAAAAATGTATATAATAAAAGTTGTAGAGAATTTAAAAACCTACAACTTTTATTTCAAACATTTTTTTTGTATAATGCTTAGTTTAGCAGTAATTAGCAATTTTCTGTTTTTTTTCTCACGAAAACGTGAGAAAAATCGATTTTTTTAAGATTTCGGCCTTAGTATGCGTTTTATAATTAAAGTGTATATAATGAAATTTATAGAAAATTAAAAGATCTACAATTTTTATTAAAAACATTTTTCTCTACAGAGCCTAGTTTAGCGTGAAAGAGTGATTTTCTGTATTTTTAAGCCAAACTGAGGTTGATTTTCATTTTGCGTCTTTCACTCATGATTAAAATTAGGTTATGTTTATTGAGGTTAGTTTTTTGTTTATTTCTAATGTTTCATTACTAATATTAGGTTTATTGTTAATTATTTATATTGGCAAGAGAAAGTTGTGTGAGTGTTTCACACCAGATTTTTTTCTATTTCACTAACCATGCCGTGCGCGGTTATTCGTTCGGTTATTCGGCCGAATAACCACGAATAACCGCGCGCGGCATGGTTAATGAAATAGAAAATAATTGACGTGGTCTTCGACCATAATTGTTTTAGTGTTTTATGTTATATGTGTTTAGTGTGTGTATATAATTCCTGATGATATCTCCGAGAGAGACGAAAGATCTTGAATAAATGTAATATTCCGAGGTGAGTGTTATATTTAATTTGTTTTGTTTTTGGCTGTTCATTATATATCATATATGTAGTGGTGCAAACAAAGGAAAATAATGTTTAATAAAATAATATAATTATTTTTTTTTTGTCATCAGTCTCTCGACTGGTTTGATGCAGTTCTCCAACCTGTCTATCTTGCGCAAGTCGTTTCATATCTACATACCTGTAACACCCTACATCTTTTGTAATTTGCTTTATATATTCTAATCTTTGCCTCCCTCTACAATTTACTCCCTCAATATTACCCTCCATTATTGATAGCCCAATACCTGGATGTCTTAGGATATGCCCCACTAGCCTATCCCTTCTTTTGGTAAGATGCTTCCATATACTTCTTTTTTCATCCACTCGCCTAAGAACCTCTAAATTACTTATTTTGTCCACCCACCTAATCTTTAACATTTTCATATAACACCACATTTCAAAAGCTTCTATCCTCTTCCGTTCTACAGCCCTATAATTATTATATAATTACATAATTATTATATAATTTTAATTAATAAAGCCAATTATTAATAGTAAGGCTTACTATTATTATCGTAGGGGGGGGGGTCGCGAAATATTATTTTTACTATTTGGGGGTCGCGGAGCATAAAACGTTGAGAATCACTGCTGTTGTTGTTTAGGTCATCAGCCAAAAGGCTGGTTTGAATCTGTAGAGGTTTTACTAAGTAAAACGAGGAGTGAGATGGTTTACCATTGCCACAACTGACTGAGTGGAAAAGTACGCTTATCAGCATGCCGGGCCCTCTGAAAAGCACATATCTTCCACTCTGCAAATGAAACCTTCACTTTATTCACCACAGGGTCTGGCTGTATAATGAAATTCATTACTTTCAGAGGAGATAACTCTGATTAGTGTCACAATACACCTCTACCTCTTCTGTTCTTAAATGATTCAGTCATTTAATTGGCTGACCATGTGATAAGAAACAGAACTATTTATTTTAGCCCTGCAACGAACAGAGTGAGTGTAAATAATTTGACACTCTACCTGTCCGTTATGAGCAGAATCACTGCTATAGAGGTTCAAAGCACCCTTTCGGCTGATCACCTAAACAACAAAATGAAGTGAGATGGCATCCGAATTATCAAGAATTTCTGAAATATAATGATATTTGAAACATTGGTCTGAATCAATGAAATTGTGTATTGTCTGGATAACAATAGTAATGATGATAAAAAGTTTACAGTTATAACTATACTTTATCTTGATACAGAGGAAGGTTCTTTCGCACGGTTGTAAGAAGCGAGTCGATAAATAGATACTTGAGAGAAATAGTAAAGCTCAATTAAAATAACCAATACGTAGTAGGAAAAGGTGGTGGTTTGGTTGGTGGAGGGAGAGGTGAAGTATGTGTGACGTTGGGTAGTGTTGGTTATCTCATATCCGTATACCGTACATTCGTGTTAATAGATCTCAAGTCTGGGAGGTCCGTTGATACTTGTTTTTTTTATGATACAATACTTCAACGTAGTATTTTTATACTAGGGTTGTTAAGTCAGGCGACATGTCTTTACTATCTTTTAAGTCATTCTTCATAATGATCATAATACCAAATAAGCTAGTACTTTGCGAAGGTGTACCTAGTAAGATACTGTAGCACCTACTATCGGTTTCATAATCATAGACACCCGAGTTTGAACCCTTGCATCTCCAAAACTATCAGTCGGATTTCAACATACTTCACACCAAAATTTAGCTTATTTTATTCTGCGTTGACCTATAATAGTCCTATATTTTTACCTTCTCTTGCCTATATGAATATATAGGAAGGAAAGTATTGTTTTCATGTCGATTTTAAGAAATCGAGTTTTCACCGGATCTATACGTTTTCAGACCCCCCCTGAACCCAAAAAACATGTTTTTAGCAATTGGTCTGCGTGTTTGTGTGTGTGTGTGTGTGTGTGTGTGTGTGTGTGTGTGTGTGTGTGTGTGTGTGTGTGTGTGTATACAAAATATCTCAAGAACGGAACATTGTATGAACTTGAAACTTGAAACTTAAGTTACATACCAATACCGAACCCGACACGAACATTTTTATCAAAATCGGTCAACAGGAAGTAGTAGTTTATTCGTGTAATTTTTCACTTTTTTGTGATTTTCTCAAAAACTGGTCCTATGATGTTTTTTAAAATCGCCTCATTTAATCAATTTTTTATTCTCTACAAGATATAGTAGGCGCCATGTTTGCTGAAATTCTTGGTGAGGGTGATTTTACGTAAAAAAAGTGTCTTTTTTAAGATTACGGCTTTAATATGTATTATAGCGCAAAAAATTATATAATAAAAAATGTAGAGAATTTAAAATTCTATAACTTTTATTTCAAACATTTTTTTGTATAACGCTTAGTTTAGCGGTAATTAGCGATTTTCTGTTTTTTCTCACGAAAAACGTGTGAAAAATTGGTTTTTTTAAGATTTCGGCCTTAGTATTCATTTTATGACAAAAGTGTATATAATAAAATTTATAGAAAATTAAAAGATCTACAACTTTTATTTAGAGCATTTTTCTCTACAGAGTTTAGTGTGAAAGAGTGATTCTCCGTATTTTTAAGCCAAACTGAGGTAGATTTTCATTTTGCGTCTTTCATATAGGCTATGATTAAAATTAGGTTATGTTTATTGAGGTTAGTTTTTTGGGTTATTTCTAATGTTTTATTACTAATTTAAATTGTTAATTTTTTGCATTGGCAAGAGAAAGTTGTGTGAGTGTTTCACACCAGATTTTTTTTATGATACAATACTTCAACGTAGTATTTTTATACTAGGGTTGTTAAGTCAGGGGACATATCTTTACTATCTTTTAAGTCGTTCTTCATAATGATCATAATACCAAATAAGCTAGTACTTTGCGAAGGTGTACCTAGTAAGATCCTGTAACACCTGCTATCGGTTTCATAATCATAGACACCCGAGTTTGAACCCTTGCATCTCCAAAACGATAAGTCGGATTTCAACATACTTTACATCAAAATTTAGCTTATTTTATTCTCCATTGACCTATAATAGTCCAATATTTTTAATGTTGTTTAAAAATTGGCATATCGAGGTTGGAAGACAAAAAGACCCGTTTTTTTTATACCGCAACATATTTCATGCGTTTAGAGGCGTGTAACTCGATAAGTATTTGACCGAAAAGTTTGCAATTTTAACACAACATAGACAATTATATTCTTACAGCGTGTACAAAATTTTAAAATAGTAAGTTATTTAAATTTTAATTTATTAACAATATTCTGAACCCTTGCTATCTCGGTAACCGCTCGATCGTTCGGCTCGGGCAAACTATCGTTTTATTCAGCGTAAAAAACTGAGTACAGGTATGTTAATAATATGAAATATCAATTGGCCAATGTTGTGGTAGAATTTTTAGAATTTTGAAAAATAGATGGGTAATGCGGGGGGGCGCTACTATCCATTTTGCTTGAATCTGACTGTCTACCTGAATTGACAATGCAGTCCGTCAATTCAGGTAGACAGTCCGACAGGATGTCACGTACACAACTAGACATGGATAGTAACACCCAACGCCCGCATTGCCAAGTTATTTTTAAAAAATCTAATAATTCTACCACAACATTGGCCAATCGATATTTCATATTATTAACATACCTGTACTAAGTTTTTTTACGCTGAATTAAACGATAGTTTGCACGTGCCGAACGATCGAGCGGTTACCGAGATAGCAAGGGTTCAGAATATTGTTAACAAATAAACATTTTAAAAACTTACGATTTTTAAATTTCGTACACGCTGTAAGAATATAATTGTCTAAATTGTGTTAAAATTTACAAATTTTCGGTCAAATAATTATCGAGTTACACGCCTCTAAACGCATGAAATTTGTTGCGATAGAAAATAAACCGGGTCTTTTTGTCTTCCAACCTCGATACGCCAATTTTTAAACAACATTAAAAATATAGGACTATTATGGATCAACGCAGAATAAAATTTGCTAAATTTTGATGTAAAGTATATTGAAATCTGACTCATAGTTTTGGAGATGCAAGGGTTCAAACTCGGGTGTCTATGATTATGAAACCGATAGTAGTGTCTTTTACAACTTTACCTTTTCTGTTCTTAAATAGTTCAGTCATATAACTGACTATGTGATAAGAAACAGAACTATTTTTTTGTAGCCCTGGAACCAACAGATCGAGTGTAAATAATTTAACACTCCACCTACCCGTTATAGGCATACACAAAAGTTCGTGGACCTAAAATGGGTTTGAAGTTCCGGTTTCGATCAAAAACCAGAAGTCAAAAAATCAGAATCAGAAACTGCAATAGATAGCAACAAACGGTTTTAGGATTTGTAATCCATAGAATAGTTCTGTTTCTTATCACATGGTCAGCCAATTAAATGACTGAATCATTTAAGAACAGAAGAGGTAGAGGTGTAAAGGACACTAATCAGAGTTATCTCCTCTGAAAGTAATGAATTTCATTATACAGCCAGACCCTGTGGTGAATGAAGTGAAAGTGTCATTTGCAGAGTGGAAAATATATGCTTTTCAGAGGGCCCGGCATGCTGATAAGTGTACTTTTCCACTCAGTGAGAAAGGCAATGGTAAACTCCTCACTCCTCGATTTACTTAGTAAAACCTCTACAGGTTCAAACCAGCCTTTTGGCTGATGACCTAAACAACAATCCACAGAAAATGTTAGTGGCCCTGGATTGGGTTTGAAGTTTCGGTTTTAACCGGAAATGGCCCAAAACCGGAAATCAAGAAATCAAATTCGGTATTTGTAAACAAAATTACTGTTATTCGATTCGTCTGACAACGTAAATACAAAATCAGTGGGTTTGAAGTACCGGTTTCGACCGGAAATGGACCAAAACCGGAAGTCAAGGAATTAAAATAGGAATTTGGAAACAAAAATAGTGTCATTCGGTCAAAGGTTAGACCCTTTTAAAAATTGCTACTGGCCTTGAGACGCATCGTCTCATGAATAGGATTTTATTTTTAATCCGGTATGAACAAAATATCTCAAGAACGGGATGTCGCACAAAATTGAAACTCGGTACATAAGTTAGGTACCACTAGGGGACCTGACATAAAAATTTCCATCAAAATCGGTCACCCGAAAGTAGTAGTTTATTCATGAAATTTTTCACGTTTTTTTTTATTTTTTCAAAAACAGCTTGTAACAATTTTTCTAAATATTGCCTCATTTACTAATTTTTTATACTATACAAAAAAAAGCTCAGCTGAAATTCTTGGCGTCCTGTCCTTTCTGGTAAAAAATGATTTTTTAAGACAAAATTGTATACATTTAATTTGTAGAAAATAAAAAACCTACAACTTGTATGTGAAACATTTGTTTTTACAACGCTTAGTTTAGCGTCAATTTAAGATTTTCTGTATTTTGCTCTTAAAAATTGGCAAAAAAATTGGAATTTTAACTTTTGCAGCCTTATACATTTTACGACAAAAGTGTACATTATAATCAAAATTATAGGAAATTAAAAAACTTACACCTTTAATGCGAAAAATTTTCTTCTACATAGCCTAGTTTAGCGTCAATTTGTCACTTTCCTGTATTTTTAAATTGTACAGAGATTGATTTTCATTTACCGTCATTCACTCATGATTAAAATTAGGTTGTTGCTGTTTAGGTCAATAGCCGAAAGGCTGGTTTGAACCTCTAGAGGTTTTATTAAGTAAAAACGAGGAGTAAGGTGGTTTATCATTGCCTTCCTCACTGAGTTGAAAGAGTATGCTTATCAGCATGCCAGGCCCTCCGAAAAGCACTCACTTTCCACCCTGCAAATGACACCTTCACTTCATTCACCACAGGGTCTGGCTGCATAGTGAAATTCATTACTTCCAGAGGAGATAACTCTGACTAGTGTCTTTTACACCTCTACCTCTTCTGTTCTTAAATAGTTCAGTCATAAGTGGCTGACTATGTGATAAGAAACAGAACTATTTTTTTTAGCCCTGGACCAAACAGATAGAGTGCAATTTAAATAACACTCCACCTGCCCGTTTTGGGCATAAAAATTAGGCTATATATTTCATATTATATTATTTACTCATGATTAAACATAGGTTATAGCCTATTATTTATTATTTACATTGGAATAAAAAATTCGTGTGAGTGTTTACACTGTGGAGTTATCAAGAGGTAAAATATACAGGAGGTAATTTATTTGAGAACTCCATACATGATAGTACGACAGGAACTTCTAAGAAAGTAAACTTATTAATAATTAACATTTATTATTAATATTTATTAGTTTGATAATAACGTACAGTAAGATAGAATAGTACTATTTCATCTTGTCAAGTTGGCAATACTGGCATAATAAAATTATTCATAAAAATAATGTGAAGTGCATAATTTAAAAGTATATAGCGAGCTAAAATATTATTAATCTTTCCATACGCTGAAGATAGTCTCATGAGAATCATTTAATTTGTTGAGAGGAATCATTTTGATCTTACAGAAGATAGACCATTAGTTTACCGGCTGCTAGAAGATGACACTACAGTTGCCACGCTGCTGGGTACTTCTTGTGATGGATGGATCGAGGAGCTGATACAAAAAAAAATAAAAATAAACACAAAAAACTACTACGTCATCTTTTTTTAAAAGTAAAAAAGGTGTGGTAAAAAAAGATAAAAGGTTGTGAAAGAAAGAAAGAAGATAGAAATTGTTTACTAATTTTAGCCTCAAGGGAGCGCCTTTGGTCTGTTGGCCGGTAAACATTATCTCCTTCCGATAATACGAACCTCGAAAATTAGAACAATCAAAAATCGGTATACGTTGTCACTTTATTACATAACTAGCATACCTCGCGCGGCTTCGCACGCTTAACATGTGTAAGGCCTAATCAATTTTTACTTTCTCTTGCCTATATAAATATATAAGAAGGAAAGTATTGTTTTCATATCGATTTTTCGAAATCGAGTTTTCACCGGATCTGTACGTTTTCAGACCCCCTGAACCCAAAAAACATGTTTTTAGCGATTGGTCTGTGTGTGTGTGTGTGTGCGCGCGCGCGCGTGTGCGTGCGCGCGCGCGTGTGTGTGTGTTTGTGTGTGTGTTTATACAAAATATCTCAAGAACGGAACATCGTACAAACTTGAAACTTGAAACTCAAGTTACATACCACTACCGGACCCGACACGAACATTTTCATCAAAATCGGTCAACCGGAAGTAGTAGTTTATTCGTATAATTTTTCACTTTTTTGTGATTTTCTCAAAAACTAGTCTTACGATTTTTTTAAAAATCGCCTAATTTACTAATTTTTTTATGCTCTAAAAGATAGAGTAGGCGCCTTGTTAGCTGAAATTCTCGGCGAGGCTGTTTTCACGTAAAAAAATTGTTTTTTTAAGATTACGGCTTTAATATGCATTTTAGGGCAAAAACTTACATAATAAAAGTTGTAGAAAATTTAAAGTCCTACAACTTTTATTTCAAACAATTTTTTGTATAACGCTTAGTTTAGCGGTAATTAGCGATTTTCTGTTTTTTTCTCACGAAAACGTGTGAAATATCTATTTTTTTAAGATTTCGGGCTTAGTATGCATTTAACTACAAAAGTGTATAATCAAATTTATAGGAAATTAAACGATCTACAACTTTTATTTAAAACATTTTTCTCTACAGAGCCTAATTTAGCGTGAAAGAGGGATTTTCTGTATTTTTAAGCCAAACTGAGGTTGATATTCCTTTTGTGTCTTTCACTCATGATTAAAATAAGGTTATGTTTATTAAGGTTAGTTTTTTGTTTATTTCTAATGTTTTATTAGTAATGTTAGGTTATATTGGTCATTTTTTGCAATGGCAAGAGAAAGTTGTGCACCAGATTTTTTTTTAAATAAAAGTATTGTGACACTTATCGCTAAGGTCCGTTTCGGGATCTAGGTAATTAAATAATTAATACACTAAAGTTTAAAATTACAAATATTTATTACAACTAAAAGATTTACAAAATAATTAATAAATTAATTACAATGAAGTAATACAATAAATAACTTAAATAATTTACTTAATACTACTTACAAACAATTATACACAATGCACATACACAAAAACTGAATTTAATGCACATACACAATAAGATATAGGGTGATTCAAAAAGAGCGCCGGTTTTGATATATCAAATTAAGAGATTTATTTTATTGAAAAACTGAAAATAAATACATCAACAAGTTCATCTTTCCTTCCGATTTTATGTATGAAAAATGATGTCATGCATGTGTCCTCCTCTACTGCGCTGGCACGCATCAACTCTGTCCATGAAATTGAATATTACTGCACGACAAGTTTCGACTTCCATTTGCCCGATAACCCGTCGAATTTCCTCCTTCAAGTCATTGATGTTTCGGGGTTTATTGGCATACACCAATGACTTCAGATGACCCCAAAGATGAAAGTCACAAGGCGTCAAGTCACACGACCTTGGTGGCCATTGATGGTCGGAATTACGAGAAATGATGCGATCCTGGAACCGTTCACGGAGCAACAACATTGTTTCTCGTGCAGCAACTGAATTTTATACGGGTGATATTGGAGATCATACCGAAGAATTCTCCGTACAGAAGAACATCGTAAACCCAATTGTTGAGAACGGCGACGTATTGATTTTGCTGGGCTAACAGCCACGCTGTCACGAACCAACGCAACGTTCTGCTCAGTTCGGCCAGAACGACGTCCAGAACTTTTAAGGTCGACTGTTGAACCCGTCTCAAAAAACTTTTTCATGAGCCTGCGAACTGTTGATTCATTCGGTGCTTCATTACGTCCTAGAGTACCGCGAAGTCGCCTGACAGTAGCCGCATAACTCTCTCCACTCTGGTAAAATGTTTTGACGATTAACACTCGTTGTGCAATAGTAAACTTCTCCATGGTTAGACACAGACTGCGAGAGTACTACACTGCGAACAAGAGAAACTACAACTGAATCGTCAATCGGAATGTTCTCCGAAATAGAAATGAGGTCTAACAATGTTGCCAACCGATAAACAAAAATTTACCAGCCGTTTAAAAACCGGCGCTCTTTTTGAATCACCCGTTAGGTAAATCAAAGAGTTTTCTCGAAAGACACAGAGATTCGAAGCCAATAATAAAAATCCTTTTTATTAGTACTAAAAAATATGTTAACTATTATAAACAAGTCACAATAGAATAAAAGGTGTTACAGGTAATCAACCGACTGTTTCACAGATAGTTGTACAACTAAGACCCTACCTTAAAATATCCTTTTTAAATAGGTATCCTTTTATAACTGACCCTATTGTTACTTTTTCACTCTATTATCTACTCTTTAACATTTTTAGAATTAAGTACTAGAAATTTCTCGAACCATACTCCTCTTCGATATTGTCACAGTATGTAACAGAAATTGTGTAGCTGATAGATCGACTGTACACTCCAACGTACGTTCGCGGGCACGCACATTTTATGAATTAAGTCCTACTAGAAATTTCTCGAACCATTCTCTTCTTCGATATTGTCACAGTAAGTAACAGAAATTGTGTAGCTGCTAGATCGACTGTATACTCCAACGTACGTACACGAGCACACATACACACACTGACACACACACACACACACACACACACACAGACACAAAACGACGTTTTGATAATTTCCCCTGCGTATGTCTCTCACCATCACCGAACCCCTTCATCTACTTCAACAGCAATACGTACTCACATGCACACACACACACACACACACACACACACACACACACACACATATTTATGAAAATCTTCATTAGGGCCCTTAGGGTTATCATTTTTGAAAATTTAAAAATAAAATGTTGTGAATATAAATACGAATATGCTGTCAAAATTTCAGTAGTTTGGCCGGCCCGTGGTATAGTGGTCAGCGCAACTGGCTACTATGCCGGGGTCCCAGGTTCGATTCCCGGTCAGGTCTGGCATTTTTTCATCTGTAAAATCACCGCATATCATTACCTACACACAAGCCCAAGGTTTATATAGGCATCATTACTCAATAAAAAACAATAAAACAATTAGCCTGTACAAAAAAACACGATTTGATTTTATATAATTGTGTAGATTACTTATGGTTTCAAATTACAGTGGAGGGTCAGTTATCCGAACTAATTGGGACCAGAGTAGTTCTGATAATCAAACACGCTAAATACTGTAATTTGATACACTGTGTCGTGACAGTGTAATATAACCTAAAAATTTAATAGGTTAATAAAGGCTAACATAAACTTAAGTTTAAAAAATCTGGTGTGAAACACTCACACAACTTTCTCTTGCCAATGCAAACCTAACATTAATAATAAAATATTAGAAATAAACAAAAACTAACCTCAAAAACATAACCTTATTTTAATCATGAGTGAATGACGCAAAATGAAAATCGAACTAAGTTTGGCTTAAAAATACGGAAAATCACACTTTCACGCTAAACTAGGCTCTGTAGAGAAAAATTCTCTAAATAAAAGTTGTAGATCTCTTAATTTTCTATAAATTTTAATATATACACTTTTGTCGTAAAGTGCATACTAAGGCCGAAATCTTAAAAAATCGATTTTTCACACGTTTTCGTGAGAAAAAAAACAGAAAATCGCAAGTTACCGCTAAACTAAGCATTATACAAAAAAATTGTTTAAAATAAAAGTTGTAGGATTTTAAAGTCTCTACAATTTTTATTATATAAAGTTTTGCGCTAAAATGCATATTAAAGCCGTAATCTTAAAAAAACAACGTTTTTACGAGAAAACACCCTCACCAAGAATTTCAGCACACATGACGCCTACCCTATCTTGTAGAGAATAAAAAATTGAGTAAATGAGGCGATTTAAAAAAATCGTAGGACCAGTTTTTGAGAAAATCGCAAAAAACTGAAAAATTACACGAATAAACTACTACTTCCGGTTGACCGATTTTAATGAAAATGTTCGTGTCGGGTCCGTAGTATGTAACTTAAGTTTCAAGTTTCAAGTTCGTACGATGTTTCGTTCTTGAGATATTCTGTTCACACACACACACACACAGACCAATCGCTAAAAACATGTTTTTTGGGTTCAGGGGGTCTGAAAACGTATAGATCCGGTGAAAACTCGATTTCGAAAAATCGACATGAAAACAATACTTTCCTTCCTATATATTCATATAGGCAAGAGAAAGTAAAAATTATTACTTTATTGCAGTTATTGCAGAAATGTAGAGTACTAAAAATTACAAAAACGGAAAATGGAGAATTTCAAAACGAAATAAACCAAGGTAAAATCCTTTATGAATCCTATTTAACGCACTTGTACATGTTATACAGTATTTTTTTTAAATCTTGAATTTTCGTTTAAACTAAGATTGAAATTCTTTTTGTAGCAGCGACATCTCTCGTAAGTAAAACGAGGAGTGCAGTGGTTTATTTCGCCTTCCTTACCGAGTGGTAAAGTATGCTTATGACCATGTCAGAGCCTCTGAAAATCAATAATTCTTTATTTAACCGGCGCGAAACGCGGACACAATTGCTAGTAAGTAAAAAATGAATCATTTTGTAATCTTATTGGTAATAAAACCAATTTGGACGTATGGGTTAGAGCTATGGGGTACAGCTAGTTCATCAAATATAGAAATACTGCAGCGCTTTCAATCAAAATGCCTGAGACTGATCACTGCAGCCCCATGGTACGTAACCAATGAAATACTGCACAAAGACCTAAACCTGCCCTTCATAAAAGAAGAAATTAAACAACAAAGCGAAAAACATTTACGAAAACTAGAAGACCATCAGAATCCATTAGTGATTAGCCTCCTTGAGACAACAGCGAAGATACTCACAGACTGAAACGCTTTAAACCATTGGACTTACCTCTACGATTTTGTTAGTCATTTCAATTTTTTTATCTTTTCTACTTCAACTCCTAATCATCGGCATCTCATAATTGGCGTCGTTTTCATCTCTACCATCGTCATTGTCATCTCCAACTTCTACACTTAGTGTTTCGGGATGTTGATTCACGGTTCATCAAGTTTGATTTTGTATAGATATATTTTTTGTTTCTTCACAGTTTGGTCTTTTTCAAACACACTACTGAGTGTCGTTTGTGTTTTAATTCTAAGGACATTACTCAGATTTGCTCATATTTCCTTAAAGTTATTGTATTTATTAACTGATTACAAAAGAAATACTATACTGTTAAAAAAAAAAAAATTTGTAATCTTACATTATGAAGAACCGTAATTTATAGGTTTCAATAACATAATATAGGCTACAATATTCGTGAATTTATTTACCCTGTTATAAAACGTGACATAAGAAGAAAAAAAGAAACGAATATATTTTATAACAGAACTAAGATTTCAAATTGAGATGTTCAAATAAATAATTTGTTATTCGCAAAAATAAACCTTGAAACAAAAGGAAGAAATAAATAAATATATATAAAACAAACCCACTCTATACAAGTTATTCAACGCATTTTATTGATGAATTATTTTGATAAATAATGATAAATGTGATTTTTACAGGCCGTATGAAAGGTCAGCTAATATTTTGGCAGTGGATTTCTCACTTAATTAGCCTACTATAGTAAATGTACGGCGAATCGCATTCGATTTCTCACGCATTCCGATTTAGTTATATTTGTATAGTCCAGCCTCTCTTAGTTTGCTCCTAATGTAAACAAATAATGACGTCACTGAGCATGCGCATTATATCAAAATGTGTACACGCTGATTAAAAAGTAACAACAAAATACTTTCAAAAGTATTTTTATAAATGAAATTGTTAGGCCTACATCATATCATCACTGATGTTTTTAGTTTTTTAAGTACTTAGAATTAAAAAAATAGTTAACTTAATAGGAATACGATATTTGTAAAGTCGCAGACTCTAGCGTGCACCCTGTAGTAGGTGGCTTTTGTTTGTTGACAGTAGGAGCAAACTAACAACGGCTAAACTGTAGTTTTTGATTTATTTAAATTTGAATTAGCGATTCTTTCTTGTTAATTTTTCTTGCCTATATGAATATATAGGAAGGAAAATATTGTTTTCATGTCGATTTTTCGAAATCGAGTTTTCACCAGATATACAAGTTTTCAGACCCCTGAACCCAAAAAACATGTTTTTAGCGATTGGTCTGTGTGTGTGTACAGAAAAATCTCAAGAACGGAACATCGTACGAACTTGAAACTTGAAAATTAAGTTACCTACCATTACCAGACCAGACACGAACATTTTCATCAAAATCAGTCAACCGGAAGTAGTAATTTATTCGTGTCTTTTTTCACTTTTTTGCGATTTTCTCAAAAACTGGTCCTACGTTTTTTTAAAAATCGCCTTATTTACTAAATTTTTTATGCTCTACAAGATAAGGTAGGCGCCATGTTTGCTAAAATTCTTGGTGAGGCTGTTTTCACGTAAAAAAATTGTTTTTTTAAGATTGCGGCTTTAAAGTGCATTTTAGCGCTACTGACCAAGCAGTTAATGCGACTTTAAATAAATAAACTCAAAAAAAAAATTGATTCATTATAAAAAAATCTGGTGTGAAACACTCACACAACTTTCTCTTGCCAGTGCAAATAATTAACAATAAACCTATTATTAGTAATAAAACATTAGAAATAAACAAAAAACTAACCTCAATAAACATAACCTTATTTTAATCATAATATGAAAGACGCAAAATGAAAATCGATCTCAGTTTGCCTTAAAAATACGGAAAATCACCCTTTCACGCTAAACTACTCTCTGTAGAGAAAAATGCTCCAAATAAAAGTCGTAGATCTTTTGATTTTCTATAAATTTGATTATATACACTTTTGTTATAAATTGAATACTAAGGCCAAAATCTTAAAAAAATCGATTTTTCACACGTTTTTGTGAGAAAAAACAGAAAATCGCTAATTACTGCTAAACTAAGCGTTATACAAAAAAATGTTTAAAAGAAAAACTGTAGGTTTTTAAATTGTCTAGAACTTTTATTATATAAATTTTTGCGTTATAATACATATTCAAGCCGTAATCTTAAAAAACACTTTTTTACGTAAAAACACCCTCACCAAGAATTTCAGCAAACATGGCGCCTACCTTATCTTGTAGAGAATAAAAATTGAGTAAATGAGGCGATTTTTAAAAAAATCGTAGGACCAGTTTTTGAGAAAATCGCAAAAATGTGAAAAATTATACGAATAAACTACTACTTCCGGTAAACCGATTTTGATAAAAATGTTCGTGTCGGTTTCGGTAAGGGTATGTAACTTAAGTTTCATGTTTCAAGTTCGTACAATGTTCCGTTCTTGAGATTTTCTGTTCTCACACACACACAGACCAATCGCTAAAAACATGTTTTTTGGGTTCAGGGGGTCTGAAAACGTATAGATCCGGTGAAAACTCGATTTGTTAAAATAGACATGAAAACAATACTTTCCTTCCTATATATTCTTATAGGCAAGAGAAAGTAAAAATATTGATTCATTATAAAAAATATGTGAGAGGTTTCGATACATTAACGTGGGTTTCCTTATCGTGAAGAGCTATTTCTGTTTCTTGGTGTAATTGACACCTTATTTCCGTCCATTTTTAACGACAGCATTTCACCACCTTGTAGAGTTATATTTTCAGATCATATCTTATATCAGTTGCCTTTATTTAGCTATAAATATATATGAAGGCTTTGTTATTTTATGATATAGTATCTTGTCTCACCTTCCTCTTGTCCTCAGATAAAGAAATAGTCAAGTTTTATGGCTCATTTTTATTACAACTCCAATGTTACTCAGCCGTTCTTGTTGCGGCGCGACGTCCGATCATTCCAAGTTTTACTCAGCGCAGACAGATACAAAGACGGGTCAACGTAGTTCTCCTTATAGCAGACGTCAATAAAATAATGGATGATTTTTATAACATGCTTTAACTCCCTACTTAAAAACGTCTGCTACTTTTAATCTGATTTACTGCAGACTGTTAACAATACCTAGTCGATATATTACTTTCTCATGCCTATATGAATAATAGGAAGAAAAGTATTGTTTTCATGTCGATTTTAAGAAATCGAGTTCACCGGATCTACACGTTTTCAGACCCCCTGAACCCAAAAAAACATGTTTTTAGCGATTGGTGTGTGTGTGAACAGAATATCTCAAGAACGGAACATCGTAAATTTGAAACTTAAGTTACATACCACTACCGGACCCGTCACGAACATTTCCATCAAAATCGGTCAACCGGAAGTAGTAGGCTAGTTTATTCGTGTAATTTTTCACTTTTTTGCGATTTTCTCAAAAACGGGTCCTACGTTTTTTTTTTTAAATCGCCTGGTGTACTAAATTTTTTATCCTCTACAAGATAGGGTAGGCGCCATGTTTTCTGAAATTCTTGGTGAAATTCTTGATTCACGTAACAAAATTGGTTTTTTTAAGATTGTGGCTTTAATATGCGTTTTAGCTCAAAAATTAATACAATAAAAGTTTAAAAAAATTAAAAATCCTACAACTTTTATTTCGAGATTACGGAATATGTTCCAGTTGGACGAAGGAAGGTTTTTTCAGGTTTTTTTTGTTTTACGTCTGACTGTTTTGCAATTTCTGCTAATGCAGACGGTGGAGAAAGATGATATATGAAAATGAGAGATGAAAAAATGCCAGACCTTACCAGAAATCGAACCAAGAACCCCGGCGTAGAGAAGGGAGGTGGGAAGACCTCAAAGAAGATGGCAAAAATCGAGATTTATGGGTTGGAATATCTCCTGTTTGTGTGCATGTGTAGGATTGTTTGTGAGTTCGGAACACGCTTATGGCTAGTCCTTGATAGTAAGAAGAAGAAAAAGAAGAAGAAAAAGAAGAAGAAGAAGAAGAAGAAGAAGAAGAAGAAAGTTTTCACCGGATATACACGTAATTAGGCCCCCTGAACCCAAAAAATGTATTTTTAGCGATTGGG
The DNA here is from genome assembly GCA_035578175.1 of Catonia carolina. NCBI lineage: Eukaryota > Metazoa > Arthropoda > Insecta > Hemiptera > Achilidae > Catonia > Catonia carolina. Next base: position 8,912,885 of record JAQMRL010000016.1, read on the forward strand.
TTAAATGTGTGTGTACGAATAAAATATCTCAAGAACGGAATATTGTACAAAGCTGAAACTTGGAATTTAAGTTAGATACCACTACCAAAATTGACATGAACATTTTCATCGGTCAACCGGAAGTAGTAGTTTATGCGAGCGGTTTTCCAATTTTTTGCAATTTTTTCCAGAACGGCTTTTATAATTATTTTTAAATTGATTCATTTACTACATTTTTTATGCTCTACATGATAGGGTAAATATATTTTTACTTTCTTTTGCCCTTTATAAATATACAGTATAGGGAAGTAAAGTATTGTTTTAATATCGATTTTTCGAAATCGAGTTTTCACCGGATATAAGCCTATAGCATTTGGTCTGTTTGTGTGAGTGTGCGCGCACGCGTGCGTGAATAAAATATCTCTAGAATGAAATATCGTACGAAACTCAAACTTGGAACTTTGTTACGTACCCACTACCCGACATGAATATTGTCATCAAAATCGGTCAACCGGAAGTAGTAGGTTATTCATGTAATTTTCTCAAAAAACGGCTCCTACGATTTTTTGTTAAAAATTGCTTCATTTACAAAAAATTTTATGCTCTACAAGATAGTGTAAGCGTCATGTATGGTGAAATTCTTCAGTTGGTGGAGGGTAATGTGCTGTCGTAGAAAAAGTTTTTCAGATTGCGGCCTTAATATGCATTCTAGTATAAAAGTGTAATGAATCAATGTTGTAGAACATTTAAAAACCTACAACTTTTATTTAAACTTTTTTTTTGTAAAACGCTTAATTTTGCAATAATTAGTGATTTTCTGGCTTTTTTTTTTATTAAAATCGGTAACAAAATGGAAATTTTTAAGACTGTGACCTCAGTATCCATTTTATGACAAAAGTGTAGCCTATAATCAAAACTGTTGTTTCGATCAACAGCCAAAAGTCTAATTTGAACCTCTAGAGGTTTTACTAAGTAAAAATAAGGAGTGAGGTGGTTTACGATTGCCTTCCTCCCTGAGTTGAAAGAGTGTGCTTATCAGCATGCCAGGCCCTCCGAAAAGCATCCGATTTCCACCCTGCAAATGACACCTTCACTTCATTCACCACAGGGTCTGGCTGTATAGTGAAATTCATTACTCTCGGAGGAGATAAATCTGATTAGTATCTTTTACACCTCTACCTCTTCTGTTCTTAAATAGTTCAGTCATATAATTGGCTGACTATATGATAATAAACAGAACTATTTTTTGTAGCCCTGGAACCAACAGATCGAGTGCACTTAATTTAACACTCCACCTGCCTGTTATGGGCAAAATCAAAGTTATAGAAACTTAAAATACCTATAACTTTTATTTCAATTTTTTTCTCTCTACAGAGCCTAGTTTAGCGTCAATTAGCCTACTGATTTTCCATATTTTTTAAGTCTACAGAGTTTGATTTTCTTTTTGCGTCATTCACTCATGATTGAATTTAGGTTATGTTTTTCATTTTTAATTGTTTACTCATGATTATAAGTTGTGTTGTTCATTATCTGCATTGGTAAGAGTAAGTCGTGTGAGTGTTTCACATCAGATTTTAGTAAAATTAAAGAACTATTTTATAATTGTCATAAAAACATGATTTTGTTACCTTACTATTGAAAAGCGCACATTTCAAACAGAATACAAGTGATCAATTCTTTTACCTATAGCCGGCAATAACATGATTATAGACCGGCAGAAAATTTCTAGCATAAGTATCATCGAACCGTAAAGAAATCATAAAAAATTTGTTATAAATCACAAACCTTATCACGTTATGTATCAAAATAACAAGAAAACTTAGGAAAATAGAATTTTCCTAAGAAAATTAAAATTTTAATCTGACAGTTAGGTATACTGAAGCTATTTGAAAATAATTTTTTGACAAGTATTTTTCTAAAATTTCAGATGATACTACTGTTTAAAACTTTATTATGGTCTACTTTCAAAATTCATTACATACGAGTCGTTACTTATGATGTTGATTTCAAAATAAAACCAAAAAAGCGATTCTATGTTCAAAAATAAAGAAAATATATACAAAAACACATTATGTAAACCAAGAAATAACCAAATTCAGCCCTAGGATATCGTGGTTTCAACAAAAAATAACACAGGCAGAATATGCCACTAAAACTATTGTATTATATGTAAAAATTTTACTTTATGCATAACTAACCTATTGTACAAAACAGCAACGCTGCCTGTAGATGAATTAAAACTAAAACAACAACATTGGAATACTACGAAGCAAATCCGATTTGCGACCGACCGGTTCAAGAAGCGGTAACATCGTCTCAAAATCGACGATTGCCGGCTCTAGGGTTAAACGGTTTCTATTCGTTTTCCCCCGGTCAGAAAAGAAGAACAATCAGTAAATAATGGGCTCGAAGAAAGTAGAAACAGTTGATACAATTTATTTTCGTATTAGGCCAATTTTAAACCAGATGAGGTGATTTTAGACGTTTCTGGAAGATTCTTTTTCAGCCCACTTTCTCAGTATTCGCCCACTGTAGGCTTTCTCGTTTCTCTGTCCACCCGGTGTTCTGTTTTTGGTGTTCATGGAAACCCTTAAAGTCTGTAATTAATTGTCTCAATTTGTTTTGATTCATTAAGTTTTGTCGGTTTATTTTATATTTTTACATAAATATTGTACAATTTTAAATAAAGGAATGTTTAAAGATACTAGGTATTGTCTAAAACTGCCGTAATTGTCACAAAAACAGAATAGAATTTCAAGAATATTACAGAAAACTTGAACTTGAATGTAAGTTATTTAAAATATGAACTATCAAAGAAGTTACAAATTATAAAACAATATGCCTGAACATAAAATCAATATTCCTGAATATTCATAGAGCTATGAAACGTAGCACATTGTTCGATGTCTGATTATGTACATTCATGTCGGGGAAGAAATACTGAATTTAATTTTCTTATACCTATATGACCCCTCCTCAATCATCTCGTTGAAAAATCTTTTTTAATCTTTAAGTAATATTGTGCTAGTTCTAGGGCTACAATCTCTCTCTCTCTCTTTCTCTCCCTCTCCCTCTCTCTCTCTCTCACACACTCACTCACTACTTTCCTCCCTCCCTCTCTTTATCTCTCTCTCACTCTCTCTCACTCTCTCTCTCTCTCTCTCTCTCTCTCTCTCTCTCTCTCTCTCTCTCTCTCTCTCTCTTCCTCACTCACTCACTCACTCACTCACTCACTCACTCACTCTCTCTCACTCCAGCCCTTCCTCCCGTTCTCTCTCTCTCACTCACTCTTCCCCCCCTCTCTCTCTCTCTTATCACATGGTGAGCCAATTAAATGACTGAAGCATTTAAGAACAGAAGAGGTAGAGGTGTAAAATACACTAATCAGAGTTATCTCCTCTGAAAGTAATGAATTTCATTATACAGCCAGACCCTGTAGTGAATGAAGTGAAGGTGTCATTTGCTGAGTGGAAAATATGTGCTTTTCAGAGGGCTGGGCATGCTGATAAGCGTACTTTTTATTCAGTGAGGAAGGCAATTGTAAACCACCTCACTCCTCGTTTACTTAGTAAAACCTCTACAGGTTCAAACCAGCTTTTCAGCTGATGATATAAACAATTAAATTAGGTTATGTTTTCAATTTTACATTGTTTATTAACGATTAAACATACAGGTACTAATATGGTTTATTATTTACATTGTTAAGAGAAAGTTGTGTGAGTGTTTCACATGAGATTTTTATTATTGTGATATGTGCTCTAAATTTTTATTTTGTATGTTTTAAATAATAATAATAATAGAAATAAAAATAGAAGATACTTTTGTAATTGAATTTTCCCTCCGGTGATGTATATTTCGATGTCATTGGGAACGAGCGGGCGGGCGAACTAAAAGGCAATGCGTTTGAATGTTGTGTCGATTGTGTGGTCGTATATTTTGTACCGAGATAGAGGGCAAAGGAACCTGTTTGAATGCCGGGATAAACTAACCAATGAGGTATCAGGAATGCGGTCATGTGACTGGCTGACTCGCCAAGTAAACGAGACCTCTGCTACAACAGTCCTACGGTCGACATGGCTTGGATCAGGTACTTTTATTGAGTTGTCTGTAATATTTTGTTTTTTTATTATTATTTTGAAATAAAGTATTCAAAATATATATTTATACTTTTGATTAATAGACTGACGTGTGTGAGTGCGTGTATTTATTATTATTAACATAAAAACGGGTAGTTTTATGATCGTTTATATTAGAAAAATATCGAAATAAGACGTGTTCAGTGATTTTAATGTGTCTTTCTGATGAACTTTGGTATGTGTGCAATCAGATGTATTTATATGAGGCTCAGTGCCATGTGATTCCCGAAGACAGATTAGCTTTGGCATGGCAACCCTGGGACTTTCAAAGGTGTTCATCTTGGACAAATATTTCACGGAGCTGCAGAAGTTTTGGGAGACTGAAAAGAAACTTCAAGGTAAATCCATTAATTTATTTACGAAATAAATTCATTACATTAATTAGAATTCATATTGAAAAAGAATGAAATTGTAAATTCAAATCGTAATTATTTTTCATTAACTAAATTTATCTGCCATCTGTTCTTTACAGAACAGTAAATAGATTTATTTTTGTGAAAAATCTACTGTGTAACACTCATACGATTTAATCTTGCCAATAACCTTTTCAAAAATAACCTTTTTTGAATAATTTCATAGTAAATAATGTAAAATATAAAACATAACCTACAGAGCAATAAAAAGATTTATTAATCTTTTATTTATGTAGTGTGTAACATTCATACGAATTTCTCTTGCCAATGTAATTAATAAACTATAATATAACCATTTTTGAATCATTTCATTTGTAAATACAGTAGAATCTCGGTAGTCCGGCACCTCCAGTAATCCGGCCCTTAAAATATTAGGCCTAAAAGTATGAAACGTCACCCAGGACAGATTTTGGTAAAAGATTTAAATTGAATTAGGGAAATCAAATTGACCTAATTACGGCGGATTTAATATAACATGTACATATATTTAGGATTTTATTAAAGAAATGAATAAGCAGACATTATTAAATGGAATCATTTTTGGCTTATTATCCAAAACCCAGAACTGTGTCATACTCTATACTTCATGCCGAATTGACAACGAAATGTAATTCTCAGAACACGAGCACCCCACACCGCACTAGGGGATGTCAATAGCCGATAATTATGTTTAGAAATACATCTGCCCATAACAGACAGGTGGAGTGTCATATTATTTACACTTTATCTGTTCGTTGCAGGGCTAAAATAAATAGTTCTGTTTCTTATCACATGTTCAGTCAATTAAATGACTGAATCATTTAAGAACAGAAGAGGTAGAGGTGTAAAAGACACTAATCAGAGTTATCTTCTCTGAAAGTAATGAATTTCATTGTACAGCCAGACCCTGTGGTGAATGAAGTGAAGTTGTCATTTACAGAGTGGAAAATATGTGCTTTTCAGAGGGCCTGGCATGCTGATAAGCGTACTTTTCCACTCAGTGAGGAAGGCAATGGTAAACCACCTCACTCCTCATTTTACTTAGAACCTCTACAGGTTCAAACCAGCCTTTCGGCTGTTGACCTAAACAACAACACAATAAATACAGAAGTACTCAGCAAACCTTTTTAATTAGGTAATTAATTAAAAATCATATAGAAATCAATGCATATTCATTTTTTGTTTAAATTTATAGTTCCAAAATTCCTACACATCTAGTAATCCGGCATTTTCAGTAATCCGGCACCCTCTCGGTCCCGGACAGGCCGAACTACTGAGATTCTACTGTAATGTAAAATTAGGAACATAACCTACAGAACAATAAAAAGATTTATTAAGCTTTTATTTATGCAGTGTGTAACATTCATACGAATTTCTCTTACCAATGTAAATAATAAACAATACTATAAACTTTTTTTGAATCATTAGTAAACAAACATCACCTTCGTCAAACGATTCAAAAATTATTTTGTATAAATCCCTTTTAAAACCCGTGTGGACATATGGGGTTCAATTTTGTAGGGTGCATCCAGCAGTTCAGACATAAACATATTTGAACGTTTTCAGTCAAAATTCTTGCGGCGGGCCCTGCAAATTCCGTAGACATTAAAAACACCTATATCTATGCCGTTTTTAATATATAGACTCTGTAAAACAAATTATATCAAAATTCAGCCGTAAATATGAAGAAAGACTGAACTATCATCCAAATTTCCTGGCTCTGAATCTGCTTAACAATATTGATTTCGGGTGTTCAAAATTGTAACACATAGAGTTTTCGATTGTTATATGTTTTAATGAACATTTTTACAGTTTTTATCATTTTTTTCTAACGGATATACTTTCTCTCTTTCAAATTATCATTGTATTTCTCAAACATTAATTATTACTAATTTCAATTTCATTAACAGATGAAATTGTAATCATGTTAATTAACATTTATAAATTACTAATATGCCCAAAACGGGCAGGTGGAGTGTTATTTTAATTGCACTCTATCTGTTTGGTCCAGGGCTAAAAAAAATAGTTCTGTTTCTTATCACATTGTCAGCCACTTATATGACTGAACTATTTAAGAACAGAAGAGGTAGGGGTGTAAATGACACTAATCAGAGTTATCTCCTCTGAGAGTAATGAATTTCACTATGCAGCCAGACCCTGTGGTGAATGAAGTGAAGGTGTCATTTGCAGGGTGGAAAGTGAGTGCTTTTCGGAGGGCCTGGCATGCTGATAAGCATACTCTTTCAACTCAGTGAGGAAGGCAATGGTAAACCACCTGACTCCTCGTTTTACTTAGTAAAACCTCTATAGGTTCAAACCAGCTTTTCGGCTGATGACCTAAACACAACACAAATTACTAATGATCTATTTCATGTGAACAGGTTGTAATGTAGGAGACTTGTAAAATAAATATAGTAAACAATGTAAAATGAAAAACATAACCTAATTTTAATCATGAGTGAATGTGCTAAGTGATAATCAATCTCTGTTCAACTTAAAAACCCCTAATATAACTATTTGGGGTTGAACTAGGTTCTGTAGAAAACACTTCTTGAAATAAAAACTTAGATTTTTACTTTCTCTTGCCTACATGAATATATAGGAAGGAAAGTATTGTTTTCATGTCGATTTTTCGAAATCGAGTTTTCACCGGATCTATACGTTTTCAGACCCCCTGAACCCAAAAAACATGTTTTTAGCGATTGGTCTGTGTGTGTGTGTGTGAACAGAATATCTCAAGAACGGAACATCGTACGAACTTGAAACTTGAAACTTAAGTTACATACCACTACCGGACCCGACACGAACATTTTCATCAAAATCGGTCAACCGGAAGTAGTAGTTTATTCGTGTAATTTTTCACTTTTTTGCATTTTTCTCAAAAACTGGTCCTACGATCTTTTTTAAATCGCCTCATTTACTCAATTTTTTATTCTCTACAAGATAGGGTAGGCGCCATGTTTGCTGAAATTCTGGGTGAGGCCGTTTTCACGTAAAAACATTTTCTTTTTAAGATTGCGGCTATAATATGCATTTCAGCGCAAAACTTTATATAATAAAAGTTGTAGAGAATTGAAAATTCTACAACTTTTATTTCAAACAATTTTTTGTATAACGCTTAGTTTAGCGGTAATTTGCGATTTTCTGTTTTTTTCTCACGAAAATGTGTGAAAAATTGATTTTTTTAAGATTTCGGCCTTAGTATGCATTTTACGACAAAAGTGTATATAATTTAATTTATAGAAAATTAAAAGATCTACAACTTTTATTTAAAGCATTTTTCTCTACAGAGCCTAGTTTAGAGAGAAAGAGTGATTTTCCGTATTTCTAAGCCAAACTGAGGTTGATTTTCATTTTGCATCGTTCACTCATGATTAAAATAAGGTTATGTTTTTGAGGTTAGTTTTTTGTTTATTTCTAATATTTTATTAATAATGTTAGGTTTATTGTTAATTATTGCATTGGCAAGAGAAAGTTGTGTGAGTGTTTCACACCAGATTTTTTTAATTTTCTTTCATTTTGATACACAATTTTGTCGTTAAATGCATAGGTACTAAGCCTGCTATCTTAAAAAAATCCATATTTTACCCATTTTGAAACATTCAATTTTGAAATTCGTTCGTTTTCATACGATAAGTGTTATTAATAAAATTTAATTGCAACTGTTATTTGTTTTTAATTGGTATAATTTACATGATATATGTATTTGATAATTAAATATTCTACAAGTTTTGTTTTAAAATTGTCTGTCTATTACTACGTATTTAACAAAGTTACTTTACGTCAAACATGGAAAACGTTGTCTCTCGACCCCTCCTTTTTTGTATTTCACAGGGTATATTAAAAACTAAAAAAGATATAGTTGTGGAACTTATTTTATTCAATTTATCACGTTAAAAACGAATTCGCCCCGTAATTTATCTTCCCAGAATTTCAGCAAGTCTTCTTTTCACCCAGAATACTAAATTCTGGGCAAAATCTTTAGCTAGCCGTAACTCGCTAACTAGCCGTAAAGTATCTCTGGACCTATGTTCATGTGAACTTTTTTTATTATTTTGCTAGTACAATGAGCTCTGAAAGCGCCGGTACACTTGTGAATATGTGATACGCTGTATACAGGTGATTCTAATTTGCACGGGAATCTAGAGATGATTGTATTGTTAAAAATCTGGTGTGAAACACTCACACAACGTTTTCTTGCCAATGTAAATAACGACCGATATAACCTAACATTTGTAATAAAACATTAGAAATAAAAAATTAACCTCAAACAACAACCTAATTTTAATCATGTGAATGATGCAAAATGAAAACCAACTTTAGTTTGACTTAATAATGCGGAAAATCACTTTTTCACGATAAGCTAGGCTCTTTAGAGAAAATACTTAAAATAAAAGTTGTAGATCTTTTAATTCCTTTAAATTTGATTATACACTTTTGTCGTAAAATGCATACTAAGGCCGAAATCTTTAAAAATTAATTTTTTACAGATATCGCGAAAAATAAAAACAGAAAATCATTATTTACCGCTAAACTAAGCGTTGTACAAAAAAATCTTTGAAATAAAAGTTGTAGGATTTTAAATTCTCTACAACTTTTATTATACACATTTTTGCGCTAAAATGCATATTATAGCTGCAATCTTAAAAAAACCCATTTTTTTTCTATGAAAGCACAGCCTCCCAAGAATTTCAGCAGACATGGCGCCTACCCTATCTTGTAGAACATAAAGAAATGTAGTAAATGAGGCGATTTAAAAAAAGAATCGTAGGAACCGTTTTTGAGAAAATTGCAAAAACGTGAAAAATGACTCGAATAAACTACTGCTTGTGGTTTACTGATTTTTATGAAAATGTTCGTGTTGGGTCCTCTAGTAGTATCTAACTTAAGTTTCAAGTTTCAAATTCGTACAATGTTCCGTTCTTGAGATATTCTGTTCACACATACACACACACACACCCGCAGACCAATCGCTAGAAACATATTTTTTTGGGTTTAGAGGTTCTGAAAACGTGTGTATCCGGTGAAAACTCGATTTCGAAAAATCAACATGAAAAACAATAGCCTACTTTCCTTCCTATACTGTATATTCATGTACGCAAGAGAAAGTAAAAATAAGAAAAAAAGTTCAGATAAACTTTGGTCCGGAAATGCTTCGTTAGCGAGTTATGCCTGGCGAAAGATTTCGTCATGATTCCTGGGCAAAGAGTGAAATAAAGCTATTTTGAAATTCTAAGAAGGAAAAATTAATGGGAATTTGGACGTCCGGGAATTTTAGTGGTTTCTTGTGGTTTAACATGGGAAACTTAAAAAAAAATGGGTCCCAGAACTGTATCGCTTTTAGTTTTTAAGAAAACTGCGTGAATACATTCAGAGTAGAATTAAAAAACATTCCTGTTTAAGTTTAGCGTAAAATAACAAATTGCAAATAAACACACAAAACACTTTAATAAAAATTGTAGCGAATTTTATTCTAAAAAAATGATATAAATGTCTAAAAAAATTAAATTCATTAAAAAGTTTTGTCTGTTTATTCGCAATTTAACAAAGTTATTTTTCGCTAAACTTAAAAAATTGTAATTTCTAACCCTACTTTGTAATGTTTTCACGTAGTTTTCTTAAAAACTAAAAGCGATACAGTTCTGGGATCCATTTTTTTAAGTGCCCTAGGTTAAAAACCTTTAGAAACCACTAAAATTCCCGTTAATTTACCTTCTCAAAATTTCAGTATGTTTAAATTAAACTATAGCTACTGAAGAGCGAAATTACACTCTTTGCTCAGGAGTCATGACGAAATCTTTCGCCAGGCATAACTCGCTAAAAAAGCAATTCCGGACTTATCGTGCTCGCCTCTCATCATCCGGTATTGGGTTCGAATCCCGTTCAGGCACGGCATATTTCATACGTTACAAAAAATCATTTCATCTTTCAATGCCTGAATTAGCAGTAATTGCAGAACAGTCGGACGTTACACAAAACAAATTATGTTTGTATGAACTTTTTTTCTTTACTTTAGCTGTAGAATCATCTTCCCAGAGATTGCCGTACAATTTAGAATCACCTGTTATATGATTTAGCCTAATACGAGTATTTCTATGGGGTTTTCTTGGTAGAAGAAAAATTATTGACTTAATTTAAGTAACCCACCGGGTTGGTCTAGAGGTAAAGTCGTCGCTGCGAGTCAGCTGTTCAACATTTGATTTTCGGAGACGAAGGTTCCTGGTTCAAATCCTAGTAAAGGTAGTTACTTTTATACGGATTTGAATACTAGACAGTGGTTACCGGTGTACTTTGATGGTTGGGGTTCAATTAACCATACTCTCTCAGAAATTGTCGGTTTGGGTCTGTACAAGACTACACCTCATTTACACGTCATACACATCATCCTCATCTCATTGGGTCATGGTGTTGGTTATTGTTCTGAATTGAACAAATTGCAACGTACACAAATTAGGTGTAAAAAAAAAAAAAATTAAGTAAAAACCTACATGGTATTCGAATACCCTAGAGCAAGTAAAAATTGTTTGGAAACAGAAACTAACAGCATTGGGTTCTCAGAAATGAGAAAGAATAAAACGAAATACCTTCTCCGTTTGTATCCTTCGCATGATACAATAGTCCAACAAGTCGACTTTTTTGTCGTTGAACTTTTTTTACATGAGCTTCTCGTGCCTGCGCTTAACTTCATAAAATATAGGCAACTGTTATCTCCTTCGTTAATTTAATTAATTTAGAAAGAGGGAAAACATATTGATGGTCATCACACAAAAAATATATTAAATAATTTTTTTTTAATTTTTAAAACAGGAATAAAATTAATTGATCTGAAGCATATTGATTACAAAATAATATTTACTAATTTATAGATTTTTACTTTCTCTTGCCTATATGAATATATAGGAAGGAAAGTATTGTTTTCATGTCAATTTTTCGAAATCGAGTTTTCACCGGATCTATACGTTTTCAGACCCCCTGAACCCAAAAAACATGTTTTTAGCGATTGGTCTGTGTGTGTGTCTGTGTGTGTGTGTCTGTGTGTGTGTGTGTGTCTGTGTGTGTGTCTGTGTGTGAACAGAATATCTCAAGAACGGAACATCGTACGAACTTGAAACTTGAAACTTAAGTTACATACCACTACCGGACGCGACACGAACATTTTCATCAAAATCGGTCAACCGGAAGTAGTAGTAACTTAGTTTATTCGTATAATTTTTCAGTTTTTTGCGATTTTCTCAAAAACTGGTCCTACGATTTTTTTTAAAATCGCCTATTTTACTCAATTTTTGATTCTCTACAAGATAGGGTAGGCGCCATGTCTGCTGAAATTCTCGGTGAGGCTGTTTTCACGTAAAAACGTTGTTTTTTTAAGATTACGGCTTTAATATAAATTTTGGCGCAAAAACTTATATAATAAAAGTTGTAGAGAATTTAAAAACCTACAACTTTTATTTCAAACATTTTTTTGTATAACGCTTAGTTTAGCGGTAATTTGCGATTTTCTGTTTTTTTTCTCACGAAAACGTGAGAAAAATCGATTTTTTTAACATTTCGGTCTTAGTATGCATTTTACGACAAAAGTGTATATATAAAAGTTATAGAAAATTAAAAGATCTACAACTTTTGTTTAGAGAATTTTTCTCTACAGAGCCTAGTTTAGCGTGAAAGTGTGATTTTCCGTTTTTTTTAAGCCAAATTGAGTTCGATTTTCATTTTGCGTCTTCCACTCATGATTAAAATAAGGTTATGTTTTTGAGGTTAGTTTTTTGTTTATTTCTAATGTTTTATTAATAATGTTAGGTTTATTATTAATTATTTGCATTGGCAAGAGAAAGTTGTGTGAGTGTTTCACACCAGATTTTTACTTTTTCTTACCCTGTATTAGTATTGTGCGGTTACAAACTCCGTGTAGTTGCGGGATAAAGAGTAGCCTACGGGTGAGGTATAATGAATGAGTGACGCATGCCGGGAGAACGATTGTTGTACAGGGTGATTTTTTAGTCCTGTTACCCAATTGTTAATGTCTGGTAATATTTTTCTAAAAAAAATAAATTTTGTTTTGTGACACTAAGTTGGTAGCCCTACTCAACCAGTATGGATATGGCAGTGTTAGTTGATTCTCCTTGAGCTGTGTAAAATTTTGTGCCATTTCCGGTCGTGCTACGAACAGAATGTCTTTTATCCTAAAACAATCTCTTGTTTAAATCTGGAGGCTGAAGCTCTAGAACTAATCGTATGTGATACGGATACAATTTCAATTTTTTAACAGCTTTCTGAGCACTCGAACATGACAAATCAACATGCGAGGAAAGTTTTTGTAAACTTTTCCATGGAGAAATGAGCAATCTTGTTTTCACATTCTGTTAACGTCATCTGTCAAGAGAGTTGGTCGACCACTACTTTTTCTGCTGCAAACTATACCTGCCTCTAAAAATCAGTTAGTTAGCCTAGAAATTGACTAGAATAGAGTGGAGGAACACCAAAAAATTTAATTTGAAATGATTCTTTTACACTCGCATACGATTTTGTAGCAAAATATTGTTCAAGAATGAAAACCCGTTGTTCTAGGGTAAAAGACATTCTGTTCGTAACACAACTGGAAACAGCACAAAATTTTACGCAACTCAAGGAGAATCAACTCAAACTGTCGTATCTATACCGGTTGAGTAGGGCTACCAACTTTGTGTCACAAAACAAAATATCCCTTTCTTAGAAAAAATTACCAGACATTAACAATTGGGTAACAGGACTAAAAAATCACCCTGTATTACTCTGATACAAAATATTCGTTATCAAACTTCCCTTATTTTTAACATAGTTGTTTGTATTTATTAAATTCATTTTTTTATTTTTTATTGAGTGATGATGTCTACATAAGCCTTGGGCTTGTGCGTAGGTAATGATATGTGGTGATTTACAGATGAAAAACTGCCAGACCTGACCGGGAATCGAACCTGGGACCCCGGCATAGTAGCCAGTTGCGCTGACCACTACACCACGGGCCGGCCTTTATTTATATTATACATATTATAATATTTATAACATGTAAATATTTATTTACATATTTTGATATAAATTTGTAAGTTAAATATTATGAATCCGACCAAGTAATAACCCGATAGGTATTTGTTAAATTAATGCGCCGGATGATAAGAATATTTTTTTAGTCTAGTTAGTACACACTACCACTACAAATGAATCAGCTGTGAAACACTACTAACACTCACTCATTCTCCCACTACTATAACAACGCATTGCATTCCTTACAACTACACAGAGCCAGGACTCGAGCAATATATGACGAAGAAAAGTATTATTTTCATGTAGATATTTTGAAATCTAGTTTTCACTGGAAATACACGTTTTCAGGCCCCCCGAATCCAAAAAAGTATATTTTTACGATTGTTCTGTAATGTGCGTGAACAAAATATCTCAAGAACGTAGTATCGTACGAAGTTGAAACTTAGAACTTAAGTTAGGTACCACTCGGGGTCCCGACACCAACATTTTTATAAAAATCTGGTGTGAAACACTCACACAACTTTCTCTTGCCAATGCAAATAAATAACAATAAACTTAACATTAGTAATAAAACATTCGAAATAAACAAAAAACTAACCTCAATAAACATAACCTAATTTTAATCATGAGTGAAATACGCAAAATGAAAATCGACCTCAGTTTGGCTTAAAAATACGGAAAATTAATCTTTCACGCTAAACTAGGCGCTGTAGAGAAAAATGCTTTAAATAAAAGTTGTAGATCTTTTAATTTCCTATAAATTTGATTATATACACTTTCTTCGTGAAATGCTCACACGTTTTCGTGAGAAAAAACAGAAAATCGCTAATTACCGCTAAACTAAGCGTTATACAAAAAAAATGTTACAAATAAAAGTTGTAGGATTTTAAATTTTCTACAACTTTTATTATATAAATTTTTGCGCTAAAATGCATATTAAAACCGCAATCTTAAAAAAACAATTTGGTTACGTGAAAAAAACCTCACCAACAATTTCAGCAAACATGGCGCCTACCCTAACTTGTAGAGCGTAAAAAATTTAGTTAACCTAGCGATTTTAAAAAAAATCGTAGGACCAGTTTTTGAGAAAATTGCAAAAAAGTGAAAAATTACAAGAATAAACTACTACTTCCGGTTGACCGATTTTGTTGAAAATGTTCGTGTCGGGTCCGGTAGCGGCATGTAACTTAAGTTTCAAGTTCGTACGATGTTCCGTTCTTGAGATATTCTGTACGCACACATACACACACCGACCAATCGCTAAAAACATGTTTTTTTGGGTCCAGGAGGTCTGAAAACGTGTAGATCCGGTGAAAACTCGATTTCGAAAAATCGACATGGAAACAAACTTTCCTTCCTAAATATTCATATAGGCAAGAGAAAGAAAAAAATCAGCTAATCGAAAGTAGTAGTTTTTCGTACGATTTTTCACTTTCTCTAATTTTCTCTAAAACGGCTTTTACGATTTTGTTTAAATCGCGTATTTGTCTTGTATAGGCTCAGAGAGTATGATAAATTCAACCCGGATCATCAAAGTACACCTCTAATCACTGTTTAGTATTTAAACCCATTAAAAGTACTAATAAGTTTCGCTAGGATTTGAACCACGGAACCTTCGTCTCAGCTGTTAAAATAACTTATTCGCGGCAACGACTTTACCACTATAATAGACTATAAACTAACCTGGTCGGTTAAAGTAATTTTAATTATTTTTATTTCATGTGTTCGTTACATTAGTTAGTTGTTGTTTATGTCATCAGTCAAAAGGCTGGGTTGAACTTCTAGAGGGTTTATTTAGTAAAAAGAGGAGTGAAGTGGTTTACAAATGCCTTCCTCACTGAGTGGACAAGTATGCTCAGGAGCATGCCAGGCACTCTGCAAATAACACTTCTACTTGATTCACTACAAGGTTAACTGTACAATGGAATTAATTACTCTCAGAGTAGATAACTGTGACTAGTGTCTTTTACGCGGTGTGGCTTTTAAATAACGAGACTGATGTTGTTAAACATTTTATTTCTATTTTATACATAATTACTTATTGTCACCTTCAATTACACTCCTTCTCTATCCCTACAACGCTCCATGCGAATTTTCCATTGTTGGAAACAGTGCTGGAAGTCATCTTCTGTCAGCTCCTTCAGGATACGTGCCGATTTCTCTTTTACAGTTTCCACAGACTCAAATCTTGTCCCTTTTATAGCAGATTTCACCTTAGGGAACGGGTAGAAGTCACATAGTGCATATCTGGTGAATAAGGTGGATGTTCTAACACTGAGATGCTGTACTTGGCTAGGAACATCTTGACAGATAATGCGGAATGAGCTGGCGCATTGTCTTGGTGGTGAACTCATAATTTGCCCTTCCACATGTTGAGGCGTTTTTTCCTTACTATTTGACGTAGTTTAGAAATTACATCAAGGTAGTAATATTGATTAATTGTTTGACCTTCAGGAACCCAGTGAAGGTACAAACTTATGGATATAAAAAAAACAATCATTGCTTTAAATTTTGACTTGCTCAATCGAGCTGTTTTGGCTCTCGGTGAAGTTCGGCTCTTTCAGTACTTGGATTGGCGCTTCGTTTCCGGATCATAAGTAAAAAACCACGTTTTATCACATGTTATTATCTTCTACCTGTTCACTTGAAATCTCCATTAAAAGGGACAAGATTTGAGTCTGTGGAAGCTGTAAAAGAAAAAGCGGCACGTGTCCTGAAGGAGCTGACAGATGATGACTTTCAGCACTGTTTCCAACTATGGAAAATTCGCATGGAGCGTTGTAGGGATAGAGAAGGAGTGTATATTGAAAGTGACAATAAATGATTATGTATAAAATTAAAATTAAATTTTTTACGTCAGTCTCGTTTTTTAATAGCCACATTTTATTTTAAATTATTTACATTTCCAAGAGATTCATGTGAGTGTTTCACAGTAGATGTTTTAGATTCACAGTGCATTCCAGAAAAACAATTGGAGAAAAATATGAAACAAAATTAATATATGGCATTAAAAACGAAATAGTTAAAAACAGAAAACGAGACTGACAGATTGAGTTTGAGTGTTGAACGCGCTGGTTGCCCACAAATTGCAGCCTTGCCTAAATTACCCCCACGTAAAACTGGATTTCATCTTTTTTTTTCCTTCTTCTGTATTCTTTGACCATCGACTCGCTCTTCATTCTTCTTTCTCCGTCACTCACAATTTCTATTTCTCTCTTACTCCTGTAGAATCCACTTATTTATTTCAATGGAATGGAAGAGAACTGTAAAATTACCATGAAAGTGACGAACACGCACGCTTACGCAGAATTACAGTAAATCGTTTTATGAATAGTTAAGTATATTTTAATTCAATCATGACTAGATATCCCATCATCATCATCATAATGACTTACTACGGTATATATATATGTATGTAATAGTGGATAATAAACAAGTAATCTTAAACAATTTTATAATTTAGTACATCTTTAGACAGAATAATAGCTCCACCATTATACAGTATCCATTGACTCAATGATTTATCATAAATTCTATTACTTCCAGGTCACCTAGAGGTCTTAAATTCGGTAAAGTTGTCCCGAAGAGCTTGTACAAAAAAAATGAAGTGTTTACATTACAACCACTCTGCACCGTAAATGGCATAATAAAGAGAAAAATTACCTTTCTTCTCTATCCGTTTTTCCATTTTCTTCTTCTCTTATCCTTTTTCTGCTTCTTCTTCAATTCCTCCGCTTCCCCCTCTTTCTCAATCTCCTTCTTTTAGCCCGTGTTTGGTAGCCCAACATTGTCGTTGTGTTGTTTAGGTCAACAGCCGAAAGGCTGGTTTGAACCTCTAGAGGTTTTACTGAGTAAAAATAGAGGTTTTACTGAGTAAAAACGAGGAGTAAGGTGGTTTACCATTGCCTTCATCACTGAGGTGAAAGAGTATGCTTACCAGCATGCCAGGCCCTCCGAAAAGCACTCACTTTCCACCCTGCAAATGACACCTTCACTTCATTCACCACAGGGTCTGGCTGTATAATGAAATTCATTACTTTCAGAGGAGATAACTCTGATTAGTGTCTTTTACACCTCTACCTCTTCTGTTCTTAAATGATTCAGTCATTTAATTGGCTGACCATGTGCTAAGAAACAGAACTATTTATTTTAGCCCTGCAACAAACAGATTGAGTGTAAATAATTTTACACTCCACGTGTCTGTTATGGGCAGCCAGGTCACATAGAGGTCTTAAATTCGGTACAGTTGTCCCGAAGAGCTTGTACAAAAAAATGAAGTGTTTACATTACAACCACTCTGCACCGTAAATGGCATAATAAAGAGAAAAATTACCTTTCTTCTCTATCCGTTTTTCCATTTTCTTCTTCTCTTATCCTTTTTCTGCTTCTTCTTCAATTCCTCCGCTTCCCCCTCTTTCTCAATCTCCTTCTTTTAGCCCGTGTGTGGTAGCCCAACATTGTTGTTGTGTTGTTTAGGTCAACAGCCGAAAGGCTGGTTTGAACCTCTAGAGGTTTTACTGAGTAAAAACGAGGAGTAAGGTGGTTTATCATTGCCTTCATCACTGAGTTGAAAGAGTATGCTTACCAGCATGCCAGGCCCTCCGAAAAGCACTCACTTTCCACCCTGCAATTGACACCTTCACTTCCTTCACCACAGGGTCTGGCTGTATAATGAAATTCATTACTTTCAGAGGAGATAACTCTGATTAGTGTCTTTTACACCTCTACCTCTTCTGTTCTTAAATGATTCAGTCATTTAATTGGCTGACCATGTGATAAGAAACAGAACTATTTATTTTAGCCCTGCAACAAACAGATTGAGTGTAAATAATTTTACACTCCACGTGTCTGTTATGGGCAGCCAGGTCACATAGAGGTCTTAAATTCGGTACAGTTGTCCCGAAGAGCTTGTACAAAAAAAAATGAAGTGTTTACATTACAACCACTCTGCACTGTAAATGGCATATTAGGGAGAAACATTACCTTTCTTCTCCATCTCCTTCCGTTTTTTCCATTTTCTTCTCTTATCCTTTTTCTGCTTCTTCAATTCCTCCGCTTCCCCCTCTTTGTTAATCTCCTTATTTTCAGCCCGTGTGTGGTAGCCCAACATTTATTTGTACCGTATTATTTTTGTAAGGTTGTTGTTTAGGTCATCAACCGTAAAGCTGGTTTAGGGGACTGTACTTTGTCCCCCCGCTAATGTTAAATTAGCTTTTAGGTACATTTTTCATAGGATTGGTAAAAGATAGTGGAATGAAACTTTACACACTATAGTTATCGGGTTTCTTCTCGAGCTACTGACATTTTTTCAATTTATTTTTTGGACCATACCATTTTTTTTTTAAATTAAGAATAACATAAAAAAAAATTCATAAATTGCTTTCCATGTGTTTTGCGTGTTACTAATTTTGGGAGTACCTGAGGAAGTCATAAAAATGTCGGTATATGTAGCTAAACAAGATAATTAACTGGTAAAAATTTCAGCCTGGTAGGTTATTGGTTTCTGAGAAAAATGTATCTTATTGTTAAAAATCTAAATTTACGGGAAAAGGTAAAACACAAGAAGACACAAATCAAAAACAATATGTACTTAAACAAATAAATTTCCCATCAACAGTTGTATAGAAAGCTGAACCAACAGCTGAGAATATTAAAAACCGTGATGCAGGTATTTTAAAAACTAAAATTCTCTTTGCACTAAAACGAGCAGTATAAAATTATGAAAAAATATTCGTTCTTCGTAACAAGATAATTTTTGTGTAAACCTAATAAAAACTTAATTTTTTCATGAATAAAATATTTTTTTTTGGCGTAATTTAATGTTTTTCTGGTAGATCTAGGCCTAAACTATTGAAAACATAAAAATCTGGTGTGAAACACTCACACAACTTTCTCTTGCCAATGCAAATAATTAATAATAAACCTAACATTATTAATAAAATATTAGAAATAAACAAAAACTAACCTCAAAAACATAACCTTATTTTAATCATGAGTGAATGACGCAAAATGACAATCGAACTCAGTTTGGCTTAAAAATACGGAAAATCACGCTTTCGCGCTAAACTAGGCTCTGTAGAGAAAAATTCTCTAAACAAAAGTTGTAGACCTTTTAATTTTCTATAAATTTACTTATATTCACTTTTGTCGTAAATTGCATACTAAGACCGAAATGTTAAAAAAATCGATTTTTCTCACGTTTTCGTGAGAAAAAAAACAGAAAATCGCTAATTACCGCTAAACTAAGCGTTATACAAAAAAATGTTTGAAATAAAAGTTGTAGAATTTTACATTCTCTACAACTTTTATTATATAACGTTTTGCGCTAAAATGCATATTAAAGCCGGAATATTAAAAAGAAAATGTTTTAACGTAAAAACAGCCTCAAGCAGAATTTCAGCAAACATGGCGCCTACCCTATATTGTAGAGCATAAAAAATGTAGTAAACCAGGCGATTTTTAAAAAAATCGTAGGACTAGTTTTTGAGAAAATCGCAAAAAACTGAAAAATTATACGAATAAACTACTACTTCCGGTTGACCGATTTTGATGAAAATGTTCGTGTCGGGTCCGGTAGTGAAATGTAACTTAAGTTGCAAGTTTCAAGTTCGTACGATGTTCCGTTCTTGAGATATTCTGTTCACACACACACACACAGACCAATCGCTAAAAACAAGTTTTTTGGGTTCAGGGGGTCTGAAAACGTATAGATCCGGTGAAAACTCGATTTCTAAAAATCGACATGAAAACAATACTTTCCTTCTTATATATTCATATAGGCAAGAGAAAGTAAAAAAACAAAATCGAAATTTAGTGTTAAAACGATCATGCAATCTTACCTTAAACCTCTAGAGGCTTTACTAAATGAAACGAAGAGTGAGGTGGTTTACTAATGCCTTCATTACTGAGTGGAAAGTATGCGTATAAGCACACCAGGTACTCTGAAAAGCATCTACTTTCTACTCTGCAAATGTCACCTTCACTGAATTCACCAAAGGGTCTGACTCTAGAATGAAATTCATTACTCTCTGAGGAGATAACTATGACTACAGTCTTTTACAACTCTTATCCTTCTGTTTTTAAATACTTCAGTCATATAAT
Organism: Catonia carolina; assembly: GCA_035578175.1. Lineage (NCBI taxonomy): Eukaryota > Metazoa > Arthropoda > Insecta > Hemiptera > Achilidae > Catonia > Catonia carolina. Next base: position 8,933,511 of record JAQMRL010000016.1, read on the forward strand.
TGGCTGATTATGTGATAAGAAAAAGAACTACTTTTTGTAGCCCTGGGACCAGCAGATCGAGTGCAAATATAATCTAACACTCCACCTGCCTATCACGAAGATATCAGCGGAACGGCTGGTTTGAATATTTCTCTATGTAAAACGATGAGTGAGGTGGCATACCATTGCTTTATTCACTGAGTTGAAAAGTGTGCTTATCAGCGTGCCAGGCCCTCTGTAAAGCATAGCCTATACTTTCCACTGTAAATGACACCTTCACTTCATTCACCACAGGGCCTGACTATATACTGAAATTCATTACTTTAAGAGGAGATAACTGTGACTAGTGTCTTTTACACCTCTACCTCTTCTGTTCTTAAATACTTCAGTCATAAGAGGGTTATCCAGAAAATAACCTCCGTTTTGAAATCAAAAGTAAACGAGTGAAGATACAAAAACTTTATTATATACATATTAAAACTACAGTTTTTCTCTATTTTTCGACATAGTCGCCAAACAGATTCAAGCACTTGTCGTACCTTGAAACAGTCTTTGAAATACCCTCTGCATAAAAATCTGCCGCCTGTGAATGTAGCCAACCATTCACGGCGTCTTGAAGCTCTTCGTCATTGGCGAACCGCTGAGATGCAAGCCACCGCTTCATGTTCGGGAACAGGTGAAATTCACTAGGAGCCAAGTCCGGGCTGTATGGGGGATGATCGTAAACATCCCATTTAAACTTGGCCGAAAGTTCATTTATTCTTCGAGCTGTATGAGGGCGAGAAAACATATGAATTTTTGGCCAAGTTTAAATGGGATGTTTACGATCATCCCCCATACAGCCCGGACTTGGCTCTAGTGACTTACACCTGTTCCCGAACATGAAGGGGTGGCTTGCATCTCAGCGGTTCGCCAATGACAAAGAGCTTCAAAACGCCGTGAATGGTTGGCTACATTCACAGGCGGCAGATTTTTATGCAGAGGGTATTCAAAGACTGTTCCAAGGTACGACAAGTGCTTAAATCTGTTTGGCGACTATGTCGAAAAATAGAGAAAAACTGTAGTTTTAATATGTATATAATAAGGTTTTTGTATCTTCACTCGTTTACTTTTGATTTCAAAACGGAGGTTATTTTCTGGATAACCCTCGTATAATTGACTGACCTTGTGATCATGGTCAGTCTGCATTTAAAGGGACAAGATTTGAGTCTGTGGAAGTTGTAACAGAGAAAGCGGCACGTGTCCTGAAGGAGCTTACAGAAGATGACTTCCAGCACTGTTTCCATCAATGGAAAAATCGCTTGGTGCGTTGTAGTGATAGAAAAGGAGTGTATATTGAAGGTGACAATAAGCTTTGTTGTTTAGGTCATCAGCCAAAAGGCTGGTTTGAAGCTGTAGAGGTTTTACTAAGTAAAACGAGGAGTGAGGTGGTTTACAATTGCCTTCCTCACTGAGTGGAAAAGTACGCTTGTCAGCATGCCAGGCCCTCTGAAAAGCATATATTTTCCACTCTGCAAATGACACCACTTCATTCACCACAGGGTCTGGCTGTATAATGAAATTCATTACTTTCAGAGGAGATAATTCCGATTAGTGTCTTTTCCACCTCTACCTATTCTCTTCTTAAATGATTCAGTCATTTAATTGGCTGACCATGTGATAAGAAACAGAACTATTTATTTTAGCCCTGAAACGAACAGATTGAGTGTAAATAATTTGACACTCCACCTGTCTGTTATGGGCAGAAGTGATTATGTATAAAATAAAAATTAAAGTTTTTACGTCAGTCTTGTTATTTGATAGCCACACCTCGTATTTATCATTGGATGCAGAAAACTCTGAATTTTAATAATGTACAAAAAACCGGAAATTTAAAAATTTTCATTTTTCTCCGTTCCGGGTATCCTTAAGTCTACAGATATACTGTTAACGGATTACCGAAATCGTATTATAATTTCTAATTAATTCATTCGAATTATTTTTACTTTCTCTTGCCTATATGAATATATAGGAAGGAAAGTATTGTTTTCATGTCGATTTTTCGAAATCGAGTTTTCACCGGATCTATACGTTTTCAGACCCCCTGAACCCAAAAAAACATGTTTTTAGCGATTGGTCTGTGTGTGTGTGTGTCTGTGTGTGTGTGTGTGTGTGAACAGAATATCTCAAGAACGGAACATCGTACGAACTTGAAACTTGAAACTTAAGTTACATACCACTACCGGACGCGACACGAACATTTTCATCAAAATCGGTCAACCGGAAGTAGTAGTTTATTCGTATAATTTTTCAGTTTTTTGCGATTTTCTCAAAAACTGGTCCTACGATTTTTTTTAAAATCGCCTATTTTACTCAATTTTCTAATCTCTACAAGATAGGGTAGGCGCCATGTTTGCTGAAATTCTCGGTGAGGCTGTTTTCACGTAAAAACGTTGTTTTTTTAAGATTACGGCTTTAATATAAATTTCAGCGCAAAAACTTATATAATAAAAGTTGTAGAGAATTTAAAAACCTACATATTCTGTTTCAAACATTTTTTTGTATAACGCTTAGTTTAGCGGTAATTTGCGATTTTCTGTTTTTTTTTCTCACGAAAACGTGAGAAAAATTGATTTTTTTAACATTTCGGTCTTAGTATGCATTTTACGACAAAAGTGTATATAATAAAAGTTATAGAAAATTAAAAGATCTACAACTTTTGTTTAGAGCATTTTTCTCTACAGAGCCTAGTTTAGCGTGAAAGCGTGATTTTCCGTATTTTTAAGCCAAACTGAGTTCGATTGTCATTTTGCGTCATTCACTCATGATTAAAATAAGGTTATGTTTTTGAGGTTAGTTTTTGTTCGTTTCTAATGTTTTAATACTAATGTTAGGTTTATTGTTAATTATTTGCATTGGCAAGAGAAAGTTGTGTGAGTGTTTCACACCAGATTTTTTTTTAGTGAATTAGCATTTATAAAAAGATGTGTAATAATTCTTAAACAGCCGGTCAAGGTTTCTTAAGGTAACTTTATAAGATAATAATTTTCGAATGCCAAGGCTACATAACCAATAACAAGTTGATTGACCCCTTCTATGCAATACACAAACATTTCGGCTAGAATCAAATAAAACGGACAAATGAATTCAATGAAATCATTTTAATAAATTATCAAACTTTGAATTACTGTATACGAATTATATGTTTATATAAATGATTTTCATTTTTTTTTTTTTTTGATGCTAAGATCATTAAATCATGAAAGTAATAAATTTTATTATTATTATTATTATTCATGCCAAATGCGTAACTTATTATTCTACATTTTTTATTCCATAATTAATTACTAAATTAATATTTGACAATGTTGTTTAATTACTAATCGCCTTTTATAACCTTAGGCATACTTCCAGGTTGTTGTTCTTTAGGTCAACGGCCAAAAGACCGTTTTATAGGCAGTGTTAATCTGGTGTGAAACACTCAACATGACTTACTACTTGCCAGTGTAAATAATGAACAATATAACCTATATACATCTTTTTCTGCCCATAACAGACAGGTGGAGTGTCAAATTATTTACACTCAATCTGTTCGTTGCAGGGCTAAAATAAATAGTTCTGTTTCTTATCATATGGTCAGTCAATTAAATGACTGAATCATTTAAGAACAGAAGAGGTAGAGGTGTAAAAGAGACTAATCAGAGATATCTTCTCTGAAAGTAATGAATTTCAGTGTACAGCCAGACCCTGTGATGGATGAAGTGAAGGTGTCATTTGCAGAGTGGAAAATGTGTTTTTCAGAATTCCGGCATGCTAATAAGTGTACTTTTCCACTCAGTGAGAAAGGCAATGGTAAACTACCTCACTCCTCGTTTTACTTAGTAAAACCTCTAGAGGTTCAAACCAGCCTTTCGGCTGATGACCTAAAAACAACAACACATCTTTTTACAGAATTCCACCCTTTCAGTGCCGAAACAATATTTAAAAAATCTGGTGTAAAACACTCACACAACTTTCTCTTGCCAATGCAAATAATTAACAATAAACCTAACAATAGTATTAAAACATTAGAAATGAATAAAAACTAACCTCAAAAACATAACCTTATTTTAATCATGAGTGAATGACGCAAAATGACAATCGAACTCAGTTTGGCTTAAAAATACGGAAAATCACGCTTTCACGCTAAACTAGGCTCTGTAGAGAAAAATGCTCTAAACAAAAGTTGTAGATCTTTTAATTTTCTATAAATTTAATTATATACACTTTTGTCGTAAAATGCATACTAAGACCGAAATGTTAAAAAAATCGATTTTTCTCACGTTTTCGTGAGAAAAAAAAACAGAAAATCGCAAATTACCGCTAAACTAAGCGTTATACAAAAAAATGTTTCAAACAGAAGTTGTAGGTTTTTAAATTCTCTACAACGTTTATTATATAAGGTTTAGCGCTAAAATTTATATTAAAGCCGTAATCTTAAAAAAGCAACGTTTTTACGTGAAAACAGCCTCACCGAGAATTTCAGCAAACATGGCGCCTACCCTATCTTGTAGAGAATAAAAAATTGAGTAAAATAGGCGATTTTAAAAAAAATCGTAGGACCAGTTTTTGAGAAAATCGCAAAAAACTGAAAAATTATACGAAAAAACTACTACTTCCGGTGGACCGATTTTGATGAAAATGTTCGTGTCGCGTCCGGTAGTGGTATGTAACTTAAGTTTCAAGTTTCAAGTTCGTACGATGTTCCGTTCTTGAGATATTCTGTTCACACACAGACACACACACAGACCAATCGCTAAAAACATGTTTTTTGGGTTCAGGGGGTCTGAAAACGTATAGATCCGGTGAAAACTCGATTTCGAAAAATCGACATGAAAACAATACTTTCCTTCCTATATATTCATATAGGCAAGAGAAAGTAAAAATCTGGTGTGAAACACTCACCCAACTTTCTTTTGCCAATGCAAATAATTAACAATATAATGTAACATTCGTCATAAAACATTAGAAATAAACAAAAAACTAACCTCAAAAACATAACCTAATTTTAATCATGAGTGAAAGACGCAGTATGAAAATCAACCTCAGTTCGGCTTAAAAATACGGAAAATCACTCTTTCACGCTAAACTAGGCTCTGTAGTAAAAAATGCTTAAAATAAAAGTTGTAGATATTTTTATTTACTTAAAATTTATTATATACACTTTTGTCGTAAAAATGTATTCTAAGGCCGAAATCTTAAAAAAATTAATTTTTCACACGTTTTCGTGAGAAAAAACAGAAAATCGCTAATTACCGCTAAACTAAGCGTTATACAAAAAAATGTTTGAAAAAGAAGTTGTAGGTTTTTAAATTCTCTACAACTTTTATTATATAAGTTTTTGCCCTAAAATTTATATTAAAGCCGTAATCTTAAAAAAACAACGTTTTTACGTGAAAACAGCCTCACCGAGAATTTCAGCAAACATGGCGCCTACCCTATCTTGTAGAGAATAAAAAATTAAGTAAAATAGGCGATTTTAAAAAAAATCGTAGGACCAGTTTTTGAGAAAATCGCAAAAAACTGAAAAATTATACGAATAAATTACTACTTCCGGTGGACCGATTTTGATGAAAATGTTCGTGTCGCGTCCGGTAGTGGTATGTAACTTAAGTTTCAAGTTTCAAGTTCGTACGATGTTCCGTTCTTGAGATATTCTGTTCACACACACACACACACACACACACACAGACCAATCGCTAAAAACATGTTTTTTGGGTTCGGGGGGTCTGAAAACGTATAGATCCGGTGAAAACTCGATTTCGAAAAATCGACATGAAAACAATACTTTCCTTCCTATATATTCATATAGGCAAGAGAAAGTAAAAATCTGGTGTGAAACACTCACACAACTTTCTTTTGCCAATGCAAATAATTAACAATATAATGTAACATTCGTCATAAAACATTAGAAATAAACAAAAAACTAACCTCAAAAACATAACCTAATTTTAATCATGAGTGAAAGACGCAGTATGAAAATCAACCTCAGTTCGGCTTAAAAATACGGAAAATCACTCTTTCACGCTAAACTAGGCTCTGTAGTAAAAAATGCTTAAAATAAAAGTTGTAGATCTTTTTATTTACTATAAAATTTATTATATACACTTTTGTCGTAAAAATGCATTCTAAGGCCGAAATCTTAAAAAAATTAATTTTTCACACGTTTTCGTGAGAAAAAACAGAAAATCGCTAATTACTGCTAAACTAAGCGTTATACAAAAAAATGCTTGAAATAAAAGTTGTAGGACTTTAAATTCTCCACAACTTTTATTATATAAATTTTTGCGCTAAATTGCATATTTAAGCCGTAATCTTAAAAAAAACTATGTTTTTACGTAAAAACAGCCTCACCAAGAATTTCAGCAAACATGACGCCTATCCTATCTTGTAGAGAATAAAAAATTAAGTAAACCACGCGATTTTTAAAAAAATCGTAGGACTAGTTTTTGAGAAAATCGCAAAAAAGTGAAAAATTACACGAATAAACTACTACTTCCGGTTGACCGATTTTGATGAAAATGTTCGTGTCGGGTCCGGTAGTGGTATGTAACTTACGTTTCAAGTTTCAAGTTCGCACGATGTTTCGTTCTTGAGATATTTTGTACACACACACACGTACGCACGCGCGCGCGCACACACACACACACACACACACACACAGACCAATCGCTAAAAACCTGTTTTTTGGGTTCAGGGGGTCTGAAAACGTATAGATCCGGTGAAAACTCGATTTCTTAAAATCGACATGAAAACAATACTTTCCTTCCTATATATTTATATAGGCAAGAGAAAGTAAAAATTGATGTAAAGTGCCATTTTTGTTTGAATAAGGGTGTACAAAAAGTACCAGCCCTTATTTCGAAAACTTTCAGGTGTGAACCTGCCATCGCTGACCAAAATTTCAACGTTACAGAAAAATACAATGTCCTGTTAAAAATTAATTTTATTGTGTTCATAAAAAAAAGAAATCATTCTAATACTAAAAATAAACACATAACACAATAACACATTGCTAAAGTTTTATAACGTAATGGCGATCCCAACTTTGGCTTATGGAAGTGAGGCATGGGTGCTGACGAGAAAACAGGAATCGAGAATTCAGTCAGCGGAAATGCGATTTCTAAGGCAAGTTAAGGGCTGCACAAGAGAGGACCGCATTCGTAATGAAGTAAGGAATGAATGCGGTGCCCAACCATTATTGAACACTATAAGGACATACAAAGAAAAGTGGTCAGAGCATGTGTTAAGAATGTCCCAAGATCGCCTTCCATTAAATGCATTGATCCATAATCCGACAGGTAAAAGATGTATTGGTAGACCGAGAAAGAGATGGACGCCGAAACAGGCTAACGCACAGCCAAATCCATGAAGACGACGACGAGTAAAAATATTTACAATAGGTTTTTTTAGTTTATTTAAAGCCGCATCGACAGCTTGGTCATTAGTAACTACTGTGGATTTTGGTACCTTAACGGTGGTTTTAACGTGATGGAATTTCCAGACACTAGCCGGGAATTGAACCCGGGACCTTTCGCTTTGTAGGCTAGCGCGTTAATCATTACGCCACGGAGGCGGTTTCAAAATACTTACAACCTCAAAATACAAACATACATAATCACCTCAAAAATGTAAAGAGAGGGAACTGTAAGTAATTTAAGCTCTTAAAATAGGGGCCTGCTTGAGGTTAGCTGGTTAGCTCCTACCATACACTAAATAGCTTTCTTTTGAATTTTAAAAACCCTATTCATATTACCCATGCTAGAATTAGGCCTACCCCATACTAAGATACCATAACGGATATGAGACAGAATGAGGCCATGATAAGCTGCCATTAGTAATTTTTTATCATTTAATCTGGCAATTTGTTTTAGTTCAAATACCCCAGATGATATTTTACTACAAACTTGATTGTTATAGAAGTCCCAAGACAAAAATCTACTTAGAGATACTCCTAGGAACTTCACTGTTTCTACATGCTCTAAACTGTTATTACGAATAAATACATCCATTTCTCTACTTTCTAGTATTCAGTATTCCTTCTAGTGTTCAGTAAGGCAGGGAGTGTGGGAGAAATGAACAAGTGTACGACCCTTCAGGGAATTCGGATTTGATAGTAGCATACAGAAAACGGAAAAGACACAAACCGGGAAAACCGTAAACCAATTTATGTAACGTTCACCAATAATTTAGAATTTACCAATAATAACTAACTGAATCACTAATTTCAGTACGGTCTAGAACGGTTAAAAACTGTAAAAACTTCAACAACTATTTTGTTTAAGTTAAAATGTGCGAATAAACAACTGGATAACAAGAAAATTATTACATAATTATAAGTAAGAACATATTGGTTTAGGAAGTGGTCTACATTGATCGTTTACTAAACATCAAAGTATAGAAAAGAATAAAAAGAAATTCATATATTATAGATAAATAAAAACCGCAAATGTAGGTTATTATTATTAAGTTCATTTGTTACCACATCCGGCGATGAAAGTAAACTTAGAATAGATATAGGAATAGTGTGATGGGCGGAGAGAAGGTGTATAACATATTACCGGCAACCTTCATGAAGTATTTACAAACAGGAGGAAAAGCAATCATCATTACTGGATAATTATCGTGGCAGAATAAATGAAACTATGACAGACGGTGGTGTAATTATGATAAAGAAGTTTTCTTATACTTGATTAATAGTAACACATGATCCTCTTAGCTCATTCATCTGCATTGAAGACAATGTTTGAGCCGAATTTTGGAATTTAAAACCCGATAAAAGTGTTTCTACTGGAGAAGATCAGTAATAAGGTTCAGGTATAGAAAAGTGTCTTTTGGGTAGGTGAAGCACCTCATCTAGTAAATCGAAGAGAAAAAAGCTCAACCGTTGTACAAGACGTACATTTTCATTAAAACATGACATGATAATGTAACAACGTGGACCACGTTAAAGGAAACCCCTTCAAGACAAAAGAAGAAGTCTGGTTTGGCATGGATACAAAAGTACTTTTTAGAAAGGCTGTCAATAAAGTGAAAATTGTTGTTATGGTTACCAACTTTCAGAAAGGACATGGTTCATGAAGAACACCATGAATGTTGGATGGAATAATTTTTGCACGAAGGTTAGTTACTTTGAAATAACTTTAAAAATCTGGTATGAAACACTCACACAACTTTCTCTTGCCAATGCAAATAATTAACAATAAAACTAACATTATTAATAAAACATTAGAAATGAACAAAAAACTAACCTCAATAAACATAACCTTATTTAAATCATGAGTGAAAAACGCAAAATGAAAATCAAACTCAGTTTGGCTTAAAAATACGGAAAATCACTCTTTCACAATAAACTACTCTCTGTAGAGAAAAATGCTATAAATAAAAGTTGTAGATCTTTTAATTTTCTATACATTTGATTATATACACTTTTGTCATAAAATGCATACTAAGGCCGAAATCTTAAAAAAATCGATTTTTCATGCGTTTTCGTGAGAAAAAAACAGAAAATCGCTAATTACCGCTAAACTAAAGCGTTATGCAAAAAAGGTTTGAATTAAAGTTGTAGAATTTTAAATTCTCTACATTTTTTATTAAATCAACTTTTGCGCTATAATTAATACATATTAAAGCCGTAATCTTAAAAAAAACACTTTTTTTTACGTGAAAACAGCCTCACCAAGAATTTTAGCAAACATGGCGCCTACCCTATCTGTAATGAAAATGTTCGTGTCGGGTCCGGTAGTGGTATGTAACTTAAGTTTTAAGTTTCAAGTTCGTACGATGTTCCGTTCTTGAGATATTTTGTATACACACACACACACACACACACACAGAACAATCGCTAAAAACATGTTTTTTGGGTTTAGGGGGTCTGAAAACGTGTAGATCCGGTGAAAACTCGATTTCAAAAAATCGACATGAAAACAATACTTTCCTTCCTATATGTTCATATAGGCAAGAGAAAGTAAAAATGTGTAGCAACCACCGATCTTCTAATCTGATTAAAAGAGCTCCTATAAAATGTCCCAAGTTACTTGTGTTGTTATTTAGGTCATCTGCCGAAAGGCTAGTTTAACCTCTAGAGGCTTTACTAAGTAAAACAAGGAGTGAGGTGGTGGTTTACCATTGCCTTTCACACTGAGAGGAAAGGTATGCTTATCAGCATGGCCCTTAGGAAAGCATCTGAATTCCACCATGCAAATGACACCTTCACTTCATTCCACAGGATCTGGGTGTATAATGAAATTCATTACTCTCAGAGGAGATAATTGTGATAGTGTCTTTTACACCTCTACCTCTTCTGTTATTAAATGCTTCACTCATATAATTGGCTGACCATGTGATACGAAACAAATTTTTTCTTTTTTAGTAGCCCTGGAACTAACAGATCGAGTGGAACTAATTTAAACACCCACCTGTCTGTTACGGGCAGCAAAGTTATTTACCATAGGTAGTGAAAAACAGCCATTCACGTCCCAAGAATAATACGATTTCAGTTCTTGGACACCCTATTATGAGTTACGCGTGCGTTTGTGTGTGTGTGTGTGAGAGAGAGAGAGAAACATAAGAGGGATCTGTTTAGCTTGAGGTGCTGAACGAATGCACCTGCCATCGTTTCCTCCTCATCTTTCTATTCAGCTCATTCACATTTGTATGCCTCCGAGGTATACAGATAGAACCATAAGTAGTTCCACACAAAATGTATGAAATATTTCTTTCTTTCTTAAATATAGTATGTAATTAATTATATTTGATAATCCAGAGTTCTTTATTAAAAAGTTCAATTTTGTTAAATGCCCAAAAATTTATTCGTGTTCGATTTGTGTTCATGTCAGGTATCATGGCCGGCCCGTTGGCGTAGTGGTTAGCGCACATGGTTCTACCCCGGGTTCGATTCCCGGTCAGGTCTGGCATTTGTTCACTCATTTTCATTATCCATCGTCTGCATTTGCAGAAATGACGGAACAGAACAGTCAGACGTAAAAAAAAGTATCAATCGGAGCAACTTTTTGAAGAATCCCCTGTAGTAGCCTACTTGATGCCCGCCATTATTCACAACACTAATTTTTATTAACTCATATTACAGTAGAAACTATTTTTCTACAAGAATCGACCATCATAATACTGGGAACAAGGATCTTTTGTTTTATATAATACCTCGAAACCCATAACAGGCAGGTGGAGAGGTAAATTATTTGCACTCGATCTGCTAGTTTCAGGGCTACAAAAAATAGTTGTGTTTCTTATCATATGGTCACCCAACTATGACTCGAAGCATTTTAAAAAAGAAGAGTTAGAGGTGTAAAAGACACTAATCAGAGTTAACTCCTCTGAAAGAAATGAATTTCATTATACAGCCAGATCTAATGGTGAATGAAGTGAAGGTGTCATTTGCAGGAAAGAAGGAATTTGTGGAAAGAAGGTTCTTTTCAGGGAGTCTGGCATGCTGATAAGTATACTTTTCCTCTCAGTGAGGAAGGTAATGGTAAACCAGCCTGATAACCTAAACATGACATCAGAACTTTCTACTCGTGTCAACGCCATTTCGTTTACTTGGTATCCAAATTACACAATCTGCTCTCGTTTCACCTTATAAATATACTGGACATAATGAGGTGTAAACAAAAATTGAAACCATATGGTTAGTAAAAGAAGGAAGATAAAGATTTTTTAAAAATTTGGTGTGAACACTCACACGTTTTTATCTTGACAATGTAAATAATGAAAATCATAATCTACGTTTAATTATGAGTAAACAATTAAAAATGTAAAATGAAAATCAACCTCTGTAGAACTTAAAACTACGGAAAATCAGTAATTAAAGCTAAATTAAGCTCTGTGGAAAATATTCTTAAAAATCGTAGGTAGCCTATTTTAATATTCTACAACTTCAACTATAACCTACCTACACATTTTTACCGTAAAATGCATATTACGACCGCAATATATAAAAAAATAATTTTGATCACAAAATCATAAGCCTCCCAGTAATTTCGGCAGACATGGCGGTTACCCTATGACTTATAGAGCATAAAAAATTTAGTAAATTAGGTTATTTAAAAAAAAATTGTAGTAGCCGTTTTTGAGGAAGTCGCAAAAAGTGATTAATTGTACGAGAAAACTCCTACTTCTGGTTGACCGATTTCGATGAAAATATTTGTATCAGGTTCCCAGTGGAATTTAAATTCACAGTTTCAATTTTGTACGATGTTCCATTTTTGAAATATTATGTTCACACAACGCACACACCAATCAATAAAAACATGTAATATTGGGTTCAGGTGGTTTGAAAATGTGTATTTCCAATGAAAACTTAAGTGTTAAATAGTAAATAATAGAGTGACAAAGTAACAATAGGGTTAGTTATAAAAGGATATTTAAAAAGGGCCGTGTATAGTAAGGTAGGGTCTTTGTTGTACAACTATTTGTGACTTGTTTACACTAGTTAAGATTTCTCCCGAACCAATAAAAAGGATTTTTGTATTTTATTATTGCATCAAAACTCTCTGTTTTTCTAGAAATCTCATTGACCCACCTGTATAAAGAGAGCCCCAAGTGCGGTCGGTAGTATTTGTATGATATTTGAAGACCGTTTATTGCGTGTGCTATCGGTACGTTAGAAGAGGACAACGTGTCAACCGGGCATTGATAAACTATTGTTATTCTGTCCTTTTGTGTATGTGCATTGTGTATAATTCTGTATAATTGTTTGTAAGTAGTTCTAAGTAAATTCTTTACGTTATTTATTTTATTACTTCATTATAATTAGTTTATTATTTATTTTGTAAATCTTTTAGTTGTAATAAATACTTGTAATTATAAACTTTAGTGTATAAATTATGCAATTACCTAGATTCCGAAACGGACCCTAGCCATAATTGTCACAATACTTTCCTTCCCTATTTATATTCATTAATATAAGGGGTTGCCCATAACAGACAGGTGGAGTGTCAAATTATTTACACTCAATCTGTTAGTTGCAGGGCTAAAATAAATATTTCTGTTTCTTATGGTCAGCCAATTAAATGACTGACTCATTTAAGTACAACAGAGGTAGAGGTGTACTGTGACACTAATCAGAGTTATCTCGTCTGAAATAATGAATTTCATTAAACAGCCAGACCCTGTAGTGAATGAAGTGAAAGTGTCATTTGCAGAGTGGAAAATATATGCTTTTCAGAGGGCCTGGCATGCTGATAAGTGTACTTTTCCACTTAGTGAGGAAGGCAATTGTAAACCACCTCACTCCTCGATTTTCTTAGTAAAACCTCTACAGGTTCAAACCAGCCTTTTGGCTGATGACCTAAACAACACAACAACAAACAATATAAGGGGCGAGAGAAAGTAAAAATTAATAATGTCAAACGATTTATGGGCCACCGTGTACAATTAGAATCGGGCCCTACCTGACCTAACCCGAATACCCTACAAGACTGTTCAATATTACAGGTGGCTATTAAACTATAATAATAAACATTGGGAGAGAGAAACCTTACCCTCTGTCATTGTAATCTACCTTGACAAGACAACAGGTTCAACGAATCCAGTTCTCGTAATATTTATTCCGTATAAAACACAATCGTAGTTCAACCACATGAATCTAGCTCTGGTCTTGTGAAGAATGTAGTATTCCATTTAGGCTTATCAGACGCACACCTATTATTTAATATTTATCTTCTTCCATGTGATTATCGAATCCTAAAAACTTTCCTAAAGAGGGAGTCTACCTTAATTTTTAATTTTTTACTGATAGTAGCAATAAACTTTTCAGCACAATAAAATAGTATGTGTAATACCATTGAGTATGGTTAATTAAACGCCAACCATCAAAGCACACCGGTAACCACTGTGTAGTTTCAAATGCGTATTAAAGTAACATAACTACCTTATAAGGATTTGAACTAAGTACCTCCGTCTTCGAAAAACAGCTGATTTTGGCGGCGACTCTACCGTTAGTCCAACCCGGTGGTTTAAGAAATACATTTTGTATTTTTTTTTGCCTATGACGGTGTTTTTTACTTTAATGGGTCGCTGTAAATAAAATATAAATTTATCATTTTTTCTTTCTCTTGCCTATATGAATATATAGGAAGGAAAGTATTGTTTTCATGTCGATTTTTCGAGATCGAGTTTTCACCGGATCTATACGTTTTCAGACCCCCTGAACCCAAAAAACATGGTTTTAGCGATTGGTCTGTGTGTGTGTGTGTGTGTGTGTGTGTGTGTGTGTGTGTGTGTGTGTGTGTGTGTACAAAATATCTCGAGAACGGAACATCGTACGAACTTGAAACTTGAAACGTAAGTTACATACCACTACCGGACCCGACACGAACATTTTCATCAAAATCGGTCAACAGGAAGTAGTAGTTTATTCGTATATTTTTTCATTTTTTTGCGATTTTCTCAAAAACTGGTCCTACGATTTTTTTAAAATCGCCTCATTTACTCAATTTTTTATTCTCTAAAATACAGGGTAGGCGCTATGTTTGCTGAAATTCTTGGTGAGGGTATTTTTACGTAAAAAAAGTGTTTTTTTAGGATTACGGCTTTAATATTAATTAGAGCAAAAATGTATATGATAAAAGTTGTAGAGAATTTGAAAACCTACAACTTTTATTTCAAGCATTTTTTTGTATAACGCTTAGTTTCGCGGTAATTACCGATTTTCTGTTTTTTCTCACGAAAACGTGTGAAAAATCGATTTTTTTAAGATTTCGGCCTTAGTATGCACTTTACGACAAAAGTGTATCTAATAAAATTTATAGAAAATTAAGAAATCTAAAACTTTTATTTAGAGAATGTTTCTCTACAGAGCCTAGTTTAGCGTGAAAGTTTGATTTTCCGTTTTTTTTTTAAAGCCAAATTGAGTTCGATTTTCATTTTGCGTCATTCACTCATGATTAAAATAAGCTTATGTTTTTGAGGTTAGTTTTTGTTTATTTCTAATATTTTATTAATAATGTTAGGTTTATTATTAATTATTTGCATTGGCAAGAGAAAGTTGTGTGAGTGTTTCACACCAGATTTTTTAGTTTATGTATTAGTTTACTTAACGTCGTTTCCGACTTCTTTAAATATTTATCTAGAAACCTAAGTCTTCAGTCTAGTGTTCTAAAATTTTTGTTTTTTTAATCGATTGCTACCCAGAAGTTTCGTTTATTAGAATAATTTGCAACAATTATGTAGATTCTATATCGTACTTCCCACTGCCTGCAATTTTTACGCCATAAAAAAGTAATAAAGATAATAATAAATGAATTAATAAATCATGGGAAAATAGTAATTACAATAATAAGTTATATTTAAAAATTCTATATAGATTTTTATCGAGGAGGAAATAGAGAGGAGGAGGAACTACGAAGGAGCTATACTGGGTGCCTGAAAATACTTTACGCCGATTTTTCGAAATTTCGGATTTTCACTGATATTTACATTTTTTTTTTTTTTACTTTTAAGACCACACTGGATCACTTTAAGTTAGTTAAACATTTATTTAGTCTTACGTTGTTTTCTCTTCTCCCACTAGGCCCTCATTCTAAGCGATCGGGCCAGTCTCACTTCATCTGATACGACACTTATATTGTTTAGTTGGAGGAGGTGCAAATTTAAAGTTTTTAATGATGTTTAATTTTTCGTATTTATTATGGAGGTCTTCAATTTTTAATCCCATCTCCTTCAGATCTTCATTTATTTCTCTCATCCATACCGGTTTGAGAGCGAGTCCAGTACAGAAATTCAGTATCTGTTTGACATATCTATTTTCTGGATATCTCAATATGTGACCGAGGTATGATATTCTCTTTTTCCTCATCATTTCAGTTACTGGATTAATAGTTTTGTAAACTTCACTATTGGGTAAAAGTCTTCAGTGTCCTTCCACTTTGTTTCTCTTGCCTATGCAGGTTCTCACTAGTTCTCTTCCTTTTTGACAACTCTGTCAGTGTTAATCTTGGATTTTATTTTAAACAGGGTCTCACTGCAATAGGTAATTTTGGGATTTTTGGATATTTACATTATCTTAATATTTTTTTTTTGTTCGCTTCAAGGAGTTGTGTTTGTTGTTTATGTCATCAGCCGAAAGGCGGGTTTGAACCTTTGGAGGGTTTACTAAGTAAAACGAAGAGTGAGGTGGTTTACCATTGCCTTCCTCACTGAGTTGAAAAGTATGCTTATCAGCCTTCTAAAAAGCATTTACTTTCCACCCTTTAAATGACACCTTTATTGTGCGGTTTCAAGCTCCGTATAGTTGCGGGGTGAAGGGTACGGGTGGAGTACAATGAATGAGTAACGCATGCTGGTCGAACGATTGTTGTATTACTCTTTATACAAAATATTCATTTTCAAACTTTCCGTATTTAACATATTTGTTTGTATTTATTACTTTCATTTATTTACATATTTTTATATAAATTGGTGCGTTAAGTATTATGCTAGACAGTGGTTACCGGTGTACTTTGATGGTTGGGGTTCAATTAACCATACTCTCTCAAGAATGGTCGGCCTGAGTCTGTACAAGACTACACCTCATTTACATGTCATACACTTCATCCTCATCTCATTGGGTCATAGGGTTGCTTATTGTTCTGAATTGAACAGATTGCAACGTACTCATATTAGGAATTTAAAAAAATAGTATTATGAATCCGACCAAGTTAATAACACGGTAGGTATTTGTTAAATTAATGCGCCGGATGATAAGAATATTTTTTTAGTCTAGTTAGTACACGCTACCACTACAAATGCATCAGCTGTGAAATACTACTAACACTCATTCATTTTACCACTACTATAACAACGCATTGCATTCCTTCCAACTACACGGAGCCTCGACTCAAGCAATACTTTGTTCACCACAGGGTCTGACTGTATAATGAAATTCATTACTCTGAGAGGAGATAACTGTGTCTACAGTCCAGCCTCTCTTAGTTTGCTCCTAATGTAAACAAATAATGACGTCACTGACCATGCGCATTATATCAAAATGTGTACACGCTGATTAAAAAGCAACAACAAAATACTTTCAAAACTATTTAAATACAAAATACCTTTAAAAGTATTTTTATAAATGAAATTGTTAGGCCTACATCATATCATGACTGATGTTTTTAGTACTTTAAGTACTTATAATTTAAAAAATAGTTAACTTAATAGGAATAGGACATCCGTAAAGTCGCAGACTCTAGCGTGCACCCTGTAGTAGGTGGCTTTTGTTTGTTGACAGTAGGAGCAAACTAACAACGGCTAAACTGTAGTGTTTTTTACACCTCTACCTCTTCTGTTCTTAAATACTTCAGTCACTGGGTGATCATGATAAGAAACAAATTATTTTTTGTCGCCCTGGAACTAACAGATTGGGTGCAAATAATTTAACCGTCCACCTGCCTGTTACGGATAGAAAATACATAATAATTGCAATAAACAACTTATTCTACCAACCGGTCCTCGAATAATGTTACAAAGCTGTAATAATGTAAAAAATATTCAGATGTATAGCTGATATATTACATTTTTTCTGTCTACCCTGTGTAATAGTTATAAACAAACGCAATGTGTAAACTTGTGTTGTTGAGGTATGTGCGTGCGCGTTTGAGAGAGAGATAGATAAAGAGAGCGTAGTAGTCTTATTTTAATGTTAATGAAAACCGACAATTAGCCAAATGAATGCAATAACAAAATAATTGTTTTAAAAAGGGTGTTTTCTTGGAGTTTCCTCTCATCTAATATATTTTATAGGCTGTTATTAATTTTAGTTATTACAGGTGTGTGAGTGCGTGTGTGTTAATTTCATTGTACTACACAGCATGAACCATCGTTTAATCGTGGGAATATACAATTAGCGCGATACATAGGCCTACATATCTGCTTATCATTATTCAACAATCGCAACTGTTGCTACTTTTATTAATA
Organism: Catonia carolina; assembly: GCA_035578175.1. Classification (NCBI taxonomy): domain Eukaryota; kingdom Metazoa; phylum Arthropoda; class Insecta; order Hemiptera; family Achilidae; genus Catonia; species Catonia carolina. The sequence continues at coordinate 8,951,418 of JAQMRL010000016.1, forward strand.
TAAATTTCGCTTAATTCACTGGAATATATTGTGACCTCTATAATCCGACAACCTTCAATATTGAGAAATACTAGATTATCAAATATTCCGATTTTTTTTAATAAGTGTGGTTGTTTAGGTCATCAGCCGAAAGGGTGGTTTGAACCTCTAGAGGTTTTACTAAGTAAAACGAGAAGTGAGGTGGTATTTTTTATCCGAGGCGGCGGGAAAAACTCATGTTCACTCCCTCTCACGTTGGGGGAAGTAGTGTTGGACTCAATTGAGGCGTCCTCGTCCAGCCCCAAGGAGGCCACAACCGCCTTACCAACCAAAAACCCGCCGCCTGGCTACTTGATCCGACATCAGCCAAAGACCCTCCACCTCCCTCGGAACTGTTTATATAATGCTACAAGGGAAATGTCGTGTTAAAAAAAATTTACATACCGTCAGCGCGGCGTGGAAGGGAACCGTAGCCTAATTATTCCCCTCTCGCTGTCTCTGACCAACACTCACTTTCATTCAATTCTTTCATCACCAGCTAAGGAAATTAGTGTGCCTGAGTGAGGTGGTTTACCATTGCCTTTCTTCACTGAATGGAAAAGTATCAGCATACCAGGTCTTCTGAAAAGCATCTACTGTGGTCACTTCCTTACCCGGACTCAATTTCAAGAACTATTGAAATAATGTTTCATTTACATATCCCGGTACATGGATTTTAACCATAGTTGGATATGTTAATTTACACCGCTTCGGTTATTGGAATGGATGTGTGTACAGAAATTGATGTCAAAAGTGTTTTCTTTTTAGATATTGTGACACTTAACGCTAAGGTCCGTTTCGGGATCTAGGTAATTAAATAATTAATACACTAAAGTTTACAATTACAAATATTTATTACACTAAAAGATTACAAAATAAATAATTAACTAATTATAATAAAGTAATACAATAAATAACTTAATAATTTACTTAGCACTATTTACAACCAATTTTATAGACTACACATACAACATGACACTGAATACACAAAAACTGAATTTAATACAGATCACATTAACTTTTCACAATACACACACATAAAAAAGACAGTATAACAATCGTAAATCACTACAATGCTCGGATACGTAACCTGTATACGCACCGTAACCACTCGTCAAAGATCAAACGAAATACTGACCCTGACCGCGCTCGGGGGTCCCTTTATACGAGGGGGTACCCAAAAGTATCCGGAATAACTCTGCTGTGGGCGGAGCTTGTGCAGTACAAATTCCCGCCACTAGGCTGCTTGTAGCGCTACTCATTGCCAGTTCAATGCCATTTTGTGTTCGTTGATCTAGCTTGTTCTGTTCTCGTGCAGTGATTGTTCTCGCTAGTGCTGTTTTGTGCTCGTGTCGTTTTTCATGATGGCAAGTTTTAATGAACAACGTGCGGCTGTGAAATTTTGCTTCTTGCTCGGTAAAAACGCCGCGGAAACAGTTGTAATGTTGAACACAGCTTACAAAGACGACGCTATTGGAAAAACCCAAGTGTACGAGTGGTTTTTGCGCTTTAAAAATTGCGACATGTCGATTGAGAACAAACCTCGTTCTGGACGACCGTCGACTTCCCGAACAGACGAAAATGTTGTGAAAGTGAAAGAAATTGTACGAACAGACCGACGACAGACCATTAACCAAATATCACAGGTTAGTGGGTTATCTTGGAGCTCAGTCCAACGCATTTTAACAGAAGACTTGACAATGAAAAGAGTCGCTGCCAAGTTTGTGCCTCGGGTTCTGACAGACACTCAAAAGGAACGTCGAATTGAACCGTGTAGTGGTTTGAAACAACAGCTTGAAACTGATCCAGATTTCATGTCAAAGATCATTACGGGTGACGAGTCTTGGTGCTATGGGTACGACCCAGAAACCAAACAACAATCCAGTCAATGGAAGACTTCATTATCACCCCGACCAAAAAAAAGTCGTCAAGTCAGATCGAACATCAAAACAATGCTGATTTGTTTTTTTGATGTGAGGGGAATTGTCCATTCAGAGTTCGTTCCACCAGGCCAGACGGTAAATCAAGCTTTTTATCTTGAAGTGTTAAGAAGACTACGAAACAGCATTCGTCGTAAAAGACCTAATTTGTGGCAGACAGGGGACTGGTTTTTCCACCACGACAACGCGCCTGCACACACGGCAATCTCGGTTACCCAGTTTTTGGCGAAAAACGGCATGGTTTTGCTGCCACACGCACCGTACTCACCCGATCTGGCTCCGTGTGATTTTTTCTTGCATTTCCTTTTCATGCATGAAAAGGGGCATGAAAGGTCTCCGATTTAACAACGTTGATGATGTCAAGAAAAAAACGACGGATGAGCTGCCAGCCATCACTGAAGAGGAGTACAAAAAATGTTTTGAACAGTGGAAGCACCGGTGGGACAAATGTATTAGTTGTAATGGAGAGTATTTTGAAGGGGATAAGGTTCTTTTGTAAAAAAATTAAAAATAAATAGTTTTAAAAAATAATTCCGGTTTCTTTTGGGTACCCCCTCGTATACTCATTTAAAAAGATCATTCCAGAAAAAGCAAAGTACAAAAAATAACCCTTCATTAATGAGTGCTAGAAAAATCCGTTGTAAACAAGTCAACAATAGGTCTTATTGTAAATAGAATAAAAGTCGTTACGGGTCCCTTTCATAAATAGTTGTACAACAATACCCGACCTGCCGGCCGCATTGGCGCAGTTGGTAACGTGCTCGCCTCTCATCATGCGGTCCTGGGTTCGAATCCCCCACTCAGGCACGGCATATTTTCATACGTTACAAAAAAATCATTTCATTCTCATCACACACAGTTACACCCCAACGTCGTCGCTAATGACGTTGATGTTGATGCGACGTTAAATAAATTTAAAAAAAATAAAATAAAATACCCGACCTTTTATCCTACACAATAGCGCAGTATCCTCTTAAATGATTTTTATGAATAGGCATACCTTTATTGTCATTATTGTCCTATTGTAACTTATTTTTACTATTTCATGAATGAAACACTAGAACCTTCACGAACCATCCTTTTCTTCGATCTTGTTACAATATATAGTATTCTTATTACTACTATTATTGTGTGTGTTGTTTAGGTCATCAGCCAAAAGGCTGGTTTGAACCTCTAGAGGTTTTACTAAGTAAAACGAGGAGTGAGGTGGCTTACCTTGCCTTCCTCACTGAATGGAAAAGTACGCTTATCAGCATGCCGGGCCCTCTAAAAAGCACATATTTTCCACTCTACAAATGACACCTTCACTTCATTCACCACAGGGTCAGGCTGTATAGTGAAATTCATTACTTTCAGAGGAGGTAACTCTGACTAGTGTCCTTTACACCTCTATCTCTTCTGTTCTTAAATGATTCAGTCATTTTATTGGCTGACCATGTGATAAGAAACAGAACTATTTATTTTAGCCCTACTATTATTATTATTAGCGTATTCTCCCTTAAAGGAAGGCGATAAGCAAACTGAATCATTTTTTCTTCTTGTTGTTCTTTTTGTCTACCCAGTACTCTCGCATCCGTTTTGAGAAAGCCTGTTTCCTTTCTTCTGACCACTTTGGCCTGTGCTGCTTCTGCTTTGGCTGCTCTGGCTCTATCTCCCACTTGTCCACCTTGTTCCTAAATATTTTCCTATCTGCGATGCCTTGTTCTGTTATTTTCGCTTTCCTGAGATCTTTATAGATTTCACTTATCCACGGTGGCATTTTTTTGAGAGACGTTGTGTACTCCAATATTTTTCTTGTTAGCCTGTTTCCTGGTAACCGCTTTATGTGTCCAAAGAATTTCATACGTCTTTTTCTAATGTCAGCTTCTACATTTGAGAATTTTTCTACGGTCTGGTTTGGTTGTAATCTGAACCCGGTTTCCGTTTGCCTAGCACCAAGGATCTTTCGGATTATTTTCCTTTCTTCTTTTTTTATGTCTTCCAGCTCGTGTTTCTTATTTAATGTTAGTGTCTCACTTGCATACAGGAAAGCGGGTTTGATAACTGTTTATTATTATTATTAAATAAATCAAAACACTTTATTGTTACTTAAAATAATGTACATTATATAATGGCAAGTCAAAATGTTTGGGATACGGAACTGGAAGGTTTATACTATAGGCCTACTGGTCAGAAGAGAAGAAGGAGACTGACCAGGCATTCGCTTGGAGTGCCAAGAAAACTATGCGAAAACCTTGTAACCTAATGGCTGCGTCAAAAATAATAAAAATTCAAGTTTGAAGTTCTGTTAAAAGAATGTGGCATCGATTATAACGTACTAATTAGCAATTTTTTGTTTTTTTCTCTCGGGAAAACGTGTAAAAAATCTATTTTTTTAAGATTTCGGCCTTAGTATGCATTTTACGACAAAAGTGTATACATTAAAATTTATAGGAAATTGAAAGGTCTACAACTTTTATTTAAAGCATTTTTTTGTACAGAGCCTAGTTTAGCGTGAAAGAGCGATTTTCCGTATTTTTAAGCCAAACTGCGGTTGATTTTCATTTTGCGTCTTTCATATATATAATTAAAATTAAGTTATGTTTATTAAAGTTAGTTTTTTGTTTATTTCTAATGTTTTATTACTAATGTTAGGTTTATTGTTAATTATTTGCATTGGCAAGAGAAAGTTGTGTGAGTGTTTCACACCAGATTTTTAAGATTAGGTAACTTTACTAAATTCATGGCACACTGTGTAAATATTGCTAGTCAGATTGGCGCGCTAGACGCACCAGTGGGAGGGAGAATTGTGTAACCCTTCAGGGAATTCGGATTTAATAGTTGCATACACAAAACGGAAAAGACCCGCTAATTAATTTAGAGGAAAAATTAAAATATTGTATTAAATTATACTTATTAATTGTAAATCAAATTATATAATTTGATTTACATATTAGGAAAAATTTCTTAAAACATTATGTTTGGAGTGTAGCATTATACGGAAGTAAAACGTGGGTGATAGGGGCTGTAGAACGGAAGAGGATAGAAGCTTTTGAAATGTGGTGTCATAGGAAAATGTTAAAGATTAGGTGGGTGGACAAAATAAGTAATTTAGAGGTTCTTAGGCGAGTGGATGAAAAAAGAAGTATATGGAAGCATCTTACCAAAAGAAGGGATAGGCTAGTGGGGCATATCCTAAGACATCCAGGTATTAGGCTATCAATAATGGAGGGTAACATTGAGGGAGTAAATTGTAGAGGAAGGCAAAGATTAGAATATATAAAGCAAATTACAAAAGATGTAGGGTGTTACAGGTATGTAGATATGAAACGACTTGCGCAAGATAGAACAGGTTGGAGAACTGCATCAAACCAGTCGAGAGACTGATGACAAAAAAAAATTAAATTAGATTACAAAACTTTCACCCACCGGGTTGGTCTAGAGGTAAAGTCGTCGCCAAAATCAACTGTTTAACAGCTGATTTTCGGAGACGAAGGTTCCTGGTTCAAATCCTAGTAAAGGTAGTTTTACTTTTTTACGAATCTGAATACTAGACAAAGTTTACCGGTGTACTTTGATGGTTGGGGTTTAATTTACCATACTCTCTCAGGAATGGTCGGCCTGGGTCTGTACAAGACTACACCTCATTTACATGTCGTACACATCATCCTCATCTCATTGAATCATAGGATTGCTTATTGTTCTAAATTGAACAGATTGCAACGTACACAAAATAGGAATAAAAAAATCTGGTGTGAAACACACACAACTTTCTCTTGCCAATGCAAATAATTAACAATAAACTTAGCATTAGTAATAAAACATTAGAAATAAACAAAAAACTAACCTCAATAAACATAACCTGATTTTAATCATGAGTGAAAGACGCAAAATGAATATCAATCACAGTTTGGCTCTAAAATACGGAAAACACTCTTTCACACTAAACTACTTTCTGTAGAGAAAAATGCTTTAAAGAAAAGTTGTAGATCTTTTAATTTTCTATACATTTTATTATATACACTTTTGTCATTAAATGCATACTAAGGCCGAAATTTTAAAAAAATCGACTTTTCACACGTTTTCGTGAGAAAAAAAACAGAAAATCGCTAATTACCACTAAACTAGGCGTTATACAAAAAAATGTTTGCAATAAAAGTTGTAGAATTTTAAATCCCCTTCATTTTTTGTTATATAAAGTTTTGCGCTATAATACATATTAAGCCGTAATCTTAAAAAACACTTTTTTCACGTGAAAACGTCCTCACCAAGAATTTCAGGAAACATGTCGCTTACCCTATCTTGTAGAGAACATAAAATTGAGTAAACCAGGCGATTTTTAAAAAAATCGTAGGACCAGTTTTTGAGAAAATCGCAAAAAAGTGAAAAATTACACGAATAAACTACTACTTCCGGTTGACCGATTTTAATGAAAATGTTCGTGTCGGGTCCGGTAGTGGTATGTAACTTAAGTTTTAAGTTTCAAGTTCGTACGATGTTCCGTTCTTGAGATATTTTGTACACACACACACACACAGACCAATCGCTAAAAACATGTTTTTTGGGTTTAGGGGGTCTGAAAACGTGTAGATCCGGTGAAAACTCGACGTGAAAACAATACTTTCCTTCCTATATATTCATATAGGCAAGAGAAAGTAAAAAAAGATTACAAAAATCCTGAACGCTAGAAAGTTACATTGGTTTGCCGTACATTTAGTTCTGAGAATTCAGTCGTTGGTTCTCTGGTGTTGAATAAATAGTGACGTGGAAGAAGAGAATGATTTTGAACAGTGGGGTGGTAGCGTTGTCTCAAGGCCGTTACTGCCACCATGGTACACAGGAGCGACCGTGGACGGGACGATCTTTTCAAGAGTGTTCTCCTACCTATTGTAGGCCAACAAAGGAGACTTAAAAACGGTGTTCGTTTTACTGTTCCTTTTATTTTCATCTCAGCATTCATTTTATGTTGTCAAGATTCTTCAACGGTTACAGTGAAAACTTAAAAATCTAATGTGAAACACAACTTTCTCTTGCCAATGTAAATAATGAAAAAATATAACTTTTTTTTTATTATTCCTAATTTTGTGTACGGTGCAATTTGTTCAATTCAGAACAATAAGCAACCCCATGACCCAATGAGATGAGGTTGATGTGAATGAGGTGTAGTCTTGTACAGACCCAGGCCGACCATTCCTGAGAGAGTATGGTTAATTGAACCCCAACCATCAAAGTACACCGGTAACCACTGTCTAGTATTCAAATCCGAATAAAAGTAACTACCTTTACTAGGATTTGAACCAGGAACCTTCGTCTCCGAAAATCAGCTGTTAAACAGCTGATTTTGGCGACGACTTTACCTCTAGACCAACCCGGTGGGTTAAAAAATATGACCTATGTTTAGTTTTGAGTAAACAATGTTAAATTAAAAAACAAAATTAATTTTGTTCTGTGTTCGAATCCCACTCAGGCACGGCATATATTCATACGTTACCAAAAATCATTTCATCCTCCGTTGTACAATAGTTATACCCCTACGTCGTCGCTAATGACCATTGTAGTTGATGCGACGTTAAGTAAATAAATTTAAAAAAAAATTAATTTTAATCGTGGGCGAATGACTCTAAATGAAAATCATCTTGTGTTCGACTAAAAAATTGGAAAAATCATTAACGCTAAACAAAGCAGTGTCGAAAAAAATGCTTGAAGTAAAACTTCAATATCTTAATTTTCTTTAACTTTAAAAAAGTTTAACCATCAGAATCCATTAGCGATTAGCCTCCTGGACAACAGCGAAGATACTTAGACTGAAACGCTTTAAACCACTGGACTTACCTCTACGATTTTGTTAGTCATTTAAATTTTTGTTTTATCTTTTCTACTTCAACTCCTAATCATCGGCGTCTCATAATTGGCGTCGTTTTCATCTCTACCATCGTCATTGTCATCTCCAGCTTCAACACTTTGTGTTTCGGGATGTTGATTCACGGTTCATCAAGTTTGGTTTTGTATAGATATATTTTTTTTTGTTTCTTCACAGTTTGGTCTTTTTCAAACACACTACTGAGTGTCGTTTGTGTTTTAATACTAAGGACATTACTAAGATTTTCTCATATTTGCTTAAAGTTATTGTATTTATTAACTGATTGCAAAAGAAATACTATACTGTTAAAAAAAAAAGAAAAGTTTATTACTGAATTCCAGATTTCGTCTCCTTCTGTTTTCTATCAAGGATTAGACATAAGCCTGTTCCGAACTCACAAACAATCCTACACGTAAACATTTTTTTTTTTTTGGTTTAACGTCCGACTATTCTGCAATTACTGTTAATGCAAACGGTGAAGGATGAAATGATTTTTTTTGTAACGTATGAAAATATGCCGTGCCTGAATGGGATTCGAACCCAAGACCGCATGATGAGAGGCGAACACATAAACGGAAACACGAGATATTCCAACCCGTACATCTCGACTACTGCCATCTTCTTCGAGGTCTTCCCACCTCTCTTCTTCCAAATGGAACATTTTCCGTAACTTTTAAGGGTATTCTCTTCTCTTGCATCCGTTCGGAATGGTGCCTCCATTGATTCCGGTACTCCTCCACTTTTTCATTCAGATTAAATACCCCCTACTCAGATCTAATTGCCTAGTTATGTATTAGATCCAGCCTCAAGTAGCCCTTCAATCTTCTTAAAAACCTCATTTCAGCTGCTTGGATCCTATTTCCTGGGTTCGTTATAACCCATAACTCATTTCCGTAAAGAAGACTGGGATTGCCATTACCTTGTAAAACTGCACTAATGTCTCTGTTCTAGCTCTGTTACCTAATGTCCTGTTTATGGTACTACAAATAGAACTTTAGCTTCTGTATTCCCCAAACGATCAAAATTACCATCGGCACGAAAATTACGCGTATATATATTGTTCTCTCTAGAAACCTATGTGGACCTGCAAGTGCCAAATTTACGGTCAACCAAACACTTTAACTAACAACGCAATTCAGAACTCTAGTCAAAAGCATTACGCCTAATAGCAAAAGCACCTCTTTACGTTAGCAACAAAAACCTTAAGCTACGGTTACCCTGGATACGAATTCCTATTGAAAAACAGTTTTACGAAATCGCACGAAATAATTCGTACGACTATGTGGTTACATTAGGAGCAAAATTTTCATCAGTTGAAGACATTGAGGCGGATTAGCCAATTATATAATTGAAACATTTAAGAACAGAAGAGGTAGAGGTGTAAAAGACACTAATCCGAGTTAGCTCCTCTGAGAGTAATGAATTTTATCATTATACAGGCAGAGCTTGTTGTGAATGAAGTGAAGGTGTCATTTGCAGAGTAGAAAGTAGGCCCTCTGAAAGCTTTTCATTGAGGAAGACCACCTTACTCCTCGTTTACTCCTCCTCCTCGTTTTACCTCCTCGTTTACCCCCCACCACCTTACCCACCTTACTCCTCGTTTACCTCCTCCTCGTTTTACCCACCTTACTCCTCGTTTACTCCTCCTCCTCGTTTTACCTCCTCGTTTACCCCCCACCACCTTACCCACCTTACTCCTCGTTTACCTCCTCCTCGTTTTACCCATCTTACTCCTCGTTTACTCCTCCTCCTCGTTTTACCTCCTCGTTTACCTCCTCGTTTTACTTAGTAGATCCTGTTGAGCCTAAAAATTAATAACAGTTTCTGAATTTAAGTTTAACAAACAAATAAACGTTACTTTTTATTATTAATAAATTAATAATAATTAATAAAATCAGTATAGTTTTAGCTTATTACAAGAGTCATAAATTGTGACAAAGTTGAATTCTGGGTAACGAAGTTATTTTTTATGATTACAATGCGTTTTCCCTTTATATTACCATTAAAGCATGAGAGAATTAAAGTAACTATCTATTCGTTAAAAACGTTTTTATTTTCTAAAATTAGATACAGTCTGTAATAAAATGAATAAATAAAAAATAAAGTATCTGTCTGAGGGGTTAAAGAAACAATGAAAATATTAATTGGAAAAAAAACAGTTTTCAGTCAGAGTTTACAGTTTCGTTAATAGACATTCTTTCAGCTGCAGATAAAATAAAATAAAATAGAAAAAGGAATACTGGTATATAAATTAAATATAGCAGCAGTAGTCGTTAGCACGGGCGTACAGCTACACACACGCAACTTATTACAAGTATTAAATGAGTGATGTTGTAGTAAGTACGTGCGCACGCGTTCGCGCCAACAATATTTATCAATAATCGGAGAAAAAAGTTGTCCACCGTCTACCTACAGCTATACAACTAACTTTACCTTTAGTTATATTACCTGCGTACTAAAATAGAATTTCAACTTCTTGGTTTATTTACGAACACACACGCACACACACACAAGTGGTTATATACGTTAGCCAATTTCTCACGACTGTATATAATACTACTGTGACTACAGTACAGTGAGAGGGACGAGATGGGAGTTATAATTAGAGAGAGAGAGGTAATAAGGAAAATAGAATGAGGTGATATAAATCGAGGGAAAAGTATGTACAGAGAGTGGAAATGAGAGAGACATAAAAGTGCATAGAGGTAGAAGGAAATGTAAAGGGTTGAGGGAGAAAGAAAAAGAAGTGAGAAATGGGTTGTGATAGAATGAGTGAAGAGATAGTGAGAGGGATTAAGGAAGACGCTGTGAGAGGGGATTATGAAGGGGGAAATAGAGAGTGAGAGGGATAAAGAAGTAAATATATAGGGAGAGAGGGATAGAAATTAGTATAGGGGTTAGTGTCGTAGAGAGAAAGTAGAAAGAAGGAGTGAAGTCGTGGAAGGGAGGGAGAGATAGAGAGTGGGCAGAAAAATAGAGAGAATTTTGGAATAGAAGCGTGAGGAAGAATATAGAAAAGGAGGGAGAAACTAGAGCGTAGGGAAAAAAGCACGAGAAAGTATAAAGGGAGGGAGAATAATAGTGGAAAGGAGGAAAAAAGATGGAGGAATAGAAGGAAGAAAATAAGAAATATGAAGGGTAACAGTGGGAGATAGAAAAATAGAGAGAGGGAGAGAGATAGAGGGGCAGAAAATTGACAGTAGAAGGGTAATAGAGAATGGAGTGAAGATAAAGACTGAGGGAATAGAGGGAGGAAATGAAATAGAAAGGGACAGAAAAAAATAGAGAGAGATTGAGGGGATTAAGGTGAATGAGTTTGGGAGAAGAATAGAGGTAATACCGGGGGAAATATAGAGAGGAAGAAAAAGATAATTAGAGAGAGGTGATATAGGGAGAGATAGTGATAGAATTTGGGTAGGGGTGCGAGGGAAAATTAGAATGGTAGTCGGAGTGATTAACAGATGATACAAGAAGAAAAATATCGATGAAAAAAATATTACACTAAAACCTCATTATTGAGGTCAATTCAGATTGGGGATGTGAAAGCCCACACTGAGAACTTTATTAAAAAATAAATTTGACCGGAAATCATTTCAGTGGAAGCTGAGACCAAACTCGAAGTAGAAACAATTATCCTTTTATAGATTTTTCCCAGACTCATTGGTCGTTATGTTCTTGACAATATGCTATTGTACTTAAATTAGGGCTTACTCTGGAATATTTAATTACTTTTTTTTTAACTTAGTTTATTTATTCACAACTGTATAAAATACAACCAGTGAACGTGATGTTATTTACAAAAACAAAAATGGCGTTATGACATTAAGGAGACCGCCACTCAGTAGTGCCACTCCAACGGTGGATTAATCTTGGATAGTAAATTGATAGAATTTACATCTGCGCTAAGGTATTTCTACTCCATTGTCGTTTCAGTCTGCGTTGCGGATTTGCTTGTAAGTTTGGGGATGCCAGCGTTCTAATTAGATGATTTTTATGATACTCGAAGTTTTCGTTTGAACCGAGAATTGATGTGATAAAATGTGTCGTTAATGTGATATCTCTACTCCATTGTCGTTTCAGTCTGCGTTGCGGATTTGCGGGTAAGTTTAGGAATGCCAGCGTTCTAATTAGATGATTTTTATGATACTCAAGTTTTCGTTTGAACCGAGAATTGATGTGATAAAATGTGTCGTTAATGTATGGAACACGTAAATTTAATTACTAATTTTGTTTTTTGTCTGATTTCAGGTAAGAATCATCCAATGAAAATTAAAGCTGTAATGAAATGGTGAGCCACATACATTTTTTTAATTAGGGCTAAAAGTCGTCGCCAAAATCAGCTGTTTAACAGCTGATTATGGAGACGAAAGTTCCTGGTTCAAATCCAAGTAAAGGTAGTTACTTTTATAAGGATTTGAATGCTAGACAGTGGTTACTGGTGTACTTTAATGGTTGGGGTTCAATTAACCATACTCTCTCAGGAATGGTCGGCCTGGGTCTGCACAAGACTACACTTCATTTACACGTCATACACATCATCCTCATCTCATTGGGTCATGGGGTTGCTTATTGTTCTAAATTGAACAGATTGCAACGTACACACATTAGGGATTAAAAAAACAAAAATTTAATTCTATTTTGAATCCACTAGGTTGGTGTATTTTTTTTTTTTTTGTAAATTCACTTGTATTTTATTTATGGCCCATCGGAGGTTGATAAAACAACTCTCTGATATAAAGTTCTATCTTAAATAATTGCAGAAAAGATGGTAACTAAAATTTAAAAAAAATAATATGTTTAATATCGAAACGTTCATACCATGTCAATTTTTACTTTCTCTTGTCTATATGAATATATAGGAAGGAAAGTATTGTTTTCATGTCGATTTTTCGAAATGCGAGTTTTCACCGGATCTACACGTTTCCAGACCCCCTGAACCCAAAAAACATGTTTTTACCGATTGGTCTGTGCATGTGTGTGTGTGTGTGTGTGTGTGTGCGCGCGCGCGTGCGTGCGTGCGTGTGTGAACAGAATTTCTCAAGAACGGAACATCGTACGAACTTGAAACTTAAGTTACATACTACTACCGGACCCGACACGAACATTTTTATCAAATCGGTCAACCGGAAGTAGTAGTTTATTCGTGTAATTTTTCACCTTTTTTGCAATTTTCTCAAAAACTGGTCCTACGATTTTTTTAAAATCGCCTGGTTTACTAAATTTTTTATGCTCTACAAGATAGGGTAGGCGCCATGTTAGCTGAAATTCTTGGTGAGGCTGTTTTCAAGTAAAATTTTTTTTTTAAGATTGCGGCTTTAATATGTATTTTAGCGCAAAATAGTATATGGCAAAAGTTGTAGAGAATTTAAAATCCTACAACTTTTATTTCAAACATTTCTTTGTATAACACTTAGTTTAGCGGTAGTTAGCGATTTTCTGTTTTTTTCTCACGAAAACGTGTGAAAAATCAATTTTTTAAGATTTCGGCCTTAGTATGCATTTTACGACTAAAGTGTATATAATTAATTTTATAGGAAATAAATGATCTACAACTTTTATAAAAAGCATTTTTCTGTACAGAGCCTAGTTTGCGTGAAAGAGTGATTTTCCGTATTTTTAAGCCAAACTGAGGTCGGTTTTCATTTTGCGTCTTTCACTCATGATTAAAATAAGATTATGTTTATTGAGGTTAGTTTTTTGTTTATTTTTAAAGTTAGCATTATTGTTAATTATTTGCATTGGCAAGAGAAAGTTGTGTGAGTGTTTCACACCAGATTTTTTTGTTAAATAAGACAAGAGTAATGAAAGTTTTAGTTCCGGTCTTGTTACATCTAAAAAGATGTTACTGCAGAAAGTAATGATCTAAAGCAAGAGAAAAAGTAGCCTAACATTTCTAGTTACTGTAAGACTGGTTTTAAATTTGCGTGTTACAAAGCAATTAAAAAAAAAGTAATAATCGTAGGCCGCTATTTATTTGTTTCATTGTGAACAATTTCCATTGGTGATATGTTCGGCCTATTTTATTACAGGATTATTAACTAATAAAAAAATGTATGTAAACGATTTGTTTGTAGTACGTGCCGACAATTTGGTTAATTAATTTTATGTAAATTTATTGAAGTTAATAAAGTTTTTATGTAGTTCGGATTTTTTAGACCATGGCAAATAATTTAAACTTTTCTGGATGCTGTTACTATATTCTGTATACTCAGCTTTCTTTCACTGTTTTGGTGTGTGTGTGTGTGTGTGTGTGTGTGTGCACGTGTGTGTGTGCGCGCGTGCGCGTGTGTGTGTACAAAATATCTCAACAGCAGAACATCGTACGAACTTGAAGCTTGAAGTTACATACCACTACCGGACCTGACACGAACATTTTCATCAAAATCAGTCAACCGGAAGTAGTAGTTTATTCGTGTAATTTTTCACTTTTTTGAAATTTTCTCAAAAACTGGTCCTACGATTTTTTTAATAATAGCCTGGTTTACTAAATTTTTTATGCTCTACAAGATAGGGTAGGCGCCATGTCTGCTGAAATTCTTGGTGAGGCTGTTTTCACGTAAAATAGTTGTTTTTCTAAGATTACGGCTTTTATATGCATTTTAGCGCAAAAATTTATATAATAAAAAATGTAGAGAATTTAAAATCCTACAACTTTAATTTCAAACATTTTTTTATATAACGCTTAGTTTAGCGGTAATTAGCAATTAACTGTTTTTTTCCTACGAAAACTTGTGAAAAATCGATTTTTTAAGATTTCGGCCTTAGTATGAATTTTACGTCAAAAGTGTATAAAATTAAATTTATAGGAAATTAAAAGCTCTATAACTTTTATTTAAAGCATTTTTTTGTACAGTGCCTAGTTTAGCGTGAAAGAGTGGTTTTCCGTATTTTTAAGCCAAACTGAAGTTGATTTTCATTTTGCGTATTTCACTCATGATTAAAATTAGGTTATGTTTATTGAGGTTAGTTTTTGTTTATTTCTAATGATTTATTACTAATGTTACAACATTATATTGTTAATTATTTTCATTGGCAAAAGAAAATTGTGTGAGTGTTTCACAATAGATTTTTTTCTTATGTTTAGCTCTACAATAATGTACTAAATGAATTTACTATATTTTATAATCGCCTTGTGTAATATGCATTTTAGGGCAAAACCATATAGTGTACACGTGTATTAAAAATTTAGGAAAAGATCTACTACTTTAATTTCAAAAATGTTTTTTTGTAGAGCCAAGTTTAGCGTCACGTTGTCATTTATCGTATTTTTAATTCGAACAGAGTGGTTGATTTTCATTTTGCGTCATTCACTCATGATTTAAATTAAATTGTGTTTCATTTAATATTTTTTTACTTTCTCTTGCATATATGAATATATAGGAAGGAAAGTATTGTTTTCATGTCGATTTTTTGAAATCGAATTTTTACCGGATCTACACGTTTTCAGACCCCCTGAACCCAAAAAACATGTTTTTAGCGATTGGTCTGTGTGTGTGTGTGTGTGTGTGCGTGCGTGTGTGTGTGCGTGTGTGTGTGTGTACAAAATTTCTCAAGAACGGAACATCGTACGAACTTTAAACTTGAAACTTAAGTTACATACCACTACCGGACCCGACAAGAACATTTTCATCAAAATCGGTCAACCGGAAGTAGTAGTTTTTTCGTATAATTTTTCACTTTTTTGCGATTTTCTCAAAAACTGGTCCTACGATTTTTTTAAAAATCGCATGGTGTACTCAATTTTTTATTCTCTACAAGATAGGGTAGGCGCCATGTCTGCTTAAATTGTCGGTGAGGCTGTTTTTACGAAAAAAACATAGTTTTTTTATGATTACGGCTTTATGCAATTTAACGCAAAAATTTATATAATAAAAATTGTAGATAATTAAAAATTCTACAACTTTTATTTCAAACATTTTTTTGCAGAACGCTTAGTTTAGCAGTAATTAGCGATTTTCATTTTTTCTCACGAAAACGTGTGAAAAATCGATTTTTTTAAGATTTCTGCCTTAGAATGCATTTTACGACAAAAGTGTATTAAATTAATTTTATAGGAAATTAAAAGATCATTAACTTTTAGTTAAAACATTTTTCTCTACAGAGCCTAGTTTAGCGTGTAAGAGTGATTTTCCGTATTTAAAAGCTCAACTGAGTTCGATTTTCATTTTGCGTCTTTCACTCATGATTAAAATAAGGTTATGTTTTTGAGGTTAGTTTTTTTGTTTATATCTAATGTTTTATTACTAATATTAGGTTTATTGTTAATTATTTATATTGGCAAGAGAAAGTTGTGTGATTGTTTCAAACCAGATTTTACTAGTAATTAAACATATGTTGTACGTTTTTTATATACATAGGCAAGTCTTTTGAGTGTTTCACACCAGATTTTTTTTTTTAAGTCTCCGTTTGATTGTGTAAGTATTTAAGTAATGTTACGTTAAGCTAAGTAAAGTACTACATAATGTAGCATAGAAATTTATTTATGTATTATGTTTGTATAGGTATTTATATAGTACTGGTACAAGAAGATTATGTTGCATTTACATCAAGTGGGTACCACAATATACAATAAACACACAGCACACAGATGCTGTTTGAAAACCGGTTATAAATTCAAAATAACAACTTACATTATTTTTTATACATGGTACGTTATCCAATACTTGTGTGTATCTACTTGTTGCAAATATCTATGCTTTAATTATATTTTGTTTGTATTCTTTACTCTGTTCTGTATACAGCCTCTCCAATTAATAGGTTATGTATTTTTTGTAGAGTGAAATTCGATTTACGTTATAAAGTTCTTCTTCCATTTCAACATTCATACCGTTGTTACGACTCTATTATAGGATTGTACGAGTTGAATGAGAAAGTAGCCAATTTTTTGGCTTCATGGGGTTATGGAACAAAAAGAACAGTTAATTTTAGACATGAGATTTTCGACGCGAACACTGTACTTTCTTAATCTACAATAGAGTTGCTACAGAGTAAACTTCCCTCCTATCCAATTCCATTCTTGTCCTTATTATCCTATTTTCTTCCTCCTCTCACCACCGTTTCCTTCTCCCTTTTCTTCCTGAACTTCCACTTATTCCTCTTTATCCTTCTCTTGTCCCTTTTCGTTCTCCTAGTCCTACTTTCCTTCTTTTCTCATTCTTTTCCTCTATCTCCTAAGTCTCGTTCTCTTGCCTCTTCTCTTCGTCTCCGTTCACCCCTCTTCCGTGTCACTTCCCCTTTTGTTATCCATCCTTCTTCCGTATTACTTGTCCGTCGCTTCCTAGTTTTCCTCCATCTCATTTCTTCTCCCCTCTTCCTTGTCATTTTCCTCTATCCTTATCCTCGTCCTTCTTTCTTACTATTTTTGTTCCTCTTCTTCGTTCTCCTCCCATTTCCTGTATTCTTTTCTTTTAGCTTCCCTAGTCTTCTTGTTTCTTCAGTTCTTTGCTCACCTCCTGTTCCTCTTTCTTCTACTCCTATAGCTCGTTCCTCTTCCTAATTCTTTTCATCCCTGTTTCTTATATTTCTTCCTTATTCCTGTCCATATATCCTCCTCCTAATCTTTGTTTTTTCCTCATCCTGGTGCCCCTTCCATCTACGTTCATCGTTTCCTGTATTTCCCTTCCTCTTCTTTTCCTCCTCATCTTCATCTTATTCTTTCTTCCTTACCATCTCTTTCTCCCCTCCTTATTAGTATTTGCCTACTACGTTGAGTACGGGAATAGAAATTGAAAATATCTGGAACGTTCTTCTTCTTTTCCTAATCCCCATCTCAACTTCTTCCATCTATTTTTCCTTCTCCTCCCGTTTCTCTTTTTCTTTTTCTTCTTTCTTTACCATGACCACCTACTCTCGTACTACCACCACCCCTTTACCTATTGACTTCGTAACTCCTTCCAGTAACTCGTCAAAGGATTTCCTCTATCACTTTGAACTCTGAATCTATACTCTAGTGTTCTGCCTAGCCATTATTCTTCTGGCTGTCTTTCTAAGTGAACACACCAGTTGTAATTATGCTTTTCTAGATGCTCTGTAATACAGGACATTTCATTTTTTAGTCACATATTCACATAATTTTGTTATATCGAATGTGAAGTACCCAGCCACAACTCTTTGAAAATCCTAGGAGTATCACTAAATAGATATTTGTCGTGGGATTTCTATACCAATCAAGTTTGTAGTAAAATATCATCTGGGTACATGTATTAGAACAAATAAGTAGATTAAATGATAAAAAAATTACTAATAGCAGCTTATCATGGCATAATTCTGTCTCATATTCGTTAAGGTATCGTAGTACAGGGTAATTCTAGCATGGGTAGTATGAATAGGGTTTTTAAAATTCTAAAGAATGCTATTAGGTGTATGGTAGGAGCTAACCAGCTAACCTCATCCACATTACTATTTAAGGAGCTTAAAATTCGTTACGGTTCCTTCTTGAGATATTTTGTATACACACACACACACACACACACACACACACACACACCAATCGCCAAAAACATGTTTTTTGGGTTGAGGGGGTCTGAAAACGAGTAGATCCGGTGAAAAATCGACATGAAAACAATACTTTCCTTCCTATATATTCATATAGGCAAGAGAAAGTTTGTGTTAATTTCGCTGATCTGTTTGTTCTTTCCAACGTTTTACGTAAACAAAAAAGTAAAAGGTAGGTACTACTTAATTGACGTGTTTCACTTCTTTTTGGTTTTTAAAAATTATAATAGATTGAAAGTGAAACCATTTCCATATCCTGAACAGAAACATATCTAAGTTCTTTTGTACTGTTACAATCTAATATTCTAGCTAGGTGTTCTTTCTACAGATAGTCGACTAGTTATTTATTTAATGTTAACATTTCTGTACAAGGCTTTGTAAATGTTTTAGCCATAAAAATATACTATGATTAAAAACACACCCCGACCCAAAAAAATTCACTATAACTAAGTAGTTCTCGTATGGCTTAAAAATACCTCTTTCGCTTAAATACGGAAAATTACTCTTTCTCGCTAAACTAGGCTCTGTAGAAAAAAAGTTGTAGATCTTTTAATTTCGTATAAATTTCATCATATACAATTTTGCCGTAAAATGCATCCTAAGGCCGAAATATTTAAAAAAATCAATTTTTTTACACGTTTTCGTGAGAAAAAAACAGAAAATCGCTATTTACCGCTAAACTAACCGTTATACAGAAAAATGTTTGAAATAAAAGTTGTAGGATTTTAAATTTTTTACAACTTTCCTTATAAACTTTTTTGCGATAAAATGCATATTAAAGCCGCAATCTTAAAAAAACAATTTTTTTACTTGAAAACTGTCTCGCCAAGAATTTCAGCATGATGAAAAAATGTAGTAAATGAGGCGATTTTAAAAAAAATCGTAGGACCAGTTTTTGAGAAAATCGCAAAAAAGTGAAAAATGACACGAATAAACTACTATTTCCGGTTGACCGATTTTGATGAAAATGTTCGTGTCGGGTCCGGTAGTGTTATGTAACTTAAGTTTCAAGTTCGTACGATGCTCCCTTCTTTAGATATTTTGTATTCATACACACAGAAACACACCCAGACCAATCGCTAAAAACATGTTTTTTGGGTTCAGGGGGTCTGAAAACGTGTAGATCCGGTGAAAAATCGACATGAAAACAATACTTTCCTTCCTATGTATTCATATAGGCGAGAGAAAGTTTGTGTAAATTTCGCTGATCTGTTTGTGTTTTTCAATGTTTTACCTAAAAAAAAGTAAAAGGTACTACTTAATTGACGTGTTTCACTTCTTTTTGGTTTTTAAAAATTATAATAGATTGAAAGTGAAACCATTTCCATATCCTGAACAGAAACATATCTAAGTTCTTTTATACTGTTACAATCTAATACTCTAGCTAGGTGTTCTTTCTACAGATAGTCGACTAGTTATTTATTTAATGTTAACATTTCTGTACAAGGCTTTGTAATTGTTTTACCCATAAAAATGTACAATGATTAAAAACACACCGACCATAAAATTCACCATAACTGAGTAGTTCTCGTAAATATAAAGTTATAACGGTATTACTTGAGATAGATACTATTTTTTAATTGTAGCTAAACTTAATGCTGAACTAACTTGTAACCTGTGTCTGTCTGTTATTTGTTGTGTTACAGTTAAAATATTTATTTAGTAATTTATGAAGTAAACCTATGAATATACAGGGTGGGAAATAAGTCTCTAATGACTATTAGTTTCTTGCCTGCTCGAGTTCTATTTCACGTATAAGATGAACATGTTGTTGTTTAGGTCATCAGCCGAAAAGCTGGATTGAACCTGTAGAGGTTTTACTAAGTAAAACGAGGAGTGAGGTGGTTTACCATTGCCTTCCTCACTGAGTGGTAAAATACGCTTATCAGCATGCCGGGCCCTCTGAAAAGCACACATTTTCCACTTTGCAAATGACACCTTCACTTCATTCACCACAGGGTCTGGCTGTATAATGAAATTCATTACTTTCAGAGGAAATAACTCTGATTAGTGTCTTTTACACCTCTACCTCTTCTGTTCTTAAATGATTCAGTCATTTAATTGGCTGACCATGTGATAAGAAACAGAACTATTTATTTTAGCCCTGCAACTAACAGATTGAGTGTAAATAATTTGACACTCCACCTGCCTGTTATGGGCAGAAGATGAACATGTAGGAGTATAAAAGACAATACAGAGTGATTCACGAAGATATGCAGAACTTTGGGAGCCCATTATACATGTAAAAATAATGAAAAAAGTTTATATAAACATGGGTCCGGAAATTTTTCGTTACCGAGTTACGGCTAGCGAAAGATTTCCCCCTGATTTCAGCTCACCAGGTGAAATTAGGTCTTCCTGAAATTCTAGAATTCTCGAATTCAATTGTTTCTTATGGTTTTTGACCTGATAAATTGAATAAAACAGGTTCCAGAACTGTAAGTTAAATAGTTTTTGAGAAAAACAGTGTCAAATCCAAAAAAATGGAGTGAAAAAAACATATTTTTTCATCTTTGTTTTTCCGGTTAATTTTACTTTGTACTGTTATGAATAAAAATTCATTTTATCAAACATCTATTCGCTTTCTATGTACTTCATTTACACCGGTTTGTTCAGAATAAAATTTTCTTTATGTTTTATTCAAAAATTTTAACTGTTCCTTGGTAAAAAACAAAGTTATTCTTGCCCAAAAATAAAAAAATTTGTTTTCACTCCATTTTTTGCATTTGTCACTGGTCACTGGTTGGTCTTTGTGTGTGTGTGTGTGTGTGTGTGTGTGTGTGTGCGCGCGCGCGCGCGAACAGAATATCTCAAGAACGGAACATTGTACGAACTTAAAACTTGAAATTTAAGTTAGACACCACTACCGGACCCGACACGAATATTTTCATGAAAATCGGTTAACCGTAAATAGTAGTTTATTTGTGTCATTTTTCACTTTTTTGCGATTTTGTCAAAACCGGCTCCTACGATTTTTTTAAAAATCGGCTAATTTACTACATTTTTTATGATCTACAAGATAGAGTAGGCGCTTTGTCTGCTGAAATTCTTCGAGAGGCTGTTTTCTCGTAAAAAAATGTTTTTATTTTTTTAAGATTGGGACTTTCATATGCATTTTAGCGCAGAAATGTATAATAAAAGTTGTAGAAAAGTTAATGTACTACAACTTTTATTTCAAAATTTTTTTTGTATAACGCTTATTTTAGCGTTAGGCTAATTAATGATTTTCTGTTTATTTCATGAAAATCTATAAAAAAATTTGATTTTTTTAAAGATTTCAGTCTTAGTAAGCATTTTACGACAAAAGTGTATAGCCTATAATCAAATTTATAGAAAATTAAAAGATCTACATTTTTATTTATAGCATTTTTCTCTACGAGCCTAGTTTAGCGTGAAAGAGTGATTTTTCGTATTTTTAAGCCAAACTGAGGTTGATTTCATTTTGCATCACTCATTCATGATTAAAATAAGGTTATATTTTTTGAGCTTAGTTTTTTGTTTTAAAAACGTCACCTTAGTTTATATCAGTGAAATTATAAAATAATGAAGCGCCTTCATTGGAACCATCAAGGCCGGTAATTTTATTTTCTGTAGAAACGGCAGTTTTCCACAGGTTTCTTGTTCTTCCTGTCATGGATTAGGTCTTCCAACCTGTTCCGACTTCTTTGCCTATCTTTTTCGCGGTCTACCTACATTTGTTCGTCCAGATGGTAGTAATGCCCGTTTTGCCCATCTCTCTTTACTCATTCGTGTTATATCTTCCTCCCATTTCTTTCTGTGTCTGTCAACTTTTTTCCAAACAGTACTTTTCTCCAGACTTTTTTTTATCCGAGGCGGCGAGAAAAACTCATGTTCACTTCCTCACGTTCACTCCCTCACGATGGGGGAAGTAGCGTTGGACTCAATTGAGCTGTCCTCGTCCAGCCCCAAGGAGGCCGCAACCGCCTACCAACCAAAAACCCGCCGCCTGGCCACTTTATCCGGCATCAGCAAAGAACCCTCCTCCTCCTCCCTCGGAACTGTTTACATAATACTACAAGGGAAATGTCGGGTTAAAAAAAAATTACATACTGTCAGCGGGGCGTGGAAGGGAACCGTAGCCTAATTCCTCTCTTGCTGTCACTGACCAACACTCACTCTCTCACTTTCATTCATCTCTTTCATCACCAGCTCAGGAAATTAGTGTCCCTACCTTACCTATTGAGATCGGGACAGGATTAATTCACTGTGGGAGAGGGCGATCCCACAGACTTAATTTTCTTAATTTTTTCTAGACTTAATTCTTTTAATGTTTTCCATGTACCGTAATTGTTTTAGACACACTTTTTGACCAACCCACCGGGTTGGTCTAGAGGTAAAAGTCATCGCCAACATCAGCTGTTTAACAGCTGATTTTCGGAGACTGAGGTTCCTGGTTCAAATCCTAGTAAAGGTAGGTACTTTTATACGGGTTTGAATGCTAGACAGTGGTTACCGGTGTACTTTGATGGTTGGGGTTAAATTAACCATACTCTCTCAGGAATGGTCGGCGTGAGTCTGTACAAGACTACGCCTCATTTACATGTCGTACACTTCATCCTCATCTCATTGGGTCATGGGGTTGCTTATTGTTCTGAATTGAACAGATTGCAACGTACTCATATTAGGAATTTAAAAAAACAAAAAAAACTTTTTGTAGACCAACTCAGTGGGTTCGAAGACTTAACGTAATAAAATTGTTTTAATTATCTTCGTTGAAGGAATGAAAGTACCCAGGAAAACCGTTGAAGAATAATTATTGTTATATAAATTTAGTATAAAAGTAGTTCTAAAAGTTTAGTATAGCGTTGTTTCATAGCTTATACGTACGTATATTCTTCCTTTAATTTATTTCAGTTTGTATTAATATAAATATTATTGCAAATTAACTCAAATTAATTTTGTAATTAACTTTATTTAATGATCAATAATACACAATCTCTTACGGTTACAGCAATTAAATCTTACTATATACTCTAAAGGTATTATAAATGCCCATTCTATAAAAAAATATTCATATTTTCTTCCTTTATAGTAGGAGAAAGTTTTGTTACAGTTGATGAAGAGGTTTCGAAAAAAAAACTTTCTCAAATTTTTCATGAAAGTTTATTGTTTTTACCTGCTCTACAATTCTTTAGAATATATTTTGATAGTTTTATAAACGCGGATTTAAACTGATTCGTGTTTCATGACCTCTGAAGCCAAATAAATTACAAAGCAACTTTGCTAATCCGAACCTATTTCGATGTTTTCTTGACATGAAAATTCACATAAAACGCCAAAAAACTACGTTTTTGATTAAAAATAATATGGCCGCCGTGCGACACTCTCCGTATTTACCAGATGCGGGTAATGTTGACCTCCATTTTTGTTTTGCAATATATTTCGTTATAGGTAGGTACTTTATATAACTGTTTTCAACAGGAAAATCTTGAAAAATTAATTTCCAATTATTGTAATTAGTTGCAATACGTAGCCTATTATGAAATTATAAAAAGTTGACTTTCTGATATTTTGTGTCATTATGTACAAACGCATTCCAACAAAATTGGAGCGTAAAGTGGACCCACTGGCCATTTTACCCATTGTAAATTGGGTGTACACCTGATTTGAACAAAAATCATTATAATAGAGATTCATAACAGAAATAATGTAACGAGTGGTACTATTTAAGTTGGAATCCTCTATCAGCAGGAGCCACTTTACCCGATGTCCGCCAGCTTGAGGTTTCTTCCTCCTCCTCCTTCTTCTTCCCCTTCCCTTCCTCTTCCTCTTCTTCCTCTCCTTCTTCCTTTTCCTCTTCTTGTTCTTCTTCCTCCTCCTCCTCTTCTTCTTCTTCCTCTTCTTCTTCTTGTTCTTCCTCCTCCTCTTCTTCTTCATCTTGTTCTTCTTCCTCCTTTTCTTCTTCTTCCTCCTCCTCCTCTTTTTCTTTTTCTTCTTCTTGTTCTTCTTCTTCCTCCTCCTCCTCCTCTTCTTTTTCTTCTTCTTCGTCTTCTTCATCTTGTTCTTCTTCCTCCTTGTCTTCTTCTTCCTCCTCCTCCTCTTTTTCTTCTTCTTCTTCTTGTTCTTCTTCCTCCTCCTCCTCCTCTTCTTCTTCTTCTTCTTACTCTTCTTCTTCTTCTTACTCTTCATCTTGTTCTTCTTCCTCCTTGTCCTCTTCTTCTTCTTCTTCTTCTTCTTCTTCTTCTTCTTCTCCTTCTTCTTCTTCTCCTTCTCCTCCTCCTCCTCCTCCTCCTCCTCCTCCTTCTCCTCCTCCTTCTCCTCCTCCTCCTCCTCCTCCTCCTCCTCCTCCTCCTCCTCCTTCTTTTTCTTCTTCTTACTCTTCTTCTTCTTACTCTTCTTCTTCTTCTTCTTCTCCTCCTCCTTCTTCTTCTTCAAGGCTTAGGCAGTCGCCTGTTCCGATCTCACAAACTTGAAACTCTTAGCTTATATCCATGTATCCCGAGGTCGTCCCACATCTCTCTGTCCAACCGGTGCATAACGGTGTACTTGGAGAAGTATTCTGTGGTCCGGTATTCTGTCCAGGTGTCCCCTCCATCGCCCGCGATAACCCCCCAATCTTCTCATTCAGGCAATAGATTTGAATATCGAACATCCAATAACCGTACGCAGGAATCTAATCTCCTCTGCTTGGATCCTTGGAACAGTAGATTTGTGGGCCACCCTGTATTAAATTTCCACTTTAATAAGCCTACGTAATACATAACCCATTAATCAATAGTTATAATAGACTTTGGTGTATTGAAATGATTGTAGCCCCTATTCTAAGACGTAGTAAATATTTTTTAATAGACCTATTACAAATATGGTGGAATTGTACGAGTATTGCGACATTACCCCATACTATAATACTAACTTAGTATTGGCAATTGGCATACGCATGCTGGCGCAAATAGCAACTACCGCGCCCAGATGTCGAGGCGAAACTTAATTTACAACTACTGCATACTACAGCAGCTGCAGTATTGCACATTGCACATTTATTTGCAACAAGATGCAATCAATGTGTTAAATACAACTTGTTACTGGTGCGTTGCGTGAATAAAACGGTGTACCGTTAGATTAATGGTGTTTTTAAATAAGTAGTCTTCGCCTTTAGTAGTGTTGTGGTCAGCGTCGTAGAATACAAAGCGGAAGTTCCAGGGTTCGATTCCTTGAATTAGCATTTAATCTCTGTTGTTATCAGATTTGTTGGGAAGCACGATATGTATTTAAATATTAACGATAAAAATTGATCACCCAATAATTATAATATTTATCTGTTCAACAACACTTTTTGAGTAAAAATAAAATTCGAATGTAAAATAATAACCATAAAAATCTGGTGTGAAACACTCACACAACTTTCTCTTGCCAATGCAAATAATTAACAATATAACCTAACATTAGAAATAAACAAAAAACTAACCTCAAAAAACAAAATTTTATTTTAATCATGTGTGAAAAACGCAAAAAGAAAATCGACCTCAGTTTGGCCATAGCGTATAGAAGAGATCTCTTCTATACGCTATGGTTTGGCTTAAAAATACGGAAAATCGCTCTTTTACGCTAAACCAGGCTCTGGAGAGAAAAATGCTCTTAACAAAAGATGTAGATCTTTTAATTTCCTATGAATTTTATTATATACACTTTTGTTGTAAAGTACCTACTCAGGTCGAAATCTTAAAAAAAGATTTTTTACACGTTTTCGTGAGAAATGAAACTTTCAGAGGAGACAACTCGGATTAGTGTCTTTTGCACCTTTAACTCTTCTGTTCTTAAATGATTCAGTCATTTAATTGGCTGACCCTGTGATAAGAAACAGAACTATTTATTTCCTGCAACGAACAGATTGAATGTAAACAATTTGACACTCCACCTGTCTTATGTTTTTTCTTTTTGGTTTAACGTCCGACTGTTCTGCAATTACTGCTAACGCAGACGGTGAAGGATGAAATGATTTTTTTTAACGTATAAAAATATGCCGTACCTGAATGGGATTCGAACCCAAGACCGCATGATGACAGGCGAGCACGTTACCAACTACGCCAATGCGGCCGGCCTGTCTGTTATGTGCATTTGTATACCAATATAAATTGAATTTACAGGAGAGAATGCAAAATGGTGTTCGTAAAAATTTAGATGGTCTAGAGGTAAAGCGTCGCCAAAATCAGCTGTTTAACAGGTGATTTTCGGAGACGAACGTTCCTGGTTCAAATCCTAGTAAAGGTAGTTACTTTTATACGGATTTGAATGCTAGACAGTGGTTACCGGTGTACTTTGATGGTTGGGGTTCAATTAACCATACTCTCTCAGCAATGGTCGACCTGAGTGTACAAGAGTTCACCTTATTTACACGTCATACACATCATCCTCATCTCATTGGGTCATGGGGTTGCTTATTGTTCTGAATTGAACAGATTGCAACGTACACAAATTAGGGATTACAAAAAAAAAATTATTTAAATTCTTAAAGTATAGCTTTTGGTTAGCCATTACATTTTGTTCCCTTCTTCTTATTCTTCTTGAATTGAACGCGTTGTATATGTGATTACATCAACGAATAGTCTAGCCTGTATAATTTCAGAATACTTGCAAGGTGTTTAATTGGACCTTTTCTATGGCAGTAATTTTACACCACATAACTAAATTGCAGTTTGCACGTTAACACTATAACACGTTAACATTAAGTTCTTGGTTCGTAATTGGTTTTTCTTTTTTCTTCCAAATCATTAATATTTATTCCGTTTGTACTAAGTGTTATCCGTAATAATGTCTAATCTTAATTTTAACAAATACGTAAAAAATTAAATATAAAATACATTAGGCAAAATAGAATCTCAGGTAATTGTTAAAAAATTAAAAATCTGGTGTGGAACATTCACACGACTTTCTTTTGCAAATGCAAACAATTGACAATAGATTTAACCTAACATCAGTAATAAAATTAGAAATAAACAAAAAAAACGAACCTCAAAAAACACCTAATTTTAATCATAAGTGAATGATGCAAAATGGAAACCAAATCTTAGCTTGGCTTAATAATACGGAAAATCACTATCTTCGACGCTAAACCAGGCTCTGTAGAGAAAAATGCTTATAATAAAAGTTGTAGATCTTTTAATTATCTATAAATTTGATTAGTCTATATACACTTTTCTCGTAAAATGCATACTAAGGCCGAAATCTTAAAAAATATAATTTTTTACCGATTTTCATGACAAAAAAAAACAGAAAATTACTAATTACCGCTAAACTAAGCTTTATACAGAAACATGTTTGAAAAAAGTTGTAGTTTTTTAAATTTTCTACAATTTTTATTATATACCTACACTTTTCCCCTAAAATACATGTTAAGGCCGCACTCTTAAAATAAACCAATTTTTTCTACGAGAGAACATCCTCCCCAAGAATTTCAGCAGACGTAGCACCTACCCTATCTCGTAGAGCATAAAAAATTTAGTAAATGAGGCGATTTTTGAAATAATCGTAGAGCCGTTTTTGAGAAAATTGCAAAAAAGTGAAAAATAACACGAATAAACTACTACTGCCGGTTGACCGATTTTAATGAAAATTTTCGTATCGGGTCCTTTAGTAGGTTTTAACTTAAGTTTCAATTTCTTACGATGTTCCGTTTTTGAGATATTTTTTTAACACACCCAGATCAATCGCTAAGAACATGCTTTTTGGGTTCAGGAGGTCTGTAAACGTGTACTTCCAGTACACTTGATTTCGAAAAATCATCATGAAAACAATACTTACCATCCTATTAAATTCGTATAGGCAAGAGAAATTAAAAAAAAAACCTTTTATTTCAAGCATTTATTCTACAGAGCTTATTTTAGCGTCAATTTAGTGATTTTTCCATATTTTTAATTCGAACAGATTGATTTCCATTTTTCATCATTTATTCTGTTTATCATTTTACATTGTTTACTACTCCTCATTACAGGGAGGTGGAGTGTTAAATTATTTACACTCGATCTGCTAGTACAAAGCTAGCTATAAAAAATAGTTCTGTTTCTTATCACATGGTCACCCAGTTATATGAAGACTTAAACATTATTTAAACCCAGAAGAGGTAAAGGTATCCACATGTATTCCCTAACATTATTGTAAGTAGTTTTAGTTATTGAAAAAAGAAGTTTTTTCTCTATTGATACAATTGTACATAATCTAAGGTAATTTAAAAAAATTTATTGTTATTAAAACTATTATAATTATTTTTTTTATTGTTGTTGTTGTTTAGGTCAACAGCCGAAAGGCTGGTTTGAACCTCGAGGTTTTACTAAGCAAAACGAGGAGTGAGGTGGTTTACCATTGCCTTCCTCACTGAGTGGAAAAGTACGCTTATCAGCATGCCGGGCCCTCTGAAAAGCACATATTTTCCACTCTGTAAATGACAACTTCACTTCATTCACCACAGGGTCTGGCTGTACAATGAAATTCATTACTTTCAGAGAAGATAACTCTGATTAGTGTCTTTTACACCTCTACCTCTTCTGCTCTTAAATGATTCAGTCATTTAATTAACTGACCATGTGATAAGAAACAGAACTATTTATTTTAGCCCTGCAACGAACAGATTGAGTGTAAATAATTTGACACTCCACTTGTCTGTTATGGGCAGATTTTTTTTATATATAAATTTAATGGTATTTATCATTTATTTTAATGCTTTTCACAAAAAATGTTTAATGTATTTCTTGTACCCTTTTTAGATTTTATAATAGTATTTTTTATAGTATTTATTAGTGCCGTATATATAAATTTGTCTAAATAATTTTTTGTTTACTCCTTTGCGCGGACAGAACTCTTCGTGAAGAAGAGTTTTTGCGTATAAGTAGGTATATTTAGTTAAAAATATTGTAAATAGGTTAGTATAGCAATAATTGTATTATGTTTAACTAAATAAAACAAATAAATAATAAATAAAGGTGTAAAAGACACTAGTATCTTCTCTGAGAATTATAAATTTCATTTTACAGTACGACCCTGTGGTGAATGATGTACGTATATATATTATTTACAGGGTGAAAAGTAGATGCTTTTCGGAGGGCCTGGCAAGCTAATAAGCATACTTTTCCATTCAGTGAGGAAGGCATGGTAAACTAACTCACTCCTCGTTTTACTTAGTAAACCGTCTAGAGGTTCAAACCAGCCTTTCGGCTGATGACCTAATCAACAACATTGTTTACTAATGATTAAACATAGGTTGTATTGTTAATTAATTACATTGGCATGAAAAAGTCGTGTGAGTGTTTCGCACTATATTTTTACTTTCTCTTGCCTATATGAAAATATAGGAAGGAAAGTATTGTTTTCATGACGATTTTTAGAAATCAAGTTTTCACCGGATCTACACGTTTTCAGACCTCCTGAACCCAAAAAACATGTTTTTAGCGATTGGTCTGTGTGTGTGTGTGTGTGTGTATACAAAATATCTCAAGAACGGAACATCGTACGAACTTGAAACTTGACACTTAAGTTACATACCGCTACCGAACCCGACACAAACATTTTCATCAAAATCGGTCAACCGGAAGTAGTAGTTTATTCGTATAATTTTTCATTTTTTTGCGATTTTCTCAAAAACTGGTCCTACGATTTTTTTAAAAATCGCCTCATTTACTCAATTTTTTATTCTCTACAAGATAGGGTAGGCGCCATGTTTGCTGAAATTCTTGGTGAGGGTGTTTTTACGTAAAAAAAGTGTTTTTTTTAAGATTACGGCATTAATTAATATGTATTATAGCGGAAAAATTTATATAATAAAAAATGTAGAGGATTTAAAATTCTACAACTTTTATTTCAAACATTTTTTGGTATAACGCTTAGTTTAGTGGTAATTAGCGATTTTCTGTTTTTTCTCACGAAAACGTGTGAAAAATCGAATTTTTTTAGATTTCGGCCTTAGTATTCATTTTACGACAAAAGTGTTAATAATCAAATTTATAGAAAATTAAAAGATCTACAACTTTTATTTAGAGCATTTTCTCTACAGAGCCTAGTTTAGTGTGAATGAGTGATTTTCCGTATTTCTAAGCCAAACTGAGGTTGATTTTCATTTTGCGTCTTCCACTCATGATTAAAATTAGGTTATTTTTATTGAGGTCAGTTTTTTGTTTATTTCTTATGTTTTATTACTAATGTTTGATTTATTGTTAATTATTTGCACTGGCAAGAGAAAGTTGTGTGAGTGTTTCACACCAGATTTTTATGTTTTGTGATCCTTTGAACTGGGATTGCACGGTTGGAAAATTAAATTAAATGTTAAAAAAAGACTTAGTCATTCTATAGTAAGTTGGAGTCACGAGAAAACAAAATAAAAACAATCCTTTGTTCATTATTATTATTATTGAGATTATAGAACAAGATCATGATGGCATGTTTTTTTCTTTTAAACCGATCTTTGAAATTCTGTCAGTTGTGTTTGATGGGCCGGTTAAATTCTTTGAGAAGAGTCCTCAGGGAATTCCAGTTTGCCACATTCCACTTCCCCAGCTTACAAATAGTGCCCTTAATTAACATCGCTTACAATCCACAGTAATTGCTGCTTTTCTTAACATTAAGGCTTGTACCACTTGCAATTGAGAGGCCTGCTCTATTGTCACGTTTAAATTCAAAGGAACAGCTTGATGAAATTAATGAAGCTATTCATAATTGTCTTCTACCATTGGTTCAGTGTATTCCACGCATGCGCACTTGTATTATTATCTTTAAGGTCATTGGATCGATTTTCATTACCTGTAAACTACTTATATGGCATTTGTAGATTTAGAGATAGCATTTGACAATCTGGACTTTTTTATTCGTAATTTGTGTACGTAGCAATCTGTTCAATTTAGAACAATAAGCAACCCCATGACCCAATGAGATGAGGATGATGTGTATGTCGTGTAAATGAGCTGTAGTCTTGTACAGACCCAGGTCGACCATTCCTGAGAGAGTATGGTTAATTAAACCCCATCCATTAAAGTACACCGGTAACCACTGTCTAGTATTCAAATCCGTATAAAAGTAACTACCTTTACTAGTATTTGAACCAGGAACGTTCGTCTCCGAAAATCAGCTGTTAAACAGCTGATTTTGGCCACGACTTTACCTCTAGACTAACCCGGTGGGTCAATCTGGACTGGAGTAAAATGTTTAAAACTTTAAAAAGAAATTAAATACAAAAAAGGAAAGTTATCTAAGGTTTGTATAAGAATCAAACGGCTGTTTTGAGAATTGAGGGGTACGAAAAAACGATGCTGATGTAAGAAAAGGTGTACGACAAGGATGTTCATTGCCACTACTACTTTTTAACTTGTTTATAGAAGAGACTATAAATGAAGTGAAGAAAAAATTTGACGAATGAATAAAAGTTCAAGAAGAAGCAATAAAAATGATGAGATTCGCCGTAGTATTAGCCGTGACAAAGAAAGAACTAGAGGGTATCTTAAATCGAATAAATGAGATCATGGGAAAGGATTACTTCATGAAAATTATTAAGAACAAAACGAAAGTGTTGTGCAGCAGCAAGAGTGGTTTAGAAGAGATGGGAAATTTTAAAAGTAGGCAACTAAAACGTACAGGAAGTTGGGAAATTTTGCTATTTAGGGAGGAAAATAACAAAGGATTGTAGAAAGACAAGTGATATCAAAAGTAGAAAAGTAGTTTACTGACTACAAACATTGATTTACAGGTCCTACACTTGTTTCGCGTGCGATGCCGCGCGGGCCATGCTAGTTATTTGTAACCCTAATTTTAAAATAAATCTGTTAGTTGCAAAGCTAAAATAAATAGTTTTGTTTCTTATCACATGGTCAACCAATTAAATGACTGAATCATTCAAGAACAGAAGAGGCAGAGGTGTAAAAGACACTAATCAGAGTTAACTCCTCTGAAAGTAATGAATTTCATTTTACAGTCAGACCCTGTCGTGAATAAAGATAAGGTGTCATTTGCAGAGTGGAAAATATTTTCTTTTCAGAGAACCCGGCATGCTGATAAGCGTATTTTTCCACTCAGTGAGGAAGGCAATGGTAAACCATCTCACTTCTCGTTTTACTTAGTAAAACCTCTACAGATCCAAACCAGCCTTTCGGCTGATGACCTAAACATAATTTTAAAATTATTGAAATAAAATAAAATTATACTCGGATGAGAAAAGCCTTTGAAATGAAAAACAGCTTACTGACTACAAACATTGATTTACAGATTAGGAAAAATTTCTTAAAACATTGTGTTTGAAGTGTAGCATTATAGTGTATATAGGAGTGAAACGTGGGTGATAGGGGCTGTAGAACGGAAGAGGATAGAAGCTTTTGAAATGTGGTGTTATAGGAAAATGTTAAAGATTAGGTGGGTGGACAAAATAAGTAATTTAGAGGTTCTTAGGCGAGTGGATAAAAAAAAAAATATGGAAGCATCTTACCAAAAGAAGGGATAGGCTAGTGGGGCATATCCTAAGACATCCAGGTATTGGGCTATTAATAATGGAGGGTAATATTGAGGGAGTAAATTGTAGAGGGAGGCAAAAATTAGAATATATAAAGCAAATTACAAAAGATGTAGGGTGTTACAGGTATGTAGATATAAAACGACTTGCGCAAGATAGAACAGGTTGGAGAACTGCATCAAACCAGTCGAGAGACTGATGACAAAAAAAATACTTGGATGAAGCCACGAGGGGCAACTAGTTGGTCTATAAAATAATAAAATAAAAGATGAGTAATGTGGTAATAAAAAAAATTAGATCGAATTTGATGAAAATCAAAGAAAATAGAATGATAGTAATTTAATGACTGAAACAACAATTTATGCGGATAAAATTTATGTATAATGATAACAGTATATCTTTGTCACATAGATATATATCTAGAATCTAGAAGATATATAGATTAATCGTATAGATAAAAAGTAGAAAATTTATCGGTAGGTAACAACCTACGTAAGAATGAAAGAGAAGGAGGGGAGGTTTGTAATAAAAAGAAAGGGAGTGATTTAAAGGGAGACTTTAGTTCCACGTGATCACGACTCTTAAAAGATAGTTGACCTGAGTTAAAGCATTAGTTCAGTTAAACAGCGCAAAATCAACTTCATGTATTCAAAGCATTTCCATTGCTATGCATTATATTACCATTGAATACCATCTGTACGATTACCTTTTACAGGCATTTTATATATATATACACATACACACAGATGAGTCCTCGTATCCGCGGGTAAGTCGTTGGGAGACACCGCGGATATTACTGAACGCCGTACGTTTACCATTTTATTCGTTCCATACAGTACTGTATTTTGTTGTCAGTCTCTCGACTGGTTTGATTCAGTTCTTTAAGCTGTTCTATCTTGCTACGTTCACCATTTTATTCGTTCCATACTGTACTGTTTTTTTGTTATCAGTCTCTCGACTGGTTTGATGCAGTTCTCTAAGCTGTTCTATCTTGGTACGTTCACCATTTTATTCGTTCCATACAGTACTGTATTTTGTTATCAGTCTCTCGACTGGTTTGATGCAGTTCTCTAAGCTGTTCTATCTTGGTACGTTCACCATTTTATTCGTTCCATACAGTACTGTATTTTGTTATCAGTCTCTCGACTGGTTTGATGCAGTTCTCTAAGCTGTTCTATCTTGCTACGTTCACCATTTTATTCGTTCCATACAGTACTGTATTTTGTTATCAGTCTCTCGACTGGTTTGATGCAGTTCTCTAAGCTGTTCTATCTTGCTACGTTCACCATTTTATTCGTTCCATACAGTACTGTATTTTGTTATCAGTCTCTCGACTGGTTTGATGCAGTTCTCTAAGCTGTTCTATCTTGGTACGTTCACCATTTTATTCATTCCATACAGTACTGAATTTTGTTATAAGTCTCTCTACTGGTTTGATGCAGTTCTCTAATCTGTTCTATCTTGCTACGTTTACTATTTTATTCGTTCCATACAGTACTGTATTTTGTTATAAGTCTCTCGACTGGTTTGATGCAGTTCTCTTAGCTGTTCTATCTTGGTACGTTCACCATTTTATTCGTTCCATACAGTACTGTATTTTGTTATAAGTCTTTCGACTGGTTTGATGCAGTTCTCTAAGCTGTTTTATCTTACGCAAGTCGTTTCATGTCTACATACTTAAAACTCCCTACATCTTCCAAGCCTCTATAGAGTTACAAGCCAGACCTTCTGCTGATGACCTAAAGAACATTGGATAAATAATACTAAAATAAGTGAAAAATTAACCTCAATAAACAACCTAATTTTAATCATGAGTGAAAGACGCAAAATGAAAATCAACCTCAGTTTGGCTTAAAAATACGGAAAATCACTTTCACGCTAAACTAGGCTCTGTAGAGAAAATGCTCAAAATAAAAGTTGTAGATCTTTTAATTTTCTATAAATTTGATTACATACACTTTTGTCGTAAAATGCATATTATAAGGCTGAAATCGTTGCATAAATCAATTTTTCACACGTTATTGTGAGAAACAAAAACAGAAAATTGCTAATTACCGCTAAACTAAGTGTTATACAAAAACATGTTGAAAATAAAAGTTGTAGGATTTAAAATTCTCTACAACTTTTATTATAGTATACATTTTTGCGTTAAAATTCATATTAAAGCCGCAATATTAAAAACACAATTTTTTTTACGTGAAAACAGCCTTACCAAGAATTTCAGGAAGCATGGCGCCTACCCTATCTTGTAGAGCATAAACAATTTAGTGAACCAAACGATTTAAAAAAAAATCTTAGGACCAGTTTTTGAGAAAATCGAAAAAAGTGAAAAATTACACGAATAAACTACTACTTCCGGTTGACCGATTTTGATGAAAATGTGTGTCGTGTCGGGTTCGTTAGTGGTATGTAACTTAAGTTTCAAGTTCGTACGATTTTTCGTTCTTGAGATATTCTGCACACACACACACACACACACACACACACACAGACCAATCGCTAAAAACATGATTTTTGGGTTCAGGGGGTCTGAAAACGTGTAGATCAGGTGAAAACTCGATTTCGAGAAATCGACATGAAAACAATACTTTCCTTCCTATATATTCATGTAGGCAAGGGAAAGTAATAATTGTACCGTAGGAAATCATCGCTACATAAATACAAACTTTTTTGATAGTTTGTAGAACTTGAGGGTTCGGATAGCGAGCTTGTATTGTAATGTAATCCGCGGATAAGTGAAACCGTGGATACTAAATCAGCGGATACCGGGGTCTCCGATTGTACATATACATCGGGTCACTGGAAAGAGTCGATGCGGATTCGCGAAGTACTGTAGAGAGAGACAAAATATAAACGTAACTTTCTTGAACGTAGTACGAAAGTAAATTTGCATAAAAAGGAATGCGCTGTCGCGTGCACATGTTACATTGATAGCTTTTTACGTACTTCTTCGTATGCTGAACAAGACAAAAGATCTGCATCAGTAATCTAACCTTAAAACTGTTACAAATAAAAATTCCTTTTTAAATTTTTTTATATTTTATTTTCTGTAACTAAATAAATATAATATTAGAATAGAATAGAATTTCTTTATTGATACAAGAATAAAACTTAGAGCACGTAGTTGGCTCATAAAAAAATACAAATTTTAGAATATTCATTTACAATTTTACAGTATAAATAAAAACACATTCTTTCAATTAAATATAAGGTTACACTTCCATACAATACAATACAATAAATAAAAAAACCAAATACAATATTTCAATTACAATATAAATTAAAAACACAGTCTTTCAATTAAATATTAGATTACACTTAAATACAATACAGTTGCAATATACATAAAAACAAAATACAATATTTCAATTACAATATAAATAAAAAACACAATCTTTCAATTACAATATAAATAAAAAACACATTCTTTCAATTAAACATAAGATTACACTTTAATACAATACAATTGCAATATAAATAAAAAACAAAATACAATATTTCAATTGAAATAGCCTAGTTTAGCGTGAAAGAGTGATTTTCCGTGTTTTTAAGCAAAACTGAGGTTGATTTTCATTTTGCGTCTTTCACTCATGAGTAAAATAAGGTTTTTTGAGGTTAGTTTTTTTGCTTTTTCTAATGTTTTATTACTAATGTTATGTTATATTGTTAATTATTTGCATTGGCAAGAGAAAGTTGTATGAGTGTTTCACACCAGATTTTTTTCTTTCCATTAATTTATCTTTTAAAACGCTTTCATTTACTAACAGGGTAAGTTAACAAGAAAAATCTCTTAAGTGGTAGCACTGACGCATGAGCACATAAAAAATTCCCCTCTGTTCTTTATTCCATTTAAGTAATAGTCAATTTTCGATTATCCGCGCACGTCGGATGAAATTTTGTTTCATTCTTTTTTCTTAACGTTAACGTTAAGTAAATTTCTTGTAATGTTATAACATTAAAGATAAAATTTGTTGAGCACAGGAAGTACGCGCTTTGTAAAGTAAAGCACACACTTAAATTTGTAAATACGCGCTTTGTTAAGTAAAGCCCATGCTTAAATTTGTAAAGCACACGCTTTGCTTTGTGACAAACTTATGTTGAGAAAACTTCTGTCCCAAATCAAGAAAAAGTGTTTTAACTCAAAAAAAAAACAAAAGCAGATGACTGACTTTTTTAAAACGTTGTGACTTCTATTACAACGTAGCTTCTGCACATCATTTTGTAAGTTAACAATATTTTTATGTTTTTTTCTAAATACATTGTATGTACTAATATAAAAAAATTACAGTAAACAAACATTTTCAGGGACAAAAAAGTAATTAACAACGTTTTAAATTTTAATGTTACATTTTGTAATTTAAGTTAGTGTTTTCATTATTGTACATATTTGTTGTTGTTTGTTGTTTAGGTCATCAGCCAAAAAGCTGGTTTGAACCTGTAGAGGTTTTACTAAGTAAATCGAGGAGTGAGGTGGTTTACCATTGCCTTCCTCACTGAGTGGAAAAGTACACTTATCAGCATGCCAGGCCCTCTGAAAAGCATATATTTTCCACTCTGCAAATGACACTTTCACTTCATTCACCACAGGGTCTGGCTGTATAATGAAATCCATTACTTTCAGACGAGATAACTCTGATTAGTATCTTTTACACCTCTACCTCTTCTGTTCTTAAATGATTCAGTCATTTAATTTGCTGACCATGTGATAAGAAACAGAACTATTTATTTTAGCCCTGCAACTAACAGATTGAGTGTAAATAATTTTACACTCCACCTGTCTGTTATGGGCAAAGGTACATATTTATGTACTTTAAATAATAAAAAATCTAGTGTGAAACACTCACACAACTTTCTCTTGCCAATGCAAATAATTAATAATAAACCTAACATTATTAATAAAATATTAGAAATAAACAAAAACTAACCTCAAAACCATAACCTTATTTTAATCATGAGTGAATGACGCAAAATGACAATCTAACTCAGTTTGGCTTAAAAATACGGAAAATCACGCTTTCACGCTAAACTAGGCTCTGTAGAGAAAAATGCTCTAAACAAAAGTTGTAGATCTTTTAATTTTCTATAAATTTAATTATATACACTTTTGTCGTAAAATGCATACTAAGACCGAAATGTTAAAAAAATCGATTTTTCTCACGTTTTCGTGAGAAAAAAACAGAAAATCGCAAATTACCGCTAAACTAAGCGTTATACAAAAAAATGTTTGAAATAAAAGTTGTAGAATTTTACATTCTCTACAACTTTTATTATATAATGTTTTGCGCTAAAATGCATATTAAAGCCGCAATCTTAAAAAGAAAATTTTTTTACGTAAAAACAGCCTCAAGCAGAATTTCAGCAAACATGGCGCCTACCCTATATTGTAGAGCATAAAAAATGTAGTAAACCAGTTGATTTTAAAAAAAATCGTAGGACTAGTTTTTGAGAAAATCGCAAAAAAGTGAAAAATTATACGAATAAACTACTACTTCCGGTTGACCGATTTTGATGAAAATGTTCGTGTCGGGTCCGGTAGTGATATGTAACTTAAGTTTCAAGTTCGTACGATGTTCCGTTCTAGAGATATTCTGTTCACTTACACTTACACACACACACACACACACACACACACACACACACACACACACACACACACACACACACACACACACACACACACACACACACATACACACACACACACACACACACACACACACACACACACACAGACCAATCGCTAAAAACATGTTTTTTGGGTTCAGGGGGTCTGAAAACGTATAGATCCGGTGAAAACTCGATTTCGAAAAATCGACATGAAAACAATACTTTCCTTCCTATATATTCATATAGGCAAGAGAAAGTAAAAATTAATAAAAATTTTATACGTATACTACTGTATATGCCTACGCTTTTTTTTCGTCATTTTGCGGATTATCCGCGGCACTCTTGCCACCCAATTCCGCGGATAATCGGGAGTTGACTGTACTATCATGCTATTTCGAATAAACTGTAAGTATTTCTATATTCATTTAATCCATGTTTAAAACCCCAACATTCTTTCATGATGACCCTTTTGTTGTTGTTGTTTAGGTCAACAGCCGAAAGGCTGGTTTGAACCTCTAGAGGTTTTACTAAGTAAAAACGAGGAGTAAGGTGGTTTACCATTGCCTTCCTCACTGAGTTGAAAGAGTATGCTTATCAGCATGCCAGGCCCTCCGAAAAGCACTCACTTTCCACTCTGCAAATGACACCTTCACTTCATTCACCACAGGGTCTGGCTGCATAGTGAAATTCATTACTCTCAGAGGAGATAACTCTGATTAGTGTCTTTTACACCTCTACCTCTTCTGTTCTTAAATAGTTCAGTCATATAAGTGGCTGACTATGTGATAAGAAACAGAACTATTTTTTTTTAGCCCTGGACCAAACAGATAGAATGCAATAAAATAACACTCCACCTGCCCGTTTTGGGCATGATGACCCTTTTATGTATTGGAATAAATGTTTAAAATCCTAGATTAGTTTAAATAGTACGCACTTACATAAAATGTAAACTACATAAATGTACGTAGAGGTTATTTAACATATGTTTGCTCATAATACAGGTCGAATGAGCAGATATAAAAAGTAATTATGCTAATTTAATAGAGCGAACTAGATAGGTGAATTGCCCATATCTCATCTGCGACTGACTCCGTCTCGACCCATGTAAACCAATAAATCTAATCTGAATGTCTGCGTATAAAACTGTTTACTTAAATTATGCGAAGAGTATGTATT
This sequence comes from Catonia carolina, assembly GCA_035578175.1. Lineage (NCBI taxonomy): Eukaryota > Metazoa > Arthropoda > Insecta > Hemiptera > Achilidae > Catonia > Catonia carolina. Next base: position 8,990,932 of record JAQMRL010000016.1, read on the forward strand.
TATACCGTACGTGCACGCGACAGCGCATTCCTCTTTATGCAAATTTTTATTCGTACTATGTCCAACAAAGTTATGTTTACATTCTCTCCTTTGCCGTCTTCTTTTTACTCCATCGGTATCCTCGTATCCGGTAAAGAATATTCTTCTACTTTTTTTTGTTCCTCTTCAGGTGGAGATTGGATATCCTTCACCATCCTGTTGAGATACGCTGTAAAGCCTCCAAACTACACTCAGAATTTTTTCCGGAATGAAAAAATTGTGATGTTCTCGCAATCTATTTTTATATTATTGATCGATTAAAAGTATGAGGTGTGGCTTTTAAATAACGAGACTGACTTTGTAAAAAATTTAATTTTAATTTTATACATAATCACTTATTGTCACCTTCATTATACACTCCTTCTTTAACGCTCCATGCGAATTTTCCATTGTTTGAAACAGTGCTGGAAGTCATCTTCTGTCAGCTCCTTCAGGACACGTGCCGCTTTCTCTTTTACAGCTTTCACAGACTCAAATCTTGTCCCTTTTAATGCAGATTTCACCTTAGGGAACAGGGAACAGGTAGAAGATTTTTTTTGTTTAACGTCCGACTGTTTTGCAAATTGCTGCTAATGCAGACGGTGAAGGATGAAATGAATTTTTTGTAACGTATGAATAAATGCCATGCCCGAGTGGGATTCGAACCCAAGACCGCGTGATGAGAGGCGAGCACGTTACCAACATCGCCAACGCGGCCGACAGGTAGAACATACGTAATAACATATAATGAAACGTGGTTTTTACTTATGATCCGGAAACGAAGCGCCAATCCATGCACTGGAAGAGTCGAACATCACCGAGAGCCAAAAAAGCTTGAATGAGCAAGTCAAAATTTAAAGCAATGATGATTGTTTTTTTTTATATCCATGGGATTGTGTACCTTTACTGGGATTCTGAAGGTCAAACAATTAATCAATATTACTACCTTGAGGTACTTTCTAAACTACGTCAAAGTGTAAGGAAAACACGCCCCGAAATGTGGAAGGACATATCATGGGTTCTCCACCAAGACAATGCGCCATCTCATTCCGCGTTATCTGTCAAGCGGTTCCTAGCCAAGTACAGCATCTCAGTGTTAGAACATCCACCTTATTCACCAGATCTTGCACCATGTGACTTCTGTCTGTTCCCTAAGGTGAAATCTGCATTAAAAGGGACAAGATTTGAGTCTGTGGAAGATGTAAAAGAGAAAGCGGCACGTGTCGTGAAGAGACTGACAAAAGGTGACTTCCAGCACGGTTTCCAACAATGGAAAATTTGTATGGAGCGTTGTAGGGATAGAGAAGGAGTGTATATTGAAGGTGACAATAAGTGATTATGTATAAAATACGTGTAACGTGCTCGCCTCTCATCATGCGGTCCTGGGTTCGAATCCCACTCAGGTACGGCATATTTTCATACGTTACAAAAAATTATTTCATCCTACATTGCATAAAGTTACACTTCAACGTCGTCGCTAATGACCGCTGCAGTTGATGCGACGTTAAATAACAAATAAATAAGTAATAAAAAAAATAAAAGTAAAAAATAAATCTGCTGATAAAAGTAATTAAACCTTTCCGTACCAACGGCCGGAAAAAACAAGACGTCGATTTTTTTACGTAGTTATAACATCCTATTTACCGGACGTCCGTATGTTATGCTGAAGTGCCAACGTCCGGAGAACCGAACATTTCCAAAAAAACTTTTTAACAAAAATTAATGGAATAATGTATTTTGAAACCGCCTCCGTGGCGTAGTGACTAGCCCGCTAGCCGACAAAGCGGAAGGTCCCGGGTTCGATTCCCGGCTAGGGTCTGGAAATTTTAACATGTTAAAACCTCCTTTAACGTACCAAAACCCACTGTAGCTGCTAATGATCAAGCTGTCGATGCGACTTTAAATAACTAAAAAATACTATTTTGAATATTTTTAGTGTTAGAACGATTTTTTTTTTATGAATGAACACATAAAAAATTAACAGGAAATTTTATTTTTCTGTAGCGTTAAAATTTTGGTCGGCAATTCCAGGCGACGCCTGCAAGTTTTCGAAAAAAGGGTACATTTTTTGTACACTCTTATTCAAATTAAATGGTGCTTTACGTTAAACTTTTAAATATTGTTTCGGCACTGAAAAGGTTAAACTTTGTAGCTGTCCTGAAAAATTACCAAAATGGAGTTAACACCTTTTACTTCTTAGGTAGGGCTACACAATTATTTAAAAAAAAACTACAATGTAAAATTATAATAAATTTAAAAAAAATCAAATAATATAATCTATTGAACCAGAAAAAAATATAAAAATAAGTAAACCAAAAAATTTAATTTCGATCTGTATATAATGTAATTATACAGATTTTGCAATACGAGTTAAAGAAACGGTTAACTACTGTTTGAGTATCGTATTGTTTGAATATCGATACTGGTTGTCGATAGTACAGTCGAACTCGCTTATAGCGTCATTGAAGGGACAGTTTAAATTTTACCGTTATATCAGAGTGACGTTATAACAAAGTTAGCTTTTTTGTCAAAGTAAATCTAACTAAACTAAGAATATTTCGTATACATTACTACTAATTTACGTAATAAGCTAAACGTTTTTTATTTGCGATTTTTAAATCGTAATACCCTAATAAAATAGATTAAAAACCACTCTGTGTAATTAGGTAGACTTTATTATGTATTAAAATACGGAAACCAAAATACATATTTGTATGTACATAAACTACATAATGGTACGTTATCTACTTTATTGGAAGAAATCAGTGATTTTCGTTTGAACACCTCGTTCTGCGAAATAAATCCTCTCCGTAATGTCTCTCGGTGTCGGTGAAATCTTAAAAAAGTTTCAGCCTCCCTCATGTTGGCGTGACGTGTCCTCCTCTTCATCTTCCTCTTGCTCAGTCGCTTCTTCAGTATTAGGGAATTTTTTTAAATGTGGATAGTCTGATGTGAAAGTTAGGTACAGTGCTACCTACTAAGTGTCACATGTCACGTAGAGGGTGCAGTCCCAAAACTGATCTTGACGTAGATCAATCAGCAGTTATAGACACACATATGAACAGCTTAACAAAATCATTTTAATCCCTTCGCACAAGCAAACACTATTCACAAGTAGACTATTGTACTATATTACTGTATACTGTATTTTTCTTTTTCAAATAATTTACTGATAAATTATGGCAAGTTCACAATCGTTGTACGTGAAGTAAAAAATGATTTCATCGGAAAAATTTTGACGCAACAACCGAGTTAATGACGTTAAAACAGGGGTTTTCAGATAGAAATTTGACGCAACGCCTAAAAAAATGACGTTAAGTCCGAGTTGACGTAAAGTCCGAGGCCGTTAAAACCGGGTTCAACTGTATAATATAAGAGACTATAAGTCGAGCTAGAATAATTATGAAAGCTTCGAGATCAGAACAGGAGTGAGACAAGGTGATGGTCTCTCCCCATTATTATTTTAAATCATATTGGACAAGGTCGTGAGGGAATGGGAAAAAGAACTGAGAAAAAAGGGTCAATCGAAACCAGTGAAGATTGGAAGAAAAGTTGAAGTCATCTGTCTAGCATTTGCCGATGACCTTGCAATACTGACAGATACTGAAGATAATGTAATAGTGCAGATTGAAACTCTCAAAGAATGCGCTGAGAAGGTTGGTCTACAAATCTCCTTTAAAAAAACTAAATTCATGTGTACTCTCTTGAACACGCACACACTCTATACTAAATACGGGCAAATAAAGAAAGTATCGCATTTCAAATACCTGGGAGAAATTTTAGAACCTACTGGACTGGAGAAAAAAGTCACAGGAAACTCGAACACAGAAACTGAAGAGGGCTTACGGACGAACACACAAACTTTATAACAAAAAGTGCATTTCCACACATGCAAAAATCAGACACTACAACTCAGTCCTCAAACCCGAGGTGCTATACCCAGCAGAAACATTGTCACTTCACAATAAGACTCTCCTACAAAACCTGAAAAAAGAAGAACGTAAAATCATCAGGAAAATACTTGGACCACGAAAAACGACTATGGATACCGGCTACAAACCAACATAACCACAGAAAAAATTTCAAACATTTCAGCAGACATCAGAAAAAGACGACTTAAATTCTATGGACACATAAAACGAATTCCTGAACAAAGACTTACCCACCAGATTCTTATTGCTACAGAAAATCTTAAAGCATGACATGGGACGAACAAGTAAGAAGAGACCTTGACAACGCTCAACTCACTTCTGAGGACGCGACAGACCGCGATACGTATAGAAAAAGAATAGGCGAGTGGGAAGTGCAGCCAGAGATCAGAGCCAAGAAGACCGGCACTACGTGGACAGAGGAGGGAAGAGAGCCATGAGTGAGAAGATGTAGATGTCATGGAGAACCCGCAGGAAGAACCGTAGAAGCTTCACGTGATCCATAAGGGTCTACAACGTGTATAATAATAATAATAAAAATAATAATAATAATCTATTAAACCAGAAAAAAATATAAAATAAAATCTGGTGTGAAACACTCACACAACTTTCTCTTGCCAATGCAAATAATTAACAATAAACCTAATACCGTGCGTTCGGAAAGTCGCTGTGCACTGGAATTGTGACTATGGATTTATGAAAATATGTATAAAGAAATGACTAAGCATTTTGGAAAAAAATTTATTCAATACCTTAATTACATTGTTAAACCGTGATTGCAGTGTTTATAGAAGGTGTTCGAAATGACCTCCATTGGCATCAATACAGCATTGCACTCGTTTCATTTTGTTTGCAAACACCTTTCGCAACTGTATAAAACGTTATGCAACGTGTTTGGTGAACGAATAATTTCAAAGAATTTGTGGCCTGCAAGATCTCCTGATCTGACTCCCCCCGATTTCTTTTTATGGGGTGCGGCGAAACAAACTGTGTATCGGAACAGACCACACACGATTGACGAACTTAAAGCCGCAATAACGGCATACATTCAAGGAATCACTGTTCTTCAGTTGCGAAAGGTGTTTGCAAACAAAATGAAACGAGTACAATGCTGTATTGATGCCAATGGAGGTCATTTCGAACACCTTCTATAAACAATGTAATCACGGTTTAACAATGTAATTAAGGTATTGAATAAATTTTTTTCCAAAATGCTTAGTCATTTCTTTATACATATTTTCATAAATCCATAGTCACAATTCCAGTGCACAGCGACTTTCCGAACGCACGGTATTAGTAATAAAACATTAGAAATACACAAAAAACTAACCTCAAAAATCATAACCTTATTTTAATCATGAGTGAAAGACGCAAAATGAAAATCGACCTGTTTTGCTTAAAAATACGGAAAATCGCTCTTTCACGCTGAACTAGACACTGTAAAAAAAATCGCTTCAAATAAAAGTTGTACATCTTTTAATTTCCTATAAATTTGATTATATACACTTTTGTCGTAAAATGTAGGCCTATACTAAGGCCGAAATCTTAAAAAAATCGATTTTTCACACGTTTTCGTGAGAAAAAAAATCGCTAATTACCGCTAAAGTAAGAGTTATACAAAAAATGTTTGAAATAAAAGTTGTAGAATTTAAAATTCTCTACAACTTTTATAATATAGTACATTTTTACGGTAAAATGCATAATGCCGCTATCTTGAAAAAACTTTTTTTTACGCAAAAACAGCCTCACCAAGAATTTCAGCAAACATGGCGCCTACCCTATCTTGTAGAGCATAAAAAATTTAGTAAACCAGGCGATTTTAAAAAAAATTGTAGGACCAGTTTTTGAAAAAATCGCAAAAAAGTGAAAAATTACACGAATAATTACACCTACGAAAAACCAAAAAAACCAAAATTACACCACGAAAAATTACACCTACTTCCGGTTGACTGATTTTTATGAAAATGTTCGTGTCGGGTCCGGTAGTGGTATGTAACTTAAGTTTCAAGTTCGTACGATGTTTCTGTTCACACACACACACAGACAAATCGCTAAAAACATGGTTTTTTGGGTTCAGGGGGTCTGAAAACGTATAGATCCGGTGAAGAGTGGATTTGTTAAAATCGACATGAAAACAATACTTTCCTTCCTATATATTCATATAGGCAAGAGAAGGTAGTAATAAGTAAACCAAAAAATTTCATTTCGATCTGTATTTAATGTATTTATACAGATTTTGCAATACGAGTTAAAGAAACGGTTAACTACTGTTTGAGTATTGTATTGTTTGAATATCGATACTGGTTATCGATAGTATAATATAGGAGACTATAAGTCGATCTATAATATTGCCAGAGGCTGATAGTTGCAAGCAATAAGGTTGATACACTGCAACTATCCTTCGGTTCTTATTTCAGAAGATATACATACTAGAAGAACACGAATAAAAAGTACCTCAGGTAAAAAGGTACAGCTTGACAAGTCAACCGAAGTTATGTATTGCTCTATCGCATCATATAACCTTATTCATATTATACATTGGAACCTGCCGGCTTAAATCATCGCAAAACGTTGTTGCTGTGGTTGCAATGCAACAAAATGCAATGCACAATTCCCCCTCTTCTTCTTTTTCTTTATCTTATCCTTCTTGTGTCTTTTCCACTCTTTCCCCCGATTGTTTCACCGCAACATCCGTTTTATAACTCTCGTGCGCTGCTTCTATGACTGTATTTTTTTATTGGTGTGCATGTGTGGGTTTATACACGGTTACCACTCCGTCTAAACGCCTTACTCGAGTTGCTCGGGTCAATAGAACAACCCTACTTATTTAAATATCTATTACATTATTATACAATATACACTAGAATAATAAGTATTGTATTAATGAAAAAATTTAATCTTCCCATAGGTTATGTAAAATAGTTATAGAATTATCACTTCATTGTATAAATCCATATTTCACAGTTATTTAAATTTATGGATATTTTATTTCATAATATACGATATTAAATTTATAAATTTTTATAGTGTTCCTGACCTAAATTTTTTCACCCTACGGCTGTAAACATGTTCTTCTGTTCACATAAATACTAAATACCACCGGCTGACATAGTTTTTTTTTTATCCGAGGCGGCGAGAAAAACTCATGTTAACTCCCTCACGATGGAGGAAGTAGTGTTGGACTCAATTGAGGCGTCCTCGTCCAGCCCCAAGGAGGCCGCAACCGCCTTACCAACCAAAAACCCGCCGCCTGGCTACTTGATCCGACATCAGCAAACAACCCTCCACCTCCCTCGGAACTGTTTATATAATACTACAAGGGAAATGTCGGGTTAAAAAAATGTACATACTGTCAGCGGGGCGTGGAAGGGAACCGTAGCCTAAATCCCCTCTCGCTGTCACTGACCAACACTCACTATCTCACTTTCATTCATCTCTTTCATCACCAGCTCAGGAAATTAGTGTGCCTACCTTACCTACTGAGATCGGGACAGGATTAATTCACTGTGGGAGAGGGTTTTTTGCGTCCTGGAGACTCCAGGAGGAGTATAGGACATGTCAGCTATAACATCTGAAATACATATAAGAAACACACAATGTATCACTACTATCAAGAAAGAAATTCTCGTACGCTATAAAAAGTTTCACTGATCAAGTAATTTTTCAGATTCCTTTTAAAGGAATTCAAATTCTCACAACATTTTAAAAATTGGGGTAATTTATTCATGAATTTTCTCCCTGCATACCTAAGTAGGTTTTTGTTCAAACAATTTTGTGGAGTGATTAGCCACATAATAATCATTTCTGTTTCTCGTGTTATGATTGTGAACATTGAAATTCTGCATAAAATTATTTTGCCTAACATACAATATAATCACCTCAAAAATGTAGAGGGAGGGAACTGTAAGCAATTTAAGCTCCTTAAATAGTGGTTAAAGTAGACATAGGGTTGCAGCTGACATAGTTAGATATATAGAAATCACTATTGACAAAAAAACAATTGTGTGGTAGCTGTGTGCTTTGTGGTCGCGATAGAAGTGAAAACTTATTTGAAATAAATTTTATTTATTTTTTTTCTGTAATTAATCATAAGTAATATTGTTGTTGTTTAGGTCATCAGCCAAAAAGCTGGTTTGAACCTGTAGAGGTTTTACTAAGTAAAACGAGGAGTGAGGTGGTTTACCATTGCCTTCCTCACTGAATGGAAAAATATGCTTATCAGCATGCCGGGCCTTCTGAAAAGCACATACGTTCCACTCTGCAAATGACACCTTCACTTCATTCACCACAGGGTCCGGCTGTTTAATGAAATTCATTACTTTCAGAGGAGATAACTCTGATTAGTGTCTTTTGCAACTCTACCTCTTCTGTTCTTAAATGATTCAGTCATTTCATTAACTGACCAAGTAATATTAGATACAAAATTTATAATTGTATTTGTGAATTACCTAATAATTTAGTGGAATTTTTCTCTTGATTGGTTTTCTTCATTGCTATTAATTTCTAAGAATGAAAAATAGGTTTATGGGAAATATATTAATATATTAATTATTTGTCTGTTTCAGGTATGTGATAAACCGATTCAATCTTTATTGTACTGTCGATCAGTATTTATTGTAAGTAGTAGCCTAATTTGTATTTTTAAGATATAGTAAATTAATCTATAAATTATTAATTTTAAGCCTAGCCCAGTTGTTTAGTACACATAATACTAAAAACATCAATTTTTACTTTCTCTTGCGTATATGAATATATAGGAAGGAAAGTATTGTTTTCATGTCGATTTTAAGAAATCGAGTTTTCACCGGATCTACACGTTTTCAGACCCCCTGAACCCAAAAAACATGTTTTTAGCGATTGGTATGTGTGTGTGCGCGCGCGCGTGTGTGAACAGAATATCTCAAGAACGGAACATCGTACGAACTTTAAACTTGAAACTTAAGTTACATACTACTACCGGACCCGACACGAACATTTTTATCAAAATCGGTCAACCGTAAGTAGTAGTTGTTGGTTCGTGTAATTTTTCACTTTTTTGTGATTTTCTCAAAAACTGGTCCTAATTTTTTTTTTTAAATCGCTTGGTTTACTAAATTTTCTATGCTCTACAAGATAGCCATGTTTGCTGAAATTCTTGGTGAGGGTGTTTTTACGTAAAAAACACTTTTTTTTAAGATTACGGCTTTAATATGCATTTTAGCGCAAAAAAATATTTAATAAAAGTTGTAGAGAATTTAAAATCCTACAACTTTTATTTCAACCATTTTTTTGTATAACGCTTATTGTTTTCATGTCGATTTTAAGAAATCGAGTTTTCACCGGATCTACATGTTTTCAGACCCCCTGAACCCAAAAAACATATTTTAGCGATTGGTCTGTGTGTGTGTGTGTGTGTGTGTGTGTGTGTGTGTATGCGCGCGTGCGTGTGTGAACAGAATATCTCAAGAACGGAACATCGTACGAACTTGAAACTTGAAACTTAAGTTAAATACCACTACCGGACCCGAAACGAACATTTTCATCAAAATCAGTCAACCGGAAGTACCTAGTAGTTTATTCGTGTAATTTTTCACTTTTTTCAAGAACGGTATTTTTTTATTTTTTTATTTAAAATCGGATTCAACTACTTGGTCATTAGTGATTATAGTGGGTTAAGTAACATTAACTGTGGGGTTTGATACCCACTATCATAACACCGGAAACACGTTAGCCATTAAAAATAAATTTCGTGTAAGTTTAGTGTAAAGTAGTGTTTTCAACCGCAAGGTCATGGAAGTGGCCGCTGAAGTAATTTCTTTAATAAAATTTAGGGTATATTCCTGTTAAAATAAATACACGCTTGTGTAATGTTATTAAGTGTAGTTTTAAAGGAATCCACCAACTGGTTAGATATTTTAAGTTTTGAAAAATTTCGCCTCCGGCTACTTGGTATAACCTGTCAATATAATTATTAGTTACTTTTCGTTCACTCATCTCCAGTGGTCCTTTTCCACCTCCTCCTTCCTCATCCCTTCTCCTTGTTTATAATTTTTTTAATGGCGCAGTCATGTCATTAGTGGAAGTGGTTGACGGAGATCCCGGAGGCTGTGAGTTAACCAAAAGCTACCTCTCTCCATATTATTACTTGGAAGCCTACTTACTTACTTGTTTCACTTCCAAGAAATATTTATAACGTCGAGTAAATATTGTGGTAGCGTGCAAACCGAAACGTTCAAAATCGATTCCCTTCTAGGATCTAGAAATTTTGTACCAGTTGTTTTTTTAGTCTCTTTTACCCTATGTTGTTTAGGTCATCAGCCGAAAAGCTGGTTTGAACCTGTAGAGGTTTTACTAAGTAAAACGAGGAGTGAGGTTGTTTACCATTGCCAACACTCACTGAGTGGAAAAGTACGCTTATCAGCATGCCGGGCCCTCTAAAAAGCACATATTTTCCACTCTACAAATGACACCTTCACTTCATTCACCACAGGGTCTGGCTGTATAATGAAATTCATTACTTTCAGAGGAGATAACTCTTGATTAGTGTCTTTTGCACCTCTACCTCTTGTGTTCTTAAATGATTCAGTTATTTAATTGGCTGACCATGTGATAAGAAGCAGAACTATTTATTTTAGTCCTGCAACAAACAGATTGAAAGTAAAGAGTTTGACTCTCCACCTATCTGTTACGGGCAGTTTTACCCTATATGAATATATAAATATATATGAGGTGTGGCTATAATATAACGAGACTGACGTTGTAAAAAATTTAATTTTAATATTATACATAATCACTTATTGTCACCTTCAATATACACTCCTTCTCTATCCCTACAACGCTCCATACGAATTTTCCATTGTTGGAAACAGTGCTGGAAGTCTTCTTCTGTCAGCTCCTTTAGGACACGTGCCGCTCAAAAATGTTTAAAAATGAAGCTCGCAAAAATGTTTGTACTGACACTTTGTACGCGATTGATCATGACCCAAATTTTTTGGAAACTATAATAACATGTGATGAAACGTGATTTTTTTACTTATGATCCGGAAACAAAGCGCCAATTAATGCCCTGGAAGGGCCGAACTTCACCGAGAGCCAAAAAAGCTTGAATGAGCAAGGCAAAATTTAAAAAAATGATATATGTTGTTTTTAAATCCATGGGATTGTGTATGTATTATGAATAAGGGTCAATTTTAATTCAGTTATTGTGTTTTATTCAGCGTAACAGAGATAATGAATGTAATAATGTGTAAGTTTGTATATAGAATTGCGGCTTTATTTGAAAATAAACGTAGTTATTATGTGGTCAGACTTAATACCGACTTATGTTATGTGTTAACGCGTAGGAGTTTCTACCTAACTGTTTTAAATATATATTCCATATTAGCCACAAAATGTAATACTTATTTCTTATTATCACAGTTTTACTACTATTTTTTTAAACATTTCTGTGGTACTTTCAGATAATTCAGGGCAAATTTTTGATTTTATAATCCAAAGTAAGTATTTCATAAACATTAAAAATTGGCCGGTTTGAACAACTATTCAAATAATTTCGATAAAGGTTTTTTTTTAACTGTGGGTGTTTTTAAGTAATGTTTCTAACACAAATATATACAATATGTTCTTAATAGAACAATAATTAATTGATTTTTTTCATGAAAAGGTATCTCTTAAAGAAGATAATTAAAAAAAAGACATTGATCACCGTTACTATTTATACCAAATACAAAATTAAACTAAATTTCATTGTATTTTAGCAGACATATTAAAGTCAAACGAGTGTCAAAATTCCTAATACTACTTAAATTAAATGTTTGTTTAATAATTTTTTTTTATTCCTAATGTGTGCCCATTGCAATCTGTTCAATTTAGAACAATAAGCAACCCCATGACCCAATGAGATGAGGATGATGTGTATGACGTGTAAATTAGGTGTAGTCTTGTACAGACTCAGGTCGACCATTCCTGAGAGAGTATGGTTAATTGAACCCCAACCATTAAAGTACACGGGTAACCACTGTCTAATATTCAAATCCCAACTACCTTTACTAGGATTTGAACCAGGAACCTTCGTCTCTGAAAATCAGCTGTTAAACAATTGACACGCGGCGACAACGACTTTACCTCTAGACCAACCCGGTAGGTCTAATAAATTTTTTTTTTTTATTATTCCTAATATGTGTACGTTGCGATCTGTTCAATTTAGAACAATAAGCAACCCCATGACCCAATGAGATGAGGATGATGTGTATGACGTGTAAATGAGGTGTAGTCTTGTACAGACCCAGGCCGATCATTCCTGAGAGAGTATGATTAGTTAAACCCCAAACATCAAAGTACACCGGTAACCACTGTCTAGTATTCAGATCCGTATAAAAGTAACTACCTTTACTAGGAGTTGAACCAGGAACCTTCGTCTCCGAAAATCAGCTGTTAAATAGCTGATTTTGGCGACGACGTTAACTCTAGACCAACCCGGTGGGTTAATAATAATAAATTTAATATGTTTTTCGTTTTGCTATTTGCCTATTGTATTTATTTATTTATGAGTTTTTAACATGTGCTGTTAAGGTCATCAGCTGAGAGGCTGGTTTGAACCTTTAGAGGCTTTTTCTTACTAAAACGGGGACTGAGGTGGTTTACTCACTTACTCACTGAGTGGAAAAGTTACTTATCAGCATGCCAGGCCTTCTGAAATGCATCTACTTTCCACCCTGCAAATGACACCGTCATTGCATTCATCACAGGGCCTAGTTGTTTAATGAAATTAGTTAATATCAGAGAACATAACTATGGCTAGTGTCTTTTACACCTCTCCCTCTTCTGTCTTTAAATACTTCCGTTGTATAATTGCCTGACCACGTGATTAGAAACAGAACTAGGTATTTTTTGTAGCCCTGGAACTATCAAATCGAGTGTAAATAATAAAGTATAGTTTACTATAATTATAACGGGTGGCGCACATAAAAGTACCCCCATAACTTAACCGAGATTGTATAATGTTTATACCGTGTCAAGGAAAATTCCCTCCATTTTCCCGTTCCCGTGTACAGCCTGCATGTTTAACCAGATTTTTGATCAATTTATTAATCAGTTAGCACCACGCGAAATTACATATTCTTTTTTCCAACAAGACGGGGTGACTTTGTTACACATCTCGCAGATCACTGGCTCGTGTGCGTAGTGTTTTTACCGATGAGAGGACTATCTCTTTAGGGTTATGGCCACCACGATCACCGGATTTATCTCCTTGTGATTACCACTTATGGGGAAATTTAAAGAATAAAGTATACGCCAGCAATCCAAAATCCATTGAAAACCTAAAGATCTCGATCACGAACGTCATACGCACCATTACAGCTCCTGAATTCCAGTCTTTATTTCAGAATATGCCACGCCGCGCTATCTTATGTGTACAAGCTGACGGTGATCACTTTCAACATATCGTGTAATAACGTAACAATATTAGACTAGTGAATAAAATAATAAAAAAAATTATTGGTATTTGTAAATAAACAGATTTGATTTCTGTGTTGCACTTTATTTACGGGGCTACTTTTATGTGCGACACCCGTTAGTATGTTTATTAAAAACACCCGACTAATGCTGACATTAAAGACTGGGTGGAGCTTGCGTACAGGTGTAAGTTAGTAGATACTTTTTTAAAAAAATAATTAATACGTGGACCTACAATTATTAGATTTTAATGTGGTTATTATAGTTATTAATCGCCACTCCAGCAGCGCTGCTTCCATGTCTCGGCCTCAGAGGGGTAGGTGGATCAGATTTCATATGTGGATCAGAACCATTTGCCACAAGGTGAATGAATGAATGAACGTTACGTACCTGTAACGTTTTGTTAATAAAAATTTGCCTAAAAAACCATTTTGAAGGTGTACAGATAGGAATACCTGAAAACGGCAAACCCCAAAAAACCGAAATTTGGTTTTTGTAGTTTACTCAGCGGACCGTTGGGTTAGGGGAAACTTTGGTTATATAATGTTAAAGTACGTTTTTGTGGGGCACAAAACAGGTTCATGCATTTTGTCCCTATTATTCACCGTTAAGGAGATAAAGAAATACAACCCCTACCGCAGGCTAGAGGGTTCTAATTGAAAATTTTCGGGTTCTCAAATTTTTGTGTAATTTTTAGCGCTAAACAACATGCCGTCAAAAGACTTTTTGTATTCTAAAAATGAAACATTTCATATCTTTTGGATAAGGGTAGCGACCCCGGAAGACCCCGATTTAAAATTTGGAACATTACCCGTGATCCTACAGGTACGTGTAACTGTTTATATACATAAATTTGACGAAATAACCCATTTTGAAGGTGTAAAGAAAGAACAATATGAAAACGGCAAACCCCAAATAGCTGAAATTTTGTTTTTTGAGTTTTCTCACCAAACCGGCAAGTTAAGGGCAACAATAGCTATATGGTTTTAAAGTACTTTGCAAGGGGTACAAAACAATATTCTATACAATTTTTCTCTACGATGCACCGTTTACGAGATAAAAAAAATACAACCCCGACCACTGGCTAGAGGGTGCTGATTGAGAATTTTCGGGTTATCAAATTTTTGTGTAATTTTTTTTCTGGAACTAGCAAATCGAGTGTAAATAATAAACTATACTATAATTATGGTAGACTTGTAGGGTAGGAGCAGTAGACTAGGAGGATCATCAGGAGATGGCTGAACAAAAGATGTTTCTCTGATGGGATTTGGAAACCTGTCTCGAAAGAAGAAGTATACAGAAATACAGAACCTCTAGCAGACCAGATGAGGAAAAAGAGAATTTCCTTATTTGGACATCTCTTGAGGACCGACTCTTCCAGAATCTCAAAACAAATCATCAACTTTTTCCTTAACAGGAAAACTCAGCCCCACTGGATCAGGGAAATTAAGGAGGACATGGACGGGCTCCAAATCTCACTTGCGGACCTCAAAACAAAAGCCGGAAATTACCACAGGTTGAAAACCACAAGACTTGAACAGCAGAAACCGACGAAACGACAGAAAGTTGTGTATTCTGACAAGGAACGGCAAAGAAGATCGGATGGATTGAGGGAATACTGGAGAAAGTTCAAGGAAGGAAACATCAGGAAAGGACTCAAAAAACTGAAAAATTGAACCGCAAAAATTGAAATGAGCTTTTTTTTAGTTTGATGAACTTATGTAGTCCTATGTGACTTTAAAAAAAACAAAATTATAGTAGACTGTTGTTTAGGTCAACAGCCGAAAGGCTGGTTTGAACCTGTAGAGGTTTTACTAAGTAAAACGAGGAGTGAGGTGTTTTACCTTTGCCTTCCTCACTGAGTGGAAAAGTACGCTTAACAGCATGCCAGGCCCTCTGAAAAGCACATATTTTCCACTCTGTAAATGACAACTTCACTTCATTCACCACAGGGTCTGGCTGTATAGTGAAATTTATTACTTTCAGAGAAGATAACTCTGATTAGTGTCACAGTACACCTCTACCTCTTCTGTTCTTAAATGATTCAGTCATTTAATTGGCTGACCATGTGATAAGAAACAGAACTATTTATTTTAGCCCTGCAACAAACAGATTGAGTGTAAATAATTTGACACTCCACGTGTCTGTTATGGGCAGTATAGTAGACTATGTTTATTAAAAACACCCGACTGATGCTGACATTAAAGACTGGGTGGAACTTGCGTACAGCTGTAAGTTATTAGATACTTTTTTAAAAAAAATAATTAATACGTGGACCTACAATTATTAGATTTTAATGTGGTTATTATAGTTATTATTATTATTATTTTGTAAGAAGAACATCTTAATACTTTTAGAGTAGATAGAATCAGTGGATGATGTATAACCGTGGCGGTTTCTATTGTGTGTGAGGTAGGCAAAGATCTACTACTACTACTATTATTACTAGTATTACTATTATTACTAGTAGTAGTTTTCTATAGAGTAATACAACGTACAAGGTACATGGTCACGTCTCACGTTTTTAAGGGCTTACCTTAGTATAGGCTATATTTTCCCGGAGAGACACCGGCGGACACTACGGCCTTGAAAGACTTTCTCCATGCCCGCGTAATCTTTTTAACAAGCCATTGTCCATTGGCGCCGCCAGCCTCTCTCTCACCAATACAACGACGTACAATGATGTCCTACGTCAACGATGTTATATAGGTTTATAGAAAAAAGTTAAATTAACCGTTCGATAATGTAATATAGATGGCGTTATTCAATTATTATATATTTTTTTTATAATAACATGTATTGTTATCGTTTGATATTGTACTTACCTTTTTTAATTTTTTTTTTTTTTTATTTAACGTCGCATCAACTACTGTGGTCATTAGCGACGACGTTGGGTTGTAAATGTGAATGATGAAATGATTATTTGTAACGTATGAAAATATGCCGTGCCTGAGTATGATTCGAACCCAAAACCGCATGATGAGAGGCGAGCATGTTACCAACTACGCAAATGCGGCCTGCATTTTTTAATTTTGTTTTATGTTATTTTGTACCTAATATGTAGTATTATGTACTAGGTGATACCTGGTGAAGAAAACAATAGCGTCGCCATGAAACTAATAAATTAATTTGTAGCCTAATGATAATCCCAACTGTACATATTAATACTCCAGGCTTTTTTTTTAGCTTTTATTTGTTATCGGGAACTGTACATTACTGACAACTACCCAATTTGATCGCTGTATTTTTGAAGTGAATTAGGCATGAGTTTCAACAGGTACTCCCAGTAGAGGTTGTTAATGGATGGCTGTCAGCTGGTCACCATACAAAGTTTCTTTCCCAACCGGTGTTACTTAACAAATAATAGCGACTTACTACCAGCTGACTGACTGGGCTGGTCCGGAGGCCAAATGCCAGGCTTTAAATGCCTTTTATCACTTTTGTGTACTTTTATTACACATTTGTTAAACAGCACAAAATATTTTTTTGTTAAACTGCAATCGCGAATTTGGATATACCGGAAAGGGTATAGACTGTTATTATCCCGGTATAACGAGGTTTTTCTGTACAGGGTGTCCCACGAAGAGGTTGTTATTTTTGAATTAATATGCCGGACGTATCGCACTCTCTACAAACTGGAAACTTTACACTTATAATAAATAGATATGTAAAAAAAAATACCCTCGCGTTTCATTTGCTTATGATTAATCAAAACAAAATTGCGGAAAGTAATTTTATTCGCATAACCATTTCAAATTGGTGATTTGTTACAATGTTAGTTAACTGATAACATGAAAGTGATAAATTATTAATGAACACGATTTGTTTCATTTACCTTTATTTGAACTGATATATATCAATAGCTATGTTGATCGATTTGGAATGGCCAAAAACAGCTGGTTTTTTTCTATCTGAATCCTGTTGTAAATATAAGTGGTTTTATTCACAAGATTATTATTAATTTTTGATATTAATTTCTTATTCCGGCGTTTTGTTTTGATTAATCATAAGCAAATGAAACTCGAGGGTACTTTGTTACATACCTATTTATTATAACTGTAAAGTTTCCAGTCTGTAGAGTGTGCGATACGTTCGGCATATTAATTCAAAAATAGCAACCTCTTGGTGGGACAACCGGTACAGTAAAACCTCTTTATACCGGGATAATAACTGTTTATCATTGGCGGGATCTGGGGGGGGGCAAGGGGGGGGGCACTTGCCCCCCCAATATTCTACTGGTATACATTTTTAACCAAGTTAGTGTATCGAAAAAATAATTTTAGTCTAGCTATCATGGAAAATGGTCCAATAAAAATGTGTTAATGGTTAAATAAGTTAATACTATTTTTTAACATTTAAAAACATTGTTATTGGACCATTTTAGATCAATTTTAGGTTTACATCAATTGGGAGTTAAAATGACGTTTTAACGTTAAAATCCCAACAAAATTTACTTTTTAATTTAGCCTAAAAACAGCCCTAAAATTGAGTTGAAGGCAATAAAAATCTCAAAATTTTCCGGGGGAGGTCCCCCGGACCCCCCCCCCTTGTGCTGGGGGGTATTCCATACCCCCAGACCCCCCGGTATTTGCCCCCCCAATGACTCCCGCCAAATCCCGCCCATGCTGTTTATACTACCTTTCCCGGTATATCCGAATTCGGGATTGTAGTTCAACAAATATTTTTTACTACCTCATACAAATGTGTAATAAAAGTAGGCCTACATAAAAGTGATAAAAGGCATTTAAAGCCTGGAGTGTATGTACTACAGTTAGGATTATCATTACATATTAATTTTAATTTATTGGTGTCGTTCGTGACGCTATTGGTTTCTTTATTTTGGGCGCAATACCATTGAGATATACAATAACGTCGCGAACGTAATATATAAACAGGTAGAAATTGAGGGGGTTTCCTTTCTTTTAACTTGTTTGCACTTTCATTCTTTTTTATAATGTCCGACTCGAGCCCGGTATCTCGAGGCCCGGTACAAGGAGGTTTTACTGTATATATAAATAGGAAAACCCTCGGTGACTTATTGACGCACTTATTTTTCATTAATTCTCCTACTTTTACAATAGCTAGAAAGCTAAAATTCAGAGGAAATATTCCCTTTAGGGTAAACAGAAATGTTAAATACAAATGATTTCGTCATTAAGGGGTTGAAAAAAGTGTTCAACCCCTAAACCAAAGAGCCGATATCACCATTGCACCCTTTCCAGGTAGTAATACCAGTCACATAACACTATCCTCTTTACACATAATACCACGACTCTCCTCTCCTATTTATCTCACCATTTCCAGTGTTATATTATAATATGTATGATATTAATCCATGTACAGGCCTACTAAATGGTAGGCGTACGTAGTGTAAGCTTGCTGTTGTTTAAGTTATCAGCCGAAAGGCTGGTTTGAACTTTTGGAGGCTTTTCTAAGTAAAACGAGGAGTTAGGCCTTCCTCACTGAGTGGAAAAGTATGCTTATCAGCATGCCAGGCTCTTTGAAAAACATCTATTTCCCCCTCCTGAAAACGACACCTTTACTTCATTCACCACAGGGTCTGGCTGTATAATGAAATTCATTATTCTCAAAGAAGATAACTTTGACTAATGTCTTTAACTCCTGTACCTCTTCTGTTCTTAAATGCTTCAGTCATATAATTGGCTGACCGTGTGATAAAGAAGATAACGATTTTATTGTAGCCTTGGAACTAGAAGATTGAGTGCAAATAATTTACCACTCCACACCTTCGGGTGTGTCCATGAATTAGTTTTATGTATAGGCTAAATATCACCTTGTCACTTTACTAAATCGCTCGACCAAACGATGTAATTAATTTTCTTGTATGTGACAATTATATGTAAATTTTATTGTGGTTAATTTTGGATATAATTCCACATGAAACTCTGGTAAATTTGTTGAATTGTCAAACAGATATAATCTTTGAAGATTAAAACCAGTAAAGTGGTAGGCCTGACCTGCTGTAAAAGGCTAAAGGATTTTATCTTGCCATTCATTATACTTCATGCCTGATACATTTATATCCTTTTAAAAACAACCATAGATTTAATCTTGCAGAAATTCTTCATAATAACTGGTTAGTAATGTCCTATGTTACAGTCACTAATATTTCTTTTTCTTATAAATCATTTCGCCTACGCAACTAAATTTTATACAAACAAAAACTACCAATTCCACCACTTATATGAACATCTTGTTCCTTAACTAAACAATACATAATTAAAAAATGCACTATCTTAACTGCAAATTTCGTTTTAGAAAAGAAATATAAGGATATTATAATTGAAAAGTGAACTGGATGAAGTCGTTGTGTAACATTTTTACAAGAACTTCGTTTTTGTGATTGTTGAAGGTTTTAGGTTACATACGAGGTTATGAAATAACGAGACTGGCGTTGTAAAAAATGTTATTTTTATATTGTACATAATGACTTATTGTCATTTTCAATATACACTCCTTCTCTATTCCTACAACGCTTCATGCTAATTTTCAATTTGTTGGAAACAGTGCTGAAAGTCATCTTCTGTCAGCTCCTTCAGGACACGTGCCGCTTTCTCTTTTACAGCTTCCACAGACTCAATTCTTGTCCCTTTTAATGCTGATTTCACCTTAGGGAACAGGTAGAAGATAATAACATGTGATAAAACGTGGTTTTTTACTTATGATCTGGAAACGAAGCGCCAATCCATGCACTGGAAGAGCCGAACTTCATCGAGAGCCAAAAAAGCTTGAATGAGCAAGTCAAAATTTAAAGCAATGATGATTGTTTTTTGTTTTGATATCCATGGGATTGTGTACCTTCACTGGGTTCCTGAAGGTCAAACAATTAATCAATATTACTACCTTGAGGTACTTTCTAAACTACGTCAAAGTGTAAGGAAAACACGCCCCGAAATGTGGAAGGACATATCATGGGTTCTCCACCAAGACAATGCGCCAGCTCATTCCGCGTTATCTGTCAAGAGGTTCCTAGCCAAGTACAGCGTCTCAGTGTTAGAACATCCACCTTATTCACCAGATCTTGCACCATGTGACTTCTACCTTTTCCCTAAGGTGAAATCTGCATTAAAAGGGACAAGATTTGAGTCGGTGGAAGCTGTAAAAGAGAAAGCACTACGTGTCCTGAAGGAGGTGACAGAAGATGACTTCGAGCACTGTTTCCAACAATGGAAAATTCGCATGGAGCGTTTTAGAAATAGAGAAGGAGTGTATATTGAAGGTGACAATAAGTGATTATTTATAAAATAAAAGTAAAATGTTTTACGTCAGTCTCGTTATTTAATAGCCACACCTTGTATACCTGGAAACGCTTCATTAGCGAGTGAAAGATTTCGTTTGGAACTCAGTTACCCCGGCGAAACGATGCCGTAAGCCCTACTGACATTTTTAAGAGACAAACTTTTATTAAGTCTCATACTTGATATCATCTTGTGATTTTAACTTGAAACATTCAAATAAATTTGAGGCTACCAGAATTTTGTATTTCTCATAGTTTTTAAGACGTCTGATATAAAACACTAAATTAGGTTTCAAAAATAACATTTAAGTCAAGAGTGTCATTTACTTAATTTTTATACTATACAAGATAGAGGGTAGGCGCCATGTCTGCTGAAATTCTTGCTGACCTCTCGTAGGAAAAAAGTTTTTATTAAGATTGCGGCTTTAATATGCATTTTGGCACAAAATTGTATAGTATTAAAAGTTGTAGAAAATTTAAAAACCTACAACTTTTATTTTTTTTGTATAACGCTTAGTTTAGCGGTAAGTAGTAATTTTCATGAAGTAGTTTTTTTTTCATGAAAATCTGTAAAAAATGTTTTTCTTTTAAGATTTTGGCCTTAGTAGTCTATGCATTTTACGACAAAAGTGTAGTAATTATATAATCAAATTTATAGGTAGGCCTAATAAAATTTTATTTAGAGCATTTTTCTCTACTGAGCCTTATTGTTGGTTTATTGTGAAAGAGTAATTTTTCGTGTTATTAAGTCAAATTGAGGTTGATTTTCATTTTGCATCATTCACTCATGATTAAAATTATGTTATGGTTTTTAAGGTTAGGGTTTTTGTTTATTTCTAATGTTTTATAACTGATTTTAGGTTATATTGTTAATTATTCGCATTGGCAAGAGAAAGTCGTATGAGTGTTTCTCGCCAAATTTTGTTTTTGTTTTCTTTAAGTCAACAGTTTGATTATTAGCGACCACTGTGGGTTTTGGTACTGTAACAGTTGATTCTAACGTGTAAAAATTTCCAGATCTCGAACCCTGGACCATCTGCTTTGTAGGCTATTGCGCTAGTCACTGTGCCATGGTGGAGGCCGCTACTAAAAAATATATATATTTTTATTTATTTATTTAACGTCGCATCAACTAAAACGGTCATTAGCGACGACGTTGGGGTTGTAACTGTGTACAATGGAGGATGAAATGATTTTTGTAACGTATGAAAATATGCCGTGCCTGAGAGTGGGATTCGAACCCAGGACCGCATGATGAGAGGCGAGCACGTTACCAGCTGCGCCAATGCGGCCGGCGCTACTAATATTGTTTTTAAAGAATAACAGTTTTTAATAAGAGATTAATCGTTTGAAGAAACTTACTTTATTTAGTCACTCATTTTGTATTCACGGCTTGTCTCATAGTTACTAACCATTTCCTATAATCAGGTTTTAGTACCTAATGAATTCTTTCCTGTGTTTGAATATTAAGGATTGTTTCAGTACCTAACCATGTCTTCTAGAATCTAATTTGTTAAATGATTTTTCATGTTGTTTTTTTTTCTTTAAATATTCAAACAAGATTGTAGGCTGTAACGTTTTAAGATTACAGACGGGATAGTAAATAAACGATAAATTTAACATTTTATTTATTTTTTTCGTGACAGTAACGGTAGTGTTTTTGTGATAGAGGTTTGACACCCTTCCGTTGTTATAATGAAATTTACTATCTACTATTCCTATATTATAAGTTTTTATTGTAAGAATCTTGAAGATTTATAATAAATTATTGGAAAAACTTACATAACATCTTCGTTAAAACCTGTTTTCTTTAAACGTAGAACTTAATAAATTTTTAATTATTTTCAAATTTTATTCATGATGTTTTTACTTAGTACCTAGTGTAGGCCTATATTGGGATTAAAAAATGTTCGGTCCAAGAATAACACCTTGTGGGACACTAAAATTATCCCACTACATTAAACGATAAAGTAATTGTTTAAGATTATTAAATCTTATAAAATATTTTTTCAAAATAGTTCTGGAATTATCAGAGAGTAATGAATATTCAACGGGGTCTAGCTAATCTAAGAAGGACCGTACGAGGTGTGGCTATTAAATAACGAGACTGACGTAAAAAATTTAATTTTAATTTTATGTATATAAAATATGCATGCTAAATATGCATTTTAGCGAAAAATTTATATAATAAAAGTTGTAGAGAATTTAAAATCCTACAACGTTTATTTCAACCATTTTTTTTTTTTGTATAACGCTTAGTTTAGCGGTAACTAGCGATTTTCTGTTTTTTCTCACGAAACGTGTGAAAAATCGATTTTTTTAAGATTTCGGCCTTAGTATGCATTTTACGACAGAAGTGTATATAGGCCTAATCAAATTTATAGAAAATTAAAAGATCTACAATTTTTATATAAAGCATTTTTCTCTACAGAGCCTAGTTTAGCGTGAAAGATTAATTTTCCGTATCTTTAAGCCAAACAGGTTGATTTTCATTTTGCGTCTTTCGCTCATGATTAACTTGGGTTATACCTATGTTTATTGAGGTTAGTTTTATTTGTTTATTTCTAATGTTTTATTACTAGTCTAATGTTAGGATTATTGTAAATTATTTGCATTGGCAAGAGAAAGTTGTGTGAGTGTTTCACACCAGATTTTTGTGTAGTGGCATTTATAGTTCAACCTTTATGTAAATAACACAGATTTAGGTAATACATTTACTTACCTAATGAAATAATATTGTTTTGAAATAATTTATCGTAATTAATCTTTTAATTGTATATTTTGGATTTTCTGATCTCACGCCTTTAGACCATTTTCTATGGGTCGGCTAGAGTCAATTGTTTTTTTTTTGCATGGATGTGTACATACCCAGGCCGAACATTCCTAAGAGAGTGTGGTTAATTATTGTACGTCAACCATCAAAGTGCACCAGTAACCACAGTCTAGTATTCAAATCCGAATAGAAGTAACTATCTTTAATAGGATTTGAACCAGAAACCTTCGTCTCCGAAAAATTTGGAACGTATAATATGACGAATATATTTTGTTAAAAATAACTGGTTTATTTAAATAACACCGCGAATGTAATAATTGCCATACTTTTCATGTTTTTGTTTGTTTTTAATTTAAGTTTTATGGATGGGGTGTATAATTGTTTAGTTATTTAAGACAAGTTATAAAAAGAACAGAACATAATATAAATATAAAGACAATGGTGGAAAAACAAGGCCTACTTTAGTCAGCCGAGACCGTCGTGGCAAAACTACGAACGAATGCCAGTCTCAACTAAGGGCAACGTTCTAAAAGGAATAATTAAAAAAGTATGGGGATTCTCTCTACCTCATCTTGAAAAGAGACGGATGGATAAAGAGGAAACTGGTTCGCTTACATTCCTCGCTTCATAATCTCGGATCCTCTTTCTTCCTCACCTCTTATGTATCTGTGGCCCTATTTATTCCCTAATTAAATCATTTAACACGAGATTAAGTTCACCCTGAACCAATCTTAATAATCACATCATTAACACTTTTCACTCTTCTAAATACAACTTGTGCCAAAATGTATAATATTGTGACATTATAAAAAAATTCATTAGGTACCTCAATTTTTAATGGAATTAATTGTTATTCTAATTTTATTTAAATTTCAGTATTTAGTTACCTAAATTAATTATCCATTAAATTAAATTTTTCTTATCTGTAACCACATTCTATTATCTACTTATTTTTATGAAACGTAGGGTTTTGATTTGTACTCATTTCCGGAATCGAACCCGGAACCTGCTGCTTTGTAGACTTGCGCGCTAAACACTATGCCACTGAAGTGGACACCGGTATTTTAGCAAGTAGATTTTGTAAATTAAAAGACTGTCCTCGACTATATAGTCAAATAATTTTTCAGTATAGGCAGTAAAATTTGTACTCGATCTGCTAGTTCCAGGGGTACAAAAAAAATCTGTTTCTGTTCACATGGTCATCCAATTGTATAACTGAAGCATTTAAGACCAGAAGAGGTAGAGGTGTAAAAGATACTAATTAGAGTTATCTCCTCTGTAAGTAATGAATTTCATTTTGCAGCCAGACCCTGTGGTGAATAAAGTGATAGGTGTCATTAGTAGGGTGGAAAGTAGATGCTTTACAAAGGGCCTGGGATGCTGATAAGCATACTTTTACACTCAATGAGGAAGGCAATTGTAAATAACCTTACTTCTCGTTTTACGTAGTAAAGCCTCTAGACGTTCAAACCCGCCTTTCGGCTGAGGCTGATGACTTAAACAACAACAAGCCACCCCACAACACAATGACGTAAGAATGATGCATGGTAATGCATAAAAACGATTTTTTTGAATTTGCCGAATTAATGAGAGGTTCATAATTTTACTAATAACTCAAAATTTTAATAAGCTAAAAACCTGAAATTTCGTAGGTACAATAATAACATACAAGTATTATGTATCGGCAGCATATCGACGACAAGCTTAGCAAGGGTAGGGCCCTGTTCGCTACACTCGTCCCTTTATTTACTTCTACAGCATACTCCTCAAGTATGTCTCTCACCCTCCAGTTGGTAGTTTTGACCCCAAGTTCCTATGTATAATCACTCCCTACGGTGAAAAGAGCCGCCATTTAAACTTATAAACTGATTGTAGGTAAATTAAAAGGCCGGTGATTATGACAAATTCTCCCCTTTCCGTTTCCCCTAATTTAATAACTTAACTCCTACTCCTCTTCATTAAATTTACATAATTTCTCCACGATTAGTACGCAAGATGCCTTCGCCTCCCCATGTCAACAGGATTCCCAAATAAAAAGAAAAGGCCACTGAATAAAAAGAAAAATACAAAAGAGCCGCTCCTAATTCTAATCATTTATACAAAACTTGTCATACTTGTTATACTTGTCATTTATTATAAATTGTTACCACTCACCAATAACTTCTTAAATTTCTTAAATTACCTCCACTAAAGTCCCACTTCCACCCCCAAGAAACAGAATCCAATTTCCTAATTTAATTCTATAAAATTCCCCCTGAATTCTATGAGGTTGCAATTACTCTGTAATTATATATTCTACGAGCGACCAGGTGTTCCTCAACACGATGTCGCCATCATAGGGCTTCTTAGCCCTCTCTACACGGATTCTGGATTCTGGTTTCTCCAAGTATATATCCTGGCGAAATTTCAAATAAATCGGTCGATCGGTGTTTGAGTTATAAGCCTCTAAAAGCATCCAATGTGTTGCAGCAACAAAAAACCCGGCTCTTTTTTCCTTCTCATCCTGATATCGGAACATTAATAAACGCTAAAAATATGAAACAAATATGTAACAACGCAGATTGAAATTAGCTAAATTTTGATATATAGGCCTAGTAGCCTACGTTAAAATTGAACAAGCGGTTTTGAAGAAAGAAGCCTCTAAACTCGGGTATCTATGATAAAGAAATCGACAGTAGATTGGATATGAAAGGGATACACGAGCGAGAACTCGACCCGCCTAAATCTTTCGTCCTTACTGTAACTACAAAAGTGCATAAATATCTGGGAGACTTTAATGTTAGGTTAGATCAGAAGGATAATTCCAAGAGACTTTAACGGTGGGTAACAACGAAATCTTTTTTTAAGTAAAAATAATAGCAACCAGTGAAACTTTACTAGACTTTCAAACCAGCACACTCATTTAATATAAGGTTTCAAGAGAAAATTAAACAACACCAATTGAATGAATCATCTGTTTTGGTGATCATGAAGAAATATCATTTGGTTCGCCTGTTCAATTTCATGAAAGTAGCTATCTCATTTATTGTCGACATTAATTTACTCATTTGAAACAATATTGGTCATAAATTTAGTTGTAGAGAAATTTACCCTGAAGTCTACTTTGGCTAAGGGGAGACCGGGGATGGTTGTATATAACCACAATTTTTTTATTTAATTTTCATTCAAAAAAGAATTATGATGAATTAAATAATAGTAATATTAGTAAGAAGAAATATGTAGGGAAGGTCGTAACAGACACTACAAAGTTACAAGTATCCTCTGGCTTCGTGTTACGACCAAACACGTACGACACCATTACATAAAAACGTGTCTAAATGATGCTAGAAGACTTGTCTGAATAATCAGACATATAATAGTTAGAAAAGTGATATTTTGTTGGTATTTCAGATTGTCATTACATTTCGTAATTCATAATGCACATTTAAAAATAATGAAACAAAATCCATGCAAATTTAGGGTACTCTTCTTTGTAACAAGTAACTATTTCCTTCCTGAATACTGTCCACCAACTTTTGGTCAAAAACACTAAACTCACTTTGCAAAATAATTAGTACAAAACGTCTTCTCTGAAATCACAACGCTCTCTACCGGCAGGTACTGTGATTTTATAATCGTTGTTAGAACCAATCCCTTATTAAAATTGTCCCCGGTCTCCCCTATCTCCATGAAGTTCTTGAAGCATTATAATACTTTTCACGGTTGATGAGATCTGCTGTTCCACGCGTTAGACCAATCACAACGTTTGCCAGCGTTATCGTATTGTAGCTACGAACGTATCACCGTTAATCGAACTTTGTGACTTCCCATTTGGTGTTTATACTAACGTTGCGTTAGGTGTTCCATGGTTAGGTCGAGTTCTTCATGTCGTTTTGAATTTCTCTGAGTATAATTTTAATTTTTTACGGTTAGTATAATTTTTTTCAGATTTTGGTGTAAGTAGTTTTTCAGTGATTCTTCTTAGAAGGCGTGTTGTTGGAGTTCTCAGTATTTGTCTCTGGAAGAAAATTTTCTTTTATCTAATTGCAATTGTGACTGGTTCTATATCTTTGTAGACTTGTTCGTTGGGTAAAGACTGTCCATCGATTTGGTGTTTTTGTTGATACAAGTCCTTAAGATTCTTTTCTCGACTTTTTTAAGTTTCTCTTTGATTCCACCACCATCGATGCTGAAGAGAGTTTCACTTCCGTACATCTCTTGAGATCTAAGGACTGATTTGTAGTGTTTAAGTTTGGTGTGTATTGATAGAGTTTTTTTTGTTGTATGTGTTTTTTGGTGAGATGTTGTCCTATGGTGCAATACTTTATAATATAATTACCTGGTTACAGTTGTTACTGAAAGACCAATGCAATGGTTGACGAAATATATAACAGAGCTATGAGAGCAAGTATTAACAAAGTTGCTGGCGAGTCATTGGCTAGTTATAAAGTGTCATATGTTCAGAGCTCATCAGCTTTGAAAAATAGTTAAGTTAAAAATAGTTAAGTTATTGGCAAGGTTATCAGAAAACAAAACCACGTCTTCCGCCTAACGTTCGTCGTGTTAAGACCGTTTAAATTGAGACCTCTTTCTTCCCAATTAAGCTTTCTGAAAGGTCGAGAGTGGAAATTTAAAAAAACTCAAGAGTTTTTGCTTACAATCGAAAATTGGAAAAGAAGCTTCAAATTGAAAAATTCATCATCGATTTCTGGTTGACCGTTTCAAATTGTTTGTTTCGTGTTAAGTCCGTTTAAATTGAGACCTCTTTCTTCTTAATTAAGCTTTCTGAAAGGTCGAGAGTGGAAATTCAAAAAAACCTAAGAGTTTTTGCATACAATCGAAAATTGGAAAAGAAGCTTCAAATTGAAAAATTCATCATCGATTTCTGGTTGACCGTTTCAAATTGTTTGTTTTTATGGTAGTTTATAATTTTTTTATATTTTTTATCTTTCTTTTTGTTGATAAAATCAGTTATTTTTTCTAAATCTTATTGCTTTAGTAAGTTATAGGTATATGACATTTTTATAGATATTTTGATATATTAGTTTGTAGGGTTTACCCAGGAAGTTATTCTTTTCCCTTTTTCTTCGTTTCGGAAAGTTTTATACAAAGGTCCGCTAATAGTTAAACTCTCTATGGGGTGCAAGTATAACCTACAAACACCCCCATGTCATTCGTTTTCAAAATACTACTAAAAAGAAAAAAAAATGACGATCGTCAGTCAGTAGCTTTGAACTTACCCGACTTTTTTTGTATGGGAACCTGTTCTCACTCTTGAAACCAATGAACAGGGTAATCGAAAAGAAATTTGTTCTTTTTTTCTCGTATTGAGAAGTTGTTTATGAATGGGCCAGTTAAAACAAAAATCGTGTAAAACCGACAATTTTCATAGTTTACCTGATCTATCTGCGTACAATGTTACCTCAGTCTCGTCGGTATATCCCTGCAAAATACAGTTTCTAAATATTATTAGGCCTGAGGCCAATTTTAGACCATGTGAGGTGACTTAAGACGTTTCTTGAAGCTCTTTTTGCAGCCCAAATTCTCAGCATTCGCTCACTGTAGGCTTTCGTTCTTTCTTCTATCCACCCGATGTTCTTTCTGTTCTTGCTCTTCATGGAAACCCCTCTTTTTGTAGCCCAAAAGTCTCAGAATTATCTTACCGTAGGCTTCTCTCCTTTCTTCTGTCCACCCACTGTTCTGTTTTTTCTCTTCATTTAACATCTTTAAGTCCGTAATTAGTTCTCTAATTTGGATCGATTCTTTAAGTTTTCTAGGTTTATTCAGTTTTTTTCAATATCTTTTCTGACTTCTTTAAAACATTTATGCGACACCTTAAATTTATTTTTTAGTGTCTTAAAAAATAAATTTGTTTAGTATTTAGGCTATAAACAGCTTAGGCTTTATTTGGTATACAAACTATTTCGGGAAAAACTTGAAAACCACTAAATTAATCTTAGGTAGCCTAATTGGGTTTCGATCCGTCTTGATAATTGAATTTTTTAATTTTAAGTAGGTTTCAGAGATTGTTTTTTTAAGTCGCTTGATAAAAATATATTTTACCCCTTCGCGGATTATTGATGGAATTATCCGCCAAAAAATCTTTCCCACAGTTTGTTTTACGGATATAAGATATCCGTATACGGCATAGGTTTAAACATAGAACTAAAATGTTTTTAGTGTTCTAAGTGTTGGAAATTTGGAAATACATAAATGTTGTAGATCTTACTGTTCCAAAACTTTTAATTTTATAGACTACACGTTTACTCTAAAATTCATATTAAGGCTGCAATCTTAAGAAATATTTTTCTTAAAAGAACTTTGCACTAGACCATAGGCCTGCCCAAAGAATGTCAGCAAAATGGTGCATACCTTAATCTTATAGAGTATAAAAAAATGTATCGTTCATGAGGCGATTTTTTTTTAAAAATTATTGGAGCCGTTTTTGAGAAAAATCGCACGAATTAACTACTTCCGGTTGACCGATTTTGATGAAAATGTTTGTGTTGAGTTCCGTAGTGATACCTAACTTAAGTTTCAAGTTTCAGCTTTGTACAATATGTATGAAAATTATCTGGAGGGCCTAAATTCAAGTAATTTATGTTTAAAATTTGGGGGGAAATTAAGTTTATAAGTTGTGTACATATATTTTTGGTCAGGTTGTATGTAATACCACACAGTGACAACAAATCACGTTTGACGTATTCAACGTGGTGTTTCCTATGTTTGCAGGATTTTAATATCTGACCATGTGTTTAGGATGTCTCTTAAGTTAGGGTTGGATGTTCGTGAGTTTTATTTCGTTTCTGGGTGGTAGAGTAGAAAATAAATATAACAGAACATTCAAAATCCGAACTTCACTGATTAACTGATTACAACATCCAGGAGTCCGACTGTACTTAATTTCACATCAATATAAATAATTAAAAATCTGGTGTGAAACACTCACACAACTTTCTCTTGCCAATGCAAATAATTAATAATAAACCTAACATTATTAATAAAATATTAGAAATAAACAAAAACTAACCTCAAAAACATAACCTTATTTCAATCATGAGTGAAACACGCAAAATGAAAATCGACCTCAGTTTGGCTTAGAAATACGGAAAATCACTCTTTCTCTCTAAACTAGGCTCTGTAGAGAAAAATGCTTTAAATAAAAGTTGTAGATCTTTTAATTTTCTATAAATTAAATTATATACACTTTTGTCGTAAAATGCATAGGCTACTAAGGCCGAAATCTTAAAAAAATCGATTTTTCACACGTTTTCGTGAGAAAAAAAAACAGAAAATCGCAAATTACCGCTAAACTAAGCGTTATACAAAAAAATGTTTGAAATAAAAGTTGTAGAATTTCACATTCTCTACAACTTTTATTATATAACGTTTTGCACTAAAATGCATATTAAAGCCGCAATCTTAAAAAGAAAATGTTTTTACGTAAAAACAGCCTCAAGCAGAATTTCAGCAAACATGGCGCCTACCCTATATTGTAGAGCATAAAAAATGTAGTAAACCAGTTGATTTTAAAAAAAATCGTAGGACTAGTTTTTGAGAAAATCGCAAAAAAGTGAAAAATTATACGAATAAACTACTACTTCCGGTTGACCGATTTTGATGAAAATGTTCGTGTCGGGTCCGGTAGTGATAATGTAACTTAAGTTTCAAGTTCGTACGATGTTCCGTTCTTGAGATATTTTGTTCACACACACACACACACACACACACACACACACACACACACACACCAATCGCTAAAAACAAGTTTTTTGGGTTCAGGGGGTCTGAAAACGTATAGATCCGGTGAAAACTCGATTTCGAAAAATCGACATGAAAACAATACTTTCCTTCCTATATATTCATATAGGCAAGAGAAAGTAATAATTAATAACTTTAATAGTGTGAGAAGTGTATGTAGCCTAAATTTACGAGTGTATTAAAAAGTACTTCTGAAGAACGGATCATGAAGGGGGGGGTACTCATAATAAACATTTTTCTTTTTTTTTGTAACCCCTAATGTGTGTACGTTGCAATCTGTTAAATTCAGAACAATAAGCAACCCCATGACCCAATGAGATGAGGATGATGTGTATGTATGACGTGTAAATGAGGTGTAGTCTTGTACAGACTCAGGTCGACCATTCCTGAGAGAGTATGGTTAATTGAATCCCAACCATCAAAGTACACCGGTAACCACTGTCTAGCATTAAAATCTGTATAAAAGTAACTACCTATAATAGGATTTCAACCAGGAACCTTTGTCTCCGAAAATCAGCTGTTAAACAGCTGATTTTGGCGACAACTTTACCTCTAGACTAACCCGGTGGGTCATAATAAACTAATAAATAAATTGTTTGTAACTCAGCAATATTTCATTAAAATATTATTATTTAAACGTCAAGAGAGACAGTACTGTTCATGATTTTAAAAATTTACTTATCTTACCCATTAAAAACTTATTTATTTTTTAAGTTTTAAAAACTATTTATAAAAAAAGTGGCAACAGAGGTACTACTTGAAAACTGATATCACAGAACTAGAGGTTCAAGCCAACAACTTTTTGTAAGACCGAAAGTTAATAAATCTTTTTTTGCTAAAACTTTTGTTTATTTAAGTCCGAAGTGTTTTAATCTGTTGCCTATTAAAATTAAAAATAGCTTAAACATGTTAATATTTTCAAGAAAGGTTAAAGATTGGCTTAATGACATAACTGATGTTGATTCACGTGTAAGAATTGTCGGTTAGTGTTGGTGTTTTACCGTTGCTGATTTGCAGTGCGTGCTATTCAGTCCTTGTAGGAATTTACTGATCTTGGTAAATAATACTGTTGTTTTTTAGGTCATCAGCCAAAAGGCTGGTTTGAACCTGTAGAGGTTTTACTAAGTAAAACGAGGAGTGAGGTGGTTTACCGTTGCCTTCCTCACTGAGTGGAAAAGTACGCTTATCAGCATGCCGGGCCCTCTGAAAAGCACATATTTTCCACTCTGCAAACGACACCTTCACTTCATTCACCACAGGGTCTGGCTGTATAATGAAATTCATTACTTTCAGAGGAGATAACTCTGATTAGTGTCTTTTGCAACTCTACCTCTTCTGTTCTTAAATGATTCAGTCATTTAATTGGCTGACCATGTGATAAGAAACAGAACTATTTATTTTAGCCCTTATTTTAGGTTTAAATAATACTATAACAATAATAACTGATTTTAGTGTTAGTCATGTACAGGTGAATATCTGCTCTGAAGACTGACGGAAACGTTCAAAATCACCTACCGTGGTTTAAATTGGCCTTTTACGAAGAAAAAATATTGGCAAGAGAAAGTCGTGTGAGTGATTCACATCAATTGATTTTACTTTAGTAGAAGTGGCCTTAATATCATGCAAAATAGTCGGGAATAACAGAAAACACTAATTACAAGGAATCTTTCTCTATTAGCCTATACAATTTAATCTTCAAGTTGCATTATTTTTCATCTTATCGGAAATCTTTGTTTGTAATTTATTTAATGTAGTAACATTATCAAGAATCTTAACTACAGTACATCTTTAAATACAAATACAGTAGCTATTTGAATACGGATTGTATTTTAAACACAAATGTATTTAAATACAAACGTCGGTATGTAAATTGTCAACCGCTCTTCTTTTATAATGTCTTCTTTTTTTTAATTCATTTTTTTATATCTATAGGTAAGTAGTATTTCAAGTAGACATTTATAAAAAATGTGTTCAGTTTGTAAATTCCTTGTGCTATTAATTTTTACCTTAGTAGGTATCTACAACTTTTTTTATTCTGATTTATTATTATTATTTTGAATCTATAAAATAGGCTATATACTGCATCAATAAAGTTTTTTATTAAATTTCAAGGTCTTAGAGCAAGCCCCGTCTGTCACCAGGTACAAAGTCTTTATTAATTTTTAAGTAACATCGGTTGGGCATTTGCTATTTATGGTGACCAGCTGACAGCTTATCGTGAACCATCTGTACTACTAATCCCTATTCAAATTCATGCCTAATCCACAAGAAAAAAATCTGGTGTGAAACACTCACCCAACTTTCTCTTGCCAATGCAAATAATTTACAATATAATTTAACATTAGTAATAAAATATTAGAAATGAACAAAAACTAACCTCAAAAACATAACCTTATTTTAATCATGAGTGAATGACGCAAAATGACAATCGAACTCAGTTTGGCTTAAAAATACGGAAAATCACGCTTTCACGCTAAACTAGGCTCTGTAGAGAAAAATGCTCTAAAAAAAAGTTGTAGATCTTTTAATTTTTTATAAATTTAATTATATACACTTTTGTCGTAAAATGCATACTAAGACCGAAATGTTAAAAAAAATCGATTTTTCTCACGTTTTCGTGAGAAAAAAAACAGAAAATCGCAAATTACCGCTAAACTAAGCGTTATACAAAAAAAATGTTTGAAACAGAAGTTGTAGGTTTTTAAATTCTCTACAACTTTTATTATATAAGTTTTTGCGCTAAAATTTATATTAAAGCCGTAATCTTAAAAAAACAACGTTTTTACGTGAAAACAGCCTCACCGAGAATTTCAGCAAACATGGCGCCTACCCTATCTTGTAGAGAATAAAAAATTGAGTAAAATAGGCGATTTTTAAAAAAATCGTAGGACCAGTTTTTGAGAAAATCGCAAAAAACTGAAAAATTATACGAATAAACTACTACTTCCGGTTGACCGATTTTGATGAAAATGTTCGTGTCGCGTCCGGTAGTGGTATGTAACTTAAGTTTCAAGTTTCAAGTTCGTACGATGTTCCGTTCTTGAGATATTCTGTTCACACACAGACACACACACACAGACC
Organism: Catonia carolina; assembly: GCA_035578175.1. NCBI lineage: Eukaryota > Metazoa > Arthropoda > Insecta > Hemiptera > Achilidae > Catonia > Catonia carolina. The sequence goes on from JAQMRL010000016.1 coordinate 9,025,166, forward strand.
AATCGCTAAAAACATGTTTTTTGGGTTCAGGGGGTCTGAAAACGTATAGATCCGGTGAAAACTCGATTTCGAAAAATCGACATGAAAACAATACTTTCCTTCCTATATATTCATATAGGCCTAGGCAAGAGAAAGTAAAAATACAGCAAAAAACTGCGATCGAAATTTTTGGTTGTCAAAATGTAGCTACAGTTTTCCGATAATAAATAAAAGTTAAAAAAAATCAAAATAAACAAGTGATTTTTGTTACTCCTAATTTGTGTAGCTACGTTGCAATCTGTTAAATTCAGAACAATAAGCGAACCCCATGACCCAATGAGATGAGAATGATCTGTATGACGTGTAAATGAGGTATAGTCTTGTACAGACCCAAGGCGATCATTCCTGAGACAGTATGGTTAATTGAAACCCAACCGTCAAAGTACACCGGTAACCACTGTCTAGTACCTATTCAAATCCGTATAAAAGTAAATACCTTTACAAGGATTTGAACCAGGAACCTTCGTCTCCGAAAATCAGCTGACGTAGAACAGCTGATTCGCGGCGACGACTTTACCTCTAGACCAACCAAATCAAATCAGTTTTCAAGTGATTTGAAAATAAAAAATAAAATTCTTTGGCCGCCTCCGTAGCGTAGTGGTTAGCGCATCCACCTGCCACGAGGAAGTCCCGGGTTCGATTCCCGGCCAGGGTCTGGAAATTTTTACGTGTCAAATCTGAAAGTTAATGTTAACATAATCCTCCATAGTCGTTAATGACCAAACAGTTGATGCGGCTTTAAATAAATAAATTATGATTTAAAAAAAATTCATTAAAGAATATATCTGAGATTGATCTCTAACGAAATTAATAAAGTTCAGAAAATTGAACGATAAATGCTTTTACAGTAGGCTTAAACCCCGTTTAAACCAAATGTTTGCCCAAAACAATCAGGTGTTAAATTATTTGCACTCGATCTGCTAATTTCAGGGCTACAAAAAAATAATTTTTACTTTCTCTTGCCTATATGAATATATAGGAAGGAAAGTATTGTTTTCATGTCGATTTTTCGAAATCGAGTTTTCACCGGATCTATACGTTTTCAGACCCCCTGAACCCAAAAAACATGTTTTTAGCGATTGGTCTGTGTGTGAACAGAATATCTCAAGAACGGAACATCGTACGAACTTGAAACTTGAAACTTAAGTTACATACCACTACCGGACGCGACACGAACATTTTCATCAAAATCGGTCAACCGGAAGTAGTAGTTTATTCGTATAATTTTTCAGTTTTTTGCGATTTTCTCAAAAACTCGTCCTACGATTTTTTTTTAAATCGCCTATTTTACTCAATTTTTTATTCTCTACAAGATAGGGTAGGCGCCATGTTTGCTGAAATTCTCGGTGAGGCTGTTTTCACGTAAAAACGTTGTTTTTTTAAGATTACGGCTTTAATATAAATTTTAGCGCAAAAACTTATATAATAAAAGTTGTAGAGAATGTAAAATTCTACAACTTTTATTTCAAACATTTTTTTTTGTATAACGCTTAGTTTAGCGGTAATTTGCGATTTTCTGTTTTTTTTCTCACGAAAACGTGAGAAAAATCGATTTTTTTAACATTTCGGTCTTAGTATGCATTTTACGACAAAAGTGTATATAATTAAATTTATAGAAAATTAAAAGATCTACAACTTTTGTTTAGAGCATTTTTCTCTACAGAGCCTAGTTTAGCGTGAAAGCGTGATTTTCCGTATTTTTAAGCCAAACTGAGTTCGATTGTCATTTTGCGTCATTCACTCATGATTAAAATAAGGTTATGTTTTTGAGGTTAGTTTTTGTTCATTTCTAATGTTTTAATACTAATGTTAGGTTTATTGTTAATTATTTGCATTGGCAAGAGAAAGTTGTGCGAGTGTTTCACACCAGATTTTTTTCTAATCAGCTGCTTTGCTTAGCCAATTATACGACTGAAGTATTTAGGAAAGATAAGATACAGGTGTAAAAGACACTACCAAGCCACAGTTATATCCTCTGACAATAATGAATTTCATTATACGCCCAGACCTTATTGTGAATGAAGTGAAGGTGTCATTTTTAGGGTGGAAAATAGATGCTTTTCAAAGGGCCTGGCATGCTGATAAGATATTTTTCCACTTAGTTAGGAAGGCAATTATAAACCACCTTACTCCTCGTTTTACTTAGTAAAGCTTCTAGAGGTTCAAACCAGCTTTTCAGCGGATGACCTAAAACAACAATTTAAAGATTGGTCGCGGAAGAAATCAACATGAGAAAAATTTAACGATAAAATGCTTAACTTATATAAAGTAAATCCCGCTTAACCGAAATATAGGGAGTGGACCCGATTTTGTGTAGGCTATCCAAAATCCCGGATAATAATAGTCTAATACATAATAATAATTGATTTATTCCCATGATATTACACATTACATAAAAAATAAATTACGATAATAAAATTGTTTTTGCAGTAAACCACTGTCCTATCACGCTAGAGTTGGTGGAAATTATCCCATCCACCTATGGACAAAACCATGCACTGGGATGGGTTAACCCGTAGAGTCATATTTTTAAGGTTTACAAATAGTAAAAATCTGGTGTGAAACACTCGCATAACTTTCTCTTGCCAATGCAAATAATTAACTATATAACCTAGCATTAGTAATAAAACATTGGAAATACAAAAATCTAACCTCAATAAAAATAACATAATTTTAATCATGAGTAAACGATGCAAAATGAAAATTAACCTCAGTTTGGCTTAAAATCATTCTTTCACGCTAAAGTAGGCTCTGTAGAGAAAAATGCTCTAAAAAAAAGTTGTAGATCTTTTAATTTCCTATAAATTTCATTATATAGGCCTACACTTTTGTCGTAAAATGCATGATAAGGCTGAAATCTTAAAAGAAATTGATATTTTTTTACACATTTTCGTGAAAAAAATTGGTTATTACCGCTAAACTAAGCGTTATCAAAGAAATGTTTGAAATAAAAGTTGTAGGATTTTAAATTCTCTACAACTTTCATTTCACACTTTTTGCGCTTAAATGCACCTATCAAAGCCACTATCTTAAAAAAAACATTTTTTTTACGAGAAAACAGCCTTCCCAAGAATTTCAGCATAATTACATGGCGTTTACCCTATCTTGTTGAGCATAAAAAATGTAATAAATAAGGCAATTTGTTAAAAAAATCGTAGGAGCTGTTTTTGAGAAAATCGCAAAAAGTTACAAATGACTGGAATAAACTACTTCTTCCGGTTGACCGATTTTGATGAAAATGTTCACACACACACACACACCACACACACACACACACACACACACACACACACACACTCAGGCCAATCGCTAAAAACATGTTTTTTGAATTCAGGGGGTCTGAAAACGATCTATCATATAGGCAAGAGAAAGTAAAAATGATTTTGTAGTAGGCCTATATATGTACGATTATTTATTAGTATTATGTAAAAAAGATAATACAGGAATTTCATAATACAGGAGAAAGTAATATTGTACAGTAATATTTCCCTCTAATGTGTGTACATTGGATTCTGTTCAATTTAGAACAATAAGCAACACAATGAGCCAGTGAGATGAGGATGTTGATTTGGAACTAGCAGATCGAGTGCAAATAATTGAACACTCCACGTCCCTGTTTATGTTCTTTAAATTCTACAAATTCAAATATTCTTGAAATATTATTAGACCTTTTTTTGTCATCAGTCTCTCGACTGGTTTGATGCAGTTCTCCAAGCTGTACTATCTTGCCCAAGTCGTTTCATATCTACATACCTGTAACACCCTACATCATTTGTGATTTGCTTTATAAACTCTAACCTTTGCCTTTCCTTACTATTCATTCCGTCAATATTACCCTCCATTATTGATAGACCAATACCTGAATGTCGTAAGATATGCCCCAGTAGCCTTTCCGTTCTTGTGGTAAGATGCTTCCACTTATTTTTCCATCTACTCGCCTAAGAACCTCTAAATTAGGCCTACTTATTTTGTTCACCCACCTAATCTTTAATATTTTCCAATAACACCACATTTCAAAAGCTTTTATCCTCTTCTTTTCTACAGCCCCTATCACCCACGTTTCACTCCCATATAATGCTACACTCCAAACATAATGTTTTAGGACATTTTTTCTAATCTGTAAATCAATGTTTGTTGTCAGTAAGCTGTTTTTCATTTCAAAGGCTTTTCTAGCTTGAGCAATTATTAGACCTTACCGTCACAATAATGAAATAGATAAGTAGACCTTACCGTCACAATAGTAAAATAGAGAAGTAGACCTACAACATAACATGACATGTAACTATTATTATTTAAATTATTAGATAATAATGAAATTGTTGTCGTTTTATTTTTCTTTGAAATCTTTACTTGGATTAAGTCCAGTTACATATACTTATACATAAATATGTAACAAATCTTTAATGTTACTTAATACTTGTTTATGAGTTTGACCTATGATTAGAAATTAATAGTGTTACTAAACATATCAAATTTATTTTATGTAATTTCAATTAAATAACAATTACATTATTATGGTAATATTATACAGTGCCAGGTTCTTTTAAATATTTCTTATAATACTTAAGAAAACTATTTCATTTTATGTCTTGTAATGTTTCGTGTTTATGTCAACAATTATCTTTTATGCCAACATTTATTTACATTTTTATTCGGCCTATATTACATATTTAAAACATTAAGCTTAATGTTAATGTAATGATTGGTAGGAAAAAAAGTGCTGACTTTTTCGCTATTTTTACTTTCTCTTGCCTATATGAATAGGCCTATAGAAAGGAACAAAGTAGGCCTATTGTTTTCATGTCGATTTTTCGAAATCGAGTTTTCACCGGATCTATACGTTTTCAGACCCCCTGAACTCAAAAAACATGTCTTTAGCGATTGGTCCGTGCGTGCGTGCGTGCGTGCGTGTGTGTGTATGTGAACAGAATATCTCAAGAACGGAACATCGTACGAACTTGAAACTTGAAACTGAAGTTACATACCACTAACGGATCCGACACGGACATTTTCATCAAAATCGGTCAACCGGAAGTAGTAGTTTATTCGTGTAATTTTTCACTTTTTTGCGATATTCTCAAAAACTGGTCCTACGATTGTTTTTAAAAAAGCCTGGTTTACTGAATTTTTTATACTCTACAAGATAGGGTAGGCGCTATGTTTGCTGAAATTCTTGGTGAGGCTGTTTTGACGTAAAAAAGTTATTATTTTAAGATTACGGCTTTAATATGCATTTGAGCGCAAAAATTTAGTTATTAAAAGTTGGAGATAATTTAAAATCCTACAACTTTTATTTCAAACTTTTTTTGTATAACGCTTATTTTAGCGGTAATTAGCAATTTTCTGTTTTTTTCTCACGAAAACGTGTGAAAAATTGATTTTTTTAAGATTCCGGCCTTGGTACGCATTTACCGACAGAAGTGTATATAATCAAATTTATAGCAAATTAAACGATCTACAACTTTTATTTCGACCATTTTTCTCTACAGAGCCTAGTTTAGCGTGAAAGAGTGATTTTCCGTATTCTTAATCCAAACTAAGGTCGATTTTCAATTTGCGTCTTTCAGTCATGATTAAAATAAGGTTATATTTTTAGAGGTTAGTTTTTTGTTTATTTCTAATGTTTTTTTACTAATCTTAGGTTATATTGTTAATTATTTGAATTGGCAAGAGAAAGTTGTGTGAGTGTTTCACACCAGATTTTTTTTTAAATGTTAAAATGGTTTTTAAATTTATTTTTATTGTAGGTACTATTTGTTATAAATATCAAAACTGTTAACAGTAAGAATAGTAAAAGAAAATTTATTTCACATGTTGCAGACAGATATACTCGTACATTAACACATAAAAATATAACATGGAACATAAAAATTACAAAAGATATTCTTACAGTAAACAATAAAACGATCATACTTAATTCTAAAAACAGACTACAAACTAGTTCCACAAGGAAAAATAGGGCCTCCAAGGCAATGCCTGTTTAGAGGTTCCATCAGCAAATTTATTAGCCTGCTCCTAACAAAAAAAAACAATCATAACTTACTTATAAATACAAATAATAAGTTACTAAAAATATGTAAAAAATACAAACTTACAAGAAAATATATAAAAAATACAAATAGGCTAATACAAGAAAATATGTAAAAATACAAATAATACAAAAAATATATATAAAAATACAAATGTTGTTTAGGTCATCAGCCGAAAGGCTGGTTTGAACCTGTAGAGGTTTTACTAAGTAAAACGAGGAGTGAGGTGGTTTACGGTTGCCTTCCTCACTGAGTTTAAAAGTACATTTATCAGCATGCCGGGCCCTTCTGAAACGCATATATTTTCCACTCTGCAAATGACACCTTCACTTCATTCACCACAGGGTCTGGCTGTATAATGAAATTCATTACTTTCAGAGGAGTGAACTCTGATTAGTGTCTTTTACACCTCTACCTCTTCTGTTTTTAAATGATTCAGTCATTTAATTGGCTGGCCATATGATAAGAAACAAAACTATTTATTTTAGCCCTGCAACAACAGATTGAGTGTAAATAATTTAGACACTCCTCCTGTCTGTTATGGACAAAAAAAATTACAAATAATACAAAAAATACAAAAATCAAACATATAAATAAGTAATAATATAAAATGAATAAATGCACTGCTATTTTAGATAGCGACGAAAATGTTTGTAAACAGTACGGTATCTTTTTTTTTAAATTTATTTATTTAAAGTCGCATCAACTACAACGGTCATTAGTGACGACGTTGGGGTGTAACTATTGTACGATGGAGGATGAAATGATTTTTGTAACGTATGAAAATATGCCGTGCCTGAGTGGGATTCGAACCCAGGACCGCTTGATGAGAGGCGAGCACGTTACCAAATGCGCCAATGCGGCCGGCACGGTACCATTTTATTTAAAGACATTTTTATTGATAAATACTTTTTCTTTTTATTATAGCCTACCTAGATCTCTTAAATGAGACCTCTTCTATCGGCCCGCGACCTGAGCCTCGAAACCAGGACCCGCCTCTTGAAGTGCTACGTCTTTCCCATCCTCTTGTATGGGGTACAGGCGTGGACACTCACCAAAGAATGTGAGACCCGTCTACAAGCGTTTGAAATGTGGACCTACCGGAGAAATGCTTCGAATACCGTGGACGGACAGGGTCAGAAGTAAGGAGGTCCTCAGAAGAATGGGGAAAGAGCTGGAAATCCTGCAGAGCATAAAGATAAGAAAACTGACATACCTTTTACCCATCATGAGGGGGGCCTTAAATACGAGATTCTGCATCTCATAATTCAAGGGAAACTCGTTGGTAAACGCTCGGTGGGACGCAGACGAATATCCTGGTTAAGAAACCTGAGAGAAGCGTTTAACTGATTGTCGTATGACCTTTTCAGAGCAGCAGTGGACAAGGTGCGACTGACCATGATGATAGCCAACCTTCGTAATGGAGAAGGCACCTGAAGAAGAAGATACCTAGATCCCGGACGAACCTAGGCTTAAATGTTTAAGTATTTTTTGTAGGCTACTAATATGAATATTGTTGTATTCGCGACAATGTTATATTGGTTTGCCTTACCTTGTATTTACTAAGTTCAGGCACGATTTTAATCGTGCGTATATTACAATTAAAAAACCGGTATACCACTCCTTTGTATTATAATTTATTTATTATTTTTTTAAATATTTTTATTATTATTTTTGGGC